>OY757934.1:77304583-77561517 GCA_963585895.1 Sepioteuthis lessoniana
TCCAATTGAAAATTTGTCTTTTAAAAGACTTTGAAAATTCAAATTTTCAATAGTATTGGAATGTTATCTCAGACTAATCAGAGAAGCACACAATTTTTTACAAGATAGTGCTACTAATCATCTGACTTTTTCGATGTGCATTTTGCAATTCAAGGATTAAAAATGGCAAAAAACTAAAGAATTATCCTGAGATATGCATGATAGAATCATTGAACATCACGAAGGAGGACAAAGTTACCAAAAAATTAGCAAAGAAATGAATCTAGCACTAAGTACAATAGGAAATATCATCAGAAAGTATAAGAAGTATGGTGACGGTACAGCAAACCTTCCAAGAAATGGAAGACTGAGGAAAATAAATGAGCGTACTTCAAGGTGGATCAGCAGAAATGTGCAAATAAACTCTTTCCTTACTTGTTCTGAAATTAAAACTGATCTTGAGGGTGCTGTAATTAATGTAAGTAAGTATGCCATTAGCAGAGCTCTATATCGTACCAGTTTTCATTCAAGATCACCAAGAAAAGTGTCTTTACTGAAAACCAAATATATCAAAGACCAATTAGAGTTTGTTGAAATTTATGAAAAGAAAAATATGCAGTTTTGGGAAAAGGGAATCTGGTCGGATGAAACGAAAGTTGAACTATTCAGGAGGAATACAGTGACAAGTGTTTGGCGAAAAAATGGCACTGCCCTCAAGAAGCACAATACCATTCTCACAGTTAAGTTTGGCGGGGGGCTCCATTATGATATGGGGATGCTTTTCATCCAAGGGCATTGGTGAGTTACAAATTATCCATGATAGAATGAATGGTAGCATGTACAGGAAGATTCTAGAGAAGAACTTTCAGAAATCTGCAACTTCTTTAGGACATGGTCGGAATTTCGGGCTTCAATACGACAATGATCCCAAACATACGGCAAAACTTACAAAGGAATGGTTTGAAAATAATGGTATTAATACTCTCAATTGGCCAAGTCAGTCTCATGACTTGAATCCAATTGAGAATTTGGGGAATACTTTGAAGGTTAAAGTTCATAAGCGGAATCCACAAAATATCAAGTAATTAGAGGAATTATGCAAGGAAGAATGGGGTAAAGTAATGCTGGATCAATGTGGAAAACTTGGGGCCAACTATAGAAAGCGAATGGAAGCAGCGAAACAAAACAGAGGCTAGGCAACAAAATATTAAATTGATGTATCCAATACTTTTGCATAGGGTAATTTTGAACTTTGATAAAAAAAATGGATTCAACCATGAGTTTTTAATTTTCCTTCCACATACAACTAAAACAACTTTACGAGATATTACTGACCAAATATCAGACAAAATGGGGAACATAAACTAGAGTTATGACAGAAAATAACATGTATCCGATACTTATGTGCGTCACTGTATATATATATATAAATATATTGTCATTCACAGACAGACTGTTTCATTGTATCACATCTCTTCAGTGTGGCTAGACACACAGGACATTTCAAGCTGGGATTGAAACCCGCCTAACTTCATTATAGACATGGTATCTAATCACTCAGCCATTTTGACGACATATGTCAGCTCAGGTATTATAATCCTTATGTATTAGCTTTCATTTGTTTACATTTCACGCTACTGGATACCAGAATGCTCAATTCGTTAAAAGAGCTTTGCATTATGCAAGTGGCAGCCATTAATTCCTACTCCTTTGCCAGAGTCCTCAGCCCTGGGAGGGGAGTGTATGTATTTTCATCCACAGACAGACTGTTTCCTTGTATCACAACTCTTCAGTGTGGCTAGACACTCTGGGATTGAAACCTGCCTAACTTTATGTTTGATATGGTATCTAACCATTCAGCCATTTTGGCAACATACGTCAGCTCAGGAATTTTATATATATATTTGTTAAAAAATATCAATGCCTTTAAAAGGAAATAACACTTATAACTCAAGGAAAACACTGAAAAAATACAATATACTTACATCAATATATATATATATATATATATATATATATATGGGAGAAGAGATGAGTTTAATCTGAAAGAATATACATAGAAAAAGTAAAAAAGAAGAAGATATATTGATGGTTTGTTTATTTGCTAACATGTTTCGACTTCAATCTTTTTTCTGAAAACAAAAATATTAAATCAAAATCATTTTTGCATGAGAAATAATTATGATAAATAAATTTTTGATTCAATTGGAAGTCTTCATCAGGGCTTGTAGATGTTGCTATGTGAAAAAATGGACTAATACTGGCTGATATATTCAAATTGCATCTTGTCATTTGATGGAATTTTAAAATTTTAAAAAAGTAATGGCATTTTGTGGTTAGAGAAACAGGTTTGTAACATTTTATTGCTTTAAATGTTTAGAGAATGGAGGTTAATCTTTTGTGGGAATTTGAATTGCTATAAATTTTACATTGAATTGAGGAGTAAAAATTTTAAACAAAAGTATCAATGAATATAAAAAAGATTTTTAAATTGGCAGGAGAACAAACTTTAGCTTCTCATGATATTTTAACCAACTACACTTTCAATTTTCAAAACTCAGCCATATTTTCTTTTATCCCTGACAAAATGAAGAATAATTGAAGCACGTTTCATAGCACGCGACAACACAATACCACAAAATAGGAAAAATAATGCTAAAAGAATACAAAATTCACACTAAAGATTAGCCTCTCATTTTTAGTTTTAACATTTTAGAAGCCCCTTTTTAAGTGCTTTGATATTTCTCTAAGATGATGCAAAGAATTGCCTCATCTCTATGAAGGATAGTTTGGAAACTCACTGAAATGTCCATTCTGAATTATCAACACATTAATAAACATCAGAATTAAGATATAAATGTTGTTTTTTTTCCATTTCTTTCATCATAGGGATCAAGTGACAAACTTTACTTCAACAAATTAGACCTGCAACAGAACAATATATTACTGAGTTATTTCCCATAATTTTAAACCTTAAACATAGTTATGTTTCTTTTTCACTCTTTTTTTTTTCTTTTTAAGATAAACTAACTTAAGTGTGCCTAAATCAGTCATATTAATTAAAAGTACAAAAAGTTCATTAATTCATACATGGTTTTGAACTGTATTTCCTAACAGGGTCTGTACTTCCCACAAGGGGAACATTATGAGTTAAGAGTGAGTGGTGAATAAAATTATTCCCAGGTGATTTTAAGATGCGTAAAAGAGCAGTGAGTAATTTTGTATGTTATCATCAAGGAAGTAGAGATAAGGGAAAAACAACACACTATGCTGTCAAAAGATCACTCATGAAAAAATCCAACAGAACGAAATTGATAAATAGATTCATTGATGAACAGGTTCCTGTTAGATTCCTGCCACTGACTTTAAACTAACAAACAAACAAAAATAAACAAAACACCTATAAAAATAAACTCTCCAAGATTAGTTTGTTGGTTTTGCAGTATGTAATATCCTCAACCACAGGCAGGATGTTATATTAAGTGAATTTTTAAGTAGGCTAAGTCTTCAAATACCAGTTCACATACTTTGGTAGCAATATCTCATCTACTGAAGGCAATGTCAATATCAGCCTAGTGAAGAGGTGAACTGCTATAGAGGTTATCATCATATTGAAATCTTATTTTTCCTGTAAAATAAAATGGGATTTCTTCTGAGCTGTAGCAGTGACAATACTACTCTATGGATGCACCACATGATGCTAATGAAATGCTTTCAGAAAAAAGCTAGATGGAAAATACACAAGAATACGATGTGCTGCTTTGAACAAGTTCTAAAAGCAAAACTCTCCAAAACAGCTGTAATATAGTCACCAACTTACCATCTCACCAATCATCCAAGTAAAACAAACAAGATATGCCGGGCACTGCTGGAGAAGTAAAGATGAACTCCTCGACAATTTTCTCATTGAGAGTCTTAGACATGGGTGCACTAGTGTTAGTTGATTAGCAAGGAGTTACGTTCATCAACTTGGTGCAGCCCCTGATGTAGTTAAGAAGACATACCAGAAGCAATAAATGATAGGGACGGATAGCAAGAAAGTGTCAGAGAACTCCATGTTGTCAGTATGACTTGAAGATGACAGCTAGTTTGAATTCAGAACTTTCTTTCTCCTAGATTTGTTGCCAATCCAAAGCTTAAGAACCCAGTCTGCCTTACTGTTTTATCCATAGCTTGCTAAAAAGAGATGAACAGATGCCTTTTCCAAGGGCATTAGCATAAAGTGAAACACACAGCCTCATCCAGCATTTGAACTCAAATTGCTGATTACATTTCTAAAGAAGGTAACTTTTATACTATGTACATATCCTTATATGGTTTCAAGTAAGTATTTACCCAAGCCCTCTTCCATAAGTAGGATAAGACACAAGGTCAATTTTTAAAGTTAAGTGAAGCAAGTTTGAATTCAGAGTTTCTTTCTCCTAGACTGGTTGCTCAACCAAAGCAAAAGAACTCAGTGTACCCAACTATTTTACCCATAGCTGGAGGAGAAGCGTTGGGTGCTTGCTTTTCCCCAAGGCATTCATTCAAGATTTGAACTTTGGTCACCAATTCCATTTTTATACTAAGTACGCTTCGATCTATGGTTTCATTTGTGAAGAAAAAAGAAGGAAAAAGACCAGATTCCTTGACTTATGAAATAAAATATAATTATTGATCTTGTGTCTTTTCTAATTCATTGCTTGAAGCCTTGATAATTTTCATAACAGCAAAAAAAGTAAAGTAATATAAGGCTGCCTTTTCAGGTAAGTGAAACTATTGTGGGAGGAAAGTAAAGTCTGCAGCACAATTTCAGATGATGTTAGGGTAGAAAAACTAGCAGAACTGGCTGAAGAACCCAATCTGTCCTACTATTTACCCATAGCTGGAGGGAGAATAATTGGATTCATACATTTCCCAAGGGTATTAGTGCTATGTGAAATGCAATCAGTCTCGTCCAGGATTTGAACTTGTGTCGCCATGTTCATTTCCTATGATGATAACAATTACACCAGAACAAGGAAATATATATATATATATATATATATATATATATATATGTATGTATGTATGTATGTATATATATATATATATTTGTGTGTGTGTGTGTGTGTGTGTGTGTAAATTGATAGTTTAGTTTTGAAAACAGTAATTGTATTACATAAAGAATATTTATTTTTCCCCAATTACACCAGAACTGTCAAGGAAATATATATATATATATATATATATATATATATGTATATATATGTATATATATATATGTATATATATATATATATATATATGTATATATAAATATATCTATATATATACATATGTAAACGCAGTTTCTTCCAGGCAGCGGTCACATCGATACTGCTATATGGATGCACTACATGGACGCTAACAAAACGGCTGGAGAAGAAACTAGATGGCAATTACACAAGAATGCTGCGTGCAATCCTCAACAAGTCCTGGCAGCAACACCCCACAAGACACCAACTGTACGGCCACCTGCCCCCTATCACGAAATCTATTCAAGTTAGGCGAACCAGACATGCAGGACATTGCTGGAGAAGCAGAGATGAACTCATAAGAGATGTACTCTTATGGATCCCCACACACGGCCGCGCAAAAGCAGGACGACCAGCACGAACGTACATTCAGCAGCTATGTGAGGATACAGGTTGTTGTCCTGAAGACCTACCTAGGGCGATGAACGATAGGGAGGAGTGGCGAGAGAGGGTCAGGGATATCCGTGCTGCCAGCACGATATGATGATGATGATGATGATATATATATGTATATATATATATATATGTATGTATATATATATGTATGTATATATATATATATATATATATATATATATATATATATATTTGTGTGTGTGTGTGTGTGTGTGCGTGTGTGTGTGTGTAAATTGATAGTTTAGTTTTGAAAACAGTAATTGTATTACATAAAGAATATTTATTTTTCCACATAATCTCCTTTCTTATCAATACATGGTTTACAGTTTGTGAATCAGCTATTGGAAACAGTGTTTGATATGAAATGAATATCATTGCCATCAAGTCATGCTGATAGCAAAGAGTTCCCTAATTCACTCTCTTGCCATCTATCCCTGTTATCCATCACTTCTGGCAGGTCTTCTTGGTTGCATCCTGTGTCCATACAGAACTGATGTAAGTCTTCACAGGTCAGCCAACAATGGCATGTCTGTGTGCAGGAGACCACTGGAGAACCTCACTTATAATTTCATCCTTGCTTCTCCGACAGTGCCCCACATATTTTATTTGACTTACTTGAATGGTTTGTGAGATGGGAGGCAGATGGTTGCACAACTGTTTTGTTAAGTTTTGCTTCAAGGATTTATTCAAGTCAGCTCATTGAATTCTTATGTAGTTCTCTGTATTTTATTAGTGTCCACATAGTGCATCTATATAATAGTATGGACACAACTACAACTTGGAAGAAATCCCATTTTATTTTTTCTGATAGATTAGATTTCCATATGATTAATAGCCTGCCAATAGTATTCCATGCCTTTATTAAAAAAATGTTGACATCTCTTTCAGTCGATGAGATGTTGTTGTTGAGGTATGTGAACTGATCTGCCGATTTTAGAGGTTTGCCACTTCGAGTGGAGATTGCATTAATTTAAAATTTAATTTGTATTACAGTTTTATCATTTTATTTCAATCATTGTGTTAATTTCTTGAATATGTTTGCCAAACACAAATTTTTGTTAGAAATGTCTGTTGGGGTTATGATAAGTAGTGTATGTTGATTACAAGAGGTTCTGTTTTATGGTTGAGCACTCTGGTAAAGGATTAGATTTTAGAATTACTGTATAAGTTGACTCCTAGTTTTTCACACAAATAAAAAAAAATGTAATATATATATATATACATATGTATATGAATAGAAATTTTTTTAGATTAGTTTTCAGTTAATTTTTCTTGTTTTAGACAATCCATGTTTATATTAGATTGTCCAGAAATACAAAATAGTTCAACTAACAATTCAAAAATATACAATATTGATGACTATAAAATAGGAGAGCAATAAAACCTCATAACTTAACATTTCACATTGGCAATCCTCAGGTTAGCCAATATTCAACTGAGGACTGGTAATTTGAAAATCAAAGTCCTGAGGTTTTATCATGATTGTATTTTTATCCTATTTCTATGGTTGAAAATATTGTAATATTGCTCTGAATTGTCATATATAAATCACTGTTCAGATTTTATTTAATAAAAACGTTTTTTGCGTCAAATTTGAACCATAATTATGTGTATATACACGGAGAATAAAAAGTAACACTCTATTTTAAAATTCTTAAAATTCATTTCTTGTAAAAATTTTAGTTTAGGCATAAATTATAAGAATTTTAAAATAGGGAGTTACTTTTCCATAACCCTGTATATATATATATATATATATATAATATCCAGTCAGCGTCCAAAGACAGTGGGTGGGGATTATTTTTCTTAAATAGAATATATGAGGAATATCATATAAATCTGTGAGTGCTCAATGTATGGCTATTGTTAATCCCTTCTTCATTCGCTGAAATATAACAAAATTCACGTTCAGAGGATATATAGTGTAACTGGATGGAAACTCAAACTTGGTTAAGTCGTCATTATAAATTTATTTCGGCAGAGAATATTACTATACTCTCCATCTTGTCAGATGAATTTTTACATACAGAAGTCATCTGACAAGACGGAGAGTTTAGTAATATTCTCCGCTGATATAAATTTATTATGACGACTTAACCAAGTTTGAGCTTCCATCCAATTACACTATATAAAAATATATTTTAAGATGAATAGGCCCACAAAGATATTTATATTTTTTTCTAATTACTTATTTTGCTTTTACATATGTTTCTAGATTCTTTTTTTTTCCAGAGAGTTTTTAATGATTTTGGCCTGTGTAGCTTTTGGTTTATATTGTGGCAACCCTGATATGCTTGCTGATCATTCTGCAGGTGTTGTTTCTCTCTTTCTATTTTTCTTCTTTTTCCTTTTCCAAAAGTGTGTTCCTTGTGTTTTGTGGATATGCTTCTTTTCCCGAAATTACTCTTTGATATTTGATATGCCATAAAGTTTATTAGTTGTTTTATTCTGGGCCATTGTATGTGTGTGTAGATAGAGTGTTTGCCAATGGTCTGGGAAACCTGGGCTCAATCCCAGGCCACATCATACCAAAGACTTTTAAAATGGTACTGGATACCGTCTTGCTTAAAACTCGACAATAAAAGGTATGTATCGAGGGTAAAGTGGAGCAATCCAGGTAAAGGAGTAGCACTCTCCCCCTACACCTCGATGTAGTAGCTATTGAAAAGGGAGTCATTGGGTCACCCTCATCTACGGTCACCAACTTTACTTACTTACTTTGTGTGTTCATGTGTGTTGGGTCATTTTGTTTGTATGAATATGTGTGTATGTGTGTGAGTGTGTGTATGTTAGGGGAGGTTTTTGTTTGTATGTGTATAGGTTAGTTCTGTTTCATGTTTTGGAGTTTGCATGACTCAAAACGGTTTCTTGGGTTGATAGACTACAATTCTGTTTGGGTCCAATCTAATATCAAATTTGAAAATTATTAGATATAGATAATATCTATTACTATCTTAAAAATAAAAAAAAGTTTGTGCACAGTTGAATGGTTTCAAGCATTTCTATCTAGCATTAATAATTCTTTGGTTTCATGTAATTATTTCTATCAAATGAATTATTTATTATATGTTTCAAGTAACTAATAATAATCCTGGGGTCATCCTCACGGCATAAAAGTAAAAGAGCTGAACTGCAACATTATAGAAAGGAAGCTCAATCTCTAGTTATACTATTACATTCACTTTTGGACTAATACCCCTTTGAGAAAGGTATGAACCTTTTTATACCCTCAGTTATGGATTAAACAATGCCACTACTATCTGCTACAAGGATAGTTTTGAATAATCTGCTAAATTTTATTTGCAATTAAACCAAAGAAACCAAACCTAAAAAAATCTGAGCCTAGTCGGCTGGAGCTGTAGAATATAGTGACTGCATATATATAAAGATTCATGATACAAAACCAATGAAATATGAATTCAAAAAGAAATGTAGTTATGCTTTTAATAAGTAGTTGAAACTTAGAAAAATACATATATTTTTCTCTCCTTCAAGATCACACTACCAAAATTTTAAGTGTTTAATTTACCGATAATTTTTTCCTTCCCCCCCAAAAAAATGTCTGTTAAAAGGTGCATAAGGCTTTAGTTTTAGTTTATTACTCATTCAAAGCATAAATTCCTCCATTTCTTTTAAACCCTATATATATATATAAGTAAATAATGGAAAAAAATCCAACACTGTGGAGAAAAATTGACAAACAAAGTATACAAAGTGAAGAATTTAATATGAAATTAAATTCTTCACTTTGGATTACTTTGTTTTGCAATCTTTTTCCATATATATATATATATATACATATTTAATGCCATGTAATTTAGATTGCAACCCATGGGTTTCATGGACTTTTTTTACAAAGCAACAATCATAAGGCAGTTAAAAAAATGAAATGAATTGAAAATTGAAAAATACAATAAAAAACAGTTGGGATTTTGTAGGAATCTTTACGTGTGATTGTAAGTGTGTGCATGTGTGTGTGCGTGTATGTGTGTGTGTGTTTATGTGGGTTATAGTTGCTTATTATTGTGTGTGTATGTGTGAGTGGTATATAGTGTATGGATGGGTGTGTGTGAAGGTACATGCGTAGCGTGTTGTTTTTACTGGATGTTATAAGTTGTCCGTATCTTATGTTGCTACATTATTGTTGAGAAAGAATCTTTATCTATTTCTGTATGTGTTGGTGATTATGACTAAGGAATAAAGCATCATCATTGCAGTCTAAATTCCATGGCATTAAATATATATATCAAATATATATTTATTTATCATTACTATATAGTAGCTCTTGATATTGAGCACTCTCCATATTATGTTGTACTTGGTTCTACACAAACTCACAAAGTGATTTTGTGACAACTAACACTGTTATAATATATATATATATTAGAAATTCTAAGATATTGTAATATAAGAAATTTAATGAACCCTCCTCTCCTTTAGAGGGATGTTTCCTGAGTCACAGCATGTTAGTAATATCATAAATGTTTCTTACTTTACAAGTGACTTTCTCATTTGACTGTATTATTTGCTAATAGGCCATGTTGCTCGCACTTTTGGAGTTTTGGAAGATTTGCTTTATTTGAAATGAGAAAAAAAGAGGTTGAACAAGAGACCAATTTTCCTTATTTCAACATAGTTGTAGAAAGCAATGTTTCTAGGATGACGAGTGCTTGAAAGACAATAAACGAATGCTTTTGAAATGCTTCGCAGACCATGAATACTGTCTTTTCTCTGAGTTACATATATTTGTTCTCTCAGTAAATCTATATTATTGATATGCAATGTCTTCATTCTTTTTGCCTCATACACATGTCTAATCTTTTGGGCTGAGATATTCTTCATGATCTTGTCTTCAGGCAAAGTGCAGCAAAAAAAAAAAAAAAAGCCAAGTCTGGACCTTATAAACTGCTTTGGTCTTGCTTATTTTATTCCTCTTGCATATGTATATATGCATGGGCCCTCTCATTAAACTGATTTATGTTATTTTTTTTTTCATCATACAACATGTAAAAGCATGTGCGATACCCTGCCCTCATCAGCTGCCAACCAGGGGTGATTACACAGTTTTGGTAGCTCAAAGCGGTGCTGCCACTCCTGGCACTACCAAGCAGCTTTTGCCACTGAGAGGGTATTTAAAAGAATACATTCCCCCATGGGGGTTGAGCACTCTGGCAAAGAAATTTTTGGCTGCCACTTACATAAGGCAAAGCTCTTGAATGAATTGAGCACTCTGGTAACCGGTAAGGTATAAAATGTAAACAAATGCTACATAATACCTTATAATTCCCTTGCTGATGTGGCACGCTTGTTGGCCGAGCGGTTTGATGCTAAGTCTAACGTAAAGCTGGGCGGGTTTTGATCCCAGCTTCAAGTGTCCTACATGTCTAGCCACACTGAAGAGTTGTGATACAACAAAACAGTCTGTCTGTGGATGACAATATATATATATATATATATATATATATATATATATATATATATATATATATATATACACCAGATCAATTAAGAGCAGAGATTACATTGGATGTTCATCTTCATTTTTAGAGTGCAGTTTGTGTTTTTAAAAAATTTTGAATTTAAAATTTTTATAACTAAGGAGTTGTCATTGAATATTATCATTATTCTATCCTGTTATATAAAAAATGTGAGAGATTTATCCCTTGTTTCATCTCTCACATCTTTTTCATTAAAGAAGGTTATGAATGGCTTCTTTAATGATGTTGACATTTGCAAAGCTGAGCCTAATTTGACATATTGCCAGAAGTATAGCACATCCAGTAAGTATTTAACTCACAAATATGTCTGTTAGCTTAACATTTAAAATAAACAATTGAAAGAGGAAAGACATTGATTTTAGGAATCTTTAGAAAGACACTCATGGAATCATGATTATAATAATAGGAAGTGGACTTGGCTGTCTCAGTTTAAATTCTGATTGAAGCTATTTGCATTTTCCATAGAACTTATAACCTTTGTAAAAGTAGAAATTCAACTACTTTCCCTTTATCTATAGAAAAATAGTTGGGGAAACTGAGACATTTAAATAACCTGGTTTGGTTATGGGGCTAGTGACCAGGCTTAATATGCATTCTTTTCTTTTATGGCATATCAACCTTTGTGGGTTATTTAATCCCAAAGCCCTCCTTATAGAAGAACAGTATTTCTGGTAGGGATAAGGGGGTTCATACCTTTTCCAAAAGTACTTTGAACTCAGTTACTATGATACTGAAGTCCAGCACATTAGCCACTTGGTCACAGGGAAACCCTCCCCAGGGACCAGTCTCACGAACTCACTGTTATACCAAGTAAGGTACCCAGGCTTGTTAATTATATTTCACAGATAAGCACCACTCTTACAATGTTGATGTAAGAATGTTAAATATGATGTCTTATTGGCAGGGAATGTCCAACTTCTGCTAACCTATCAACATCTAATATTATGCAACAATCTAATAAAAGAATTGCTTTCAAAGCCACTCTCTTAAAAGTGCAATATGTTGGATTTTGTTCATTCCAGCTAAAAATGCATGGCCAATGTGAGTGACTGTACTGAAATATAACATTTTATGGCTGAAAATTTGCTCTATCCAATTGGGTTCCTTGTATTGATCCAAGTAATCATTCATCTGAAAATTCAATACAGTATATTCCTGTAATGTTTTTCATTTTCCCATAATAACGCTATATACTAAGATTTTTACTTTTTCTTGTTCTTGAAAAGAAAGTGTTATTTTCCATTTGATTAAATAAGTTATTTTTCTCTTTAAGTTTTGGTTTTGTTTGATTTCATGACATATCAACCATTGTAGGTTATTTAATACCAAATCGAGTTTATACATATAAACCGTTCTATTTCAAAAAAATTAATTGAGCATAAGTACAGTTTTTGCTTACAAAAAATTAAAAGAAAAACTTCTCTATTTAAAAAAAATTCAATTTACCACCAGCATGCAGTTTAGTTCTATTTAACCCCTAAATAGAACCCTATCAGGTGCTACCACTCAGGGCCAGAGTGGACCTGGGAGCAATGGCAATGAGGAGGTACTCCACTTTCCCTAAAGTTCAAGCATTACTGGAGCCTCACCATAAGATTGTATTGTGTCATATCCAGGAAATTTGTTGGGGGAATCTTACCTCTCTGCAGACTGGGGCCACTTTATGTTTTGTTTTTGTGACCAAGGAGCATATGATGAAAATATGATGGGAAAATATATTTGGGAGCTGATATATGAAAGAGATTTACATTACAGATGCAAATCTCAAATAACTACTTTTACAGGTTTTTGTTTATTTTTTTAAAAACTTTATTAGAAATACATGTACATTTTGATTCATTTGTTATTTTATTCATGTTTTATGTAAATAAGTAAAAGTAAAGTTAGCGACCATAGTCGAGGGTGACCCGAAGGCTCCCTTTTCGATAGCTACTACACCAAGGTGTAGGGGAGGGCGCTACTCCATTCCCAGGATTGCTCCACTTTACCCTTGAACCGTACCTTATAATGCTGAGTGTTAAGCAAGGTGGTATCAAGTTTCATTTTTAAAGTCTTTGGTATGACTCGACCTGGGATTGAACCCAGGTCTCCCGGGCCATTGGCGAACACTCTAACCACTGGGCCAATGTCCCGGTTATTTATGTAAATAAAACTGTTCAAATTTACCCATTTTTACCGAGACAAGTGGTTTGATGTTAAATTTCATCATCATGAACACAAAAACAATTTTTTTATGAAATACTAAGAAAACCTTACAACACATCAGCAAAAATAGTGATAAAAACTATAAGAATGAGGATATTAGTTTGAATAGGTTTTGTTCTTGGACTGATCTTATCACTTTGCAGATTCAGAGAATTAATGAATCATTATTTTTTTAAATGCATTGGTTTCATTAAAACAATAATATATATGTATTAAAATACACATGATAGGTAAATAGTAGGGCAGACTGATCACTTTATAATTGGTATGGCTAATGGTTATCTATATTCCTTCGATCTAAACATGACATATCAACCCTTTTTGGGTTATTTTATGCTGAATTCCTGTTATAGTTTCAAGTCACTATTCCTACTAAATAATAGTCATTATTTGTTTGCACGCATTTGCCTCAGATATCCTAATACAAATTTTTGCACAGATCTCTTTGGCCCATAAATAGGATCCTAACAGGTACTACCACTTTGGATCAAAGTCAATCTGGGAATAATGGCAATGAGGAGAAACTCTGTGACCCCTCATATGCAGAACTGAAGTCTCACTATTAGATACAGTTTCATGTCATTGCCAGCACAAGTAAAACACACATGAAAAAATATTTTTAAGAACTGAGAATATTTCCGCTTTTTGCACTAGTGTCAGCTGATGGTCTTTCATTGGAATAATAGCAAGTCTCCACAGGTCTTTAGGATTCTTCTGAATTTTCCTGTTGATCTTGACAATTTGGTAGTTTGGATGGTCTTGATTCTTCCTCTGTTCTATTATTACTCCAGTTTTTCTCCAAACCACTGAGGACCACTCCAAGTGCATCTTGACTTTGATGACCACTCCAAGTGCATCTTGACTTTGATGACCACTCCAAGTGCATCTTGACTTTGATGACCACTCCAAGTGCATCAAGCCTTTGAGAACCACTCCAAGTGCATCAAGCCTTTGATGACCACTCCAAGTGCATCAAGCCTTTCAGAATGACTCCAAGTGCATCAAGCCTTTGAGGACCACTCCAAATGCATCAAGCCTTTGAGAATTACTCCAAGTGCATCAAGCTTTTGATGACCACTCCAAGTGCATCAAGCTTTTGAGGACCATTCCAAATGCAACAACTATAAACAGTATCAACATGACCATCATCATCTACCTTTATTTTAATTCTCTGACAAGGTTCAAGTATTTGTCTATCTTTTTGCAGTCTTTTCATATCATTCTTTAGTCTTGCAGAACAGCAAATTCCATTAAATAGCAAGTTCTTTGTACTTGTTCATACTCAATAGGGTTTTCTGGTCAGAATTGGGTATTCTGTTGTATCTCAAAATCCCAGGAAATTTTATGCATCTTACTCTCCTGGACAGATTATAGTTTGTATGTATACCATTTGGTAGTATGAACAAATTATTATTGTCATAATGTCCACCATATTTACAAGATCTGACTGAAAAGTATCCAGCCTCTTAATAAAAAAAAAATCCCAATCAAGAATAACAGTATTTTTATGCTCTTTGCATCTTTTTAATTTCCGTATAAATAAACAAATATCTTTATTTTTGGAATGTCCTTCCTTTATGTAAGTTCATCACAAACTCTACATAATAATAAAAAAAAAGCAGAATAAAAAAAACAAACAATTAATTACTTCTTTTCAAAGAAATGTTTGCAGTACTTAGAAAGTGATATAAACTCATAATCATTTTTGTCTTTTTGCTTTTTTTCATGGGAAGGAAGAAGATGCTTCTGTTTTTTCATATTTCCACTATTGACAATAGAATATTCAGGCAGAAGAAGGCAATCAGATCCTGTATATAGAGAGACAGATAGGCTCCCCAAGGATTTATGCTTAAAATGATTCATTAGATTTTCACACAGAAAAGAACATTGGAAAAGATGATTATGACTAAGGGTACATTAGACAAAGATATATATATATATATATATATATAAAGATAGATAGATACCATATTTCCCATGACTAAGTATAACGCTGTTGATTTTTTTATGAACAGTTAATTTTTTCCAAACCAGAGACACCAGCATTTGATTATTTCCAGTGCAATGTTATACATTCAATATGAATATCATATTTGAAAAGGAAACACAATGGAAAGGAAAGTTACTTCAATAGCATTTTTCTCAACCAGGAAATCTTTGTTAGGAAGCATTTTATGGTTTGGATGAGTTCTTCAGATGTACCATTGGAGTGTTGAGATGAAGTATTGAGGTATCTGTGACCCATATAGAATATGCACTTTGTAGGTTGGCATTATGGTGCATATAGATATTGGTTGGTTTGTTGTGTTTGATGGCATATCAACCCTTGTAAGTTATTTAATGCCAAATCCAGTTTATACATTTATATATTCTATATATACAAGACTTGTAAAGAAACAGTTTGTGGGTAACATTTTTAAATGAACCAGAACTCATTTGTCTGCAAATAGTAGTTTCAACCTTTGCTATTTATTGTTTGCACACAGTTAAATGATTTCAAGTATTGCCATCTATCTCTAATTATTCTATTTAATGCTGAACTATAACGCGCACACACACACACACACACACACACACACACACACACACACACACACATATATATATAAAGCATACAGACAAATGTACACACACATATATATATATATATATACACACACACAGATTTACACACACGCATATATATATATATTTGTGTGTGCTTTATAGGTGCATATGGATGAATATTCTTCTCTTGATGTATATATATATATATATATATATCTATTGTGAGAGAAAAACATACATCCATTATGCATGATAATGTTAACTTATGCACATGCACACACCCACACTCACATCCACACACACATATACATATGTGTGTGTGTGTGTGTGTGTATGTGTGTGTGTGTGTGTATGTGTGTATTGTATTGTATTTATTTATTTATTTATTTATTTAAGAATTCATTAAAACAGTCTTATAAAATATTAGTTTTTCTCTTTGGCTATCAAACCCTGAATTGATGCCACATCTTTTTTTAATGCTTTTAAACTCATGAATTATAGCTAATCAATATCAGTCCTGAATGATTTAAACCAAACAGGTTCAGAAAAGAGCCAGAAAGTACATTTTTCACTGTCTCTTTTCCAATAGAACACATACCAAATCTTTTACTGCATTGAAAACTCACAGGGTTCCATACTGCTTTATTCCCATTTCTAACCCGTCTTTCTCATTAACCAACAAAAATTGTCAAGCTGAAAAAGGAAAACTGCATTAATCTCAAAGATAACATAATGCACTGGAACAAGTTTATTGAGAGTTTAACAGATTATATCAATATTTCCTTTACGATGACTTCCTGTTCTGTGACTTCTTTCGACTAACATCCTCATCAGTTCCGTCATTTTATGATGCAAACACAGTAATCACTGTCCATCTTCAGTATTAAGGAGATATTTTCTCAGCTCGCCTCCATAGAAAACCAAAAATATAAGCCATCATGCAAAGGCCATCATTAACAGAAACACCCATTTTAATTTTTGTTAAACAACAGAAAGTTCCAAATTAAATTGAAATAAATCATTTTTAATGATAGCATTCAGTTACAAGTTTATTGAAAGCCTAACAGATAATACCAATTTGTGTTCTGGATATGACACTAAACTGCATCAAGTAGTTAGCCTATAGTTTAGGGGCTCTGAGAAGTTTGGCATCACCTCTTTTGACATTTTAAAAAACAGTAATTACAGACACATAAAAAAAGGAAAACCATGGGTAATCAGAGATTTACCCATATATATATATATATATATATATATATATATATATATATGTGTGTGTGTGTGTGTGTGTGTGTGTGTGTGTGTCTATGTGTGTATAAATATGGAAAATTTGATTGTTTTATTGTTTTACAAAATTAATTCTTTATTGATTCTATTATATATACATATATATATATACATATATATCTATATATATATATATATATATATATATATATATATATATATATATATATATATATATATGAAAATTAAAGTAATTTATTGGCTTACAAAAAATTGTTTTGTATATATACATATATATATATATATATATATATATATATATATATATATATATATATATATATATATATATATAATAATTTAAAAAAATAATTGTTTCACAAATATTGATTCTTTTGTATATATGAATTATGAATATATATATATATATATATATATATATATATATATATATATATATATATATATATATATATGAAAAATCAAAGTATTTGATTTTGATTATTTGACACAAATTATTTCATTGATAATTTGACAACTAAAATTAATTTAGTAAACAACAAATCATATGAACATTCAAAATTAAAGGGCACAAAATTACAGCAAACTAATTTTTTTTAAAAATTGTATCTTAAGATTAATGTGTATATACGTGGTGCCTTCAATAAGTTTCCAGACCTTTTTCTACAAGCATTTAAAATTGTTGTAGACTCTTGAAAATTCAGTATATCATTGTCATACAAATGATGAGATGACTGACCAATTTTTATGATTTCAGGTTCAAATGAACACCTACAGCAGCAATTGGAATACACCTTACTAAAACCTGATTGTCACAGCTGGTGAATTTCAAAAAGGCAATCTGGACTTTAGAAGAATGATATGCAATAAAATTCTGTTTTAAACTTGGAAAAAATGCCATGCAATGAAAGCTGGATCTACTGCTATGACCCGGAGACCAAGAGACAGAGTTCCCAGTGGAAGCATGCTGGCTCTTCCAGACCCAAGAAGGCCAGACAGAGTAAATCCACTCCCAAACTTTTGATGATCCCTTTTTTGACAGCACTGGCATGATCTACATGCACAGGGTTCCCACTGGACAGACAGTCAACAAGGAATACTATGTTGAGGTTTAAGGGAGTTCAGGAAGAGATTCCGTCGGAAGAGGCCAGCACTCTTCAAATTGGGGCAGTGGCATTTCCACCGGGACAATGTACCAGTCCACAACTCCATCCTTGTCACCAACTATTTGACCAAAATGGGCATCAAGACAGTTTCTCACCCTCCTTATAGTCCAGACCTTGCTCCCTGTGACTTTTGCTTATTCTCTAAGCTCAAGTAAAAACTTAGAGGCTGTCATTATGAGACAATTGAGGAGATGAAAGAGGCTGTGATGAAGGTCATTGTCTCGCTCACACAAGAGGACTTCAATGGTGCTTTCCAGAAGTTGTTGGAATGGTACAACAAGTACATTGGAGCTGGAGGAGATTATTTCGAAGGGGACTAGAGTTTCATGTGTGTACTATCAATAAAAGTGCCTATACAAAAAAGTCTGGAAACTTATTTAATGATCCTCGTGTATATATATATATATATATATATATATATATATATATATATATATATATAATTAAAAATCTGTGTGGCTTTTCATTACATTGTTAATATTGTAATATCATATTGTATATAATTTACTATTATTTCTCAAAGTCTAATATATATATATATATATATATATATATATATATATATATATATGTGTGTGTGTATATAATTTGCTGTTTTTTTCTTATTGTTTTATACATTATATACAATATACTATTATTTATATATCATATAATATTTGATATATTATTTGTTTCCTACATGTTTATAATTATTTATATTATATATTTAATCATAAGTGTTCATGATGGAACTCAAGTCCAAATCCTGCATGAAGCTGTTTGCATTTCACATATTACTAATACCTCTGGGAAAACTATGCATCTAACTTTTTCTCCCTTCAGCTTCAGGTAAATTGTAAGTGGATTGGGCTCTTTAATCTTGATATGACAACTGGCTTAAGAGAAGCATTACTCTCAATTCAAACTTGTGAAAATCCACTTAAAAAAGTTGAAGTTGTTTCACATCCTGCTTGAATGAAAAGGTTGGGAAATACAAATAAATATATATACACACACATACTATGTATTGTTTTTATTTTCATATTTTTTTTAATATATCATAATATTTGTATATCATATGTAATATCATATATCATTATCATCCTTTTCAGCAATATCATTTGTTTTGCTGATATAATGGCAGATACAAGTATGAAGATTCTGACAACTTTGAGAGATTATTTCAAAGGCTAGTTATTTAAAGGAAATCAGACAATATCTCCTGTACTTCTCAAATTTGGTTTAATCCTTACAAAATAAAAGGATGGTATTTGTGCTGTAACCTAGAAGTACATATCGCTAGGTGGTTAGAATTCTCTCTGAGGAATCCTTATTTTTACTTTAAAAATGTATTCTATTATTTAAAAACCTGTTAAGAGATTTCAAGATTTTACATTTTCTGCTATTTGTCAGCCTGGAGACCAGGTAGGTGAATAGCTTGTGAGTATGAGGGTCTCAGTGTTCTGCATTTTAAGAGAAATTTACCTTGTTTCCTGAAATAAAGCCTGCAAGTGAACAACTGTTAGTTTAAAACTGCAAGATAGAAGAGAACTTAAAAGTCGGTAAAGCTAGAATCATTGAAAGATACCATTACATTGAAAGATACCATTACACAATACTCTTCAGAGTTTTCCCTGTCAACTTTTCGTCAATTAAAAATCCGAAATGCTTTGAATACGATCTAACAGAATGAAACATTCTATGTTCATTTTGAATTCAGGTTTGGTTCACTTTAGCTTCTTTGTTTAATGGCATATCAATCCTTGTGGGTTATTTAATACCAAAATCATCATTGTAGGACAGTAGTGCTACTATTTAACATATAAGGAGGTTCATAATTTTTCAAATGGCATTAATCAGAAAGTGAATGTATTTGCATGACTGGAGTTTGAACTCACTTATTATAATTTCATAGTTCAGTCCATTAACCACTACACAATGGGGACAGTCATTTTAGGATTTAAAAGATCATTGTTCTTAAAAAGAAACTCTGAATTATCAGTTTTGTTCTTGGGAGAAATTTATTGGAATGGTTTTCTATAATTTTGTGAATAGTTTGAATTCAGAGTTTTTAGTAGCCTACTTCCATGGCTAGAGAGCCCAATCTTCCATACTTTTTTTATCCCTAGTTGTGCAAAGAAGTGGATTCATGCAGTTCCCAAGGATTTTTATTCGAATACTTTGTGTTAGGGAAGATATTTAGTTAGGTCTCCTCTTATCAAGAACCAGCATTAGTATACTTATGCTATACTATAAACACTTAGCCCTGCTGGGGCTGTAGAAAACCCCAAATGCATCTCTGTACAGAGGTAAGACCCACTCAATGGGTGTCCTGAATACAACACTCAAAAATCTGAATGTGAGGCTTTGGTAATGCCAGAGTTTTGGGAAATGTGCAGTACCCCTTCACTGCCATTGCTCACACTTCCACTCTGACCCAGAGTGATAGCACCTGATAGGGTGCTATCAATGGATCAAATAGAACTGTTTGACATTTAAACTATGTTCAGACAAATGACTCATGCTATATTGAATTGTTTGAAATAGAACGGTTTTTACGTTTAACTGTGTGTAAACAAATGATTTATGTTTAATGGAATTGTTAGTGATACATAGCAATACATTGAACCATTTAACTGTATGCAAAATAATGAGCTTAGGCTTGTTTAAAAACATTATCAACAAAATGTGTTAACAAATCTTGTATTTGATATACATGTATAAAGAGAATTTGGCATTAAAATAACCAATAATGTTTGATAGGCCATAAAATCAAACCAAATCAAACTACTTACACAGGACAAAACAGAAGGAAAGAAAAGACAAGGTCAGTAGCAGATATAAGAACATTTAATTTATACAATATACATACAAGTAGTATTAAATGGGAAGGATACACAAACATGTCTAAACAGCTAAAACTATGTAGATATTTTTCTAATTATTAATATAATTATATTTTCTGTCAAAGATTCTTTTTTAAAGGTTGATGTGAAAAGATAGTAAAAAGGGCAGATACCAAACAAAAAAAAAAAATTTATAAGTATGTAGGAGTGCAAAATAGAAAAAGGCTCACTAAATGAGCTTATGTGATATAGCCATGTGGCTATTTTCCAGGCTGATAATTATTGAACTAACCAGATTTGCTCATAGGTTGATGTTTATTATCAAAGAATTTCTAGATATTTCTTTTCGTAAAGACAAGACATTCTAATTAAATCTGATTTGTGAATAACTCATAAATTTAAGCCTGTTTAATATTTGACGTTAACTTTTACAGTTGAAAGAAATAAACACGAGGCACTGAAATGTGGTATTAATTTAATTAACTTTATCATTCATAAATCCTTATCTTTTGTATCTTCCTAAAATATTTTTCATGGCAAAACTGGAAATTTTTTTTTCATTTATTTTTCTTGGAGTGGGGAGTAATTTCCAATTCTGTCAATGTGCTGAAACCCAAAATTGGTCCTTAAGAAAAAACGCAAAATTAGTTTTGCAATAAAAGCTATTTTATTTTTTCAATTTTTTACCTTGTATCAAAAAAATTTTTTTTGTTTTGTGGATTTTTTCCAGAGGATTCAACAATGGACTATGGGTGGATTCAAAACCCTTTCATAGGATTTTGTTAGGATTTGATGATCCATCATTGGATTATGGGTGGATTCAAAATCCTTTCCAAGGATTTGATTATCCTTATTGGATTATGGGTGGATTTAAAATCCCTTCCTTAGGATTTTCTTAGCATCGGATGATCCATCATTGGATCATGGGTGGATTCAAAACCCTTTCTTCGGATTTGTTGAGTTGGAGGGGGGCTTAGCATAATGGTTATCATTGTAGAATCAGTGACCCAAATTCAAATCCTAAATCAGTCTGTTTGAATTTCACTTTGTGCTAATGCCTTTGGGAAAAGCATGAATCTATCTCTTATTCCCCAAGCTATAGGAAAAATAGTAGGGTAGACTTTTTTTTAGTTTTGGTTTGGCAACCAATCTAGGAAAAGGAAAACTCTGTATTCAAATGCAGCTTTACTCCTCTTAAAAATTGACCTTCTATCACAACAAGCTTTGGCAGAGGGTTTGGGTAACTACATACATGGGTGATCGCTTTATAACAAGAAAGAAAGGGAATATATAAAGAGAAAAAAATGAAATATATATATATATATATATATATATATATATATATATATATATATATATATAGAGAGAGAGAGAGAGAGAGAGAGAGAGAGAGAGAAAATAATGAAAGAGAGACATGAAGAATGATTATTTTGAAAACTATTTTAGAATTTTATTTTTCAAACAAAAGAAAAAAAGACATAATATTTCATAAAGTCTAAAAATTATTCAATTTTAATAAAACTGTCAATAATTATTCATTAATTGATGAAAATAAACTAAATATTAAATATAAACAGGTCTAATTACAGTTCTTTATTTGTTTGCCAGAAAAGAAGTAATGAATAATAACAACCAAAGACAATCTATGAAATCTTCTTCAAAGATTATTATTGAAAGTGTCCATCTTCTTAGATTTTGCCTAGGTTGGTGGAGATGTAGAATACACTGACAGCATCTCTCCAGAGGGTAAGGCCTCCTAATGGGTGTCCTGGATATAGTACTAAACAATCTGATGGTGAGGTTCCAATCCTGAAGCTTTGGAGAATGTGGAGGTTCCCTCTGACCCAGAGTGGTAGTATCTGTCAAGATTCCATCAATGAGTTAAATAGGACTGATTAATCATTTACTATAAATTTACTATAAATTATTCAACTTTGTACAAACAAATAATTGATATTAAATTGAATTATTAATATTACATAGCAATACTTGAAATCATTAAACTCTGTGCAAATGAATGAACAATGTTGAATAGAATCATTAGTGTTAGATTGCAATACTTGAAACCATTCAATTGTGTGTAAGCTGAGCTATTAGTGTATTTGAAACCTTTAAACTATGTGCAAACAGTAAATAGGAATACTTGAAACCATTTAACTATGAGCAAACAAATGAGTGCGGACTCATTTGAAAATAATGTTGCTAAAAAATTTACAAATCATATAAATAATATACATGTATAAACAGGATCTGGCATTAAATAACCATCAAAGGTTGATATCCCATTAAACCAAAAAAACAACAAAACTTTTTTAGATTTAATAATATTTTCTTTTTGAACCCCAAAATGAATGCCAGTAAAGTGCAATGGTTTCTAAGTCAGAGTTTTTCATTTCATTTAAAAATAAAATGAATCTTTCCAAGAAAAAGTATGTCATCATTTCCAAGAATAACTATTCCATATTTTGCCGCCCAAATCATGAGGGTCTGGAACCAACCATTCTCTGCTTAATGTGTAGTTGTTCAGTATTCAAAGAGAACAGACCAAATATATTTTACTATCACTCCAACCAAAATATCAGTTCCAAATTTCATGAGCAATAACAAAGTTTAATCTTCAAATTCAGGACTGACACAAAAGAAAGCAATTAAAAAATGAAAAAATAAAACATTCCTTTCCACTGTATCAATAAAAAAATTGATACACACAAAAAACATATTAGTAAATTATTGATTATTTTCTAAATATATAAGTAGATCAAATGACAACATCTATTCCACTCAACCTCCTGTTATTTGTCTACTCTTAGTATGATTTACCTATAATTCATTTCAGTATTAATCTTTTATCACAATTCTCAGGAAAATTCCTCTGCTACATTTTGTTACAGTAACTTGTTACACTAATTTGCAATAAACTCCACCCATTTAACAGCACAATAAGTGAAATAAAACAACTTTTTAGATATTTTTAAAACTTAATTTTTGTCCACTGGTTGGGAAAGTCCTGGTGGCATAGCAGTAAATCTTCACAAATGAGACATTGTAGTAAGTGAGTTTCAATTCCAATTGTGCCATTACATTCACTTTTTGGACTGATACCCTTTGGAAAGGCATGAACTCTCTTATCCCCTAGCTATGGGTTAAATTGTACCACTTCTGTCCGTCTAAAAGGATGGCTTTAACATTAAATAACTCAAAAACGTTTCAACAAAGAAACCAAGAAAACTATTTACTGCCCAATTTTTTTGATGAATTAATCAAATTAAATAGAAAAAAAATTCATGAAAGAAAAAATGTAGAAATAAAAATGTTATGTTGTTATAGAATAAATTTTATAAGCTGTTGTTCTTTATTTATTGCTTACTGGAAATTTTTGTATTCAAACAAATAAGAATAAAGAAAACTTTGTTAAAAAGAATTTTAAAATGTTACAAATATTGAGAGAGAGAGAGAGAGAGAGAGAGAGAGAGAGAGAGAGAGAGAGAGTACTTCTCTTCACAAAAAATATGGAACTAGAAAATATCCATATAGATTTTTTATTTTGTACTAATAACAAATAAGATTCAAACTATTTCTAAAATATCTAAAGAAATATTTTAGGTATTTTCAACCATTTGTTTAGGACTGAAGTCTGATTAGCATGATTGGGTTTCTCTTGGTATTTGTTTTAGCGACGTAAATTACAAGATCATTACATATTTTTTCCTCAACATTTAATGATTCAATTTAGTTTTTTTTAGGGTAGCGTTTATGAAGCCAGAATGTTCATCTATGAAATACAAATGTTTTGCATCTTATATGTTTTTAGTTTATTCATTGCTAAATAAAAAAAAAACTTAATTGAACGTTCTCTAAGTGAGCCAATTCTCTAGCTTTTACCAGAAGAAGTTCTTTCGGCAACCTAAAGCCTACATAATAGACTATATATTCTGAATATATCCTCTTCCACTCCAAGGAAAGAGGCGGCATATTCTCATTGAATGCTTGCTATAACAATTATTTGCAAGACTGAAAATATAATTCGTTTCAGAATTCAATAAAAGTTTTTGCCAGATATAATAAGTACCAATATTAATATCCCTTTTGCTTTTTGTAAGTATATACAAAGCTATCTTTGTTTTCTTTGAAGTACACACAAAATCATTATCAGGACTGTCTGGAAATAGGCTTCAAGTTGTTTACAAAACTGCTTCAGACTTGGTAGATTATCCAATTTACAATATGGATATATCGCTAGATTTATAATATGATATTTACAGACTGCAAAATACCTTCTGCATGTTTGAAAGAATATCAGTGAAAATTTTCTCTTTTTCACTGACAGTCTTTATGCAATTGATTGAGTATTTGTTTGAACACGGGAGGTGGCTGGTTAAAAGCAGGAGTATTGTTTTTTTTCTAAAAGTTGATACACTTCCTTTTAAGAAGTTATATGTGACGTCCAGGTAATCAATCAGCTTGAGGTTAGTTTTGACTTAAAAGATGAATCTGGTTTCTTGAAGAATTTTATAATGCTTTTCAGATCATTCCAAAACTTATCGCTTCTTACAGTGTGAAATACAAGGCGTGAAAACTGATCTCACTTCTAAGGATAATTTCCAGTAACTCTATCGTAGATTATGTGTGTAGTTGCAGTGAAATGTGTTGTCATTCTTTTCGCGGTTGCAAGGCGGAGATGCAGGTCCCCGGTCATCAATTCTATCTTGCGTAAGTACTGACACCAATACTTTGCATCATGGGATTGTGATGATCGATCATTCATAACTTCTTAGTGCTTCTTGTCGAAGATGTTGTTGGGGATATTGCAAGATGTGTCGAATGTATTAAACAAAGTTTGGAGGTAGTACGTGTATAGGACTTTACACTCCTATAAATTATTTTGGGCGGTATGCCACTTGTTCCCACAAAGATGGCGGACGCTCAATGTTCAGTCTCGGAAAACCATTGGCCAGGAGGACCACGTGATATGCTTACAACTACGTCGGCGCGCGTAAATTCAAGTCCTGCTTCTTTGAGCCACTTACAAGACGCGTATTTTCTATAAATACGTCGTCTTCAAGCACCTTCTTTCTCTTCTTTCGCAGCGGCAACACTCTCTTTGACCAATTTTCTTCGCAGCGGCAACACTCTCTTTTACCAAATTTCTCCACAGCAGCAACACCATGAATGGGCGTCGTAGACATTCATATACAAGGACTATGAGACGCTTTCCCGTCTCTGAGAAACTACCTGTTTCAAACCATAGAAAAAGGACATTTTAAATTTGCAATTCTTTTTGTAGCTTAGTTGTGTTACAAACACACACACACACACACACGAGCTCACACATATATATACACTATTATTTTGTTAGATGAGTCAGTAATATTTTTATGTATTAATGTAAGTTTTGTTATTATAGAATATAAATTTGTTTTTGTTCGTTCGCCTTGTTTTAAATGTTCATTTTGTCAACGCCGTTTTACAACTTTTATTTGTTGCATATCTTCACTCATTTATTTCACTGGCCTTATTCATTCATTTGTTTTTTCCATGTGTTTGTATTCTACCTTAATTCTAAACTAAAGCATTAAACTTGTGGGAAAACATAATATTGTGGGGAAATATTAAACCTTATTTTCAATACAGATAAACTCTTTCACACATTCACCTACACGTGTTTCTCGCAAATAATTTCCCTAACAAAACAAAAAAACAAAAAAACAAAACCTGAATAACTTTAAAATAAAGGTTTGTTATTTAGCTGGAAAAATGTGCCAAGGGACTCACAATGTTGTTGTTGTTTTCGCCAATGTGGTTGTTATTGTTGTTTTCGCCGATGTGGTTGTTGTTGACATTGTTGTTGTTGTTGTTGTTTTCACCGATGTGGTTGTTGTTGCTGTTGTCGTTGTCGTTATTGTTTTCGCCCGCTTTTCCAGTGTTTAATTTCTGTAGTAGTACTTTTCCCTTTGTTTGTCTTTGGTGGAAGGAGAAGTGGGATTATGTCTTTGTTGGACAGCCTGGCGCCTCTCAGGTTTTGGTGGAGTAAGGGAACAGTTCAGTAGCGTAGCTTCATTCTGTCATCAGCGGCGATCAGTTGAATTGGTTCATCGCTTTCTTTTTATAACCCCTAAGAGGATTAAAACGGATTGGAATATTTTTGGGGAAAATATTTGATTGGTTTAAAAATTTATGGGCGCGAATTTTGTGTATGTGGTTTTGATCCTTTTTTCAAGAATGTTCTAATGTTTGTTGATTGGTTTAAAAATGTGGGTGCGAATTTTGTGTATGTATATAGAATTTACGCTACAATGTAAAGTGAATTAGATTGTTCAATCAGAATTTTTGCTGCCATTGGCTGAGAAGATTCAGTGTCCAGGAGAGTTTCAACTTTCTCTGAATTTCCGAGTGTGCTTTGTGCACTTTTGGGTTGTTATTATGAGGGGATCATTTATTTTTGCAGTTTTACAGTCAAGGCACAACCAACAAGAACATTTACTCTTAATGCCCTTGAAATGGCCATCCCTGTCATCACACGCTTGACAATATTAGCACCATAGATTTCTTCAAGCTGTTGTACAAGACCGGGACCTTTCATAAGTGTGTAAAGACTTTCTAAGTAAACCATTAATTTATGAAAACCTACAAATATTTTTTATTATATGCAAAGGCTGAGTCATCACAATGGCTGATTGAAGGTTATAACCTGAGTCGGGTTACCTGGCTGTCTTGTCTAATTCTGCACAATTATTCAAATCCAATATAGGAAGAAAGAATTCAGTTGCCTTATCGGAATGTTCACCCAACACTGTTTTTAATATAAAACCAGACCAGCCAGGACGAATATTTCAAACTACAAAATGGGATGAGTGTCAAAGGACATTGAGGTAATAGACTATGATATGGGATTATTTAAGTGTTGGAATCTTTTTAAAACTTATTTTGTCCTTTTTGATATATGTAAGCTTTTTGCGTTTATTCCTCTGCACTGCTGGCATTGTGAATGATGTTGCAACTCCTTCCATATCCTGAGCTGTCATTGCACAAATGATTTCCAGACCGTGGAGAGACCTTTCACCATCAACAGTTGCAACACCTTGTTCGCCATCTACTGATCGAAGGAACGGGAACGATGCGTTTTAAGGATGTCAGCTTCCTCCTTACTAACTAATCCATTTAATTGTGTAATTCAATTTTGAACTGGAGCTATATCAGCCATCTGAACTGTCAAAGTAAAAGGCACCAGAGCTATGCAAGGCAGGTTGTTAACATAATATCTTGGCCAATGCTGACATCTTTTGTTTTACATTTCATAACACTCTTCAGTAGAAAATGCTGATACTTCGGCAACCATACAGATCCTTTTTCAATCATCGGATTGATAATTTTCTAATTGATTTTCCCTCTTCTTCAATGGTATCTTTTCTACTCTTGTACCCAGAATCACAAAGTAAGTAATTTGTTATTCTTAAAACAAAAAACGTTACTTTTTCCATTTAATTTCGGAAAATAGACATGGTTTCGATATTCTCCTTAATCTAGCTTTCAGCAAATTGGGTGTGTAGAAATGGTCATAACCACCAAAGGCTATCATTTTTTTTTTCATGAAAGTCATTCAATAATGTCACTGAGCCTTTATCTTCAGCCATTCATAAAGGAAGTTAAATGCATCAATAGTTCTTCCCGACAACTGTTCTTGTTGATTGCTTTGTCACTTTTTTCAAGCCTGCTGTAAATCTTCAGTTGCAGGAATCCCAGATATGATTTTTGAAAGTTAACTGAATAGAACTGAATTTATTTTTGGAATTTTTTTCCAAAAATGATCCTTCAACAAAATGTGACAATTTTGTGGTTCTTTTGTATAAAGGGTGCAATGGGTAAATTGTCACCAATTCAAATTATTAATTTTGTGCAGTAACATTGTTTATTTAGGGGTTGTCAGTTACGTATCAAACTATAGTCAGTTGGGCAGTGTATCTTATAAAAGCAGCACCATGACGCAATTCACTAGAGTCAGTTGGGCAGTATCTCTGAGGAAAGCAGCACCATGATGCAATTCACTTAAGTCAGTTGGGCAGTGTCTGTGATGAAAGCAGCACCATGACGCAATTTAGTAGAGTCAGTTGGGCAGTGTCTGTGATAAAAGCAGCACCATGACGCAGTTCACTTAAGTCAGTTGGGCAGGAAAAACTGCGCTGAACATATTTGAGCATTCTCTCCGATCGAACAGACGAGAAAGATTTCTCAGACGAGAAAGATTTCTACCAGCAGCAGATGGTGAACTCAGAATAATCGTTGGCTTGCCCTGTACCCATAAGATGGACACAGTCTGTGATGAAAGCAGCACAATGATGCAATTCACTAGAGTCAGTTGATCATTGTCTGAAAAGCAAACACCTTGTCTACATAATGATGTTTGACGTGATCACAATCAATGGTGTCGTTATGCTTCAATTCAACTTCTGCCTCACCCTCACACGGTCTTTTACATCGAGTGTCTGAAGGAGATAGAGCTTCTCTGAATCGAGAGCGTGGTTCCTGGAAGCAGAACTCTACGTCATTCCAGGAAAACCAAATCTTGGCTGTCATAAAATTTCTGCCACCACATCACCTCAAATATCTGACCGCCTAACTCCTCAGATTACAATCCTCTTGATTATGTGTGAGGGGCAGTTGAGCAAGAGACCAACAAAACTCCATAAAATACCAAATATGAACTGAAGGCAGAGATTCCAGAAACATTTAACTGTATAAACAAGGATACCATTGGAAAATCATGCAGGAGATTCTGAAGTCGTCTGCAGGTCGTGGTCGAAGCCAATGGCAATTTCTTTGAACAAATTCAATATTTTCAGGTAATTTTGATAAATATACCTGATAAAGTGAGATGTCTGTGTTATTTTCGTTTTTGATTAATTTAGACGACATTTGATCCATCACACCCTGTAGGCATTCTTTTATCTTTCATTAGAAATTACCTTGGCGTCTTATTAATCGATAAAATTGCTGAAAATCGGAACTAAAAAATTACCAAAAGATAGGAGTTGATAAAACTTTTGCTTGTAGATTTGCATTTCCAGAATGACGTTTCTTATTACACTTGTGTTAATTGTACAATTTTTAAAAAATCAAGTCATGCATAATATTTTCATAACAGGCGGAGGCGGGCGGTCATGCAGTTGATAATTTCCCAAAAAATGTAAACACCTGATTTCTTTACATTTGCTTAAAATTCGCTGTAAATTTGGAGAAAACATCAGAAAACATAGCCAGACGTTTGATACGGAATTAAGTTGCGAAATTCTTCCTAAAATAATCAATGGCAAACATCAAGAAGCCATATGACCATACAAGAGTTTGGGTCAATTTTGTTGGAACTGTTACTCTATTGAACAAGTCCTGGCGGCAACACCCCACCAGGCACCAACAATACGGCCACCTTCCTCCCATCACGAAAACTATCCAAGTTAGACGAACCAGACATGCAGGTCACTGCTGGAGAAGCAGTGACGAGCTCATAAGTGATGTACTCCTATGGACCACCACATATGGCCGGGAAAAAGCAGGACGACCAGCTCGAACATATATCCAGCAGCTATGTGTGGATACGGGATGTAGTCCTGAAGACCTGCCGGAGGCGATGAACGATAGGGAGAAGTGGCTAGAGAGGGTAAGGGATATCCGTGCCTGTGGCACGACATGATGATGATGATGATGATGATGATGATGATGATGATGATTACTCTTTCTTACGTTGGGCTGCAAAACCTAATTTCAAAATACAACATCAATGGTTCCGTTTAAAAAGGAGATAATTTTTGTTTACTGTTTCTCGTACACAAAGGCCTCCTTTCTTATCATAATTATACTTAATATGTTCCTTGTAGCAAAAAATGCTAGGAGAAGAAACATTGCTATACTAATCCTTGGATATAAGTGTAAGCAAAGATGTCTCCAACTTCCAATAATTACATCATTTTATGGCACATGCTATATTTTCATTATCATATTTGATCTAAATAGTAATATAAAGAGGTTAGGTATATATCACAACTTAAAACAAACATGTAGATGTTATTAATGTTCGCATTTTACGATTATTTAAAATGCAGACATGATTAATTCATGACCAACAAAAGGGTAAAAATTCTAGTTAAAAGAACAAATTGACAGTAGAAAAGATAAAGACCATAAAAATGATGACATCATCAAAATATGATGATGTATATAGTTTGTTATCCTAAATATGTACCCTCCATATTAAAATTCAGAGCAAAGTCATAAATTTTTTCGAATTATAACGATTTTTGCATAATACACCGGTTTTACTTTTGTACATTTTTTGGAAAATTCCCGAAAACACCCTCGTTTAATCGATGGGTTTAAAAAATGTTGCTCAAGATACAGTGATCGATTTATATATAGGATAAGCTATCGAGCCATACCAAATTTGCTTTATCAGGAATTACTTCCGGGTATGAATCCCATATCGACCAGACTATTTATATTTTTATGGGATATTCTAGGTATATCTGCTAGCATATCAACCTTGAGTTAGATACAAGGCTAAATCTAGATAGGAATATTGGTTTAAATAAATCTTTTGAATGAAAAGGGTCTGCCTGCTAGCTTTGAAAATAAAGCCTTTTAATATCCAGTTTAAAGAAAACAAAAACAACTCCGGTTAGAACAGTAACCACTTTTGCCAGGGAGCAATAAACAACCAACCATCTCTGCGACTAAACAGACCATAAATTAATCCTATGTCTTTTTTTTACTTTCTAGTAAAATAAGTTTTTGTATCATTCATAATTTTTGAAAATTTTTCTTATATATTTCAATCAGAACTTTATACTACTGAAATCCTATATTTATAATATTTTTGCAAAGCCATTTTTCTGCAATGACATTTGGCAAAAAGCCAAGGATTTTATGTTTTCCAAATTGCTCTTCATACTACTATATACTGATTGATTTCATATTTCTTCCATTTATTTAACAGCAACCATTTTTATGGGTTTGGTATTTTGTAATTGAAAATATAGGTGACCTACAAGCGTTTTGTATGAAATTAGTGCATCAAGTTCAAAATATTGCCGGCGGAGTTTGTCTTTATTTTGCCCTATTTCTCTTGGGAACGGCATGAATCCACTTCAGTTTTCCAAATTATGGATAAACAGCCCTATAGTTGTCAGAGTGTGGTCTTCGAGCTTAATAACTGGACAAGTCTACATGCATATTTGTGATGGGTATACATGCATAGGAAATTGTCTAATTGATTATGAAATTATTTAATTGCATCCCAACTTGCTGTCCAGATTTTTTAAATTGCTTACCACATTGTCTACAAAATTATCAAATAGCATCAGAAGGTTTATTGAAAATTGTTCAATTGCATACCAAAATACACACCAAATTGTCTAATTGCATACCAAATTGCCAACTAAATTTTCTTATTGCACACGTAATGGTCTATTAAGTTGTTTAAATGCAAACCAAACTGCATGGAAAATGGCCAGAAAAATTGTTTAATTGCATATCAAATGCCAAATTTCATATATGACATAAGTCTTTATCAAATGCCAAATTTCATATATTGCATAAGTCTTTATCAAATGCCAAATTTCATATATTGCATAAGTCTTTATCAAATGCCAAATTTCATATATTGCATAAGTCTTTATCAAATGCCAAATTTCATATATTGCATAAGTCTTTATCAAATGCCAAATTTCATATATTGCATAAGTCTTTATCAAATGCCAAATTTCATATATTGCATAAGTCTTTATCAAATGCCAAATTTCATATATTGCATAAGTCTTTATCAAATGCCAAATTTCATATATTGCATAAGTCTTTATCAAATGCCAAATTTCATATATTGCATAAGTCTCTATCAAACTGTTTGAGAGAAAAATAAAGTCTTGCTTCCGTATAGTGATAGATAAATGACACTCTTGAAAAGTTTTTGCTTGTTTTATTCAGTATTTACAATTTCTCCCGCCCTTCACACAACGGTTGCCCTGTGTCTGATTAATTGGAATGAAATATTTTGGCTAAATTAATTGCTTATTTTGCAAGGATGTCAAATAAGAAAAAAAGTTAAACACTCAAAGATCGATTGCCTTTCGAAAAATCTTGAAAAAGAAAAAAAAATCGATCTGTCAGGAACAAGCCTTATCGTTAGTTGGTCACACAAAAAAAACAAACATTGAGAGTTAAGTTAGAAGTTGGCCGTTTGACAGAAACGGACAGAAAATTGACCAAGTCTTCGTTCGTCGTCCACTTGGCAATCTACGCCGTCTGGAAAAGTGAAATATCACGCATCGCACCTTACAAGGGGTGAATAAAGAAACGACAGGTATATTCTTGGATTAGGGGCCCATCAGGCCTTGGTACCAAGTGAGTGATTTAAAACTGAATCCCACTGTCCCAGGTGGCCTTCCCTCCAAGCAGCACCTGCCCCTTTGTTCAGAAGACGCTATCCTGGATATGGCACTAAACTGTATCAAGCGGAGAATCTCTAATTCAAAAGCTTTTCATTTCTATTACTCCTAGGTTCACCCTGAGTAGTGGAACTATGGGTCAAATCTATTTGAAAATCATTTAAATAAGATGGGAATATTTGATATCATATAACCGTTTGCAAAAAAAAAAAAAAATTAAGAAACTGCACAAGAATGTAAATATAAGCGCAATTCCTAAACTTCTACATATGAAATAATCCCAGATGGTTTGACATACTGTTAAATCAATCAATCAATTAATCAATCAAGCGGATTAGACGAGTTTCTATGCAATCAATGTAAATGTAAAATAGGGCAGAATTTAGAGTCAACATTTCTCTGCAAAAATTCCCAGGTGATTGAAAAATATGGACCATCAAACATTCAACCCCATTTGAACACGGCACTAATTTAGTAATTTCACTTTAGTACATACAAACTTTTAAAAATGAGTCTCACAAGATATTGAAAAGATATTGAGCTCTAACCACGTTGTTTTCCTAGCCAATAGGTTCCCGAGACTGATTAGTATACTGACGTTCGCCATCTTTGTTTCGGAAACAAATGGCATAACGGCCATTTTGAAATATAGGTGTGTAAGTCCTATAAATGCGTAACTATTTAGTGCGAAAAATGTATTTATGCTTTAAACGTATATGTGGCCGCTGATGAAATTTTTATCAGCAAGCTTAGACTGTAGAAACAATATTAATGAATCTATATTAACAAACATATTCGTTCATTTTAAGATAGCTAAACGAAGTTGAAATTAAATGAATTATTGAAAGAAAATAATGTTAAAATTTTTGCGCAAAAGAAATAAACCGAAAAGTTGAATACATAGAAAATTCCGTTCCCTCACGATATCGATGACGTGGCGTACTGATACCGAAGTATCCCGAAGAGAGTAGCCAGGGTCTACGGTAAAGGGTTTGAATTAGAGTCATGGCAATCTTTCGTTGGCTGTTTTTGACGAACTTATAAGTGACGTTCTTCATTCAACTCCTCCACATGAACGTGCCAATATTTGCCGACGAACAAGAACTTATTTACATCAGCTCTGTGCGGACACATGATATAGTTTGGAAGACCTGCCGAGAGAGAGAGAGAGAGAGAGAGAGAGAGAGAGAGAGAGAGTCCGGGATATTTGGGCTATCGAAGCGACTTGGTGACGATGATAAAAGGTAAGCTTTCGGAATTTGATGGAAACATTCGCGGCAACAAAAGACTTTAAAAAGATTATAGTTTTTAAAATCAAATAAAACTTTCAAAAAAGTTGGAGGAGGAATAAATAATTCCATTTTTTTTGTTCAACCAAAAAAAAAAAGGAACTATTTTACTTAATCTAAATTTTCAATTTAAAATTTTTTGATTAAAAAAGACCTATTTTATGTAATTTAAAGTTTTTAATTTAATTTTTTAGATTAAAAAGACCTATTTACTTGATTTAAATTTCTTAGTTTAACTTTTTTTTTAATAAGAAAAAACCTATTTTACTTAGCTTAAAATTTCTAATTTAAATTTTCTTTAATAAAAAATATCTTTTTTACTTAATCTAAAGTTTTTAAAAATATATTTTGTTTACTTAATCTAATTTTAGAGTCTCGTTTTAACAGAAAAATTTTCCTCAGCAAAAGAAACAATGTAATATGTTAAGTGGTGTTTTCTTCTTCTTCTTCTTCTTCTTCTTCTTCTTCTTCTTCTTCTTCTTCTTCTTCTTCTTCTTAGTGAGAGAGAGAGAGAGAGAGAGAGAGAGAGAGAGAGAGAGAGAGAGAGAGAGAGAGAGAGAGAGAATATTTTGAAGTATATGTCTTAAAAAATACCCACATATAATTTTCATATATCAGAGCAGAGAAAATACACCAATAGCTGAAAAAGACACTGGAAATATGTTTTAAAAAATATCCATGGAATCTAAATTCTTTTAAAAGTAAACTTCTTACAACGTTTCTAAAATCATTTAAAAAATCTTTTCTTATCTTCCTTCCTTCAGGTCTGCACAAAATTTATCATCTATTTTGCTTATCTTTCTGTTTAATCTTTTTCAGTCATGGATATTTTAACATGTTTTTATTTTTTCTTGTCTTCAAAACCAGACATTCAAGTTGCTTTTAATGAAAAAAATACATAAATAAAAAGGAACTGCTTTTCACATAATTTGTGCGTCTAACTTTTATTTTAAAGGCATATTTCATTCACTAAGAGTAAATTTCTACAGTTAAACTGCTTTGACGAGCGGAAAAAAAGTCCACAAGGAGTCTCTTTATAAAACTTCTGGCACTAATCAGTCTTTCTTAGCAATTCCGAAGATTAATAATATGCCAAAAACATTGCTAGAACAATTCTATAAGGAAACCTAAACAATATAATTAAAATTGTAGTTGGAAAGAATCAGAACTGACTGGGGCTTGGAAAAGAGGAGCTAGGCTCTTGCCAGAACCTAAATCTATCTATCTATCTATCTGTCTATCTATCTAAATTTTTCATTTAGTTCATACCTACCGTGAGGGAATCGCCGTGGCGAAGTGGTAAACGTATTGGACTCTGACTTCGTAGTGAGTTCGAGTTCCAGTCACGCTATTATGTTCACTTTCGGACTTATACCCATTGGAAAGGTATGAATTACCTGATTCACCCAGCTATGATTTAAATAATACCACTACGAGTCATCTAAAAGTTAGATTTGGAATTAAATAGCCCACTAAGGTTGATATGCCATTATTGAAAGCAAAACAGGATATCTATCTATCAATCAGTTTGTATGTATTTTTCAATCAATTTCATCCTTTTTTTTTCTCTCAATTTATTGATATCTCTTGGGGCGTTTTTTCTTTCTTTAGACGTCAGCGAACTTATAGATTTTATATTACAATTGCTTTACTTCCCCTTCCGTTGTCGCAAAATATATAAACAATTGCCAATATATAATATGCTGACTACACTTCTGCAGAAGGGTAAAAACCCCTCCACAACGAGGCCTCCTATTGGCTGCAGGTGGGTGACCCATAATGAACGGGATACAAGTGACTGAGCAGTCCTTGATCCGGTAACTTAATGGTTAAGTGACTAGCAACACATTACTTTGGCCCTCACTAGACTAGATGGGTGGTCGGAGAAGCCCGATCCAATCAATCGGTTCGTCATGCCAAGTCCTAAGTTTGATTTACTGAATCCTTTTATATTACCCTTAAGCTTGATCCAGCAAGATTTATACTTACAGAATTTGACTTAGAAGGCGATGGCTTTTTGGTCATCCGTATCGAAGGCAGTGGACTTTGCTATTCTGGATAGTCTTCTAAGTGACCATATACTTGGATGTAGAACCATATGAAATTCAGGTACCCTAGATACTTTCTTTTGGTACGTGTATACTTTCAATATAGCCCAGTTGTGCCAAAGCAAATGGATTTTCCCCCTTGGTCACTTTTAATTGTTGGACTCCAAGGCGGATGGGGAGCAAGGTTAATGAATATAAGATACTATATCTATGGCACTCTTAAATATCCTAGCGACATCATTGAGACAAATTGAGACAAATTGAGACAGTGATGCAGAGAAGTTGGACACCACTTCGCCAAATTTTATTGTGTTGGAATCAGGGGAAGAGAAAATGGTCACAATTTTTTTCCATTCGTGGTAAAAAAAAAGTTCCTCTTAACGAATGTATCCCATAAATCATAGAAAGATACCAAAAGTAATACGTTGGTCGTGAAACTGAGAAAAATAGCCAGACTAAGTTGCTTCTCCAGATGACCACTTTCCAAACCATCAAAATAAAACCCTACCCTTACAAATTACTCATCTCCTTTCCAAAGGAAATTAAAAAAAAAAAAACCCCTCAAAATCCAGCAAGTGTCAAACGTAAGAAGACTGTCCATGAGAAAGGATTGGGAAACAATAGACACTCACTTGTAAAGAACTGAAGTGAGGAAACAGTAGAGGAAACCATGCAGCAGACAAGAGAATGTGAACTTTGGAAAAAAAGAGAAAGAAGTGAGCAAAGTTAAGTACACAAGGGACATATCTTTCTTAGAAGCGCACAAGATTGCGGAGACCAACTTCCCGATTCGATTCTATGCTAAAGGAGCTAAGAGAGCAATGAACACTGAAGCTCTGGACTTAGAGACCACATCTTTGGCTCCATCTTATGCAAATGTAGCTTAGTCGCCAGCAGGTATTCCAACACAGGAATATCAAAAATGTACTACATTAATCGAGAAACCTCTCAGACAAAAACTGCTAGCCTTTCTTTCAGGGAAAATCGACAAAGGGGAGAGGACGACAATATCATCGCTCACTAAATTAACAAAATATTTAGGTACAAAATCTCCAAATAAAACAAGAACAGCACAAGATAAAAGATCCATAATACGACTCCCTACTTCTATACTCAACCCTCCAAATAAAAAAAAATAAAAAACACACTTAAAGACAGACAAAATCTTCCACCAAAACAAAAATGCAAGACTCTGAAAACCTCCAAACGACAAGTAGATTTAGGCAATTAGAAAATATAGAGACAGAGAACAATCCTCAAGTAGCTCAATATAAAAGCCCTCCAAATAAAGTACCGAACAATTCAGACTCAGAAGTTAATCATAAACAACAGAATAATTCAGTGGAATTGCCATGGAATCCAAGCAAACAGGAATGAACTGCTCTTATTGTTTACGGACCAATTGCCCGCCATCATCTACCTTCAAAAACATTACTCAAAGCGAAAAATAAAAAAAGGATGAAATGTATAATTATATTAACAATACCCGGCCACAAAAGCTTCTGCAGGTGTCTCAATCCTAATTTAGAATGACACCCAAAAGCAAAATCAACCTCAACGCTGAACTCCAGGAAATTTACGTCAAAGCAACTTTACACAAAACAATTAATATCAGCATATTATATATCCCACTACAAGTTCCGATCGATAAAAAGGCACTCAACATATAAAAACATCTACCTACACCTTATTGCAATTTTAACTGCTACAATATCATATGGAGATGTAAAACCACGAACCAAAAAGGCTGAACACAGGAAAACATCATCAGCAATAACAATCAATGTCTCTTTAATACAAAATCACACCTTGACCGATTTTCTGCTACCTACTCAGCTATAGATTTAACACTGTGACTCCTCAATATTTTTCGATTTTTCTTGGAGAGAGTATGAGGATACGTACGATATGGACCATTTCCCAACTGTGATTGAGAGCGTCCAACTTCAGGAGGAAGATCTTCGGTTGAAATTGAACGAAGCTAACGGGGAAGAGTTTAGATCTCTGTCTCAAACACCTCATATAAATGACATCACTTACTCTGCCGACAACTTCCCAAAAAACTGATTACAGTACAAAAAAAAAAAGATAAAAGAAAAATAAAGGATCCCACATAAGCCAACCTATTAAAAATTGGACTGATAATATTTCAGCAAAGAACGTTGACAGGCTATTCAGCTACGACGCTCAGCTCCACGAAAATTCCTCACTGAAACCACAACCTCCAATTTAATCTTTAAATTCTATTGAGCGAATGCACGTAAAATCATCAAAGAAGCTTAAAGAAACTCTAGGCAAAATAACGTGAATAAACTGAAGACCTCCTCCAAATTAAAAACAGCCAGGAATATGATACGGAAGATAGCCGGTAAAAAACAACAAACTCCTCTAAAACGGATCTCCATTAAAAAAGAAACTGCTAAAAAGGCTATCGACGATCTGCTAGCAGAAACCGTTTCAAAAATTCTTCCAGTCATGTCAACAAAACTTTTCAGAAAATCAAACTGAGCTCAGAAAAAAAAAATCATTCAAAGAATTCCGAAGATTATAATAAGCCATTCACCCTAACAGAACTAGCGGATTTCATAATTAAATTCCACAATACAGCTGTTGACCATGACAAGATTCACAACGAGTTTCTAAAATAACTGCCCGATGAATCTGTAAAGTGTCTTCTAAATGGCTTCAATAACTTATGGGCCAGTGATACCTTCCAAGAAAGATGGAAACATGACAATTCACCCCATCCCCATAACCGGTAAAGATAATTCTAATACGCAGAACTATCGACCCATCACATTAACTATGAGATGGAACGGATAATTAACAACAGGTTGACTTTGTACCCAGAATCAAACGGCCAAATTCCCAACCACCAAACAGGATTCCATGAAACGAGAGGAACCATAGGCCATTTGATCCACCTATAAACTTTCATCATGGAAGCCTTCATAAAAACAGCAGCATATTTTTTGATCAAGGGAAGACACCACTAGGAAGTATGGTATCATGAGAGAGCTGCATGATTTAGACTTAAGAGAAAAACTGCAACTTTTTATACAAAGCTCACTCTTCCATAGAAACTCACAGGGTACGAATAGGATCTACTTTTTCTGATCGGCAAAATCAAGTGAAAGGCATTTCATTTGGAAGCATCCTATCCATTACCATCTTCTCTATAAAAATCAATAATATTGTTAAATGCTTGAATCTTACAATCCACTGCGTTCTCTATGTTGACGACTTTGTCATCTGCAATAAGTCCACCCAGATTCCCATAACAGAACGACGCTTGTAACTGAGCCTCATCAAAATAAATGGGCATCAGAAAACGGCTTCAAATTTTCTAAGTCCAGTGCGTGCATTTTTGCTCCCGGAGGAAAATGCACAACAACGTTACCTTCATCAAACTTGAGAAAACCGAAATATCTTTCGTTGGCCAGTATGAAGTCATATGGAGTCATATTGGACCAAAAACAAACATTCATCCCTCACACGAACTATCTTAAAATCAAATCCACCAGAGCCCAACAGAATGGGGAGCTGACCGACAAACGCTTCTTGAACTTTACAGATCACTGCTTCGCACACAACTTGACTGCGCTAGTTATATTCATAGATCTGCCATAAGATCCTAACTAAGCTCGACCTGATACACCACGAAGGCTTAAGACTAGAATTAGAAGTCTTCAGAACTTCTTTAGGTGACAGCCTATACGTCGAGGCTCATGAAGCATTCCAACAACTCAGATGGGAAAAACTGGCCCTCCTATACTACAAAAAACTCAAATGCTGCCCAACTGACACCGCTTATGAATGCGTCTTCAATCCTAATTCCCCCCCCCCAAAAAAAAACAAAAACAAATAAACAGAAGGAAAAATCATTAAAATCTTTTGGTCATCGGATGGAACACATCTTCGTAGAATTTAAAATTTCTCTCACCAATATATCCGAAAGTATCATACCTAAAACATTACCTTAGATTATTATAAAACCTAAACATCGCAATATCATTGAATACCATTCCAACCATTTCTACATCTTTAAAAATAACGTCAAAAACAGCAAAAATCAGCACGTGTAGCCGTTTCAAATAGGCAATTATAAGAAAATCTTTCCCAAAGAAAAGCTCCATCTTTTCTGCTGAAGTTTGTGCAATAGACTTACCACTCAACATTATCTCTGAGAGTAACTGCAAACATTTATGACTTTCGTTGACTTATTCTCTGTCTTACTATCATTAAGAAAAAAAATGGACGACTTCCTTATCCTTAAACTGCTAAGTAGTCACGACTCCACGTTCAACTCTTTAGAGATTCTTATATTCTGGATCTCAATCCATATTAGAGTGAGGGGAATTGAAAGAGCAGACTCAGTAAACGAGTCAGTTTTAGATTTGGCCCCGACAAATTTAATATTTCATATATTAACTTGAAACCTAAAATAAGCTGATTCCTTTATCCAAAAAGGTAAAAACGCTGGAACAACAACATCCACAACAAACTCTCCCTAATGAAACCCACGTTTGAAGAATGGAGAACAGTCTTCAGAAAATCAAGAAAGAACAAGTCACTATATTCAGATTAGGTGTTGGTCACACAAGACTTAACGCAATACTTTATAGCCAAAACAAACAACACAAAATGTATTTAACATGTTTATAACCTAACAAATAAAAATCATAGTGTTCAACATGTCAAACACTCTGCTCTATTAAGCACGTTCTCATAGAATGTGGCGTCTTCATCTTCATTAAAAAAAACACTTTTTAAATGCAAATCGGATGAAATATCTGTTTGAAAGTGTCAACATTTTGTCTTTTTCAAAGAAATTAAATTATACCGAAAATGTATAAATGTAAACTTGATCAATACTACAAAAATTAACATCTAATCACGAAGCCCCGACGATGTTAATACATCATAAAAACTGTAAACAACAGAAGTATAAATGCAGACGTACAACGTCCACTATTCTCTAACCTCTAGGCATAAAATAACCCCCCCAAAGTTAATGTGCTAATAAAATCCATCCACCAACGATCAAGCTATTCACTGAGTGAAAACTTCATAACTATCTTTCTAATTTGTCTTACCTTACTAATGCAATACGTACGTATTTATAGTGAAATGTGTTTTTAACAAAAATCAAGTAAAGAGGGCAAGTTAAGTCAAAATCGATGCCCGTAAGAGGGAAAAATGGTTATTTCTTCCGAGATGACAGGATGGATTTTAATAAAACTTTGTGTGAATACTCATTAAGATGGAGAAACGTAACCTTAAGGAGGACGAGGCATAACTATTCTTATAGCTTGTCAAAATCAATTAAAACATACTTTAACAATTATGTAAAATCAGAGAGAGAGATTTAGTTATAGAAATGTTAGTGTTATGTTTATTGGATTGTTTTGATTACTTATTTTCAAAAAACTTCACTTTTTAAAAATAGATTAATTTGCCAATCTTGGTTACATTTGAAGTAGATTTTACATTTTTCCAGTGAAAATGGTGAACGTTTCTAGTGCCGACAGATGTATGTATGTCTGTATGTGTGTAGATAGTAGTATTAAAAGGATAGCTAAATATGTTAGGGGGGTCGGCAAATTTTAAGAGATAATAAAGAGATAAACGGTATTTTTTCAGGTTTATAATAAACTGGAATCTTTGGTGCTGGTACAGCTGGTATGACACGATGTACGGCTAAATACTTAATTAATATGTAAGAATTGAAATATATGAAAATTAATATATATATCTCAAAAACAAAAAGATTCTATAAATAAGTATATTTTTGTTCAAGGCTTAAATTGACCTAAAAAGCTGGTTTATTGTTCCTAAAGATCAGCTAAGTGCGAGACAATTGTTTTTGATTTTAAAAGTCAGCAAATTTATTCAATTTTTGGTTATCAACTAACTCCATCGATCATAATGATGAAATGGCTCATTTCTTAAAACATATTTTTTAGTCCTTATCTTAAAGGTCAATGTCAAAAGGGAGATTTAATTTTGCTCGACCCTAAATAAAGGTGACCTGGGCATGGCACATCCAGTCTGATGAGGCTGAGAATTTTTAGTTCAACTCCATTGCTCTAAACCTGTTCCCATTGGTCAAAGCATCTAAAAAGAGTTTTCCCCATACTTGTAAGATATAATCCTGAACTAGGATTGGCTGGGAATATGACTCCTAATTGTTTCTTATTGGATAACCAATCAGAAATATTTTTAGTCCAGATATTGATCAATAAAAACAGGATAGTAAAACGAATCTTCAGAGAGGATGAGAAAAGAAGCCAAGAAGAAACTGCCAAAGAGGCATCCCTTCCATTCTAGACCCGAGGCACTCCGAAAAACCTTCAGACTTTACAAAAATTCAAGGGCCCAGACTGTAGAGACATTAGTATCATACTAACGGCACCTCATCATCACTCTTCCTCTCACGATATTCTTTCTTCTTTTGCCAGGAAAGAAAACATCGTGTACTTGTTATTAATTGTCTCACAAACGTGTTTCAATAAAAAAACATTTTTTTTTTTGTTAACAACGGGTTTTCTCTATTCTTTGAGTTACTAGAAAATCTAGCCACTCATATTACCTGACCGTCGGAAAAAGATCGGGCTGAATTGTGTCAACCCCTCCCCCTTCGCGGATCTTTCAAACACAGCGTGGGCACGGAAAGAGTTGACAAAAGTAAACAGTCGGAAGCAAATGTAGTGGTCACAAATACAACAGCCACAACAAGTACTGTGACTAGTAGTCACACCACACTGTGCTCCGTGACTAGCAGAGGACCACATCAGTAGACAAGAATATTTTAAAATTACTTTATTTTGGGGGATCCACGCAAGAAATACGTTTTTATTTCCGGAAACACGGACCCCATATATTCAAAGAAAAAATAAGGAGCCAGACGAGAAGCAGCCCTAGGCTGTGGTGGCTATCCTGCCGAGTTATAGTTGGTTACAAGAAGAACGTAAACAGAACAGTTGGTGTTCGAGTATAGGATGGTTAGCAGCAGTGGGTTGTCAGGAAGGAAAATGTTAAGAGAGTGGGATAGAAATCTTCCCAGCGTCCAAATCCCTATGCAAAGGGTCTCACGCAACCTTTGACCAGGGAAAGCCAGAAGAGAAATTGTCATCAATAAAGTCAACCATGCATGTGTATTCAAAAATTCTTTTTTGCTTCTTTTTTTTATTGTGGCGCTAACCTGTAGTTTATACACTTTGGACCAAAACCTGCGGCAAGAACAACGTGGGATGAGTCATTTAGTTGGCGAAACGGTGCAGGCCGCGGACATTAACTGTCACATACCACCATATGTTTTTTTTATGAAATATATTCTATTTGTTACGAGTCTGTGCATTTGTATTTTTTTATCAATTAAATTCCATTAATCATCCGACATAATCACGCCTCGTATTTTTTGTTGCGTAAACAACACATCCTCTTTTTTCCAACGTTGACGTCACACTCGAACCTTGTAAATAACGCACAAAGAAAGACTATTCAACCGAACCCCATGTGGGATTAAATAAAATAATCATCGACTCCTGCTGTTTACCCCGGAGACAAAAATCACTTTAGAGCGCCCCTACCTATTGTCAAATTTAATAACGACTATCAGAGAACCAACACGTGTCAACATTGTTTCAACTAATTCACGAAGAGCTACACCGTAATACCTCACCTTATGTCATTTCAGCCTACATCAAATTCACCTTTTGCGTCATTTTCTTGAATGAATTTTAAATCAGTGAACGTCATTGCGCCTGATGTTACGTCACTCAGCAACGTCAACTACGTCACAATAAAAGGACGTGAAATAATTATTTTTTCTTAAAGATATATTAAAAGTAAATAAAATGCATAAAATCTAACAATAAAAGGTAAAGGAAGCAAAAAAGAATTTAAAAAACAATAAAAAGCATTAAAATGTATTTACATTGCAACTATTTACACAGAAAATTGTTGACGAATGTCCGTCGGACTTACATCATTACGTCTGGTTTTTCGAATTAATTAATGACGCAGAGTGGTGTGTAACTGAAATTCTATCTGTTGTGTTCATTATTCTTTAAAAACTATGACGGAAATATGTTTTTATGATTATTTAAAGCTTAGAGATTATTATATTCTTTCGCGATTTATTTACGCAAGTTTTACTGTGTCTGTTTATATTTTAAGGTATTTTAAAGACATTATATCATCCTTATGTCAAAAACTTGGTTACGTCACGGATTTTGGAAACAATTGGTGACATAGGGCGGAATATGATTGAATTATTTTTTCAATAGTAACTTTTTCTTATAAAAAATAATAAAGTCTTCCATAAAAAAATCAATTTGGGATTAGAATTTTTTATTTCATTATTGGATTAGAGGGTTTTTTTTCATTCACCGTTGTAATTTTCTGTCGATCATTTGCTTTCTTTATAAACAGAAGGCCAGTTTATCAAATATTGACTGTTTATAAGACGTAGTTTTTTCGGTGGTCTCAGCATAGTTCGCTCAGGCCCTCTTTCCAGAAGGTCACCGATTGATCCATTTCTTTCAAACCGGGTGATTAAGTTTCGAATCCTATTATCGCTAGGAGATACTCTGACATTAAAATACTGTCGGTATTTTCTCAGAGTTTAAACAATTGATATTTCACTGCAATAGAAAACACTCAATAAATTTTACTCGCAGCTGGACATCATACGTAGCCATTTTAATCTCCAAGGGATTTGCTCTATAACCAGCAAAATAAATAAATAAATAAATAAATAAATAAATGAAGACAGAAAATGAGCAAATTATGACTTTCAAACTTTTAAGTTTTTTAATGGCTATTCTGTAGAAACGTTGACACTCTAACAGAAGGAATCATTGTATGAGTACATACATACATACATACATACATACACACACACACACACACACATATATATATATATATATATATATAATTTTCGTCATGTATGGTATTTGTGTGCACTTAGGACAGGGAATAGAAAAAGTATACACTGGTCAAGATTAAATATTGTGCTTACAAAATCAATATGAAATAATGTTTGATTTAATGCTTTTCTTCCTAAGGTTTACAGCGGTGGAAATAAGTATAAAACACCCCATTACATTCTTAATAATTTTCTTATTATTGCACAAATTCTTCTGAAAATTTGGATGTGGTACGTAGATTCGATGGTATTAGGATACATATTCGATTTTATAACAACTTTCCACCAAAAAATTTATTAAGAAAGTTATTTAAAAAATACCTTTTCGAGAGTGAAAATAAGACAATGTTGAAAATTTGTATTCAACAATAAAATTTTACAAAATTCAATATTTACATTTATTCCCTTTCAATTGTAATACTTCTGTGGCAGGGGCAATCGCCTCGAAATAGGGATAATAATAATAATGATAATAGTATTGATAAAGATAGATATGCCGTAAAATAGAAAACGGCAAGTGAAAAAAGGTGCGTCGTCGAAAAAACCCAAGAGGTTGATAGACCGTGAGGACTTTGTTATATTAAAAAAATAAGAATATTATGCGAAATTACCTGTAAAAAGGCTAATCCTTTTTTGTTTGTTGATAATGATTGTTCTAAAGGGTTTTACCCGTAAAGTTGGAAATATAATGCGTACTGACTACAGAAAAAAAAGTAGCTTCTGAAAATAAACGTTATTCTCAATAATAGATGTTTATACGAATTGTTTATATCAGAAAGTTGGATGCAAGAAAATCACGACATGAAACTGTTCTTTGGGCGATGTCAGAAGGTGGCACACGTGCTAGAGGACGGATGAATTAATCTTGCATGTATCACGTGATTAGCTGGAGGTGAGGATATTTTCAATAAATAAGCTTCGCCTCGAGCCGATGGAGAGTTTTGCTGTGACAGCCTGGGCGATTACTTCCGGTCCATACCGTGATTGTTGACGTGTAAGAGACGGCCGAGACCAAGCACGAAGAAATCATCTCTTGGCGGATCTGACGTTATCCATCAAGAAAACCCTCGGAGATTGAATCAGGCGTTCTGCGTGCGCATGTGTCGTTGACAAAGCCCGATAAGTAAAATTCACAAAACAGGCTGCTAAACCGAAAACAGTTAAAACGAAAACCACCTCTCTCTAGTAACCATCACTCGAGGTACTATTTGTATATAAGAGACAGTTCAATTTAATTACTTTTTTCTTTATGAACTGTGTTTATTTCATGTATTGTTGGTGTTATTATCTATATAAAAACAACTCTTTCATAAACTCGGATAGGTTTGGTTATTTTTTTCTAATGCTAACACGATTCCAGCTCGACAAACCTGCAGGTGGCCCAGCAGGTAATCTTTGGACCCGATAACCGCTCAACTGGATCAATTACAACGTGGGCTGTTGAGAGGATCCCCGTTGAATTAGGTCTAACCTGTAACAATGGACCCTACAGAATCACGACCGAAATTGTGAAGGACGACGGTCCAGTGGGTTTAAGTTACGGTGTTTCATCACTGGTGAAGTGTCAAAGAGTCGTTGTTACATTAACCGTTGCCGTGACAAGGATCTTGTTACATTAATGGTTGCCATGACAAGGATCGTGGTACACTTCAACATACCTGTTTTGCATAGAATCTATAAATTTTCTGTGAGTTTCAAATGGAATTTCATTCCAATACTGTTTTCTGCAATATTCTAAGGTTTTTGTATCTTTACATTGACATTTATTTTTATATACTCCCCAAGACAAAATTACCCACGAATTTTCTATTGGGTTTATATTTGGAGACGTAACGGGCCAGTCCAAAACTTCAATATTTTTGTTTTAAACCAGTCTTTTGTGAGCTTAGAAGTGTGTATGGTTGTTTTGTCTGGTTGAAAAATGGCACTATTGGTATCTAGACGATTTATAAATGAGAAAATACTTTTTTCCAACACATTGATATATAGAGCAGAGTTTTGTTTCCCTTCCATCACTATTAAATCAACCTTTTTAGACGCTGTAAAAGCTACCTAAACCATAACAGATCCTCCTCCAAATAGTCTTTTTGAAAACAGCTGCTTCTCTTTTCTTAAATCATTCCAATAACAATGAGAGTTGTCGGGCCGATCAAAATTAAACTTTTTCTCATCAGAAAATACCACAGTTTCCCATTTTTCCTTTGTCCATATCACTTTTTTCTTTACCCAATCTACGCTCATCTTTTTGTATTAAACAGTTAAAAATTTTTTTTTTTTTTGGAAAGTTGTTATACAAACGAATATGTCTCCTAATAGCCATCGGATCTAGGTACCACACACAGAATTTTCAGAAGAATTATTTACAAGTTAATGGTGTGACTTATATTTTTTTCCACCACTATATAAGGAATTAAAACCTGTGTATACATTCATTTTTCAGGGCAGGTAAATATATATATATATATATATATATATATTGAGAGAGAGAGAGAGAGAGAGAGAGAGAGAGAGAGAGAGAGAGAGAGAGAGAGAGGATCAGAATACACCATTCTAGAAATAAAAAAACCTTTGAATAAAAACAGGTGAATAAAATTTTCTTTTGACTCTATTTTGATTCTTGGAAATTACTTTGGACTAATTGTGGAATATAATAGCCGTCAAATAAAAAAGAATTATGAAGAAAAGTTATTCTATTTTGAAAATGCTAAGTGAATCTATCTATCTATCTATCTATCTGATACAATATGATCTACCTGTACGAGAGTCGATCAGAAAACTCAAAATCTCATGAGATTTTAGATTTGTCGCACACCTCTCACCTTGATATGAGCCTCTTCGGCGCCGAAATCTAGATAAGTTTTTTGTTTTATAAGAAGTGGTAGTGTATTGCTAAATAAAAGTATTCGGCTAGGGCCCTATTTCTTGGTGAAAATAAGAACTTTCTGAACAACCCTCGTATATATATATAATGTTTGCTTAAAGATATCAGATAGGGAATCATATAAGACTTGAAAAATATATTTTCTTGGGGAACGTAATTCCGGATTGCAAAATACAGAAATCGTTCAAATGATTCATTGCTGAAAAAAAAAAAAAAACATGCAATGAATTTCTTTTGCGCATTTAAAAGGTTTAACTCTGTTTTAATATAAAATTAAAATAAATTGGATTAATATAATTATCTAATTAATAGAAATATGTTGCTGTCTGTTTTTGATATAAAGTAAGAATAAATTAGATTAATAAAAATAATTAAAATGATATAAATTTTTGTCAATCCAGATTATTATATTTACGTCAGGACTGATGTCAGACAGCCGACCAATTAAAACTTTTCAATCAAAAACAATCCAAATTTAAAGATATTGCATAAAAAGTAATATTCTACAAAAAATTAGTTAATTCAAGGATTTCCTAACTGAACCCTTAAAAAAATTAGAAATATCAAATCCAGGATTTGAACTCGGTTACAGCGCCCATTTAGTACAACGATAACCATTACACCACAGACGCTTCCTTTATATGTATACCGGGCCATTGGCTTAATGAGTAGAGAGTTCGCCAATGGTCCAAGAGACTGGGGTTCAATCCTTGGTCGAGTCATACCAAAGACTCAAAAAATAGAACTTGATGCCGCCTTGCTTAACACTCAGCATTATAATGATCAAGGGTAAAGTGGAGCAATCCAGGGAATGGGGTAGCACCCTCCCCTACATCTCAATGTGGTAGCTATTGAAAAGGGACCCTTCGGGTCACCCTCAACTAAAGTCGCTAATTTTACTTATGTATCATCATCATCATCATATCGTGCTGGCAGCACGGATATCCCTGACCCTCTCTCGCCACTCCTCCCTATCGTTCATCGCCCTAGGCAGGTCTTCAGGACAACATCCTGTATCCTCACACAGCTGCTGAATGTACGTTCGTGCTGGTCGTCCTGCTTTTGCGCGGCCGTGTGTGGGGATCCATAAGAGTACATCTCTTATGAGTTCATCTCTGCTTCTCCAGCAATGTCCTGCATGTCTGGTTCGCCTAACTTGAATAGATTTCGTGATAGGGGGCAGGTGGCCGTACAGTTGGTGTCTTGTGGGGTGCCGCTACATATATATAATTCACTTCCTTAGTGTCATTATAAATTCATTTCTGGTCGTGATAACCATCATCAGATATAGTCGAAAAAAGCATCTTATTATAATTTTTTTTCTACTACATCTGATGATGGTAATCACGACCAGAAATAAATTTATAATGACACCAAGGAAGTGACTTTTTTCTTTTTATATTTATATAAAAAGTTTTTTTTTTAGTGTTGGTGTATTTTTAATCCCAAATTAATTATACATCGATAGCCGTTAACATTGAGCACACATTTTGGATACTCCTACTCCTTGGATTTGCTCCTCGGATTATATATATATATATATATATATATATATTGTCATTGCTACAGTCCCACCAATGCCAGAGAGGAAAGGAAAACTACTACCTTCAATAACGAACTATCTTCTTTTATCCAACACATTACCAAACACAACATTTTGATCATTGGCGAAGACATGAATGCTTATACAGGCAAAGACAGAAATAATAATTTCTGCTAACACATCTTGTCAAACAGAAAAGATGATTATCAAGCAGAGTTTTCTCTTGGGAAAAAGCTTGTATGCCTAAACACTTAAACTATGAACTTACGCATACACGAAAAACTCAATAGCAGAGCGAGATTATATATCTATAAACAAAAAGTGGATAAACAGCGCTTTGAACAATGAGATATATTCCTCTTTTGAAGTAGTATCTTCCGATCACCGAATCGTTTCCTTTTGCCTGGGTCGAAATAAGAAACAAACGGGTAAAATTCACCTCATGACTGGGATTTACTTGCCAATAATGATATAAACAATCAATATGCCCCTAACTGTAAGAAAAAAGTTTGATACTCTTCAGGAGACATCTAAAAAGACATACTCCGAATGTTGATTATTAAAAGTTTATAACCGCTCACATAGAAGCAACAATTGATTGCATATGAACCAAACTAAGAGACAAATGTAGTTTCGTGAGTGTCAATAGCAGTTAAAAAAACGAAATAACACAAGAAAAAGCATCCTTACTTAAAAGAAACTCAACAAAAACCAATGAGCAGAAACTTAAGGAAACTCGGACAGAACTAAAACGTACCAAAATGAACAACTAGAACACATTCAAGGCCAAATCAATAAAATCAGACATTCGGTAAAAGATGAATAATCACGATTAGCATAGCAGACTGTATGTAAAGTTAGTGGAAAGAAGAGCATTAAGGGCAAAACTTAAAGCTGCCAACCAAGAGAAAAAACTTTAGCAATGGAAAGAGCATTTCAAGAATATGGTTGGAAATCCTTCTGAGACACCTGATAAGCTTACTGAAAAAATATCTATAGTCAACTTGACATCAAATTTGGTCAGTTTACGAAGGAAGAACTTGACGCAGTACTGAAAAAATTAAAAGCAGAAAAGCCGCAAACATCGACAAAATTCATCCTAAAGGATAGAAAGCCAGGAAACCTGATGACATACATTTTGCAATGCTGTGTATAAATAAAAAACAATAGAGAAATGGAATAAAGGCAGAATCCTACCCCTCAACTTAGGCATCTTTAAGAACAAGAGAAACATAACTCTTATTACTCTAACTGCTAAGATATATTATGCCCTGTTTCTCAATCATATCTGAGCTGAAGTCGAGAATATTCTTTTGAAAAATTAGATCGACTTTCGAAGAAAACTACAACCTTATAGACATTGTTTATGTTATGGTACCCAACCTGCGGTCTGTAATGAACTCTTCCGTGACTATTAATACCGGACTCTGTACTTATTCCCGGCGAACACATGGCAGTCAGACTGACTTCTAACACTTTGTACATATGTTGTATTATACTTCGTTAATATACTTTGTTCCACGCAAACCCGGGTTGTGTTATTTGTCCGGACCCTCTACTGGTCCACAACAGTTTATCAGTCGAATCATCGACAAGGCACGTGCCAAAAATCTCGAAGCAACACTATTTTTCGTAGATTTCTCCAAGGCTTTTGATTCCATATACAGAGGAAGGATGGAGTAAATACAAATAGCATATAGTCTCCATTAAGAAACTGTTACCGCTATAATCACACTTTACATAAACACTAAACAAATAGTTTATGCACCTGATGGAGAAACATACTTTTCGATATTGTTGTTGGACTCTTGGAAAGAGATACATTATCACCATATATGTTTATGATCTGCCTAGAATACGTTTTATGAATCTCAATAGATCTTATAAAAGAAAATGGATTCACATTAAAAAAAAAGACAAAAAAGCAGGCGATATCCAGTAAAAACTATGACAGACTCATACTACGCAGATGATCAGCCACTGTTCGCAAATATACCTGCCCCTGCTGCATCCCAGTCGCATAGACTGGAGCAAGCAGCAGGATGCATTGGCCTCTACGTGAACCGAAATAAAACAGAGTTCATGCATTTTAAACAAGAAGGGACAATCTCCACTGAAATTAATTGACTAGTTAACGTACCTCGGCAACAATATCTCATCTACTGAAAGCGATGTCAACATACGTATAGAGGAGGTATGGACTGCTGCTAACAGGTTATCCATCTAACGGAAATCTTTTCTTGTTGACAAAGTAAAACGGTATTTCTTCCAAACAATGTCTATATCAGTTCTACTGAATGGTTGCACCACCCGAACTAAATGCAAGGAGAAAAGACTAGACGGGAATTACACCAGAGTTATAGGCTGTTTTGAATAAATTCTGGAAGCTGCATCCTGTAAAACAGCAGTTGTTCGGTCGTTTATTTCCTGTTTCATAAACCATTTAAGTGAGACGAACAAGTTATGATGGGCATTGCTGAAAAAGTAACGACGAACTCATAAGCTATACTCTAACAGGGACTCTAACACATAAACGCGCTAGTGTTGGCCGACTAGCAAGGACTTACGTTCGTAAATTCTGTACAGACACTGGATGCAGTCTTGAGGACCTGCCAGGAGCAATGGAAGATAGGGACGGATGGTGAGAATTTGTAAATGAACTCTGTGCTATCAGAACGACGTTATATATATATATATATATATATATATATATATTATTTCAATATTTTGAATGCGTAAATTTGTGGGTGAAAAAAAAAAGACAGTAATTGCCTGCTGAAAGGGATTTTATTTGTATGGAAACAATGTCTGAAGGTATCCTTTTATGAAAGTCTGAGAGAAATATTTACTTAAAACAAAAGCAACATATCCCCACTCGGGTTCGCATCGGATGGGTGGTATTGAGTTGTTCGCTTGGTCTCGAGGGTGGGAAGCCCTCTCCTAACCAGGCAATACCCACTTTGCAGAGCTGAGTTCATAACTTTTTGTCTGGGGCGCCTCAATATAGAGAATACCGAAGGGACCAAGCACTTTTTGGTAGAGCCATACATTTCAAGATTTGTGCGTACCTTCCTCTAATAAAATGACCTTGTGTCACATTCTAATTTGGTCGGAAGTCAGTAAAATACCAAATTAATTTTTGTTTCTAATTTCTAATGAAGAGTTTGTTTTAACAAAATATTATCAACGAAAAGAGCAAGAAAGTTTCATCCTTCTTAGATGTAGAGATCTTTTCAAGTACCTTTCTGAGGAATATTTCCAACCTACAAATTTTCCAAATTACCTGCGCTCATTTAAGAAACAGCTCTAACCATTCACCCGTCTTACTGTATGGAAGTAGGAGAGAGTACGTCGCATGACCAAACAACAGTTTTTTTTATAAATCGGTGTTCTGCTTGATTAAACCGAACGATTCTTCATTGGGAGTCAACTGTTTCGGTTAACGTTTTACTTCACTGAAATGAGCTTGGGGGAAAGGTATACACCTATCTTTTCCCCCTGCAGTTATGGGTGGATAGCAGGGAAGACTTAACCTTGTTACGGTAACCAGTCGAGGAGAAAGAAAACTTTTTTTAACAAGCTGAACTTCTTTTAAAAAATGACCTTGTGTCGTATCCTGCCTGTGATGAAGGGATCGGGTAATTTCAAACTATTTCCCGAAAGCAAATGAAAAATGAATTCCACCAGTCCTTTCAAGATCTGTCTGTTAGGTTACACTACGATCTGAAATTTAGGACATGACTTCTAATGACCCTGTTTTTTCTGAATATCCAAACTCTTGCTACAATACAGCATAACTCAACCCCCTATGAAAGACTCTTAGAATCTTATATCTGGTTTCAATAGCAATTCATTTTGCCTTTTATTTGTTTTAACTACCTTTGCTTGGAGAATTTGCGAGTGGTTGTTTTGCATTAATTAAGTAGAAAGCGATATTTCTTATAATATATTTATAAACATTAATTTAGAGTCAGTGAGTTATCGTACACGTTGTACCCGATGCCCGAACTCTAAGAGAAGTGTTCCAAGGAATTACAACGCTTAGGGATTTACAATCATCAACGTACATTGGGAAGTAGTTCCCATGATACTATTACATTGCCTATCAGCGAATTACTGCTTGAAGGAGAAAAGAGACGGAAACTTAGTCCTTCACTTGTCACGCATTCGCTGACCGTATCAGCCCACCTTAAAATTATTTCAACTGAAACATTTGTCAGTCCGACAAAGCCATGTGGAGGGTTAGAAAAGAAAGAAAAAAAAAAAGAAAATGAATAAATAAAATAGAATAAATTCAAAAAGTGTAGCAGTTTCCAGAAGACCTCTGACAGGAAGCAAGAACGGCGCATGCCTAAAAAAAAGGTGTTTCCGAGCACTGAATAGAAATTCTCTTTTCAACCTTGACCGGAGTACTGAAAAGATCCCCTTTCACTCGGCTGTTAGTAGCAAAACGTATGTGCTGTTTGGGTCTTGTGGCCTGATACTTAGCCATATCTGTTACTAGTAAACCGACTCTGCTGAACATATGTACTTGACCCAGGACAGACCTTCAAACTCACAACTTTCCGAAATGATTTTCCTGATAGCAGCCGTCTCTGCTAACATACCTCACTAAAGACAACTACCGAACATAACCATAAACTTCAAACTTTTACCACTGAAGATAACAAATACATTTCAGCGCCTTGTCTGGGAAACGTGACATATTTCTACTGGGTCAGGAAGACGTTCCATGCCACAGAATAGTAATCAAAACCCTTAAATAAAGTTGGAATTTAAAAAGTATCTGTTGTGCCTTGAAAATTGTGTCAAGCCTCGTGATTTCTCGGTACTAAGTGCTCGAGGTTTGCTCTATTCATTCAGGTGTCTCATTTGCATACCATACTAGACCTCCCTGAACCTGCGAATTTGACGCCCTTATTTGGTCTATCACTTCTTTTGACAACTCTGGAAGCTCTACACCACTCCTGCATTTGTTCTTCTGTCCTTTTTAACGGAGACCTTGGGCTATCTTCATCTTCTTCTAAATCTGTTACGTCATTCCCGCTTTCCTCCATGTTATGTTATGTTATGTTATGTTTCATTTTCCTCTTTTCAGTTTCCACGTGTTCCTTCCCGGCCATTTATACATCTTCAGACTCGAACCTGGCTCTGATTTGGTCAGCATGAGCTAATATTGGCTGCCCTTTTTTCCTAGTACAGCCGTGTCCTGTCCTTTTGGTAGAATGAACTTTGCTCTCTCTGGCTCTGCCTCCTTATTTCTTTTATACCAAACTTTCCCCTCTGTGGCAAATGACATGGATATTGGGGTTTAATTCGTCTGCTCATTAATGCTGATGGGATTAGCTTTCTATCCGCATGAGGAACCGTTCGATAACTTAAGAGTAAATTAGAGATATATGCCTCAATATTCTGGTTGAAAGGAGAAAAGGCCTTTAAAACTATTTTTACAGTTTGGAGCATCCTTTCCGCTATGCCGTTTGACTGAGGTTGGTATGGCGGTGTTTTGTATGGCCTTCACCCTATTTTCCTTAACCACGACATTAAACTTTCATCGCAGAATTCCGGTGCGTTGTCCGTGACAATGGTTTTAGGTACTCTATTTCTTGCAAATATTGTACTCAATATTTGTCTTACAGTAGTAGCTTTCTTATCTCTCACCTTTATTACTTCCGACCAATCTGAGAAGGAATCTACTAAGATGAAAAATAAACAAATGTCTCGGATATGTGCATGGTCCATATGGACCGATGTCCATGGCGTCCTCTCTTTGGGCCACGTATGTATTTTGGTTTGTTTAAATGTTTTGATCTCCGTACATTTAGAGCATCTTCTTTTGTGTTCCCCAACATCTTTACAATATACCCCTGCCACCAAGCCTGTAATCTCAACCTTCTTTGCGTCGCAGCGTCTCTGCCATGCACGCTTTTAATTATATCCTTTCTTAGAATTTGGGGCGACACTATTGCGTCTGCATTATATATAATGCCCCCTCTCTATCATTATGTTGTGCTTCTTTGAAAGGTCTCTCCGCTATAATACTGTTACTCCATACATTCTTTATTACGCGTTCAAGTATTCCGCCTAGTATCGAGTCTTGTTGGGTTTCTCTGCTGAGTGTTTTCTGAGATAGTACGTCCGTCTCCACCCAATTTTATAATTCTATCCTCCGAATTTTCATGTTCCCTTCCATTTTCACCCTGAAATCTTAGCCTGGATAGTGGATCCACATGTGGAATAGTGTTTCCCTTAATATATATAATGTCAAAATCAAACGCTATGATTTGGATAGCCTACCTTAAAATTCTTGACGATATTACACTGGGTAACTCCTTCCTCGTATTGAATAACAATTCCAGGGGCTTGTGGTTTGATTTTAAAATGAACCTTTTGCCCAACAAAAAGTTCTATGCTTTCTCCATACTCCAAACTATGTTTAATGCTTAATAATTTCATTCAGCCGACAAGAGCTTTCTGTGCAGATACATGATTGGATGACCCCCTTGAGATACAACAGCTTCTATGGCACGTTCACTTGCAACAGTTGTTAAGGAAATCTCTTTTTTCGGGTTGAACATTTTTATTACCGATTTACTTGTCAAGGCCTTCTTTAATGCTTTGAAATCCTTATTTTGCTTCTGCGTCCATGTAAATTCCACTTTTTTTACGTTTTTCAACAAATGGTTCAATAAGCTCACAATTTTTAGGAAGACATCTGCTGTAGAAATCAGTTAATCGCAAGAAGGATTCCAATTCTTTCTTGTTTGTGGGCTTTTCCATTTTCGCAATTTTGTTGGTTTGCCATTCGTCAGGACACATTCCTTCTCTAGATATTTGATATCCTAGATAAGATATTTTTCACAGTTTAATTTACATTTGTCATTCCTGCCTGTTTTAATCTCCGTAGGAATTGTTCTGTTTTACTCTTTAATTCCTCCCTGGTGCGGGCTCCCATGTATATATCGTATTGATATATTGTAATGTTGTCCACTTTTCCCGATAAGATTTTCTCGATGGCTCTTTGAAAAATATCACTAGCAGTTTTAATTCCAAACGGTAAGTGAGACCATCTCAATAATTCCATAGGTGTGTTAATTGTGGTAATTTCTTTATTTTCTTTTCGCAAAACGTTCGATAAGGAAATTTTAACGTATAGTTTAGTAGTAATATGCAGGGTCTGTTTGTTAAGTTCGTAATTGTATATTTAATCACAATTTTATATTTATGTACAGTATTTTTTTAATTGTAAGTTTCGGGAAAAAAAAACAACATACCCTGATTGAACAAGTAGCCGAATAACGACGTCATCGCGGCCGGGAAAACAAGAGCAAAGTGGCCTCCCAATATTAAATGAAAGCTTCTGTAGTCATCAAAGAAGCCTACCTGTGATTGGCTGTTGCAAAATTAAGAGTGATACCCACGGATAGAGCCATTTCTGCAGTCATTTGTCTTGTGTGGAAGATACGCAATTTAGTTGCCGGGATGGGAATTGGCGTAAAATCAATGCAAACTGGACCATTTGGGTGAGGGGATCTGATGTGGCAAGACCCGAAACCCCCAAGAATCCAAAGGAAACATCACTGATGACCCATCCCGATGCATCAATGAAATTGTATATTCTGTTGTAGGACGACTTTAAATCGATTTTTACAAAGTGTTTCATATTTGCCAGTTCGTGACTGGCAGTTTCCATACTCGGTAAGGGAAACAAATCCGAATATATCTGGTGGTTGACACCAGTTTAGTAGTCACCGCATATTCTAATATTCCCATCGGTCTTTTTAATGGCGACTACTGGTTTCGCCCAATCGTTTTCCCCATGAGTGACCTTTTCCAAAATACCCTGCTGAATCATTTTTTAGCTTTGACACTACAATAGGTAAAGTATGTATGGGTAATCGTCTTGCTTGGATATATCCAGGATGGTAGTTCTCTTTTAAGTGAAGGATTGCTTTATAACCCTTTAGTAATCCTATTTCTTGTTCTTCCAACTCCATAGAATTAACTAATTTCGATGTGTCAACTTTTAATACATCTATACCAAGCAGTTCATGGTCTTTAGTATATGCCACGACTATTATAGGTATAATCTCAAAGCAATTCTTAGCTTCAAACGTACCTTCAAAAGTACCAAATGTTTTAATTATGGTACCATCGAATTGTTTTTAGTTGCAAGGTTGACTTTTTTTTTTAGCTTCGGCTTACCTAAATCTTGCCAAAAATTCACTGGAATTAGCATTATGTCAGAGCCAGTATCTACTTGCACGTGGAAGTATTTCCCGTTTATTTTTACCTTTTCTCTACTTTTGTTGGTGTGTTTAGCGTGAAAATTTCAGCCTCTCTTCCATCCACTTGTGTGTCTTTAACTTCATCAACTCTTTTTATCTGCACCCCTTCGGGTCGTGGTTTTTTCTTTTGCAAATGGAGCAGGTCTTACCGAAGGATGGGCAATTATTTTGTTCCCTGACGTGCCGTTCGCCGCAGTATTTGCATACAATTTCGTATTTGTTTGTGCTGTATGCTTGTCCTTCGTTCGGTTGTTGGTAATACTTTTTAAAAAATTAATTCCAGTTACTGAACGAACTCTATACATGTTTCGACTCTTAAATTAACACTTTGAAGCGTCTCCAATAACTTATGTTGCAAAGCCGGGTCGTGTATACCTTTTATTAAGCGTAGCGTGATCAATTCATTTTCTGTGGTCATTTCACCGGTGCCAAGTCTTTTCAATATCTAGCTCTTTCTTTCAATCAGTGTATGAATTGAGCAATAGACTCATCGGGGTGCTGTCTTGTTTCCAGAAACTTCGTTCTTTCAGCGATGACAAACCTTTTTTTTTTGTCTGATATTCCTTTTTATTACCTCGCCAATTTCTTTGAAAGTCAGCTCTTCAAGGTTTCTTGGGTAGGCCATCGTTGAAACTTTCTGGATTGCTTCGCACCTAGCTGTTGTGAGAAATATGCCAGTAATTTCATTTTGCTCCCCTTCGCTTCGTCTATCACTTAGTTTCTTTACTCTGGTTAACGCCTCAAAGCATCTTATATATATTTCCATATACTCAGGATCATCGAGTGTTGTCAGACATCCTATCGGTGACGCCATTTTTGTGCCTTGGAAATCGCATGTCTAGCCTCGTGATTTTTATTTCCAAAAATATATACAAAAAATTATTTTGGGGGAGCATGAAGCCCCAATGATTTTGTGGGGGAGGGGAAAAGGAATTGTTATGTTAGACTATATTGTTTAAGGAGCCCTAGCTAACCACATTCGCCGACCCAGAAACACAATACAATAAGACATCGACATACGCACTGCATTCATCAAAATACCGCATTCACTCAATGAGAACCTACTTAAATCCTGAATGCAATGAATGAGTTATTTACAATAAAAACATATATACAAAAAATTATAATAATGGAGAGGGGAGAAAATTATAATAATGGAGAAGGGAGAAATCAATAATAAAACAAAGAAAAACCCTGTTTGATTACCCTCCTTTCCCCACGTCTATGATTTGGAAAGCCGACTGCTTTCCGGTCTCCACAACGACCGAAAACAAGCTGGACTATCCCTATATGGGGAATGGGTCTAAGCTTAATGGGACAAAAGAAACGCAGAGAAGGGCAAGGAATAGGTATCATGGATAACAGTAATGTGGGTCCAAGATCTTAAAAAAAAGGGGTTATGGTGATAAAAAATGGGGGAGGGGGAGATCTTGGAAACTAATAACTAGATGGCGGGGCCAATGACAAACATCGTACAGCTAACTAAGGGACAAAAAAAGGTGGACAAAAACGCTGCTTACCTGGGGTGGGGTCCCGAAGGACCTGGACCATCGTCGCCATGCGCAGAAAGAAAAGGGAAGGATGACTCCAATGTTGCCCACTTTCTTACGACCAGGCTCGCTGCATACACCCACCTTTTGTCGAATGTTATGCAGTCTAAGCGTTTTCAATCGCATCTGATTTTGACTCTAAGCTGATGCCTAAAGAACAAAATCAGATCACGATGAAAAACGTTTGCGCCATCATACAATCCCTTCTTTCGCATCGTTCAAATCACCATTCACCGAGCTAAAGCTTGGATCACGAGAAACACCACACGCTTCTCACCTCGATACGGAGGGTCAACATTGTCCACAACGTAACCAACATCGAGCGGCACGAACTGTTTGTGATCGATGCGGGCCGTCCACTCCCTGACGTGACTCAAAACAGACGAACCCGCTCGCAGTAGTAGAAGGCGTGCTCAGCCGTTTCTTCTTGGCCACTGCCGCAGCAGAGGCAATCCGGCATGTCTGCAAAACCTGCTTTGAATGCCCAGTCGGCAAGGGGCAATGCGTCGCCTGGTAAGCGAGAACTTGAAATTGTTCAAAAAGCCCGAACCTTGCACCCAATTCCATTGAGAACGAATCTCCTCCAGCGACCAGCCGAGTCGCTCCGCGAGAGGATCAGAAGCAGAACCCACCAATAACTCCCGATACAGTTCCTTTCGAGACCGAGAAATGTCACTGGACCGAGGAAGTTTAAACGGTGCAGCACCTCTAGGCTTACGGCGGCCTTCAGCTTCGAGGTCGGAATCCAGGCGAGGAAAGAAATCTCTCACCTTTTGTCCCCACACCATGTCCCTCGACAAGGATCGGCCCAGATAAGCCAGTTTTTTTAGCGAGCCAGTGGCTCTCCAGATCAGGCATCCATAGACCCCATCTCAAGGACGTCAGCAGCGGATCTGTCTTCGGACCATCGGCTTTCGATCACTCCAAAGTAATTTGGAGAGAGTTTGTATTAGCGCCAGCCGGTGAACCTTAGGCAGGGGAAGTACGGACAACCGGTAAAGGATCACGGCGCACACCTCTGCCCGGCCCTTTAAGGACAAACGCATTCGAAGCCAGGCATCAATTTGCACTTCTACCTTGGCCCGTACCTCCAACCAATTTTGCTTCAATTGGAGGCCGGGCTCGAACCACACCCCGAGGATGTGGACGGATCCGTCACTTCAGTATAAGGGTCCTGGCAGGGGGACACTACCCCTTCAGATCTAACCGCAGACCTACTTCTTCGTACGTCTCAACTGCCTTCTTCACCGTCTTTATGTCCAATCGGCGAGAGACAAAAACAGTGATATCATCGGCGTACGCAGAAACCTTCCCTATAACAACCAGATAAAAAGATTCCGCGCGGGGCCGGATTTGCTGTACCATCCGTAAACCTACGGAGCAGGGGCTCCAAAGCAAGGACATAGAGAAGAGGCGACAGGGGACAACCTTGCCGGACCGACCGCTTGAGAACGAACGCCGGTGGGTTGTGGTATATGCTGATCCATTTGCGGAACTCCGGTTTGAATACGGTGGTCTCCGAAACTGTCGCCAAAAACCGATGATCCACCCTATCAAAGGCCTTGGACTGATCCAAATTGATCAGCGCGGCTTTAGTCTCGTCTTTTAACACCTCTAGGACCTCGCGTACAAGTTGTCTTGGATCGATCTTCCCTTCACAGTGTAGTTCTACTTAGGTCCGATCAGATCACTGATGACAAGGTGCAAGCGGTTGGCCAAGACCTGGGTCAAAATCTTTAACTCTGTGTTTAGCAGAGTTATGGCCCTGTAACCATCTAAGTCCTTCCAAACATGCCTGCCACCTTTCTTCAGTAATATGATCACACCCTTGGTAATGCTATCAGGAATGGCTCCCAGGGTAAATCAACGTTTGAATACATCCGTCAGAATAGGGACAAACACGTGCGACATACTCAAGTAGATTTCGTAGGGCAAACCATCCAGTCCTGGTGACTTGTTGAGGCCGACCTGCTTTGACGCGTCACGGACTTTGCATTCAGTAATTAAACCTTCGCAGCTTGCCGCTTCTGCCTCCCGAAGACAGGGGAAGTCAGCAAAATAGCTGCGAAACTCGAACCAGGAGAACAGGACAGCGGGCAAAGCGATCACGGAAGTGCGCCCGAAAGGCTCCGCGCATCTCACGGTTCGACCGTTGCGCGTGCACATCAGGGGACTTGATGAACTCGATGTGCCCATGGGGAAACCTTTGAACTTCTTCCTTACACGCGAACGCGCGACATTTCACGGCTTCGTTGGGAACATCTTTTAACCAAGATCTAACTACAAAACCCTTCTAGCGCTCCCTAGCCTCACGCTCTAGGTCCCGCCTAGCTAGATCTACATCTAGTGAATTCCGTCTCTCCACCGTCCGGGAGAGCCTATCGTCTAAAGACTTTGCCTTCTTGGCCCTATCTAAATTGAGTTATTTCCCGTATTTGATGGCAAAATCCCTATTCCAATACTTAAGGGAGCCCCACCACTTATTCCTGGTAACTGCCCCAACTAGCGCCCGTTGATTTAAGTCCCGTATCTCCAGTAAGGAGGTATTGAACTTCTTTTAGCTGGTTAGACTAGTCTTGTTAACAAACCACAGACTGACCCTAACCAGTTTATGATTAGTCAGCCCTATTCAGTGGAACGTGGGACATCTAACGAATTCGGTGTCAGCTCTCCTAACACTTTATCCAGGTAGGTCCTGATACGGACAGAGAGTGACCTATTCAGCCACGCCCACATCTCTTTCCCTAGGTGATCCACACGAAACCTGTCGACCAAATCGTGCTGGGCCATTAGGTCGATCAGGCTGCTTTCAAATCTATCCGACCCACTAGCGCCCCTTCCGGCCTTATCTATCGTATTCCGATCGCCCGCTAGAATTATCCGTTTCAGATCATCAAGGAAAAGCTCCAACCGTTGGAGAAAGGTAAGTCTCTCGCCATAGCTATTGGGCGCATAAACCGCGACCACCCGAAACTCGAAGCTTTTAACGGCAACATCAGCCACAACCAAACGGACCCCGTCACCAGCAAAGACAAGATTGACAATCGCATTAAGGCTGCATCCAACTAGCAGAGAGACTTCCGCACTGCAGCGGCTTCCGAATGCTGAAAAGACGCCAAAGTCGTCCCTCAGCACCTGACAGTCCTCTGCGCAAGTGAAATGAGTCTCTTGCACTGCAGCAACATTCACACAGAAGTTCAAGAGTTCACCTAGCAAGCGCGCGCACTTGCTTCGATCCCTCAGTCCCCTCGCATTAAAATTGACAAGGTTTAGAGAGATATAGTCCACTTACCTTACACAATGTCGACTATGATCTGGAAGTCGTCGGGTATCTAGAGGATACTGCAGCTTTAATGACTTTGAGAAAAAAGGATGAACATAAATGGTGACCCTTCCCGGACAAAATGACAACTTTTTTTCAAGGTGGAGTGTTCCAACTCCGCCAACCTCATGTCCTCCCGACTTGCCTTCTCAAGGAAATTCCACACAGCCTTCGTGCGGCTACCAACCGAGCGAACAAAGATGGTCACCATGAGTGCCTCCCTGAATAGGCAAATGTTTGCGACTTTGTTTTTGCCAATGAAGGCCAAATTCATGAGTGGTTTTAGTGCTCTGCGTTGAGGCTGACTTGGCTCTGTGACGGGTTTTGATGAATCCGAGGAGGTTTTCGGCTGTCTTGATGCTAAATAAGACCGAAAGAACAGCCTGGGAGGTGAGAGAGGAGAGAGAGAGGGCAGTGTGAGAGAGAAATGGGACGCAGATGAGTGTTCCAGTGTGGGTGAAGTTTCTCTTCTTTTGGGTGGTGGGTTATCCCTACTGTCCCTCCACCTTTTTAAATTGGTTGAGGTCTTCCATCTCTTCTGGCTGTTCTTCCGGCGAATAATGTTTTTTTCTTTTTCTTTTTTCTGCTTGACTGGAGATGATTCAGTTAATGCTGGTGGTTTGGATATTGCTGCTGCTGTTGCTTTTGCTATTGTTGCCTCTGCTATTGCTTCTTTAGTTGTTGTTGATGATGCTTATGCTGCTACTTCTGTTGTTGCTGCTGCTGTAGTTGTTGTCTTGTTTTGGGGAGGGTGGGGTTTCCTCCTTTTACGGATTACCTGGGTCCACCCTTCTTCTTTGTTGGGATAGTCCCTAGACTCCAGATCTGACTTGCTTGGTGAGGTTGCCGAGGTTGCTAAGGTTGCTGTTGTTGCTGTTGTGGGTTTGGTGGTCTTTTACGGGCAGGATCTTGCAAAATGGCCAAACTGCTTGCAGGCTCAACGGAGGGGCTTCCTGCCCTCAACGACCACCATCATATTTTGATCCTCATTGGCTATGTTATGAAGGATGGCCCGGAGGCCCTCCCTATTCAGGCATATATTTAATATGTAGTCACCGTGTGCCGTCCCGGCTACCGATCTTGCTGGTAAAACTTCTTCCACGTCGCCATAATCGCTAAGGTCGGCGGCGAGGATATCTCCATTGATCCCGATTGGGACGTTGCACACGGTGACCCTAATTCTCCCGTCGCCTTTATATTCGGACTGAAGCCGGAAAAACTTCGTTGCTATTGTGTCCCCGGCCAGCTTTTTGGCCTGATCCTCCGAGGGCAGCAGGACGTTTCACGTGGTGAAACTTCGCCTGCAAAAGTACCAACATGGGACGCCCGTAGTCTTTAAGAGCTCCTTGAAGGTTTTTTTCTTTAGCCCGGCCAATCTCCTAGTCCTCAAGTCTGATATGACGAAGGATAGGGTTTTCGGCTCCACTGCCTCGACAAGCTATGGGATTAGCAGGATCCTATCCTTTTGGAAATATTGGGCATATTTTCCCACCATATCCTTCGCATAATCTTCTGTTGTTTTTCTTTTTTGGGACCAAGGAGCGGGTGTTACTATTTGTTCAGTGGTTTTTTGGCCGGGTTGGATAGTGCTGGCCGTGGACAAAGTCTTTTCAGTTGGTGTCGACGATATTGATTGAACCGGCCATTCCGGCTTCTGAGAGAGGGGGCTTCCTGGTCGTTTGTTCCGAAAAAGTCCAGTTGTGAGTTGGACTCCTCCATAGTTGCTTGAGGCAACTAGGAGGAGGGGGCCGAATGTTGGTGAGCTGCGAATTGATATGAAACTGAATTTAAAAACTGATGTCAAGCAAGGCGTGTTTCAAGTGAAAAAAAAGTGTATAACAAAAGAAAAAGAACAAAAAACAAATGCGGCTCGTCCTGCCCTAAAACAAAAATCAAACGATAACGGTTGGATTGTCTAGGGAAGGTCACTGATTTAAGCTTTTGCTGTTTAACAGAAATCAGAACCGTGCTGAGTGAAGGCTCGTGATTTTCCGGTACCTAGTGCCCTAGGTTTGCTCTATTTATTCAGGCGTCTCATTTGCATACCATGCTACAGTATCTCCGTCTCTTTCCTTCCTTTCTCTCGTAATTCTCTTCCTTGGAGCCAAAGAAGACGCCAACAAATTTAATGGAAGAAGAAGAAGTCAGATACCCAAAACTACACAATCAACGACCGCGATGACAACCCCACGAAACCAACGAAACAAAACAAATAATCAAAACAAAACTTCTACAAAGCCCCACAGCCTCTCATATTACTAAGAACTGCTACATGATAATGAATAAGGTATCTTTAATCAGGTCATAGTACTTACCGTATTGCCGGCATATAAGGCACAAATTTAGCATTAGAACAATTCTATTCCAATATCACACAGAGTCGCATTTGCTGCTATTATAACTAGCAGTGTATATCCTGAAGTTTGAAATCGACAGATTTGGAGTTTGGAAGAATTGCCGTGAGCAGCAGTCCCCCTCCCCAAATACCCCCGCAAAGCACGCGTCATAAATGCCTGGAAATACGGTATATACTTTTCTGTATTTTCGACAATGTAATATTTATGCTTCTATTCTTTTTACCAATTCTGTCTTTGGTAAACAATGTACTATTGATTTTTGGTATTCTCTGTAAAACTGTCCTGCATATATCATTTCCTTTCACCAACTAGTCATTTAGTAAATATTGCTTTGTATTTTCTGTATATTACTTGCGCAGCTATTTTCTCTGTATCAACTTTGACGTGGGTTTATATTGTAATATTGTCTAAATAAGCTGGTCTGCGCATGTGCTTAATGTTACCAGTAAACCAGCTCTTGTGAAAAAGGCATTTTTTGTATTTCTCTTGTTTGGAAACTGACTCTTATCGAATGTTTTTCTTATTAAATTTATTTGTTTCTCTTATAAAGTTTCTTGTTTCTACTTTTGACAAACCATAGATTTAAATTACTTTTGATACACTTACTATCTATCTATCTATCTATCTATCTATTCTCAGTCTGTTCATATCTATGCCAGTCTGTACTCTCTCCTCTCTCTCTCTCTCTGTCTCTCTCTCTCTCTATATATATATATATACACACACATACACACACACGTACACACACAATGACCCAGAGAAAATTACCTATAAACTCTTAAGTATATCAAATATATACACACACAGATAAAACACTCACACAAACACACACACACCCAGAGAAGAAAATAAAAGCCTGCAAAAATTAAAAACTCCTCAACATTAAACATAACTAATCTATACACATACAGAGAAAAACTTTCTCAACACACACATACATCCCCACACATACACACTATGACCCAAAGTAAAACGACCAACGGACTTTATGGCGTATCAAATATCAACGATTAATTCGAGGAAAAGAAGTACACCCACAAAACAATAGAACACACTCTTAGAAAAAGAAAAAGAAGAAAAAATAGAAAAGGAGAAAGAGAGAACCAATACCTGCAGAAAATCTATCAAAAAAACTGAATAGGACCAGCAGCCCCATCGCGGTAGTCACCACTATATAAACTAAAAACGACACTGACCAAAATCATTGGAAACTCTCTGAAGAAAGCCAGAAGCTAGAAATATATGCAATAGCAAAATAAATAATTAAAAAATGTATTGTGGACCTATTCATTTTAATATATAAAGTTAGCGACTGTAGTCGAGGGTGACCAGAAGGCTCCTTTTTCAATAGCTACTACACTGAAGTGTAGGGGAGGGCGCTTTTTCTTTCCCTGGATTGCTCCACTTTACCCTTGATATGTACCTTATATTGCAGAGTGTTAAGCGAGGGGGTATCAAGTACCATTTTTAAAGTCTTTGGTATGACGCGACCTGGGATTGAACCCAGATCTCCCGGATCATTGGCGAACACTCTACCCACTTGGCCAATGATCCGGTATAGATATATACTATTCATATAATTCTCAGTCTGCTCCTATCTATCTATCTATCTTATTTCTCATAATTAATTTTTTACAAAAAGTTAATTCTATTCTAAACTAAAGATATCACTGTTTTATTATTTCTATTGAAACCTTATTCTATCAAAACAGATTATATTAGGTATCATTTATTACCAAACTCTGCATTAAAGCATCTGTTAGCAAAGATGTAAGTAAAAGTCCTCTTATACACCCCCGGACAAAAATATACGACCACTCTCAAAAATGAAGAAAAACTAAACAATTTTTAAATAATGAAAATCAGATATATGAAAGATATGGCATGAGTAAAGTTAAATTTAAAATATGAAGAAATTTCAGTTCATTTTTATATGTGTATTAGGATTTATGCTTGATTTAAAAATTTTGTTTTGACCTAAGTATAAGACCAATGAATAGAACTATAGAATATAAAGACAATTTTTTCATTTAATATTTTGCAAATCCGCTGTCAGCTTTCATAACCTCAAAAACTCGGGTTAGCATACTATCAACTAGTTTCTGAAGTTGAACCGAACATATTTTTTCTTATGCGTCTAAAATTGCTGAGTACCGTCAACCTTCTTCATAAACTTTTGCAAGAATCAATCCCCACAAATTTTCTATAGGATTGAGGTCTGGAGAACACGCTGGGTGATCAAGAAGTCTTATTTTTTGTTTAGATAAGCACTTCTTTGTTATTGATGCATTGTGGATAGCAGCACTATCTTGCTGAAAAATCTATTCTTCTCCACATAGACAATGCTCTGCTTGTGTGAGAGATAAATCATTTAGCATTTCACATAATCTGCTGCTGTTTTTGACCACTGACAAATTGTAGTTTAAATTTTCCTGAAGATGAGAAGGCCTCCCAGATCATACGAGATCCTCCTTCACGATGCCTAATTGAGTAATTCTCTTCTGGAAAATATTTTGCGTTCAAGTATATCTGAAAGCCATCTAGCCCCTCAAAATTGAATTTCTTTTTGTTCAAGAAACAACTTTTCGCCATTATTTAGCACACATGGTTTGATATTGACGAGCATATTCCAGTCATTTCTCTTTGTGCTTCATAGGTAACCTTGGATGATGCATTCTTTTCTTATGCTTAATTTTTTTATTGTTTAAATGCCTTCTAATTATTCTAGTGCTGCAAGGAACATCCACTAGAGATTTCAATATTTTTTATGTTGATGAAGTTTTCTTTTTTACTTCGCGAACAATTCTTCTCTTATTGTGGTGATAATTTTTCTGGCCAGTCAGCCGGTTTTCTTGGTCCATACTTATTTGGACTTTTCAAGTAATTGCAGATAACGGTTTTACTGCGTCCTAAGGCCTTCGAAATTTTTCTCTGAAATTGTCCGACTCTTTTCAGAGCTGTAATAATTTTCCAATTCAGATAATTTAGTTCCTTTACCCATTTATGCTTTTAATATTTTAACTATTACACTTTTAATAGCTTTTATATTATGTAAAATATGTATAATACATTTTTCAATTAAATTAAGTCATTTTTATGGTGGTCTTATATTTATTTCAAAAACATTTTTCAATTTAGCGTAAATGCTAATGTACATATAAAAATGAATAGAAATTTCTTTATATTTTAAATTCAATTGTCTTTATCTTTCATACATCTGATTTTCATAAATCAAAAATTGTAAACAATATATTTTCCTTCCTTTTTGAGAGTGGTTTGATATTTTTGCCCAGGGGTGTATATTTATTCAAATGCTAATCTTGCTTGGTAACCATTACAGTGCGTGTGGTACTCTTGTTTCTAAATTCTGCTTCGTTTGGTACAAGGTCAGAAGTATGAGATACTCACCAGCAATAGTTTACTGTCCTAGCAAAACCATTACACCCCGTGTTGCTAGCGTGTTGCAGTGTGCGTTGATTAAATTGGTTATTGTATTACTGTCAAAGCATTTTAAATAATAATATTATTATGTATTGTGTAGACAAGTATGTGAAAATTTCTGGACTGTTCATTCTTAAAGTGTCCAATGAATTATAAAATTTCTTGTAATAATTGTGTTTGATAGGAAAAAAGAAAAAAAAACATTTGTGTTGAGATAGACTAGTGTGTGTGTGTGTGTGTGTGTGTACGTGTACGTGTATTTTTTTCTGTTGAGAGCCGTTCATGTTGATTTAACAGATGGTTCGTCCAGTTATAATTTTCAGACATTCAACTGACGTGTAGTTATGGAAATGTAAAGGTTATGATATTTATAACTCATGATACTCAGACGATTAGAATATAATGTTCCGTTCCGAAAGAAATCCAAAAGATAATTCTTATGACATAACAATTTTATTGATGTATAATCAAACAGGAATAAAGTAACAAAAAGGAAACGTGGGTCTTATGGTATAAAGGTTATCTACTTTGGCAAAGGACGCAGTTATCCGGGTTCAAATCCTCAACGAGGCTGAGTGAGTTTCACATAGCGCTAAAACCCTGGGGAAAGTTACAAATTCATCTGATTCGTTTTTTCCCCTACTCTCTGGCGAGAACTACTAGCCAAGGTAAAGGGAAAGCCGTTTGCGAGACAGCGGATTTTATGGGGAGGTCGTCGGTTCATCGGAAAACACTGGTAAAAAAGGTGCGTTTTAGGAACAGGACAAAGGAGCGGGGCGTTGAGCAAGACATAGACAAGACGGCACTCCAAAAAACGAGAGTTTAAGATCTGAGAAATAGTCCTCTTTTGCCGTGTATTATTGAACTCAGTAGGGTTTGTTCTGCCTTACTGTATTCCTTATATCACTTTTTCTTTTGAACTTTTTATACGTGTGTCTACGGGGTTCCTGTGTTAATTTTTTTTTTCGGATTTCAGCTGCTAACAGTCTTTTGGACTGACGCACAGGGTTCAATCTCTTGTTGAATCTGCAAGTTTTTTTTTAGTTACGAAATTCTGCTCAGAGAACCAGTAAGCAGTGTAACATTCACATGTGACTTAACTATGGGTAAATAGTAGTTTAGACTAAGTTCTGTACTCTTTGTATGGCAATCGACCTATCTATCTATCTATCTATCTATCTATCTATCTATCTATCTATCTATCCGACTGCATATCTATCTATCTATCTATTCCACTGTTCATATCTATCTATCTATCATTCACTTCATTATCCATCTGTTTGTCTATCTATCTGTCTTACAAAGATAAAACATTGAATAGCAACCGAGCTATTCTTTTTTTTTTAAATTAATTTTTCAGTGTAAAGAATGTGTATTCTTTATTGCTTAATACGCCATACGTTAAAACATTGAATCAATATTGGGTGTTTATAAATGTTTATTAAGACTTTCTACCGGATTTTGAGTTTTATTATCAATTTTTTCCTTCTCTTTGAAATGTGTGAAAACATATATTTTATGTATAAAGCATAATTAGCACCAATAACTTGACCTGGTGCCAAACATAGCAAAGCCCTTGTAAATAACTACTAATTCATTTAGCGAGGCATTTCAGTGCTCCAGTTCCTTTACTGACATTTTTGATGAGGTATTTTAAGTGCTAAAGGCTCATTTACTGACAAATTTAGTGAGGTGATTCCAGCGCTACAGAGTCCCTCTGTAGATATATTTAGAGAGGTATTTCCAGTGCTATAAAGTCGCTTTGCTGACATATTTTTCGAGGTATTTCCAGTGCAAGAAAGTCTCTTTACTAATATATTTAGTGAGGTATTTCCAGTTCTACCGAGTCTCTTTACTGACATATTTAGTGAGGTTTTTCCAGTGCAACAGGCTCCCTTTACTGATATATTTAACGGTTATTTCCTGAGCTGCAGAGTTTCTTTACTACCATATTTACCAAGATATTTCCAAAGTCACAGAGTCTCTTTGCTGGCATATTTAGTGATGCATTTTCAGTGGTACAGCCTCCCTTTACTTATATATTCAATTGGTATATCCAGTGCTACAGAATCTCTTTGCTGATATTTAGTGAGGTATTTCCACTGCTACACGGTCTTTTTGCTAACATGTTTGCTGAGATATATCCGGTGGTATAGGTTCCTTTTACTGATATCTTTAATGGGTATATCCAGTGCTATAGAGTCTCTTTGCTAACATATTCAGAGAAGTATTTCCTCTGCTGTAGAGACTCTCTACAGATATACTTAAAGTGGTATTTCCAGTGTAATAAAGTTCCTTTGCTGATATATTTGGCGAGGTATTTCCAGTTCAACTGTCTTTTTTGTTATATTTAGTGAGGCATTTCCAGTGCTTCAGACTTCCTTTACTGATATATTTAATGAGTATTTCCAATAGTTCAAACTCTCTTTACTGATATATTTACCGAGATATTTTCAGTGCTTCAGAGTCTCTTTACTGACATATTTCCAGCGCAACATAATACTTTTACTGACGTAAATAACGGTGTATATCAATAGAATAGCAGGATTCGTAGTTTTAAAATATTTTGGTCCTGGCATATTAATTTGTTATGGTTTCATAAAGAATAATACGATATTTCATCATACTAAAACAGCCTTTCAACTGACGCCAAAAACTACTGTATTTCATCCTATTAAAAATAGCCTGACACCAAAAATCAGTCTATAACAGAAGGGAACCATTTCCTCTCTCCCCACCCCCGAAAGTGATCGAATACGGTGTAAGAAACCAGTAATAAAACCAGACATCAACCAAAACGGACCAGGTAATTTTCGTTCCCTGAAATTCAAAGCTTGTCAAGTTCGAATGCTTTTCTCAACACATAACTTTTCGGAACAAAGAAAATAATACACACACATTAAATTTAAAGATAAATACAAAAATAAAATTCATGTCAATGTAACCATTGAAAATACATGCATTGATTCATTTCAATACGTGTTGCAAGTTTCCTACTAACTTTATTTCTATAAAAAAGGGCCTCTGTGACGAATTAATTTGAGCCCACTTCAAAAAGGAAACTTTTGCTACTTGGAGCTTAAAGCCATGGGGGTCACTGTCCAATTTCTCTACGGTGAGATCAACTGATTTATTAAACCCATCAACTTTTATATGTTTCGGGGTGGCTCCAAGTGGCCTCTTTTGTAATTGGCTAAAAAATGTTAATTTCTTATTTCTACGATAACTATTTTTTAGATATTTGTCTTTGCGTTACGACAGTGAAATCATCTGGTTGCGACTCATTCATATCCTGATCGTAAATTTATCTTCTAATATGAAATATAACCTTAGTCTATGGAACCGAGACATATAATATTTATTGGTACTTAAAGGTTGAATATCATTTTGAAAGAATATGACATTATATATAATGTCATATTCTTTATTCATTTCCACTATTTTTATATTAATAGGCGTAATAAGAGAAAAAGTTTATAGGAGATGCAATGCGCTCGTTGTTAAGGACGATGAAACATCGAGTAAATCTGCTCATTTGAACTTAATTAATAACAAAATGCTGTTAAACCCAAGCTGCGTTCGGATTTGTTTATAATTACAGTCCACTTTATTCAAGTAATACTCGTACGACTTTTCTGAATTATTTGACAATGTAAAATCGTCAAAATATTTTTCTTCTGCTTTAAGGAATTTAATAAAGAAAATATTTTCCTAATGTTATTTCGTCATTTCCCATGATCACAGCTATTAAGTTTGCTTTGTTTGGTTTCTTTATCTAACGGCATATCAGTCTTCATGGGTTATCTAATGCCAAAGACATCTTCAGTTGTGGTGCTATTTAATTAATTAATATTTGGCGCAAAATGAATTAACTAACAGAACAACCTAAAAGAACAAACAGAATACTTACAAAATCAGATCAATAAGATTAGAGACTCGGTTGAAGATAGACAATCTAGGATAGCATGGCAGACGGTAAACGAAGTGAGCAGAAGGAAGAGCACTGCGAAAACTAAAGTGAAAGCAACTAGCCAAGGAGAACGAATACACCTGTGGAAACAATATTTCGAGAATTTACTCGGAAAACCCCGAAAGTTACGCATGAACCAATCACGAAATTTATTAGTAATCAATTAGAAATCAAACTAGGACAGTTTACGCAAGAGGAACTCGACTCAATACTGAGAAAAATTAAAAATAGGAAAGTTGCAGGGCATGGTGAAATACCCCCAGAAGTATGGAAGACCAGGGAATTCGGCGACATACTGCTCCGACGCTGTAATGCCGTATATAACCAAAATACAATAGACAGATGGACAAAGGGATGCATCCCCCTTCCCTAAATGAACCAGACATGCCGAACACTGAAGTAAGGACGAAGTCATAAGTGACATATTCCTGTGGACCCCATCAAATGGACGAGTAAAGGCAGGTCGACCAGCTAGAACCTATATACAACAGCTTAGTACTGATACAGTATGTATCTTTGAAGACCTCCCTGGAACAATGGACGATAGAGACGGGTGGCAAGAGAGGGTCCGGGAGATCTGTGCTGGCAGCGTGACATGATGATGAAGATGATGATGATGATCAACTCACTATGCAAGCTGAGAACAATTATTCAATTAAATCGACTAACGAACAGATACTTCGTCAACGAGGCTTAGAATATGCTGTTTATATCCCCAGTAATTTTGGAGATATGGGGAGTTTGGTGTACCCTTTAATGGACATTACTCTTAGATCCACTCAGACCCGGAGTGCATGTACCTATTAGGGTCCCATCTATGGGTCAAATAGATCTGTTTCGAAATCATCAAAATTCGTGTAAAAAATCTTTAAAAAACAACACAAAAATGTAAATGTGAACGCGATTCCCAAACTTCTTGATATTGAATAACCCAAAACTTGTGAACATGCCGTTAAAATCAATCCATCAATAAATAAATCATATTCTACTCACGAAAGTGATATTGAAAATGTAGGGAAACACGACCCAGGCTCATTTGTGTTTGTGTGTGTGTGTGTGTTTACCTTCTCTCCACAAAAGCAGAATATAACATAAAGTCAATTTTTAAGAGGAATTTATCAGGTTTAAATTAAGAGTTTTTCTTTTCGTTGGCCAGTTCCCATACCAATGTTAAAGAGCCCATTTTGCCCGTCTATTTTACCTGACGCTTGCAGGAGAATAGATGGATGCATACCTTTCCCAAGGTTTTTAGCACTAGATGAAATGCAAACAGCTTCATCCAGGATTTGAACACGGTTCACTGTGTCCATTTCTTACGATAGGCACCATTACTCCACGAGCGCCTCTGTATATAAGGGAAGTAATTCAGTGCTTGGAAAGCAAAATTTGTTTCGAGCGCTAAAAGTGGCGACACCCAGTGAATCTTCCGTGAATTTGTTTCTAAAATCACGTCGTATTTCCGGAAGGATTAGTTTCAAATTTGTTGGCGAAATATTCAACTACTCGCAATAGATTCTTTATTCGCTTCACTTACGGCTCGCTAGGCATTTTTGTCTGGAAAGTCAGCTTTTAAAACAACTGCGCTGGAAGGTGAAATATCCGTAAGTTTTGTCTTCTACTTCAGCTAGTTTGTCCAAGGAGGCATTGTCATCTACAGACGCCAGAACAGGTTGCAACTCCCGAGGCAGCCTTTATAGAAACATCTGCCTCGGGATATTGTGTTTCTGATGTATTCCCGGTTGAATCTGTTGAAGTTGAGATGATATCCTGTCGCAATGTTTCCCTAAGTAGAAAGTGGTTGTTGAAGGTTTTTCTTTTTCTGTTCAGAAACTAAAGTGTGTAGAATGAGTTTGGCATTTTAAAAAATAGAACGGCTATTTAAAATTTTGATTTTCAAATGGTATATATGTATTCACCAAACACCTCCGATACGAGCACGACGAGACACAAGATCAATTTTTAAAGCAGAATTCAGAGTTTTCTTTCTCCTAGATAGGTTACCTTACAAATTTAAAATGTTCAGTCTGCCCTACTATTTACCTTTAGTTGTGGGGAAAATAAATGGATTTATACCTTTCCGAAGGGTATTAGCATAAAGAGAACAGCTTCGACCTGGGTTTGAACTCGAGTCACCAATTTTATTTCTGAGGATGATTACCGCACCTTCACATTAACCAATAAGTAATAAAGTACATGACCACACAAGACTCTGGCTGACTGCTAACACTTTGGATATGGTATTAGGCAGGTCGTATGAATCTATCAGTCTATCTGTTCTCAGCGGACCAGACTGGCTAGAACTAGTGAATCGTTGTATGGCCAGGCCTGGGGTTTGGTAATACAACGTGTTCCCCTTTTTCGTTGAAGCGTCGAAAACACACTTTATGAAACCTCAAAGACCGCCAGAAAGCACGCACGGCTGTTCTTAACTTAGCCGTTTATTCCCAAATAGGAACTTCCCTCAATAGTCTTGAATGTGCAACATTGCCAAACCATTATTGCAGCGTAAATACCCCTAGCAAACGGTCACATTCCATTACGACTGAGTCAGGCAACCTCGTACGTAAACATTAGTGTATGAAGCCCTTACACGGTCATGTCCACGCTCATGCGTACGGCTATCTGCCACTAGTCCAAGGAAAAATGCTTGGCCACCCCACAAAAACAATATAACCAAAGAACTGCACAAGCCACTCTCCGAGCGTCCTTTTCCCTACTACTAAAGCAATCATGAATACAAATATGTCTATATACTCCGAGCATTAAACTTCTTTCGTGCAACCTTCAGAGTCACTAAAACTGACCTTTTCGCCAAATGGAATTTTCGACAATGAAATTGTTTGTTTCATAGAATCATACATAAAACTTGTAAAAGGCTCTTCTCTCAATTATCTCTTCTTCATGTTCTTCTTTAGGATTTGTGTGATACCTTCCGGATTTGTTATTTCAACTCGAAATATAAATCAGCAGGGCTTAACATTCATTGATTGAATCCCTTTACAGAAGATTAATATCCCACCAAGGATTGTCCTCGGTATGACACTAAACTGCATCTGATGGAGTGTCAAGAGGTGTGAATTGCCTCTTCATTACCATTACTCCCAGGCCCACTCAGATTCGAAGTGGTTGTATCTGTTAGGGTCCAATCTATGGGTCAAATAGGACCTTGTGCAAAAAATCTCTTTAAAAAAGTGTGAATATAAATGTACAATGAAGGTGATTCCCAAACCTCTAGGCATAAAACATCTCTAGATTGTTTAACATGCTCTTAAAATCAATCAAATCAATTAGTCAAATCAATTAGTGAAATCAATCAATCAAATCAATCAGTCAATTGAATCAATCAATCAATCAAATCAATCAGACAAATGAATCAAATCAATTAGTGAAATCAATCAATCAAATCAATAAGTCAAATCAATCAAATGAATCAAATCTATCAGTCAAATCAATCAAATCAGTCAGTGAAATCGATCAATCAAACCAATCAAATCAATCAAATTAATCAGACAAATGAATCAAATCAATCAGTGAAATCAATCAATCAAATCTATTAGTCAAATCAATCAAATCAATCAGTGAAATCAATCAATCAAACCAATCAGTCAAATCGATCAAATGAATCAAATCTATCAATCAAATCAATCAGTGAAATCAATCAATCAAATCAATCAGACGAATAAAAAATTAAAAAATGATTAAATATATGAGTAAATAAATGATATTAACAAAAAAACAAAAAATGCAGAAATCCTGCACAAGAATGATAAAGAGATGAAACATTCCATATTTTTATCAATATTTATAACTCTGCAAAATTTGATTCTCTAACCTCTAGGTATAATGTTAAATGGGTTGATATGCTTTTAAAATCAATTTTTGAAGCTATAATTGTATAACAAGGATTATAATTGTTATTTACTTGAAACCATAAAACTGAAAATTATTGGTATTAGATAAGAATACTTGAAACCAAATATGTATGCAAACAATTATCATTATTTTCACTAGAAATAGTTAATCTAAACCATTTAATTGTGTATGAATTATTAGTATTGAGCACACAAATGATTACAGGCAAAAAAGTGAAATTTAAAAGACCTTTGTATTAACCAACAAATGAACTTCTTAGAAGTTCTTTTTTGTTAATTAAATACTATTGAAAGTCCTGTTTTCTAACTAAGACAATGCCAATCACTTAATCACTTTGATATACTTGCAATTTTCTTTCATTCTAAACTCTGTATTTCATCCCAAACTTATAAATATTTACTCCACTGGTGTGTCCTGAAAAATATTTTGGATAAGCAAATAGCAGTAATTAGGGCCAGATTGATATATGTCTATATTTCTGAGATGAGGTATTATGGACATTATTTACATTTTTTGGACTATTTTCCTCATCTTTGTTGACATGTTTATCACAACGTTTCAGCCATTGTACACTTTGGCCTTCTTCAGGGGGTTGGAATATTGCACTTAACCCTTTATTTTGCTTACCAGTGCAGACTGTTCTAGTTCCACAAGCTATGTTTAATGAATGTTAGTTATCTTCTGTTAATTTCACCTCTGAATGTTCTCCACTAGGTATTGAACTCACACTCTTTTGGGTTTGTCACTGGATCTAACCAATACCTTTATCTACTGTACCATGTGTCCTTGAGGACATCTCTGTCTGAATTTTTGGGTATTATAAACCTAATGTCTTCAGCAACCATTTTTACCAGTTCTCATATTGCAATTTTGCTGTTATCATTGCATGTTTTTTTTACCAGAGCTCATATTGCAACTTTGTTTTTATTATTGCTTTTCTCTGGCACTCCTTATGACTGGTTCCCATATTGTATTAATTTCTATGCTTGGTCGGCTCAGGAAATTTTTGTGGCCTTGCATATGAGCTGATTCTTTGTTTACTAATTTTCCAATGGTGTTCCCTGTCTTTAATCTCAACCTGGTCCCACAGAGGGTGGTGATCTCCCTTCTCTCTCCATACGTGATCAGCCATGTCTGATTTTTCCACTTCCCCATGTGTAACAGCCTTCTGGTGTTGGTTAAATCCAGTGACATACCCAAAAGAGTGTGAGTTCAATACCCGGTGAAGGCAGTGGAAACCTTTCGAAGGGGAAATTAACAGGAGATAACTGATAACTGACATCCATTAAACCTGGCTTGTGGAACTAGAACAGTCTACCCCGGTAAGTGAAATAAAGGGTTAAGTTCGACATTCCAACCACTTGAAGAAGGCCAGAGCGTACAACGGCCAAAACATAGTGATAAACATGGTGACAAAGATGAGGACAATAGTCCGAAAAATGTAAATAATTGGATATCTGATACTAATTGATACTAATTTTTCATACAGTGGATCATATTATAACCTTTTTTATGTATACTCTGGTTATTTCATTATATGATATATTGAAAATGATAAGGTTTTCTATCAATCTTCTTGGGTTATTTAATGCCAAAGAAATGGTATCTCAACATTTGTAGGTTATTTAATGCCGTAGAAAAACAGCAGTGATACTATTAAATTCATAAATGCGGTGGATAAGGGAGTTCATACTTTTTCCAAGGGGTATTAGTCAAAAAGTGAATGAAACAATGTGACTGGAGTTTGAACTCTTTTGTTTTGAGGCTGCAGTCCAACACATTGACCATTATACTACAAAGACTCCTCTCAAGACTGGATGTAAGAAGGTAGAAATTAATGTAATTGTAAAAAAATAAACAATACCTATTCTATAAGCTGTAAAATCTAAAACACATGGAATGGTAAAATGCTTTTAGCCACCTCAACCTTTTGAAACTACATTCACAGGACAGTCAGTTCGGTTATTCGCACCCCCCCCCAGTTATAGGTTAAATAGTGCTACTTCTATTCTTCTACAATAATGGCATTGGCATTAAATAACCTACAAATGTTGAGATACCATTAAACAAAGAAATGAACTGCTAGCCCAGTCAGCTGTGGCTGTAGAATACACTGAATGCATCTCTACCGAGGGGTAAGACCAACCCAATGAATGTCCTAGATATGATACTAAACAATCTGATGGTGAGGCTCCAGTTATGCTTTGGTGAATGTCGAGTACCCTTTCATTGTTATTAACTCCCGGTTCACTCTGGCCCACGGTGGTAGCACCTGATAGGGTCCTATCTACCGGTCAAATAAAACTATTTGACATTTAAACTGAGTGCAAAAAAATGACTTTTGCTGAATTGAATTGTTTGAAATAGAACTATTCACTCATTTAACTGTCTGTAAACAAATGACTGATGTTTAATTGAATTGTTAGTGCTAAATAGCAATACTTAAAAACATTTTCACTGTGTGCAAACCAATGATTAATAGTAAATAGAATTACTTGTATTACATAGAAATACTTGAAACAATTTAACTTTGTGGTGTGACATGGTATAAAATATTTATCCCACCTCAGGAGTTTATTTTTCGCACTTGTGAAGACGGGGCAGCCTGGCACTTGATCCCTTGCAGAATAAGTCCTAGTTAAGAGTCCTTTCTCGGGCATATAGGAATTGGCAGATAATGTGGGGGATAATTTGGGGTTATACTGACCGCCGCTGGCAAGGAGTTTCCAAATTTCACGTTACACACACACCCAACAGACCACTACCTCTTCCTACCCCTAGGATAATGGAAGATATGGTTCTCTAGGTTTAGATATAATAATATTAATTATCGTAGTCGACAATTCCAGTTTCCCGTGTAATATTTTTAAAGGCGAGTAGGACATTTAGCGAGAATAACATGAGGCGAATGAAGCTGAAAAGGAACATGCAAAAAGATAACTTAATAGGCAGACAGCACAATGAATAAATTTCAGCTCAAGGAGAGATATAAAATATAACAAGGTTTTTAATACATGCAGACACACATATTTAACATGTTGGCTATATTGTCAGTGGATAATATCAAATATACAAATGTCTTTCTTCCTTATTCTTTTCTTTCTTCCTTCTTTAAATTGAGAGAGAGAGAGAGAGTGTGTAATTGCATTACTTAGGAAGGGTGTAGGGAGAAACAGTCTTAAGGTTTACTTAGCTTTTTGACGGGTTCCTTCTGAAGGTATTTTCTCTTTTACGGGCTAGCGGGATTTTATATAGCCTGGCTTGAATGTGTCTGTCATCTTGTCCAAGAGCTCTATGTCGCTTCTCCACCCGGAGTTTAGCATGAGATTTGCCTGTCTGTTCATGGCGACCTCCATCCTGAAACTGTTTTCCTTATTCCTATTTCTGCTGACGAAAAGGGTGCTACTTCTGCTTTAGAGTACTGGCCAATCATTCGGCCTCTTTCTTCTTCTTTCACCCTGTCAGGCGATTCATTCAGACTATTATATGTCCATATACCCACTTCTTTATCCATCCAGGTACAGAGTGCAAACATCTGTTGGCTTTCATTCTGACCTGGATTTGTTACTTTGGCCAGGAAGAATTGACCTATTTTCCTATTCCTCTTTTAAAGGTCAGTCTTTGGCGGCCTTTTAATTCAAACATGGAGGGGTAGGGGAAATTTTTTATTTCTCTCCTCCCAATAGTATACCATGTAACAGTGGGATAAAAAAATGTACTCAGGTTAGTTTAAAAATGTTATCAACAAAATGTGTTTACAAATCATATATTTAATATATGCATATAAAGAGAATTTGGCTTTAAATAATTTAAAATGGTTGATATTCCAAAAAACCAAAACAAACCATTTAACTGCCTGCAAAAAAATAAGCTCAGGCTTATTTAAAAAATGTTATCACAAAAATGTGTTTATACATATAAATTGAATATATCTGATTTTTAAACTGGTTTTGACATTAAATAACATACAATAGTTGATGTACTGTAAAAACCCACCAACCAACCAACCAACCAACCAAACAATCAACCAACTTATGAACTGCTGGAAGTGCTTCCAACATTCTCCCAGAATACACTGACTGTTAAATGTTATCTAATGGTACATACATCCATCCATCATATTTACAGTTTGTCCGTTGATATCAACAAACCCCATTTCCTTAGTTTTGGTATAAAGGAAATAAGAAAACATGGATGACAGACAAGATTAAAGTGCAATTTTTTATTTGGCATTGTCATACTGAGACAACCAGCAGCAGTGAAAATTGCAGCAATTTATTAGCCACAAGTCCTTCATTGAACTAGGCTGGAATACTGGATGAAGCTGTTTTCCTTTCAGTTCATGCAAATGCCCTTGGGAAAGGCATGAATCCGTCTTTTCTCCCCAAAATATTAAGCCAGACTGGGCTCTTTAGCCTTGTTATGGCAAACAGTCAGAGAAAAACTTGTACTCTGTTTAAAAATTGACCTTGTCACATCTGTAAAGGTTAGGTAAATTTATTCATTATTCAGAGTCTGCTCTTGTGTAAAAGTATCAAGGTTTAGTTGGCTGATGGATTTCAATTTGGGGTTTTCTTTCTCCTAGATTGGTTGCATGTTGAAGTATTTAACCCATAATTAAGAATAAATAGATTCATACCTTTCCCAAACAATGCATTTTTGTGACCAATAGACACAACACTGTATATATACATCCTATTTTATGTTGTGTATATAAGAGGATTCCTTCCAAAATATACATCCTATTTTATGTTGTGTATATAAGAGGATTCTTTCCAAAATAAACATCCTATTTTATGTTATCCTAAAATATCAATACAACTGTTAATGATGAGGTAGTTGAGGCTGAACTTCAAGCCAATCATTTTTTTTGCTTTATAAAGATAGCAGTGGAGCAACAGTCTTACAATTAACATCTGTTATGAAAGTAGAAGTGTGTCATTGAAGTTCTCTATGTGGTTGAGCATTTACATACAGATATTTGTCAATGTTTGCTGAATATCTATAGAGACGAAAACATGGATGTAAGCACAGTTCAGCAATGGGGAATGTGTTTCACTCAAATTGGGCCTGTGAAAGATGAACTACAACAGTATTTTCCCTAACAATAATATATTCATTGCTTTTATGAAAAAGTGCATCACCTCTACTGGTACAGATTTTTTGACACTGTGTTTGTTTTATTTTGGTTTCTTTTTTTAATGGCATATCAATTTTTGTGGGTTATTTAATGCCAAGCCATCCTTGTAAAAGAGCAGCAGGATTACTATTTAACGTATTGCTGTACTGTACACGTGTCATGGTTTTTATTTCACAATGATATTAAGAATATGAACATTTTCTTTTTTACATTTTGTGGTCGCTAATTTGATCTCCAGTAGGCGAGATCATGTATACACTGCTGATGAGACCTAATAAGGTTGAAAAAGCTGTCCAGTGTTTCAATATGTTGCATAGAAGTGTTTGACGGATTTTCTGGTCATAGTAATTTAATTTACAGTGATTTTTAGTAGTTTTGATATTCTTAGATTGGGCATTGACAACCTTTCTTGAGAGGCAGATCACATGATGAGACATGACTTACCATCAGGTTGGTCACATCAATAAAAAAATTCAAGGTAATTTGATGTTGGTGGTACCTCAACCATTTTTACTACAGAAGACAATAGACATCAGCCTTAGAAATAGGGAAAAAGGGATTTTTTTCTTTTCTCTAAAAAGAAATTTTCTTTAAAGCTAGAAATCTTGGGCTGATATTATCATTGATATTAATGTGATTAACACATAGTTTGCTTGGAAAGTTAACTGGGGTGGGGCTGTAGATTAATACACTGACTGCACCTCTGAAGAGGGGTAAGACCCCCACCCACCAATGAGTATCCTGGATAAGACACTAAACAATCTGATGATGAGGTTCTAGTAATGCTGGAGCTTTGGGGAATGTGGAGTACCCCTTCATTGTCTTCAACACCAGGTCCCATCTGGCCCGGAGTGGTAGCACTAAACTGCATACTTATTCTAAACTGACTTGTTTGAAAAAGAACTGTTTTCATATACTAAATTGAATTGTTTGAAATAGAACTGTTTCAACGTAGAAACTGTACTTATGCTAAACTGAATAATTTGAAATAGAACTGTTGACATTTAACTGCATGTAAACAAAAACTATACTTATACTAAACTAAATTCTTTGAATTAGAACTGACTAAACTGAATCGCTTAAAATAGAAATGTTTTTGATAATTAAACTGTGTACTTATGCTCAACGGAATTGTTTGAAATAGAACTGTTTATTTGTATAAAAACTGATTTGCCATTAAATAATCTACAAAGGTTGATATGCCATAAAACCCAAACAAACAAACAAACATTTGCTGTGATATTTTATGGAATAATTAAAAAAAAAATTAAAAGATCAATATATTCAATATAAATAGGATCTGAGTTTTAATAAAAATTGACTAATTTTATAATCAGTGAATCAAAACCTTATCAAAATCATTTTCTTTAAATTACAGGTGCATATTTAACAACCTGTCAATTAAATAATTTGATTTGTCACTTCTAACTTGAAAGGTAGTGTTAATATAAAAATGCATTATAAAAATATACTTGAAGGTAGTTAGATTAATTTCTAATTTATTCATTTGATTATATGAAATATTTTTATATTTTTCTTGTGAAATAAAAGTGGGCCTTTCAGAAAGCATAGTATATTGATCACAAGTCAGCGTTTACTCATGATTATTTGAGATATTCTGTACTCTACTATGTGCAATAAAATTAGCTTAATAATTTTTCAGTAACATAATTTTTTTGTATGCATTATCAATTAATTATGTTGTATTTTATAAGAAGTTTTGTACTTTTTAAAAAGCCTGATACATTTTTTTACATACTTTGTTCTTCATACTTTTCTTTTTTTCTTTCTCTTCTTCATCTTTAAAACATGGCACACTTAAATCAAATCACAACAAACGCTAAATGATTGATGGCCTAGTTTGTCCTGTGTGTCCCTCTACATCACACGGAAGACCTCACTGGTCGTTAACTGTGACTAGAATAAGAGGTGGATTTTTATGAAGATTTTAAAAAACAGGATCATAGACAACTTTGTGGAGGTATGAACCAAGTCAAATTTTTATGAATAAATTCTGTCTTGCTAATCTCATCAGTTGCCACCTAAACTCTAAGATATAACTTTGCTAGATTTGTGTATTTTGGTTGTAGAAGGGGAAAAAAAACCATCCGAGTTGATTTTAAAATCCAAAGAGTGCAGTTTACACTTGACGAAATGCTGAAGAATAAGCAAATATATTAATGGCAATGTTAAACATAACAAAGATAAAGATAGCAGTCTAAAAATATATGGAATAATACAAATACATATGAAGTGTGTTCAAAATGTATTGAGACTGACTTGAACAATGAATGAACTGTTAATTTTCTTCAAAATAGTCTCTTTGACATAGGTAGGATATATAAAAGAGATCTGGAGACATAAGTTGACTTGTTGTCATTCAATCTTTAGAGGAAAAACAACTCATGATAACTGTTATAAAAATCTGTACTGAATGAAAATAATAATATTAAAAATAACTGGATGAATACTTCCAGCAACAAACTGGAGAGATTGCACACAAGATGACTTGGAAATGGCTAAGGAGAGGAAACTTAAAGAGAGAAACTGAATCTCTTTTGATTGTAGCACAAAATAATGCAATAAGGACCAATCATATCAATGTGAAAATCGATAATAAACATCAGCAAGTGTAGGTTATGTGGAGACAGAGATGAAATTAAACTAGCACAAAAGAAGTACTAGACTAGGCATGATTGGGTGGGAAAGGTGATCAAATAGGAATTGTGCAAAAGATTAAAAATTTTACCATACTAACAAATGGTATATACACAAACCAGAATCTATCTTAGAAAATAGAATGCATAAAATTCTCAAGCATTTTGAGACACAAATGAATCATACGATCCTGGTCAAGAAAAAAAACTTTTCATTTAGTGAATTTTGAATTTTCCAGTGGACCACAGATCTTATCTAGATGGAGTTTAGACCATAATCTAGACAGCTAATTATCACTTTATCATATAAGTTTTCTCAGCTGCACATGCATCTTTATTTATGAGAAGGTAGGATTAATGTGACCTTTATTATCAGAGACCATACGATTGGCTACGTAAGTTCAAATCCAGAACAAAGACGTTTGAGTTTCTTTTGATGCTACATTTCTTTGGAAATCGTATGAATTCATCTGTTCTCCAGTCATGCTATTACATTCACTTTTAGACTAATGCCCCTTGGGAGAGGTATGAATCCCCTTATCCCCCCAGTTATATGTTAAATAGTAACAGTGCTGTTCTTCTATAAGCAAAGTTTATTGATATTAAACAAAGAATAAAAAAAACCACTCATCTGTTCTCTCTCCAGCAATGAGTAAATAGTTGGACATTGTTCATTAGCCTTAGTAAGGCAACCTATCTAGGAAAAGGAAAACTCTGAATTTAAACCGGCTTTACTCTTCTTAAAAACTGACATACTGCCACATCCAGGTAATGGAAAACTTGGGTGAATCGATGTATCTTTGTTTGAATTTAGAATTTAAAATGTTTAAGAGTTCAGTCATCATATTTCCTCTCACACCTCCGATATTGGATGGGAAAAAAGAGTTCAAAGATTATTTGAAACTCTGAAAGTCTCTCCAAGTCCATGAAAATATTATGGGACAATATCTAAGCCCTTATACCTGCTCAGTTGTGGGTTGTATAGTATCACTAATGTTCTTCTACCAGGATAACTTTGACATTTGATAAGTCAGGAAGATTGATATGCCATTAAAAAAAGATTCGGTTTGGTTTTGTTTTATAGCATATCAACCCTTGTTGGCTATTTAATGCCAAATCCTATTAATACATTTATGTTAAATGTAAATGATTTGTTAACACATTTTGTTCATAACATTTCTAAATGAGGCTGAGCTAATTTTATTTTGCACATAGTTAAATGGTTTCAAGTATTGTTAAGTAACAAGAACATTTTAACCTCAGTCATTTGTTTGCACACATTTAAATAAAGTTAGCGACCATAGTCGAGGGTGACCCGAAGGCTCCCTTTTCGATAGCTACTACACCAAGGTGTAGGGGGAGGGCGCTACTCCATTCCCAGGATTGCTCCACTTTACCCTTGAACCGTACCTTATAATGCTGAGTGTTAAGCAAGGTGGTATCAAGTACCAGAGATAAGTTTGTGGGTAATTTCATTTTTAAATGAATTAGAAATGTGTTTGCACCCTAGGATTGCTATTTTTTCAACACATTTAAATGGTTTCAATTATTGCTATCTCACACTAATAATTTTATCCATTATTAATTATTTGCTTGCACAGAGAGAAATGGTTACAAGTATTGCTATTTAACACTAATTATTCAATTCAACACTATTCATTCATTTCCACACAGTCAAATGTTTCAAAGTATTGTTATAGAAGTAAATAATGGAATGTGATCTGACAATATATAGAGAAAAATTGATAACAAGGTAATCCAAGAGGAAGGAGTATTATTATGCAATACTAATAATTCAATTTAGGTGAACAGTTAAATGGTTTCAAGTATGATTGTGTAATACCAACAATTCAATTTAGGAAAACAGTTAAAGAGTTTTATCAATAATTTTATTCAGAATTATTCTTCATTAATGCACAGTTAAATGATTCTAGATATTTTGCTATGTATCACTATGATATATATATATATATATATATATATATATATATGTATTACTACGTATCACTAACAATTCAATGGGTGGGGTCATCGTGGTGTAATGGTTAAAGCGATGGACTGTGGGATCGTAGTAAGCGAGTTCGTACTCCAGTCGCGCTATTACGTTCACTTTCAGACAAATACCCTTGGGAAAGGTATGAACCCCCTTATCCCCCCAGCTATGGGTTAAATAGCACCACTACTGTTCTTCTAGGAGAATGGCTTTGGTATTAAATTACCTACAAAGATTGATATGCCATTAAACAAAGAAACCAAACCAAACCTAACAATTCAATTGCACATTGGTCATTTATTTACACACAGTGATCAAACAGTTCTTTTTCAAATAATTCAGTTTAGCATAAGTTATTTGTTTACACAAAGTTTAAAAGTCAAACAGTTCTATTTAACCCATAAGTAGGACCCTACCAGGTTCTACCTCTCCGGGTCGGAGTGGACCTGAAATCAATGGCAATGAAGGGGTATGCTGCATTCCCCAAAGCTCCAGCATAACTAGAGCCTCACCATCAAATTGTTTAGTGTCATATTGAGGACTTTTGTTCGGGGCAGTTTTACCCCTTGGCAGAAATGCAGTCAGTATATTCTACAGTCCCAGCAAACTGGGCTTTAAAAAAGATAACAAACTAAATATTCAATGGTGCTGAAAATGTATTCAGTTATGTAGCGATTGCAAGAAATGAACCAGGAATTTATAACCGATGTGAAATATCCTCTGAGCTTTGACTGCAGCATAAGAATTATTTACCCTTGTAGATTTAATAAAGACTTTTTTCAAAATTCTGAGACATTTTCTGACCGTGACAGACACTTAAACAAGGTTGGTTGATTGGTTGGCTTGTCAGTTCGATTTATGGCATATCAACTCATATTGAATAAATGCTAAATTCAAGTCTTTTTATTATTCAGTCATATGATTCCAAATATCTGCGAATGATTATCATTTGTAAAGAATTGTTGATTCAAGTAACTATTCTTCATATTCTTAATCAGCTCACAATTATATGCTTTCAAGTATTCTTCTCTTAACACAAATAATTTGCACACAATTAAATGACTTCAAGTATTTTAAGTAATTATATAGTTTCATGTATCCAAGAATAATTATTTATTAACAATTCAAGTTTCAAGTAACCATTCTTAATATAAATATTTTGCACACAGGAATATGTTTTCGAGTAACTATTTCTATTTAATAGTAATGAATTTGCTTACACGCAGTTATATGGTTTCAAGTATTCTTATCTAATACTAATAAATTGCAAGGAATAGCATAGTTTCAAATAACTATTCCTATTTAATCATAATAATCATTTGTTTTCTCACAGCTGAATGGTTTCAAGTATTTCTGTCTAATACTAATAACTTTCGAACAGATTTGATCCTTAGATGGGACTCTAACTGGTATTACCCCACCATATCAGAGTAGACCAGGGAGAAAGGACAATAAATAAGTACTTCACACCCCTAAGAATTCTAGAAGTAGAGCTTCACCACTAAATTCTGTTTAATATTAAAGCCAGGATATTTTTGTGGGGAAGTCTTACAGGTTGGGTAAGGCCAGAAGGTATAGTGGCTGAGATTTTGGGTTTGAAATAATGAACAAGATGACCATATTAGTTTAACTACATGAGTGAATAATATAAAAAGGCAAATAAAAAAATAGGGGTCAAAATTTATTGCTTAAGTTAAAAATTGTTGGAAAGATACCTCCTCTAAAGAATTTATTCAGAAGGAGTGGCCTCTTGCCATCTTCCCTACCTATGACACCACTGCCACAAATATATTGACAATAAAAAATAAGATGACAGTACTTTGAATATGTGTTTCAATTTACTTAAGATTAAAAGTGTATCCAGGGTATGCCAGTAAAATGCATCTGATGGTAGAGCTCTACTCCTGAAATGTGGAGTTACCCTTTATTACAATAACTCTCAGGTCAACTTTGACCTGGAATGGTAGAACTTTATAAGGTCCTATCTAGTGTCAAGTAGAACTGTTATAGTGTCCTATCAAGTGTCAAGTAGAACTGTTAACAATTTAAACTGTGTCCAAACAAACGATTAAAATTAAATAAAATTTAGTGTTATTAGCAATACTTTAACTGGGTGCAAACAAATCATTAATATCAAATTAGATTGGAATACTTGATAAATAGAATTATTAATGTTAGATAGAAATACTTGAAACCATTTACCTGAGTGCAAACAAATGAGCTCGAATTCATTTAAAAATAAAGTTTCCAACAAATTATTCACTTACAAATCATATATATGATATATCTATGAATAAAAAAGACTTGGTATTCAATATCCCACAAGGGATTGATGTGCCATTGAACCAAATAACCTAACCAAACCTTAAAATTACTGGCAATATACTTTTGTAACAATGAATAATCACATATACAGACCAATATGTGATTAGGTTGCAAATAAAGGTTCTATCAGCAGTGCTCTAGTATTCCATATAAGTATATTTTTTTTAATTCTCAAAGTTACTTTAAGCGCTATAGTTATTATAAACAGAATATTACAAAATGATAAAAGAAGGATGTAACAAAAATATTACTAAGAGACATTAAAGAAGAAAACCAAACAAAAACAGGCTAAGACTTTTGTAGGGATACAATAAATAGTTATCTCCCTTAGGGAATTGGCTTGTAATACAAGCAAAACAGAACCTTCCAAAATAACAAAAGAAAATTCTAGCAATGAGTCAGTGAAAAAAGCATACAGACAAATGAACAAAACTTTTCTGGGGCAAGATATGCAACAGAAAGATCATAGCAGAAAGGCTGAATAGTTAAAGAACATGAAAAAAGAATTGCAAGTTCTTGAAGAAGGTTCCAAGATGTATACGCTCCTGGATTCATTTGAGAATGTATCAATTTGGAAAATGCCTGTCCACTAGTGCATACATGGATTCAAGTTTAAAAATTTATGTCCATCTACATCAGATTGTCTCAGCAACTGAGTAAGTGCCTACAAGAAGTAAGAATACCTGAAGGGATGACAAAGGATAAAACTAATCTAATTCAATAAGACCCCCAAAAAGAACCATCTTCACCAACTAATGTAAAGTGGAGATGAGAGTTGGTCAATGTAGATGATCTTCTTTGATCAAGTTTCATTGGTTATCATAGCAAGAAAATTAGCTGAGTTCTGTTGTAGATTGAAAGATAACAACTCAGTCTCAGGTGTACTGAAGGATACATAACATTTTCTATCCAATTTCTCAATCAAATAAAGGTCAGTTGATAGACCAAAGGTCATGTCACAATGTTTAAATGTTATCAGAATATCCTCTCACTTCATATAAAACATGATTTGTATAACCTTTATTTCAACTTACCCAAGTTTATACAAAAGTTAAACAAATAATTCAAACTATAAAAAAATAATCCTCTAAAGACCTTGTTTTTTTTAGATTTGTACATTTTCATATATATATATATATATATATAGGTGGATTACAGTGAGTGATCACATATACAAATCGATATGCATGTTCTAAAATAAGAAGTCTATGAATGCTTAGCTTAGTCATGGCACAAGGCCAGAAATATGAGATACCCGGTGAAAATCAAATTCACTAACATTACACCATGCAAGATACCCATGTTCTCTTTTAGTAGTTACTTTCTAGGCTCAGCTTAGTTGTGTCTTAAGGCCAGCAGTATGGTACTCTGAAGAAGAATAGAATTCAGATACAAAGGTCTGCTAATCTTGCTTGTTAACCATTGCACCTTGTGAGGTGCCCAAAATAAGAAGGGTGTCAACAGCACTTACACACCTTATTAATGTTATAACTGTTCTGGTTGATATAAGTTCTCCCTTCACAATTTGGTAGGTTACTGTTAGCATCAGCAGCATCAGCAGCATCATATTTGTCTCATCTACAAATACAAATAAACTCAAACTCTAAGCTCAGTATAAACTCTCTATTTCTCCACTAGAGGGAGATGTTTTACTGGCTTTTGGGCTAGTCACCTGACATTTGAGCCTGGTGCTTAATTATGACTTGAATACTTGGTCTCAGGGGACCATGCCCCCAGGCTTTACCAGCTTCACAGGGTTGAGTTGATTGCTAAGCATCTGAGGTACCCTATTAAGGGAATGCCAATGGGCTGAGGTATTTTTTGTACCAGCTATGTTTGAGTCTTGAATCGTGTGTGGCTTCTACAATGAACTAGCCTTGTGTCGCATTCTGGCTTGGTGGGAAGCTGGATACACAGATGCTTTACTGGCCTGTATTAATAACATGGGCTTGTCTTGGCCCTGGTTTTCTGTTGGTGTGCCTGCCGTTTGTACGAGGGAAGAGCTATAAAGCTGAATTGACTGGTTCCTTGGAGCTATCCCACTGGCAATACATGCTTTGCAAGGCTCAGTTTATGGCTTAGTGCCTGAGATATATCAAAAAGAGAATGCTTACAGGACCCAGCAATTTTTGTGTGCTCCCCTCCCCACTATAAAATGACTATAAAATGTCACTTCCTGATTAGGTGGGAAATCAGTTAAATACCATGTTACGGGCCTGGTCAGTATAACAGATTATCTACTCAACAATTAATACACATTTTATCCTTCTTGAGTATTGACACAGACCTTAATTCTTACTAGCAGACACAGAATTATCACTGGTATGCATGCTATGTTATGAGATATGAGCGAGGGGTTAATATACAGGAGTGTGACATCTTAGCAAGTGAGTTTGAGCTCCAGTCACAGAATGACATTCATTTTCATACTAATATCCTTATAAAGGTATGAACTCCCTTACCCTTCCCCCTGCTATGGGATCAATAGTACCACTACTGTTCTTCTTCCAGGATAGCTCCAGCATTAAATGGCCAATGAACGTTGATATGCCATTAAACAAAGAAAACAAAAAGAAAATGAAACAAAATAGCTGAACATTTTATCAGACTGTGTGGGGATGTACTTGTGGTGTAATGGTTAAAGCACTAGACTGCAGGATCGGAGTAAGCGAGTTCAAACTCCAGTCATGCTATTACATTCACTTTTGGACAAATACCCTAGGGAAAGGTATGAATCCCCTTATCCTCCCTGCTATGGGTTAAATAGTACCACTTCTATTCTTCTAGAAGGATGGCTTTGGGTATTAAGTTACCTACAAAGGTTGACATGCCATTAAACAAAGAAATTGAATGAGAATGAGAATATCTACTCACCATCTCTGCCTTTAACATGTACATATTGCTGTCAGATTAAAATTGGCGCTGTTCTTCAGGCTTTTACTCTTTTGTTTTCTTTCACATAAATTAAACAAAATCTTCCACAAAGGCTGTTAATACTGTATATCCTACTTGGACATTAACAGAGGCCTATACTCTCTCACATACAGACCAAGACAATGCATGGGTGTGAATATTATGTCACAAGATTCAACGACTATTAGCCACCTGGAATTTATGTTGGGTGGTCTGAAAATTGTTCAGCTCACTTTCAGGCAACACATGTTCTGTTGTCTAAAAGGGTTAAGGACTTGGTTTACAACAAATTCTTACATTTAGTATATTAATACACAATACATCTACCTTAGGCCTTAACACAGGCCTATACTCACGCATGCAGACACGAGAGGTCTCAAAATTGTTCTGCTCAGTATGAAGGTGCGTATCAACACTGCTCAGCCCCCATGCACATTCTGTACATAGGTCAAAATTGTCATTGTTTTGCTGGGTGTTACAGTTTCATTTTCTGCTAGTGTATGTCAATGTGGATAAAAAGGAAATCTTGTATAATGGATATTCTAAACTAAAATAGACCCTTTATTCAATGAGCTGAAGATCAATTGTTGAATTTTCTATTTTGGCATTTATAACCTGCACATTTGGCTGTAAAATTCTCTTCTGTGAATGGGAAATTCATAAAACGCTCGGCAATTTTCTCTGTATTCAACTTTCAATTCGACTTTATGTAAATGACTATGAACAAATAATTCTCAAGTAGGAATTTGCCAATATAAAAATAAAATGAAAACACACTGATCATGACTCATAAAAACTTTGATATTCTAAAATAGTTTGGTACATTTTAACAAATGGTTTTTTCAAAACCGAATTATTAGGCGGGCCAAATGCTTGTTCAAACCGAAGTGCTATCTACCCTGATTGATAGAAAGTGTAACAGATTTCAATTTTAAGTCTGCAGAAGAAATTTTAAGAAGGCAGAAGATGCTACTAAATTGGTTGGTGTTTGATTTCTCTCTTCCTGTTTGTTTCTTTTTGGCAAATTTGATTCCTCAGATGGTGAATTTGTGAATTTGGTGTATATCAGAAGAGTCAAGAGATTCAATCATATAATTTACCATCAAATTTGGTGATACTCAAAGGCTAATCGTTATGAAAAGAATCTTTATGCCTTCACACACACATACACACACACATGCACATGCATTCAGAGAGACACACACACACACACACACACATATATATATATATATATATAAAATTTACTATTAAATCTAGTGATACTCAAAGTCTAATTGTAATGAAAAGAATCTATCTTTATGCCTTTTGTGACGTTGAATTCTGCTCTGACCTCAAGAGATTGACATCTCTGTCATTGTGCTCAATAGAAGGCTGTTACGTAGAATGTGTATCACTGAGGGCAGCCTGGCACTTGACCCTCCACAAAATAAATCCCGGTCAAGACTCCTATTTCGGGCATATGAGAAACAAATAAATAATGTGGATGCTGATTTGTGGTTAGAGTGCTCTAAGACGTAAGTAAGGGGTTGCTGATTCACTTTCACAAACACAACCAAGTCCTTTGTCCCCCTACCCCCTCATATCACAGAGGAACAAACTTCTTGGTTTGATAATATTCACTGTAGACAGATTTCCAAATCCTCTTGTAATGTTTAAGGAGGCAATAAGTCATTTAGTGAGAATTAATGAAAGTGGTATGAGGCCAAGACAAGATACATGTCAAAAGAAGTCAAATCAACAAAGGAAGGAACACAATCAAAGCATTTCAACTCAAGAGTGCATTTAAAATATTACAAAATTTTAATATGTGACAATCAAACAAATAATGATGAGATTTAAGAAGCAGTTCTTTTTCTTTTCTCTTTTTTTCTTTAAAATACCGGAAATATTAAGCCAACAGGAAATATCAAACAAAAATGTCTCTCAACAGTCCTTTTTCTTCTTTCTTTTTCTTTTTCTCTTACTTGAGTAAAAGTGTCTAAGCTGCTCGATTGAGGTGGATAGCAATATTCGTTCAATAATTTTAACTATTGGTGAAATAGAACATTTACAGTTTTTTTGAATATGTACAACTTTCCAATATTTGAAATTTGGAAAAGGAAAACGTTTGAGCTGTACTTATATCTTGACGGGTTTTCAATTTTCAGATTTACTCTCTTTTTATGGGTAAGCTATCTTTTTCAGGAGTTGGCTGAATTCAACATCTTGTTCCAACATTTGATTTGTCCAAATTGAAGCTTCTCCTTCAAATTTCTCTAATGCGTGCCGGCCTTTTGGGCGCGAAGATTCTGTCAACCAGCCCTTCGACTTTTCCTCTTCCAGCACCTCGCTGAATCCTGCCACCCAATTGCAAAAATGTAAAATGGTAATCCTCTATGATACTCCTCCCCTTACTCAGGCTAGTAACTTATATATATATATATATATATATATTCATATTTATATTTGAAAAAGTAAGAAAATAAGGAAAATTAAATTGTGTCATCAAAACTGATGTCACTGTATAATACTGGTATATTCTGTTTGAAAAAAGTTGAATTTTCATGAAAAGTTGTGTGGGGTGTAGTTATTCATAGTTGGTACTTCACATTATCAAGATGACACTTAATAAAAATATGTATGGACTGTAATATACATTTTTTAAATCAAGTTTTTGTGACAAGACTAGTTTTTTTTTTCTTTTTGTTGTGTCAAAATCTGTGAATTATATTGCTTATCAAAAGTTTTAGCTGGGAAGTCCTTGTGATGTCATGGGTAAAATGCTGGACTGCAGCCTCAAAGTAATTGATTTTGAAACCCAATCACGCAATTACATAAATTTTCAGACTATACCTTGGGAAATGTATTGAACCTCCTTATCCCCACTCGCTATTTGTTAAATAAAATCACTGCTGTTCTTCAGCTAGAAAGTCTTTGGCATTAAATAACCTCCAAAGATTGATATGCCATTAAACAATGAAATCAAACCCAAAGTTATAGCTAAATGAGAAATTGTTTTTTAAATTAAAAATAAACACAATTTTTTATTTATTGAACCATGTAAAGATCAATTAATTTTTGGAAAGTTGAATGTGCAGTAACATGAAAAAAACCACCAAAGCATTTAACATTAAGATATTGCCTTGCTTAACTTGTATTCATATTTACTTGCTTGTAACCATTAATCACATTTTATTTCTTTTTATGTAAGAATATTCGAGGAGCTATTCTAAAAGTAAGACTTCTTATTTATTCCCATAAAAACTACAATAGATACAGGGACCACATAGATAGAGCATGTTTTTTGCTGTCAAACATTATTTTTCTTTGTCATCACAATTTGCTATGCAATTTTAACAGCCATGAAAAAAACCTTGCTTATTGTGCTTATAAGAGGGTCATTCCAAAAATGAGTCTCACAATATTGGTGGCATGGCAGTTAAGATTAATCTTTCCACCCATCATTCTTTTGGACTCATCACAGATTATAGCTGAGGCATGCATAGAGTAATGGTTATTGTGACTGGAAATGGAAACAGTGTCCCGAGTTCAAAACCTGGACAAGGCTATTTGGTTTTGGTTTATTTATCTTAATGACATAGCAACCATTGAGGGTTATTTGATGCCAAAGAAATCCTTGCAGAAGAATAGTAGTAGTACTATTTAACCTAGAGCCAGGGGTATAAGGGAGTTCATGCCTTTCCCAAATTAGTCCAAAAATGAACTTAATAGAGCAAATGGAGTTTGAACTCCCTTACTTCAAGGCCGCAGTCCATCACTTTAGTCATTATACCATAGAGATCTCCTCCTACACTGTTTGTGTTTTACTTCAAATACTTTTTGCAAAAACATGAATCCATCTGTTCTGTTCACCTATATATAAATAGTAAGACAAACTTAGTTCTTTGGTTTCAGTATGGCAAACCCTGAATTCAAACCAGCTTTATTTCACTTGAAAATTGACCTCAGTGGATGGGTTGGGTAAATACATGCAAATAGCAGCTGAGCCACAGTAAAAAATGAATGGTGTCTGATATGGAAGTAGATATTTTTAAGAGCATGACATGTTTTTAGTAATAATTAATTGTAAATCGATTTGTAAATGAATGAATAAGGAGAAATACTGTAATTATTTTTGCATAATATTTACTTCAAAATTTAACCTAAAAAGTTCAGACAAAAGAAAATATCTTGAATATGATAAACACTTACATTTTAGAATATATTGTTTTTTTTATCCAAAATAAAAAAAGATTATAGAGTTTTCTGGGGCTTTGAAATTATACATGGTATTTAGAACAAACAAATAGGCATGTTCACACAAAAATGCCACAAGTTTGGGGCAAAAATATGCTCAGACTTAGAGAAATAAAATTATAGAATAATATATTGGCTATTTCAATGCTGCAGCATAAAATAGAAGAGTTTGTGACGCCTTAATTAATTTGAATCCTTGAAATAATTCACATTTGGTTATACCGTCCTGAATAATGTAATGCAATTTGCTGGATAAAAAGTTAATATCTAGTTCTTATGAATAATATACACTTGTAAATGTTAAGCTTAATGATGTGGATAAAAAGAGTGTGTTATACATGAAAAATTACTGTACATTATATTTAGGGTTTAATAGTGACCTCTATTGAGAAATTATTAAAATAGGAGTGAGGACAAATAATTCATAGTCTCTAAAACCTTAGCAGACCTACTTCTTCTAAAGAACTTCAGATATTTCATAAACATTAAGTTATTATTACTTTCCCAACTTTATGAAAAGGGAAAAATAGTTAGATTTCAAATGAACTTATGTTTTCAAGTTGAATTAAATTTAAAAATAACTATTGTTTGAAATTGGTGGGAAATATTTTCTGAAGAGGGCAAATCAAGGGAGATAATAATTCATCCAATTCTTTGGCAAGCAACAGTATTGCAGCAGACAATAACAATGAAGATCCATTGCATGAGTCAATCAACAATTCCAGGTCTGAAAAAAGCTTTATTCTCTTAATAGTGTGTAGGGAGACAATAATTATCTCTCTTAAAGAATGTTCATGTCTCCTGGGTGTTCCATGGGGTGTTACATGATAGTCTCAGAAACCTATTCTCATTATGCTTCTGTTCTTTAAAAAGACCTTTCCATGAACAGTAAAGCCATTTGGCAATTTTACTTTAACTCATTATCTATAATTTTTCCTCTTTAATACCCCTTCCACATACTGCTTGTTCATGGAATCATTTTTGCGTATATTTCTAACAATTAGGACATGTTAGTTTATTCTTTCATCTTATCGCTATTTGTATGTATATTGTGTATATGAAAGATTAAGGTTCTTGTATGTACAAATGTGTTTATCTTTCCATTGTGTTCTGTGTTTGTATATCATGGATATGCTTATGCTAATTTTGGTCCATGGAGAGTGGAGTCTTGACGAATTATCTTCCTTTGTATCAAGACCAATAATAAAAACACTTATGTCATCTACAGAAAGCAATGTCAACACACACATAGATAAAGCATAGATTGCTATAGAGGGGTTGTTAATCATATGAAAATCTGATTTCTCTGATAATATAAAACAGGAATTCTTCCGAGTTGTAGCTTGATATTATTGTATGGTTGCACAAAAACACTTGGAGAAAAAGCTAGATGGGAATTATACAAGAATGTTTTGTGCTGTTTTCAACCATACCTGAAAGCAACTCTCAACAAAACAGCTTTGCCAAGTCGGCTGGGGCTGTAGAATATACTGACTGCACCTCTGCAGAGGGGTAAGACCCCACCCCCAATGAGTGACACTAAACAATCTGATGGTGAGGTTCCAGTGATGCAGGAGCTTTAGGGAATACGGAGTACCACTTCATTGTCATTGCTCCCAGGTTCACTCTGGCCCGGAGTGGTCTCACCTGATAGGGCCCAATCTATGGGTTAAATAGAACTAACTGAATACTTATGCTAAACTGAATTGTTTGAAAAAGAACTGTTTGACTAAACTGAAGAGCTTGAAATAGAAATGTTTTTGACAATTAAACTGAGTACTTACATTTAAACTGCGTGCTTATGCTATACTGAATTGTTTGAAATGGAACTGTTTTTGACATTGAAAGTGTACTTACACGAAACAGAAGTTTTTAATGTTGAACTTCTGTGCTTATTCTAAACTGAATTAGCTGAATTAGAACTGTTTGAATAAATTGAAAAGCTTGAAATAGAAATGTCTTTGACATGCTAAACTGTATTGTTTGAAATAGACCTGATTATTTGTATAAAAATGGATTTGGCATTAAGTAGTGAAGGAATTCTAATGTGTTGGCTTGTAGGTCCTGACTCTTTCTGCTAGCCTCGTATTCTCTGTGGTTAGGTGTAACACTGTCTGCTAGAGTTATGAACTCTGTGGGCTCTAGTATTTGTTGTACGTCCCACCAACCAGACAACTATGGCACAAGGCTTTGTTTAAGGTGAATCCAGGCGCAGAGTCGAAACCCACACACGCCCGGTGGTTCCAAGAATGACTAGAGTTCCGTCGGCATTCCTCTTAAATGGGGCTCCAGGATCCAGGCAATAAACACAACCCTACCAGAGAGGCTCCAGAATGTCCGCCTCAAGGTGCGAATGCAGGGCCTCTCCGGTACTTGTGTCAGGTAGCCTCAACCGACTACCATTAAGCCAAGACACACCCGACCTGATCCATATAAATCAGTTTTTTTTTCATTATTTCTTTGAAAGTCTTTGGGTAAATATCCTGTTCTCTTCGCTAATTAAGTATCACAAAAGGCATACTAGTGTTGACCAACCAGTGAATACTTATATCATGGCGAATTAGCCCGCAAAATATGGTGGGTTAAGGTGAGAAAAGCTAGTAACAGGATGAGCATGGAATGCAACTTGGAAAATTTAGAGAATATTTTTTATAGTTGCAAAAAAAATTGTTCTGTTTGTGGCTGTATTACATTATAAAAATAAAACATATTATAGTCCACGGAACTGAAGCCTTTGGTGAAGTTGTTGAATATGTTAATATTTACGTACTTTCATACGGTTCTCCGATTTTTCACATCTGATATTGTAGCAGAGACAATTTTAACGTCCACTTCTATAGAGAGCTATACCCATTTTTTTTTCATATCTGGTGCGAACAAATAAGAGCCAGGGGTTGATTTGTTGGAAAGTTGTATCGACCAATTAAATATATTATACGTGTCCGTTAGAGGTGGAATCGACCAAGGGAGACAACCCACCTATTTTAGATATATATATCTTTTAATGATATGCATATATGAAAATATCTTAACATATGTATGTATGTTTGCATGTATTTGGATTTTTAATATATATATATATATATACATGGGATATTTTCATATATATATATATATATATATATATGCATATTTTGATATATATATATATACACACATATATATATATATATGTGTGTGTGTGTGTGTGTGTATGCATTACGTTAACACTAAGAAACAAATTCAATGCACTACAGGAGATATTAGAAACACCTACTCCGAATGAAGAATATGAGAATTTCGTCAATGCCCACTTAGAAACGGCAGCAGAATGCATACTAACTAAACAAAGATCTAAACCTAGAAAAAAGGGGGCAGACGTGAAAACCGCGTCCAAATGCAATAGGAGGAACCCAAACAATATCAGTGCCCAGAAACTTAAGAAGACACAAAATGAATTAGTTAACGTATACTTAAAAGAACAAGCAGAATACATACAAAACCAGATCAATAAGATTAGAGACTCGGTTGAAGATAGACAATCTAGGATGGCAGACGGTAAACGAAGTGAGCAGAAGAGAGAACACTGCGAAAGCTAAACTGAAAGCTACCAGCCAACAAGAACGAATACACATGTGGAAACAACATTTCGTGAATTTACTCGGAAAACCTCCGAAAGTTACGCATGAAAATTATGCACGAAAATTATTAGCAATCAATAAGACATTAAACTAGGACACTTTACGCAAGAAGAACTCGACTCAGAACTGAGAAAATTTAAAAATAGGAAAGCAGCAGGGCTTGGTGAAATACCCCCAGAAGTATGGAAGACCAGGGAATTCGACGACATACTGCTCCGATACTGTAATGCCGTATTTAACCAAAACACAATTGACAGATGGACAAAGGGATGCATCCCCCCTTCCCTAAAAAAGGTAACCTTGGAATAGCCAAGAACAACTGAGGTATAACCTTTACATCCATAGCGGCCAAGATCTACAATGCTCTACTACGCAAACGCATTGAACCCAAAATCGAGAAGATACTTTGGAAGAACCAAAATGGCTTTCGGAGAAATCGATCCACGACACCACAGATTTGATTGTCCGTCGAATTCTAGGAGGTATATGTGCAAAAAACCTAGAGGCTAAAATATTATTTGTCGACTTCTCCAAGGCCTCAGACTCTATACACAGAGGGAAGATGGAGCAAATACTACTCGCCAACGGCCTCCCCAAAGAAACCGTCGCAGCCGTAATGATGCCATACAAAAACACGAAAGTAAAAGTGCACTCCCTGGATGGAGACACAGACTACTTCGACATTGTAGCAGGAGTGCTGCAAGGAGACACATTAACCCCATACCTGTTTATCATCTGCCTAAATGTGTTTAGAACGTCTATTGATAAAATGAAAGATAACGATTTCAAGCTGGCAAAGGAAAGAAGCAAACGATAGTCCGCAAAAACAACTACGGACACAGACTACGCCGATGACATTGGGTTTATGGCAAATACACCTGCCCAAGCCGAAACCCTGGGACGAGCAGCTGCTGGCATAGGCCTCCATGTCAACGCAGACAACTCGGAAAACATGCGCTTTATTTAAAGAGGTGACATCTCCATACTAAATGGTAGTTCTCTAAAACTAATAGACAAGTTCACATATCTAGGAAGCAGTGTCTCATCAACTGAGACAGACATCAACACGCAACTAGCAAAAGCATGGACAGCTATCGATAAGCTATTGGTCATATTGAAGTTAGACTTGACCTATAAAATAAAACGCAGTTTTTTCCAAACAACGGTCGTTTCGATACTGCACTACATGGACGCTAACTAAACGTATGGAGAAAAAGCTTGACGGCAATTACATACGAATGCTGCAATATTGAACAAGTCCTGGAGGCAGCATCTCACAAAGCAGCAGCTGAATGACCACCTACCACCCATCACGAAAACTATCCAAATTAGACAAACCAGACATGCGGGACACTGCAAGAGAAGCGAGGACGAACTCATACATGACGTACTCCTGTGAGCCCCTTCACATGGACGATCAATGGCAGGACGACCAGCTATAACCTATATACAACAGCTCTGTGCCGATACAGGATGTAGGCTTGAAGACCTGCCGTTATGGAAGTTAACTAAGCCTCGACTATAGTGGTGAAAAGAGATAGAATCAGCCGATGTTTAGTTATGTAGAAAAGAGAAAGAAATTAATAAGGGTATTGGACAAAAGGGGAGGGCACTACTTACTCTACCATTAACCTGCAAAATAAGTGACGACTATATTTCTAGAAATGCAACAACTTTTTTCTCAGAAAAATGAATTTATTCCCGAAGAAATAAATTTTACGATGTAATTCGACAACTGCATTGCATGTCTTGTTTTGCAGGTTGAGTTGTACCCTTCTCTTTTAGAACACAAAATGAAAAAAAAAAAATAGAATAAAACAATTCAAAGGAGTGAAACGAAACAAAATTAAAAGGAGAAGAATTGCAAAGGCAAATGAATTACTCTCTGTTGAACTGCAACTTAGCTAAAAGTCCATTTCTCTCTCCAGAATGTCCGCACAGCCGGGAAAAACACCCTGTATCTAATATTGAATATTTCCTTTTCTCTGTAGCTTGTCTTGATAATTCTGGAGGCTGGTCCTCGTTGAAATTCAAATTTCGTGTTGACTTTCTTCCATATTCTTTCTGCTCCAAAATGTCTTCCGAAACTTTCCCTCTTTGAGTAAGAAGGTGGTACGAAACCGTTCTTTTCTTTCTGCGTAAAGAATACCCACACTCACTTTTTTCACAATCTTTAACCCATTACTTTGGGACAGAGTGGTCTAACGGATAGCAAATCTAGATTTTCGACCCGGCTCGATTTCCTTGCGTCGGCTGAATGGTCGATACGCTACCTGACAAACTATCCCCTAGATACGTTCTAGACTGCTCCCGGCTAAGACCAGGCAAGAAATGGAAATGGGTAAAAGCAAAAGCCAAAAGCCAAAAAAGGCTGACTGCTCCAAGTGACTCGCTTTTATAACGACTAGGGCAAATAATGGCCATCTTTGAAATAAGCCAATGGCATTTGTGCACTTAACTACCAAATTCACGAATTCCAAAAACGCACATACATACATATATTAAAATATACACAGACATATGCATGTATGCGTATATTTTTATGAATATACTTATAAGTTTGATTGAGTATATATATATATATATATATATAGTGTATTTGAACATAAATATATATTAATCATTGATAATAAAAGTGATTTCCTTTTGACTGAAAGTAGGTTCTTTACAGTTTCATTTCGTTTGCAACCAACTTTCATGATATTTTTAATGTATGTTACTGTTACCCTTCAGGTATATTGACAATTATTTTGAAACACTTCACTACACTTTAAAAAATTTCTAAACGAAGTATGATTTATACTTTTCTTAATTGCTAAAAAACTAAAAGTAAAAAAAAAGAAAAAAAGATGTATTCGCAAATTAATATCCATAGCGATCTCGCATCATTCCTACAAACACTGAGCTTTCCAACAGTATCTTACAATACCACAAATCATGTTAATTTTCCGTCATATCGTGACAATACCAGATCAAGATGCATATTCTCTGAATAATTTTGGTGTCATTCATGACTTTTCAGCAATGAAGAGGCAATTCAATGATATAAGATTTCCTGTGAAATTCGCGTGTGAAAGACGATTTGTGGTGTCCGGCATTCTTAGTCAGTACCGGGTCATAAACCCAGGTGGTTACCCCTTTTAAGCGAGAGGGCAATTGCTGCTAGGATTGGGAGGAAGAGATAGAAATCTTATCTTACCTATCCGGCTTGAACGCCTGATAAAATAGATTTTTTTTCTTTTTAAATCTACAGATAAATAAATTTACGCGTGTTCGGATTTCCAACGAAATTCATTGAGTATAGTTTTTGAAGAAATGATTTTAGTTTTGTTATATTTGCAGCATGAGTAAAATTGTATTTTTCTTTCCTATAATTAACTCATTGCGTTAGAATTTTCCAAATTTTTTCTTTTCTTTCAAGAACTCAAATTATAAATTGTCTCCTTTGATTACAATATTTTATTTCTTAATTACGGTTAGAAAGAAATTCATTCCACTTTTGTCATTGTTAACAAATAAAAAGTAAGCAACGATCTAATCCAAAAGTATATGATTTGATGGGATGAAGAGATACAACCCTGTTCTTTGAGTGTGAAGTTGACAATTACCTTTGGTGGTTCTTCAGTAAATTGTCATCGAGGATTGTTCCTCTGTCTTGTTACTTTAGGAGAGAAAGAAGAGATCAGTGGCTTCTGAATGTTCCCTTTTTCCCAACCCATCCCAACAACAATAACAACAAAAAATCCTCTTCAATAATCTAAAAAAAATAGCCTTCTCCCTTTACACTGAAATTCTATGGTCCAATATAATGTCATCCTATGAACTTTTCAGCTCATCAAAATCCAGTTGCTGAAAGAAATACCTCAGACATTTCAGTTCTCTGTTTGGACACTGAGTGTCATATAAGGTAATTACCAAGAACAATGACCAGTAGGGATGAATTTCATAAGAGAGAGAGAGAGAGAGAGAGAGAGAGAGAGAGAGAGAGAGAGAGAGAGAGAGAGAGAGAGAGAGAGAGAGAGAGAGAGAGTCAAGGGATTCCGTGCTGTTGGTATACTATGATGATGATCAATGCTATTGTGGTATCAAAGATCTTGCTATGATGTGCCATCCTTTTTATGGTAATATAAAAGGAAATAAAATTTGTATTATTATAATGCAGGTATCAAATTTAAATGTACAAGAAAAAGTATTAAAAAAACATGTTGAAATGTCTTTTCTTAGGTTAATTGTATCAATGTCAACATTTTGGAAGGGAATGTGTTTATTCTATTTCTTCCAAAACAACTAATAATTGAATCCCCTAAAGGTGTAATTAGAAGCTTTTTGTGGTTTGTAAAATTGCCCCCACTTTTTAAGCTAAAAAAAAATTTGTTAAAAATGCCAATGGGAAAATGAGAAAAAAAAATCATCATGTGAGAAAAAGCAACAAAACAGCATAAAACTCAAGATGGAATAATAATCACTGATTTCTATCATTTGATTAAAAAAAATTTGAATCTTTAATTTGGCTTAATTTTCAAGTATTTAAAAAAATGTAAAAAGAAGTCAAAATGAAGAAATTAAATTGATTTTTCTAATCTTTTTTATAGAATTTTTCTAAAGTAATTATAAACCAATGCCATTTAATAGAAAAGTTATAACTAAAAAATGAAGCCTGACTTCAAGCATTGCTAATGAACAACACCCTAAGAAAAAAAAATTATTTCTTGATAAACATTGAAGAGATCATGATCAATGTATAAATACAATGGATAAAGCACTAATCAACCTGTTCTGTACTTAAATGGGTGACCAATTTGGCACAGCAGTTACCCTAAACAATCAAAGGTCTGTGTAAATTTTAAGTAATTAATCAACCCTTCTGCATGAGCTGGATGTGACACAAGGTCAATTTTTAAGCAAAGTTTGAATTCAGAACTTTCCTTCTCCTTGATTGGTTGCCATACCAAGCCCATTCTGTTCTACTATATACCAATAGCTGGAGGGAGAATAGTTGGATGCATACATAATTTTCCCAAGGGTATTAGTGCTATGTGAAATACAAACTGACTTGTATAGGATTTGAACTTGGGCTGCCCAACCCATTTCTAATGAGGATAACCATTATCACATGTGTATTTCCTATATAAATTATATGAATTCAATCGGTGGTAATGTGGTAGTTTTGTTACCAGTTGCAATACCTCTGTTATTTATAAAAGTGTTTGATTATAAGTAAATACACTGCCTATAGTTTTTTGGGGGAAAACAAACATAGAATTTTAGCAGTCATTTAATTGTTCAGAACAACTCAGCAGATTCAGACAGTCACATGACATTTTTTGACCAATAACTGCATTTATAATATCTGTTGGATACATGGATTTTGTTTATTTTATTTAACCGCTTATCAACACTTTAAAAGTTCTTTAATGGAAAACTTTAATTAATTTCTAAATGCTTGATTATAATCATAAATATCTATATTTTTCAATGTTCCATTTTAATAATTTTGTTTCTATCATCTTTTTTCTTATTTGTCTATAAAATCATTTACTTGCTCACAAATATCAAGTATTCTAGTTAAATACAAATCATTTTCACCCAGTTGTATTATTTCGAACTTTTAAAACTGATACTAAAAATCTGTACATTAATATATAGTTTTAAGTAATATATTACTCAGATCTGCTGAGAATTTAACACATTGTGACTTTCACTTCCCAACAAAAACAAAGTTTATGAAATAAATATCGTTAAAATCTGAGGACAATTCCATGGAAAATAAAAGAAAACAAAGAAATAAAAAAATATTCCCAGCAATGGATTCAATAGGACCACAACTATTCTTCAACAAAGATGGATTTGGTATTAAATAACAAATGAAGTTTGATATGCCATTAAACAAAGAAACCAAACCAAACCAAATCAAATCAAACCAAATCAAAAAAACATTTTTGATACAGACTGAAACAAAAGTATCCTAATAGAAGTGTATATTACTCCTGAAGAATACTGGAGAATGATGCTGTTGTGAGTGTGGTGATAAATCTCTGATTGTGCAGATTTTCATGAGTATGATATGCAGGTTCTTGCCCATCACTTTTGGAAATGCATAGCCTCTGACTATCCATGGGTAATATTGTGCTTACTTTATTTATTGTTGTTATTGTAGAAATAAACAGGGGACTTTGGAGAGTGCACTTGTATTTTGTATTAAAGAAAACTATAAAAGATTACAAGTATGTATAATAAGTCAAGCATGATTATAAAATGATAATCACTGATTTTTATCATTTGTCAAAAAAACAAAACAAAAAGGAACAAAAAACAAGTGATTTATAATGTGGTTGTTTTTGTTTTATTAGTTTTTTCCAGCCTAATTCATCTGGTGTCGTAGAATACAATGACTGTATCTCTGTAGAAGAGTAAGACACTGCTGCAACAAGTGTCCTAACACTAAATTACCTCTGATAGTGAATGTGGAGTACCTTTTCATTTCCATTACTCCCTGGTTCACTCTGACCTGTGGGGGGGGGTACTAGTTAGTGTCTCATTTAGGGGTCAAATAAAATTGTTTAAAGATTTTCTACACTTGAAACAATTTAAGTGCGACAAATAGAACTATTTATATTAGATAGCAATACTTGAAACCATTTAACTGTGTGCAAACAAATGAGCTCTAACTTGGTTAAAGATGTTATCAATAAACTATTCATTTACAAATCATATATTTAATGTTATATATATAAGCAGGATTTGGCATTAAATAACCTATAATAGTTGATATGCCATAAAACACAATCAACCATGTTAGCAACCAAGCTTTTTCTCTATCCTATTTTTCTATATAATCACCTTTACCATCTAGCATCAAGAGCCTCCATGACATGTAAGGAACATGATAATACAATTGGTTAGAGTGAAATTTCAGTTATAAAATACTATTTTCCATGAAGTCATCACAATTTGACTGTTTGTTTTCTTTGGTGATCAACAACAGCCAACATACCATGCTTAAATAAGTTTTTCCAAAAGTAAAGCTTCCTATTTGTTTTTTTCTGTGGAAACAATAATGTATACAGGAAGGAAAGATGATAACACAATTACATAAAGAAAGTTTTCTGACTATATGAAGAATTATTGTTTAGTAGCAGAAAACTTTCTTTAATGGTTTTATTATGTTTGTTGTATTTCTAGTAGCTTCCATTGAAATTGATAAACTTTGCTTTAAGAGCACCTTTGTATTTTGGTTTAGAAATAAAAAACTATAAAAGAGTACATGTAATACATAAAAGAGTACTTATAATACATAAAAGAGTACTTATAATAACAAGTCAAGTGAAATAATGTTCAAAACTTGGAACGTTTCTTTATCTATTCCAAGTCACAACACATTTATGTCTCTAAAAAAAATTAATATTTGGTTTGATAGATAAAAACTTGTTTCTTCATTTTTGGGCTAAAATGCATATCCAATGGTGGTGAATAGGTAAAGAAATAGTGAAGCTGAAAATTTGCTCTCTTCAATGGTGTTTTTTTACTACCTGTATCTGATGTAGTTTCCATGGGAATAAATAGGAAGCATTACTTTCAGAGCATTCCTTTAAAGATTTAAATGCTTTAAAAATATATAAATTTTACTTCATAAAAATCAATAGTTTTAAAAAGGAACTGAAAACAAAAGGCCAATTTTACAAGATTTAAAAAAAAAAAAAAGCAAGTTTTTCTTGATTCTAATTTTTCCATAGAAGTGATTGATTTAATTTCCTGGTTAAGAATTATTAGAACATGGCAATAACTTTGAGATAAGAAAGCCAGAGAAGAAAAGGGTGCCCATAATGGCTACTTCAAATTAACAATACTTCAACAAAGAGAAAGGAATGTTAGATGTTTATAACAATTAACATGCAAGGTTAAATCACTGAAAAATATTTAGATGTAAAAATTGAAAGGAGATAAAAGCTAAGATTAAATTAACAAACTAAATTAACAAAATTATTTTCATAAAGTTGTTTACAGTTCAGGTTTAAAAGTTATGTGTTGTGTGTAGATATTCATTGAAAAGGTGAAAAAGTTCACTTAAAAATGTTCACAAGGAGAATGTTGCTTTGTTTCTCTATGTCATAAATGAGCAACTTTGCTTCAAGGGTTATTGCCAGAAGCTGCAACTGCTTCAAATCTAAAAGGGCCAATGTCCTGGTTTATTACCTGATACCTGTAGCACATCCCAAATTGAAGAATGTAAAAGGGGCCAAGCAATTTTTAGCAGTCCCCTAGTGTTCATGTATGTGCTAGGGGCTCTGACAAAAAATTTGACTTTGTAACAAATGAAATGAACTTTGTATAAATGGTCCACCTAAAATAATTCCCCTAATTTATTCCCATAGAAACAATAACATATATGGAGAACATTGACAGATAGATCATTCTATCAACAGGACTTCGGATACACCAACTGAATTCCCAGCAGATGAGTAAGACATTCCCATAAAAATATGGATGTACTGTATATGACACTAAATTGCATCTGATAGTAAGTCTCTATTTCTGGAGATCTGAGAGAATAGAATAACCCTTCATTGCCTTTACTCTCAGGTCCACTCTGACCCAGCATGATAGTACCTGCTTAGATCACATAAAATAGATCTATTAAAATATTGTTTATTATCAGTTGGAATACTTGATGACATATAACTATATATAATTTGTATTAAGAATAGTTACTTGAAACTATAGTCGTTTTCTAAGGATAATTATTATTGGTTACTGAAAACCATAAAACTGTATGCAAACAAATGACTATCATTGACTAGAAATAATTACTTGAAACCATATAATTATTATTATTAGATAGAAATACCAAAAAACATACAACTATGTCCAAGTTATTTATTTTAGATAGGAATACTTGCTATCATATAACTGTGTGCAAATTATTTGTATTAGATAGGAATAATTGCTATCATATAACTGTGTGCAAATTATTTGTATTAGATAGGAATACTTGCTATCATATAACTGTGTGCAAATTATTTGTATTAGATAGGAATAATTGCTATCATATAACTGTGTGCCAATTATTTGTATTAGATAGGAAAACTTGCTATCATATAACTGTGTGCAAATTATTTTTATTAGATAGGAAAACTTGCTGTCATATAACTGTGTGCCAATTATTTGTATTAGATCCGAATACTTGCTATCATATAACTGTAAGATAGAAACAACTCAAAAAATATAAATATGAATGTAAAATGAACTTGATTCCCAAACTTCTTGACTAAAATAACTCATGTCAAGTTGACTTGTTGATAAAGTCAATTCAATCAGTCAAAAATAGATTGATTGAGAATGTTTTCGGCAATATCATACCTGTGCTAGAATAGTTGGGTAATATATTCATGCCATATTTTGTCACTTAAAAAGTAAAGCCTCCTATTTAATTTTGTGGTAACAATAATAGATATAGAATACCCAATAAGATCATTACGTATTGACAGTTTTTTGGCAACACAGCATATTTTTCTCATATAATCCCCACCATTGGTTATTCATAACCCCCAACTATAACAAAAACTGGTATATGAAGGTCACTCTGAAAGTGATACCTCTTATTTATTTCTGTAGAAACTACAATTGAGGACACAATAACAGTTTTAGATAAAGTAAGTTTTAAACTACAAGATATTTTTCTACAGAGTAATCACACTTTTTTTTCCACATAGAAGTATTTGATAATACACTGCTTTCATGTCAGATATCATTTGCTATCTGTAACAAGGCAAAAATCCTCACAGATTATTAATAGGAAAATTCAGCCTCGACTACAATACCACCCACATTTATCTCTGATATTGTAGGACAACGTAATAAAATAGAAGGCATTTTTTTAAAAAATATGTTGAATGCATCCTCTGATGAAGGGAAAGACTCGCCCCCTCCCCAATAAATGGTTGTCTTGTTTTCAGTGGTTAGGCTCCAGTTCTGGAACTTTGTGGAATGTACAGTCATCTCTTACTTCCAGGTTCACTCTGATTTTGAGTGGTTGTACTTGTTTGAGTTACGTCTATGGTTCAATAGATCTATTAAAGATAATTAAGTGTTCACCAACTTAAAAGGATTGTGAAGATATATTTTTATACTCTATATGATTGGATACTATAATAGTAAAAGTGTAAAATAATCCAAGTTGGGTTGACATGCCATTAAAGCAAGCAAGCATCTATTAAACCATTTCTTTTTGAGAGATGCTTATACTGTTATATAGTTGGCTTGTTTTTTTCTCATGTTCTTTGTTGCTTCATGTAGTTTCTCTCTTTTTTGCTGGAATAATAATAATAAAAAAATTCTTCTCTTTTCTGTCAATACATTTTTTATTCCCTTTTAAATGTCTTTTCACATAACTGGCTTGTAGAAAAACCAGGAGCACAGCCAGTTGAAAAATTGAAGGAAATTATATCAGCCCATTTTTACTTATATGTGATCTTTGATTACTGGGGTTGAATTAACTTAAAGTTAGAATCTAATTTCTTACTCCAAGAATTCTCAGTCTCATGACTTTAACTACTCCAATGAAAACAAAGCTTTTAATTGACCTTAGGAATTACTACTTGTCACTCACACTGAGTTGACCTCTGTTTATCAAAGTGAAATGTTTTAGTTCTTATTTAAAATGATACACTCCATGCCAAATAAAAAAATTGGTCAATCTATTATTTAACAATACAAGTGTAGCTTGGTGAAATGGGACAATTCTGTATGCATATATTTGTGCAGGTTTATATTGTTGTCTGAAAATAAACTGTTGTTTAGACTAGGAAAGAATAATCAGATTTTAATTTAAGCCATCATGCAGTTAGTTTAGTTTCTTGAGATTATGAAGAACTGTTTATAATTGTCTTCACAATCATAAATTGAAAGACAATACCCGAAAGTGAAAGTGAAAGTAAAAAATGTCATTGGATAGAGAATGTTTTTTTTATAAGTAAAATGATTTAGGTGGTAATTAATTGTATAAATTATTTTATTGACAATTGATTATATTTATTATCTTATTTAATAGTTTGGTAAGGTAGTGGACTGGTTACAAATCTTTGAGTGTAAGTATTGTTCCTTGCAAAGGTCAAACGTGTGACAGGTAGTGACCAGGTTTAAACATCTCATGTCAAAATAACTTTGGGGAAGGCAGGATATGGATTATCAAGCATAGTTGACTGGCGTGGGGGAATAAAAGTTAATGACACGTGGTCTAATATGACTTAGTGATGCAATAATTAAGAAGATAATTTGTAAGAAAAGATAATTTTAGATTCAGCGGGAGCTGAGCTTTGAAATTCAAAGGGAGAAGTTGGGTAAGACATTGGTTGGGGGTGGGTACCTCTTTGTAGCTTCAAGCAAGGTACATTCATATACCATTACAAGGCCTTCCTCTCTCCTCATGTTTGCATCAGACTGATAGAAATGTTGGGTTTGGATAAAGACATTTTTGTATCCTGAATAACAGAGTTGTATCATTATTTTTGAATATTTGATATTCAATACAGTATATCATGTTACACAACTAGTAAAGATTATTTTCCATGTAGCCATCACCGTTAGCTATTTGTTTTTCCTTCGAAATTGATAAGAAGTGGCATGACTTAACCATATGATGGTTGCTCCAAAAATAAAGCCTCCAATTTATTTCAGTAGAAACTCTAAAATATATAGAGGATACAATAACATCATTGGACTAAACCAGTTTTTTTGCTATGTGGCTATTTTTTCACCTTTAGCAGTTTGTTTTTCTCAGTGATTAACAAAAGATTGCATGCCATGCATATACTCCATAAGTAAAACCTCCAATTAATTTCTAAAGAAACGGAAATATATATAATGAACACAATAACACCACTGGATCAGGGCTTGACTAGTTTGTTTGTTGAGGACACAGAGTATTATATTGGGGTAATTCTTCTTTATTTCCTTCAAACCTGCAAAAAAACATTTTTTACAATGGGTTAAGAAATGCAGGCGGCAATTCTTTGGTATTTTTATTTTTATTTTAGTTTGGATAAAAAAAAAACATTTTATTTTGGTTTGGACTGTTTTTGAGATGAATGCGCATAAAACCATAATAATCTGGTTTCACTTTATTCCTTATGCTCTGTTTTTTTGCTATCATCAATAAAAAATATCATTATTTTAGACTCTCTTCAAACTCTTTAAAATTTGTCTTTATTTTGCACAGGATAAAAATTGTCTTTTTTTCTCTTCTTTTTAAAATAAAAATTTTCCTTTTAAATTATGTTTCCTCAATTCTTAAAAAAACACCCAAAAAAACAGAAACCACAATTTCTAGACAAAGTTGACCAAAATAAATATCTAAATTTTTAAATCGTGTTTTTTATAATGCTACAAATAATTATTCATGATGATAAATTAAAAAATAACAGGTTGATTTTGAGATAGTTTAAAATTGCTTTTGAACAGTTAAAATTGTTTTACAGAACATTACCAGGACAGTGCTAAAAAAAAAAAGTTAGTTCAGAGCTGTGTAGTTGATAGAGAAATTTTATTGCACCAAAACACTGTTCTTCCTTATAAGCATTTCCACTATTTATTCAATTTCAATGCTGGTGAAAATGAGCAATATTATATGTGCATACATGTCCAGTCTCACATCTGTGTCACAGAATAAATCTCAGATAGGACTGAAAAAGAATTGTTCAATTTTAATTCAAGCCATTCTGCTATTAATTTCTTCAGATTTTAAAGTACTATCTATAATTGTTTTCACAGACATAGCTTGAAATACAATACCCTAAAATGAAAGTGAAAGTATCTTTTGGCCATTACTTTTGATTCATTCACCTAATGACCTCACAGAAATTCTCAAGTCAGACTCCAATACACATTCCAGGAAATGATATGTAGAATTCAGCAGGCAAGGTTTATTGGTTCATCTTGCAGGAATGGTCATTAGGTAACTTGAGATGGACCAATGGTCGCTTAGCCAATAAATTTTAAATTGAAGTTACATGCAATAGACCAGTACAGGTCAAAAAGCTAGAAATGTTCATGGAAAAGAATTATTTATTAGTTTAAAGCATATTTTATTTCTTTTGAGAACTCACTTCAGTAATTATTTCAGATATATTGAATATTTTGATTATCAGAACTTTTTGATAATAGTAAATATCTTGATAGTTATATCTTATTTCCTCTAGACCATAAACTGAATATTTGGTTGGTCAGTATTTTTTCTTTACTTTAAGAAGAATCATTAGGCCATTGAAAATTGTTTGGACTACTGAATCTCTCCTTGATATTCTAAGAGTTATCAATGCATTTTAGCAGATCCAGTCTACAGCCTGCATCAGGGGTAAAACTTCTGAGAGAAAAAATAAACCTTTTTTTTCAACAGAAAAATAAATTGCAATATATATATATATATTTGTATAGGGATTGTGGCTGAGTAAATATATAATCTTTTTTTTTATCTGCCTATCCTGTAAAATTATTTTTCAATAATTCTAGGAGCCATAGCAACTACATTGCTTGGAAAAGAAGTACTACATATAAGAAATGAGTGTAAAAAATCCTTTCTCTTTTTTTAACCACTATTCTGTGACATGACTCAACAACTGCTCATCTCAAGGGACTGTGGAAAACTTGCCATGTAAAGTATAAAAAAAAGAAGTTCTTATTAATTCCTTCAACCTGATACAAAAACATGTTTTTTTTCTTTCATGGATGAATTCAAAGCTGATATTTTGAGGGCTATCATATATTCTAGGTGCCCGTGGTGTAGTCGTTATCGTCGTAGGAATTGGACACGGTGACACGAGTTCAAATCCTGGACGAGACTGATTGCATTTCACATAGCACTAATACCCTTGGGAAAGGTATGAATCCAATTATTCTCCTTCCAGCTATGGGTAAATAGTAGGACAGACTAGGTTCTTCAGCCTTGGTTCGGCAACTAGTCTAGGAGAAGGAAAACTCTGAATTCAAACCTGTTAAACTCCGCTTAAAAACTGACCTTGTGTCATATCCTGCCCGAGCGGAGGGGTTGGTAAATAGTATCATATATTCTAAAAGCTTGAAAAACTTGCTTCTTCAAAAAAGCTACAGACATGTCAGAAAAAATAGAATCATAACCAAAGAATTTTCCAAGTAAGTCACGGATAATATTTCAATTTCTATTGTACACATATAACTGGAATACATAGATCGCAGTTCATTTTTGTACTGTCTTTGTCTGCATTATCTTAACTTAGATATGTATGCTCTATCACTGATATTGAGAACTCTTTATTTATAAATATAGCAAACTATATATATATACGAGGATCATTAAATAAGTTTCCAGGCTTTTTTCATATGGGCACTTTTATTGATAGTACACACATGAAACTCTATTCCCCTTCGAAGTAATCTCCTCCAGATGCAATGCACTTGTTATACCGTTCCAACAACTTCTGGAAGGCCCCCATGGAAGTCCACTTGTGTGAGCGTGTCAATGTCCTTCATCATAGCCTCTTTTATCTCCTCAATTGTCTCATAACAACAGCCTCTGAGCTAGGGGAATAAGCAAAAGTCACAGGGAGCAAGGTCTGGACTATGGGAGGGTGAAGAACTGCCTTGATGCCCATCTTATTCAAATAGTCTGTGACAAGGATGGAGTTGTGGACAGGTGGATTGTCCTGGTGGAAATGCCACTGACCTGATTTGAAGAGTTCTGGCCTCTTCCCTAGGAATCTCTTTTTGAACTCCCTTAAAACCTCAACATAGGAACCCAAACTCTAACCCTAACCCTTTGGCCAATCAACTCTGGTGTATTGACTTGCTTACTCCTCCCACACCTCTCATCATCCCTCACAGACTCCCTGCCTTCCTTGAATCTCTTATGCCACTCAAAAAACTGATGCTTCGACTCATGCAAGATGCTCCAAAAGCAGTCTAAAGCATTCCATACGTTTCTGTGGCATTTTTTCCAAGTTTAAAACAGAATTTTATAGCATATAGTTCTTCTAAAGTGTCATGTCCAGATTGCATTTTTGTAAATCACCAGCTGTAACAATCAGGCTTTAGTAGAGTGTATTCCAATTGCTGCTGTAGCTGTTCATTTGAACCTGAAATCATAAACATTGGTCAGTCATCTTATAAGATATATAGCAATAACATACTGAATTTTCAAGAGTCTACAACAAATTTAAATACCTGTACAAAAAAAGTCTGGAAAATTATTAAAGGCATCACATATATATATATATACATATCAATGGTGACTTGGGTAGTCAGGCTTTTTGGGGTCAGTCCAAAGTGCTCTTAAGTCTATCTATATTGAAGGAATAAAAGTTCTCTCAAACAAGTCATTTGTTTTTGACTTTGGTTAGAGTGAACAGCCTGATTTAAACTGTGATAGTTATTTAAACTCATCATCTTTCATAGTTTTGTTTTATTTGAATATCTTAAACTGCTGATTTAGATGAATTTTGCCAATTGTGTTAATAATCATCATCATCATCATGTCGTGCCGCCAGCACGGATATCTCTGATCCTCTCTCGCCACTTCTCCCTGTCATTCATCGCTTTTGGCAGGTCTTCAGGGCTACATCCTCACATAGCTGCTGTATGTATGTTCGACCTGGTCGTCCTGCTTTTGCTTGGCCATATGCAGGGGTCCATAGGTGTACATCATGGATGAGTTCGTCCTTGCTTCTCCAGCAGTGTCCTGTGTGTCTGGCTCATCTAACTTGTATAGTTTTCGTGATGGGAGGCAAGTGGCCGTACAGCTGGTGTCTTGTGGGGTAGCTTGTTATTTCAGGCCCATAAAATTCAGCCCCAAAATAAATTTCAAGCCTGTTATGGTTTTTTCATATCATGCAAATTATGTTTTTTGCATCATCTGCAAACTGCGTTTTTTGTATCATCTGTAAACTATGTTTTTTGCATCATCTGCAAATTGTGTTTTTTGTATCATCTACAAATAATATTTTTTCATATTATCTGCAAACTACGTTTTTTGTATAATCTGCAAACTAAGTTTTTTGTATCATTTTCAGACTATGTGTTTTGTATCATCTGTAAACTATGTTTTTGCATATCATCTACAAATTGTTTTTTTTTTTCGTATTATCTGCAAATTATGTTTTCTTAGTATCATCTACAAACACAAACATGAACTGAATAAATTTGTTTTAGTTACAGAAGTATAGTCATAGCTAAGGCATGAACTCATCTGTTCTCTCAACAACTATGGATAAATGGTTAAGTAAAGTGTTTTTTTTTTAAGCCTCAGCTGTTCAACGAATCTAGAAAAAAGAAAACTCTCCATTAAAACCACCTTTATTTTGCTTAAAAAGTGACCTTATGTCACATCCTGCTCATGGTGGAGGGATTTGGTAAATACATACATTTATCATAATTGGATGGTACTAATGATTAAAAGCATCATTTTGCTTTCATCTTGAGCTGCTAATAGAATGATTGGACCATTTATCTTCAGGATAATGATTCTTTTAAGTCTCATCTATCATTATTTCTTTGAATTCTATCAGAAAACGAATTAGTTTGATGGAGAAATTGGTATTCTAAGCAATATTTACAATAACAGTCCTGAATGACTTTTGAATATCTCTAGGCTGACAGTCCTTCTTGATTTTCACAGATTATACAGTAATTCAATCTCTTGTCTCAGACGTCCCTAGCCACCAAAGATTGCAACACATAACTTTTCAGGCCAATGTGGCATTGAATATTTTAGCCAATAAAAATGAATTTGGGATTAAGAAGGTCATCTGGGATCAACAAAGAAGAGAGCACTTGAGTGGTGGAAACATTGCCAAAGATAAACTTTTATTTAACAATCAACAGAAATGAAATTCTCACAATAGAAAATTTATTCAAAATGTATCAAGGTAAATTTTTTTTAAGCGAAATTTAGCAGATTTGAATTAGCAGATTTCCTTCTCCAAAACTGGTTACAATAAAAGGTTAAAGAGCCTAGTCTGCCCTATGACTTACACATTGCTGGAGAGTGAATAGTTGCAAAGTTAGTCAAGTCTGCTTTTTTGATAAATTCACTTGTGTTCGCTCTTTGGCTTCATACTGTAAATATTTTATGAATATAGCCCCCCTCCCCTGAAAAAAGTCTGGACAATTCAAGTTGAGGTCATTCTGTTGATTCTTATGTAATGAGATCATACTGTTCTTTAACCCATACTAGCTCAATGGTCAACTTTTGGGCTAAACTTTTACATTAGATTGTCAATGTAACACAACGAATAAACATCTCATTTTGCAGGGGATGTAATTTACACTGACTGTGCTTCTGTGGAGGGATAAATCTTCTCAAATGAAAGTCCTGGATTTGACACTAAACAGCATCTGATGGTTAGGCTCCAGTTCTGGAGCCCTGGTAAATGTAGAATATCCGTTTATTCATCCAAGTTCCATTATGTCCTGGTGTTGTTAGTACCTTTTAGGGTCCCATCTATGGATCTAATAGAAATATCTAATCACTTACTATACTTGAAATTGTTTAACTGTATGTAAACAAATGACTGATGATAGATTGTAATGTTGGTGTTATATTAGCAAAACTTGAAACCAATTAACTGGATACAAACAAACAAGTAATGGTGAATAGAATTATTAGTATTAAATTGTGATATTTGAAACCATTTAACTGTGTGTAAACAAATGAGCTTATTTACAAACTATCTGTTCACAAATCATATTTAATATATATATGTGTATAAACAGGATTTGGCATTTAATAACCTACAAAGGTTGATATGCCATAAAACCCAGCCAACCTTAACCCACAATGAATATATATAAAGGTCATTGTAAAACATATTTAGAATAGAAGTCCTCATGGCTTATTGGCTAACTTGTTGGACAGTGATATCATAGTAAGTGAGTTTGGACTACAGTTGCACAATTTTGCTCACTCAGGAAAGGTATGAACCCTCTTATCTCCACAGCTATGGCTTTCCAGTTGGGTGGGGTTCAAGAATACACTGACTGCACCTCAGCAGAGGAGTGAATGAGGTATGATAGTAAACCATCTGATGATGAGGCTCCAGTTCTGGTGTTTTGGCAAATGTAGAGTACTCCTTCATTGCCATTACTCTCAAATCCACTCTGACCCATGACCTGTTAAAGTCACATCTATGGGTCAAATAGAACTATTTGATAATGAATTATTTGCATACAGTATATGGTTTCAAGTATCCTCTCTAATATTAATTACATTGTTCCACGGTACCATTTAAAAAAAATCATTTGTTTCTTTGTTTATATGATCTCAATTGTTCCTCTCTGATAGAAATAATCTGCCCACAATAATTTAAGGGGAAGTCTCTGTAGCATTGTAGCCAATAGGCTAGACTGTGATGTCATAGTGAGGTTGAACTTTAGTCATGCTATTATATTCACTTTTAGACTAATACCCTTTAGAAAGTTATGAACCCCCTTCTCACTTCCAGTTATGGGTTAGATAGTATCACTCCTTTTCTTCAACGAGTTTGGCTTTGGCATTAAATAACTCATGAAGGTTGATATGAAATTAAAAACAAAGAAACCAAACAAAATCATATTTAGATTTCTGATTTAATCAATATGATGTAAATTTTATCTGGGTATCATAGAAAAAACAACAACATTATAGTTAAAAATAGACATCATTTTTTTAAATTTATGACCTCAAATTAACTGAAAAACAACTCACAAACTGAAACCACCAAAAAAGACAAAAAACAAAAAAAAAAAATGTTATTTTATTCATCAAAAGTTGTTTCATTTGATTCTATGAACTTATGTCACAACAACGTTGTTGTCTGTATGGTTTTGATTTTTCATCTGATTTGCATTTTCTTCTGTCTTTCTTCCAAGTCTTTTATGACTTTGCCAAGTGCACCAATTATAATTTCTATTACCATCAACCTCATGTTCCACATCTTTTTTAGTTCTCTAGCAAGGTCCAAGTATTTGTCTATCTTTTGATTTCTTTAATTTTCAGTCTGTGGTCCACTGGAATGGCAAACCCCTTGAGATGGCAAACTTTCTTTTTTGTTTATGACAACTAAGTCTGATTTTCTAACCTGGATTTAGTGATCTGTTTGATTCTTGAAATCCCAGAGAATTTCATGCATCACCATTTTCAGGATAGATTCTATTTTGTGTATATACCATTTTGTAGCATAGTGAAAATTCAATCCTTTGCAAAATTCCTAGTAGATCACTTTTCCCACCCAGTAATACCTGGTCTTATAATCTTTCTACGCAAGATGGCTCCATTTGTTTACTTTGTGATTAATCATTTGGGGTTGTCCTAGGGGTGTAATGGTTAAAGCGATGGACGGCGGGATTGTAATAAGCGAGTTCATACTCCGGTCACACTTTCGGGCAAATACCTTTGGGAAAGGTATGAACCCCCTTATCCTCTCAGCTATGGGTTAAATAGTACCACTACTGTTCTTCTTGGAGAATAGCTTTGGAATTAAATAAACTACAAAGGTTGATATGCCATTAAACTAATAAACCAAGCCCACTGATTAATCATTTCATCTTTTTTCTTTGCATAACCTAAACTTGCTATTCGGTTGCATATTATCAGTTTTAGTTTTAATATGATTGGTCTTTGTCATGCGTTTTGTGCTGCTATCAGAAGCGATTCAGTTTCTCTCCTGAGATTTCTATTTCATGGCCAAGTCCATCTCTTCTCTTATGCAATCTCACTAATTTGTCACTCCAAGTAACCATATTGTTGTTTTTGTTCCTATTTCTGATTATATTTATGTTGCTAATGGTTTTATTGTTGTAATTAGTCTTTCTTTGCTCATTTTAATGTTATTCTTAAATCCTTGGATTAATTGCATCTATGCAATCTTCAATGCTGGTGAGTCCCCTTCCTCTTTTACTTGATACATTTGGTCTCTCTATGACATATCTTGGATGTAAAACTTTCTGCATCGTCATCAATTGTGCTTTGGTGCATTTGTTTGAGTTCCTCTCTTGTCCCTTTTAAGAATGATCCTCAGTATCATTCAAGTTTATCCCTTGGATGAGATTTCTGCTGCATACCTTGGTTTCCAGAAGCTTTCGAGTTCTTCTGAGGAAGTATTTTCTTATCTTTTCCATCATCTCTGCTTATTTGATGGTGTCTACTTCCAAAATTCCCAAAGTACTTGAGATTTTTTTCTCTTCAAGTGTCCTAATGCATTTAGCGGTTCTATTCTTTCAACTGTTTCTTTTTTCCCACTTTTCGTCCAGAACATGCCATACAATTTAGTCCCGAATTTCATTCTTATATACTAGTTGTATATTCTTATTGTTTGAACCAGAGTATCCAGTTTGTTTAACTCTCAGCCATATAAGGTACGTATCAAGGGTAAAGTGGAGCAATCCTGGGAAAGGAGTAACGCCGTCACCTACACCTCAGTGTAGTTGATATTGAAAAGGGAGCCTTCTGGTCGGCCTCGACTACGGTTGCTAACTTTACAATTTATATCATCTATGTGATCAATCTTTTTTGTGATTTGTAAATTTGTAGCTCCCTGTACACTTCGTATGTAGTTGATTGGCATCATTGCAATAAGTAGTTTTTCCTTTGGTCAATCATTTAGGTATGCATCCTTCTCGTAAATATTTACTCAGTTGCAGAGCAATTCTACTGCGGTACTTTTCGGGTTGTCGGGAACAAATAAATAAATAAAAAAATTTAAAATCAAATAAAAAAAAAAGAAAACTATTAAATTTGCAGAAAACTCCCAGGGGTCCATAACAGGAAAAGGGGATGACGCATGCGTAAAACGAAAAAGGGCATTTCCTCTTGACAAAGGGGACGAGTCATTCTCTCTCTTTCAGGCAGTGACCAGCGGATTGATAACCTCGTGCTGGTGTTTTGGGCACCACGCATACGTCTTTGGACGTAGCGTCGGTTAGTCCCTTTCACCCAGTCGCAGCTCTCTCTCGGTCAGCATTATGCTGAAATATACAAAGACCCACAAACGAACTATAAACTCTTACCTGACGTTGACAAACTTCCAGAAGAAGTCTAATCCTTATGGAAGCTCGAAATACCAAATGCGGACACCTATATACATGAAACGAATTAATGTATTTTTGACACCTTAACTGGGGGATTCAACCATTTCAATGTATTCAGGAAAAACTCCCTCATCCACCGAATGGTTGTTGAACCCAGTAAAATAAAGGAAAGTATAAAAGAAACGTCTTCGTCTTTTATCTGTTGCTGTCTTTTCTTTTTGTATATTTATTTTGGGACTTTCTTTGGGCAAGGCATTGCGCCGGCCAGTCAACGAGGGATAAAATAATATAACCAAAATATGGAGTCAGATATCTTACGGCAACACAGCCTTGCCCTTAGCCCCCTGACCTTCAAACCTCAAACCCCACAGGGTCTCCTTTCTCTCACCAATATCTTTTGATTTATTTCTTCCAGTAGTGTTGTCAGATTTGTCTGCTATTATCTTTTTTGGCTCTTTTTATTCCACTGGTTTCTTATGCATTTAAACTTTCTTAGCAGTTTGGATTGTTGTCACAGTTTCTTTAATTGTCCTTTTTTACTTATTTCCCATCCAGGTTTTGTATTTCTATTCAGATTCATTTACAAGATTCCTATTTTTTTATTGACCAGTTTTGATTATGTATGGATTAACTTGTTTAATTTGGTGATGTTGTCTATTAAGATATATTTTCATAATTTAGTTTTTCGGTCTCAAACTTTTTCCTTTCTTGATTTCTCAGGTATGGTGATGAAGTCTTCTGTTTACGCATGCTTTTTTTTATTATTAATTTTACATTTTTCATATCTTATTGTGGTGCTGGGTTCTGTGATGGTTTTAAATATTTTGTGTTTCAATACTTTTAGGGACTCTTTGGTTATATTCTCCATCGTTTAGCAGTTCACATAGTTTTATTATCTCAAGGTCAGAAAATCAACCTTTCTTTATAATCGACCTCGGTTGGCAAGTCTTTGACGCATTAAATTCTCTCCGGATCTCCATTATTTGTTTCCTCTTTGTGTAGGATTTCTTTTAAAATAACAGTGGATCACATTTTTGTTGTCTTCGTGAATACATTTTTTTCCTTTGCTAAATCTCAATTGAATTGCACTTTTGGTCTTTGTGAACCAGAAATTTAAACAGCCTACATTTGCCGGGTACCGGACAGATCCTCCATATTGGTAATCAAGGGAGCACTCGTTGATTATGACACATAGACCTGGTGTCAGGGTCACTTATTGGTTTGGATTTGAATTTGTCATTTTTCATGGCTAGTATGATGTAATTATACCAGACCAAGGGGTTGATTATTATCTGAGCCCCAATAGATGAAGTAACATGGTATTCTTCCAAGAAAGAACAACTCTCGGCAAGTAAAAAAATGCAAATAAACCAAAATACTTACCCCTTTAAAATATCTAAGTTTTAAATTAGCAGGAGTCTACATAGTCATTTGATCTTATAAAATTTTGTGATTTAGTTTTAAATATTCATTTATTAAACTATTTTGTTTCCCATGGATTTATTCAGTAACCACTTAAAAAAAAACAATCAAAAGAACTGAAAGTTTCCTCAAGAATTTCGACACTGGTTGCCAAATTCCCACAGCTAAGACATTGTATTTTCGAAAAATATAAGTAAATTAGAGTAACAGTAAAAAGCTTAAGAATGTAATTGTTTACTTACGATTTGAAGTAAAAAAAAATTGAATTGTCACAGCCATCTTTGATTTTATAAGCGTCTTCAGACAGCATTTTAAATTACTTTTTCCTGTATTTCAGCTGCGTTAGCTTACCGTGTTCGTAGGGACAATTAATTTTCTAGGTTGTGCTGATTCTCTTCGGTGAATGGGTAAGGACGTTTAGGTTTTATCTATGTAAAAGATTGCAACATTCCAAACAAATTTCGACACCAATTGCCAAATTCACATAATAAACACATATTTTTCAAAAACATAAGCAAATTAGAGTGACCGTAAAAATTATTATTATAAGCGAGTTTTTTTTTACCCCATCGTTAACTGATGGCATTTTACTGGCGTCTTGGTGACTGCAAGTTTCAATGACTTTTCCCTATCCTGGCTGATCTTAGTAATGCAGCAGTTTGGATGGTCTCTGCTCGTCCTCCGATTTCGAACGCTTCCAGCTCCATTACCAAGCCTTTGGAGACTGTCCAAAATGCACCAGGTTCTTTTTTTTATTATTATTTACTCCTTTAGAGTTTTTCACATCAGTTTTAGCTGATGGTTTTTCACTTGAGTTTGAGTGACAGCAAGTCTCTTCAAGTTTCCAGGACTCGTCTCAGGATTCTAGCCATTCTCAGCATTGCTGTCATTTGGATAGTCTCTATCCGTCCGCCAACTTCCAAGTCCCCCAGGCCTTTTAATAATCCTTTTGTTATTGTGCCAAAAGCATCAATCACAATTGGCACAATCGTCATGTAGCAGAAAGAACTTCGTATCTTTGTTTGGCGTGTAAATTAATTTGACCGTTATGGTTGACGCATATATTCACCCAATGAGGATGACTTATCCTAGTCATTCCGGACCATTTTTTTCGGGCAGCACCAAATTGGGGAAGGCCCACCACACACTCTCTTCCTCAGAATATATTTCTAACATAACAGACGTACTCACAGTCCGCTCCTTTCATAACAGCAGCATCACAACACCATGAGGAAAGCCATCTAATTTATAGACCTCTCGAGTCTACTCTCTTAGACCAAGGGTTACCAGTTGAATATGAATTAGATGCATTCAACTCACCACACACAGGAACACCTTCATTTCGCCTCTAACCTTTGCTATGTCTACTGCAACGCGTAATTTCGCTGAGACATCCAGCTGGTCAACATTTTCTGGAGACTTTCACGCATCTCTCCCACGACAACCAGGAGCACACATTCATGGGTGACTACATCATTCCTGTCCTTAAAAAGCAAACCCGAAATTTGCTACATGTATGGCGATGCATAATTCACTCAGGCATTTAGCTACAAAGATTCCTTCTCAACTCCATAACCCCTTCCTTCCTTCCTTCTTTCCTTCCTTCCTTCATTCCTACGAGAATTGCAGCATAAACGTAAACCCTTTATTCCACACTGCCATTAAAACCTTCATAAGAACTTTTCGATATCTTGGTTCTTCACTATATTTTTCAACAACATTTAGCGAGGAAATAACAACGTAACAACACTTAACAATATTTTCATCGCTAGAGTCACTTTCATGTTCCACAGCTTTTTAAACTCTCCAGCAAAGTCGAGGTACTTATCCTTCTTTTCACACTTCTTCTTGTGTGGTTCGCCGGGAAAGCAAAGTCGACAATTTTGCAAATTCTCTTTTTTGTTGTTGATTATTATAAGGTCTGGTCTTCTGGCCGGGATTAGGTGATCCGTTTGTATGTTAAAGTCCCATAGGAGTTTATATGTGTCATTTTCTAGGATAGGTGCTGGGTTGTGCATATACCATTTGTTAGTATGGTCAAATTTAAATTTCTTGCACATTTACTAGTGGATCACCTTGCCGACCCAGTCGTGTCTCGCCTTATACTCCTTCGGTACTAATTTGCTGCATTCGCTTATGTGATTTATCGTTTCGTCTGTCACCACATAGCCTACATTTACTGTTTTGTTACGTCTTATCTATTCTCGCTTTGATATGATTGGTCCTTATGGTGTTGTCCTGTGCTGCTATAAGGAGACATTCCGTTTCTCTCGTAAGGTTTCCTTTTCTTAGCCAGGTCCAGGTTTTCTGGTGTGAGATGTTGTTTATTAGTCGTTTAAAGCTGTCATAGAGTTGTTTTTTTCCATTTTTGTTTCCTAGTTGTTGTCCTTCTATCGCGTTGTCCGTATCGTTTCTGATGGCTGTAATTAGTCCTCGTTCGTGTTTTTCTATGTAGTATTCGAGCCGTTGTATCGATGCGTCAACTCTGTCTTCAATGCTAGCAAGTCCTCTTCCTCCCTCTTTTCTAGATACATAGAGTCTGTCAACGTCGTCTCTCGGATGTAATGCCTTATGCATGGTCATTAGTTTTCTTGTTCTTTGATCCATTTGTTTTAGTTAATCTCTGGATCACTTGAAGGGTCCCGAATATCTAAAGAGGGGCACAATCCAAGTGTTTATTCCTTTGATGAGGTTTCTGCTGGAGAGTTTTGTCTCGAGTAGTTTTCTAGTTCTCCTGAGATATTCTTTTCGAATCTTGTCTTTCATTTGCACTTGTTTGATGGTGTCAGCCTCCAAGATACTCAAGTATTTGTTGGTTTCGTTTTCCCGGAGCGTTCTAATTTTGTCGTGATTTGGTAGTTCCATTCCGTGAGTCATATGTCGTTTGCCACTTTTCATGACGAGCATGGCACATTTTTCTATGCCAAATTCCATTCCTACGTCCTGACTGTATATTATAACGGCGTGTATGAGAGTTTCCAGTTCTTTTTCATTTTTTACAAATAGTTTAATGTCATCCATGTACATTAGGTGATTGATCTTCTCTTGCGATCTACTAAGTTTGTATCCGGCTGTGCATTTTCTGAGTGTGTGGTTAAGTGGCATCATGGCTATTATGAATAGTAAGGGTGATAGTGCATCTCCTTGGAAAATCCCTCTTTGGATCTTTGTTTCAGCTAAGCCTCTTCCTCCTGCTATCAGCTCCACTCTCCAGGTTTGCATGGTCTTTTTGATGAAGTTTATGTGATATTTTGTACATTTTGTGACAGTGTAGTGTCCAGCTTTGTTGAACCATATCATATGCCCTTTTGTAGTTAATCAAGGCCATAGGTAGATTTTTCCGTCTTGTCTTGTTCTCATTTAGGATGGGTTGATCTATGTAGAGTAATTCTGCTGTGCCTCTGGACCCTTTGCGGCATTCTTTCTGTTCGTCAGGGAACAATCCGCAGCTTGTTAGCGAGTAGTAAATCTTTTCCCTTATTTGTGATTTTAGTATTTTCCACATCATTGGTAGGCAGAGTATCGGTCTATAATTGTTTGGAGCAGTTCCTTTGCTTGGGTCCTTTTGGATTAATATAGTCTTTCCTTTGGTCATCCAGTTAGGTACTTGAGCGCCTTGTAGGCATCTGTTCATTTCTAGTGCTTGTCTGCCGTGAATGGAGATGGATTTCTTGAACCAGAAGTCATGTATTCAATCATGGCCTGCCGTTTTTCAGTTTGATATTCTTTTTAGTGTTGTTTTGAGTAAGTCGATTTGTATTTCCGCTTTGGGGCCTTCTTCAAGTCCGTCTAGTTCTCTTGTAATATTGTTTATCCATTCAGCATTTTCGTTATGTTTTTTTTTGGTTGCCATATTTTCGTCCAAAATTGTTCGGTTTCTTTGGCATCCGGTTGTGGGTATGTTTTCATGTCACTCCCTCCCAATTGTTGATCGAATTTTCTTTCGTTGTTTTGGAAAGTCCTGTTTTGTCTGTATTGTTTTACCCTTTGTCGATATCTCTAATCTTCCTTCTTTCGCCTGCACTTTCTGGTTTATTTCAGGTTGTACTGTTATTTTTTCTTGTGTTGCCTATTCCTTTTTGTTCCCGCTTATTTCAGCGCTTCTGCTTTTTTTATCATTCTGGCCTGTTTTCGTAGTTTTTTTATTTGCGTTTTCAGTCGAATTTCCCACCCTGGTTTTGACTGTTTCTTCGTGTTTTTTGAGGGGATCCCAATTTTCTCACAAACTAATTTTGCACCTGCATAGATTAGTTCATTTAACTCGGTTATATTATTTGTTGGTATGTAAGGTAGTACGTGATTTATTTCATTCGTTTCTATCTTAAGTGTTTTCCATTCTATGTTTCTTAATGATAGTAGAGTAGTCTTTTCACTACTCATGATTCTCTTTACATTTTCTAGATTTATATTTTGTTCTTGCGATAGTGTTTCTTCCTGGTTGCTTGGTAGTGTATCGTTTGGAAGTGTGGTGTTTTCACTTTTTGAAGTTGGCAGTTCTTTCTCGTTGGATTGTTTTTGTTTGGCACCACTTGATGTATCTGGTACTGTATTAGAATTTTGTTCATGTGTTTTTGATGGATTTCTAGTATTTCAAGGTCAGTAAACCAACCCTTCTTGATTATTGTTCTCACTTGATCGGCAAGACTTTGGCTAGTTGTCTGGAATTTTGCATATTCTTGCCAGATCTCTATCATTCTTTTCCCGTATCCTCTTTGTGAAAGGTTGCTCCTAAAATAGCATTGTAGTGCAAGTTGATTATCTTCCCTAGTCCATGTTTTGGGTTTAGGTCTCTGATCGTAGTAGTTTGTAACGTCATCGTTCATGTACATGAAAAAAGAGCAGCCAACATTAGTAGGATGACGATCAGGTCTCCCATGTTGGCTATCAGGACAGCACTTGCTGATCATGACACCCAGGCCTGTTGCTTGGGTCGCACGTTGTGTAATATTGTGATTGAACATTTTAATCATGAGTGGTATATTGTGGCTATACCAGACCCAGGGGTTGTTTATGATCTGCGCTCCTGACACATATGTGACCAAGAACAGCTCTGATGGCTGCACATAAACAGCAGGTCACAAAAAAAAAAAAATTGGATTTATGAAACCCAAAATTTTGACTTAGTTAAAGACCTATTTCTATTTTGCTTCCGGACCTGAAGACCGGGGCTAGGTTCGCATTCTCCTATATCGCGTTCATAGTTTATATCTATAGACCTATTTTTGGATTATTTCTATTGAAGCTGATCATTTTTACAGATAAAAACCTCCGATGACTCTGCAGTGAAATTAAGGGCGGAAATTTTATCGAGTAAGTAGATCGGTGAGTATTATTGATTTTAGCGCGTTAAATTTAAACAAATCTTACATATTTCAGAATAGTTGACCAGGAAATAATTTAGATGATTAGGAAGATTCTTCATTTAAAAAAGGGAAAAATTGTACATCAAAAGATTTCACAAATGTTCGAAAATTCAATGTTGTATTCTTTAAAAAAAAAAGAGACATCTCACCAATCTTCCTCTGAAATAAGAGATATCTTATATTCGAATCTTTTATCGCCCCATTCCTCATAACTACAAAGAATTTTTTTTTATATCTATCCTAACAATTACATATCATGTGATTTTCGAGATCTTTCCAGTTTCTTGTATTCTTTAAAAAAAAAAGAGACACTTTATCGTCCCAGTCCTCAAAATTACTAAGAAATGGTTTTTTAATATCTATCCTAACAGTATTATTATTATTATTATTTCGAGAGTTTTTCACACCAGCGTAAGCCGATGGTTTCTCACTGGATGTCTCCAGGACTCTTCTCAATATTCTGGCCGATATTAATAGATTGGATGGTCTCCACTCGTCCTCTTATTTCCAAGTTCTCCATGTATTCATTTTTTGGTGACTGTACCAAGAGCACCAATTGCAAAAGTCGAGTATCTCCGTCACTTTTATGTTCTATACTTTTTTCAGGTACGTATCTTTCTTTCCACTTTCTTTCAATTTTATTCTGTGGTCAGCCGGGACAGCAAAGTCCACAATTCAGCAAGTTCTCTTTTTTTGTTGTTGTTGACTATTATTAAGTCTGGTCGTCTGGCCGAGTTTAGGGCATCTCTTTATATTTCATAATCCCCAGAGAAGTTTGTGCCTCTTATTTTCCAGGATGGATTCTGGGTTGTGCATATACCATTGGTTCATATGGTCAAATTTAAACTTATTGCACGATTGCCAGTGGAGTACCTTTCCCACCCAGTCATGCCTAGTCTTACGAGGAGCCTTCAATTAGTTTCCAGACTTTTTTCTTATGGGCATTTAAAATTCACTATGTTATTGCTATATATCTTATGAGATGACTGACCAATTATGATTTCAGGTTCAAATCAACAGCTACAGCAGCAATTGCAATACACCCTACTAAAGCCTGATTGTCATAGCTGGTGAATTTCAAAAATGCAATCTGGACATGAGGACACTTTAGAAGAACTATATGCAATAAAATTATTTCTTAAACTTGGAAAAAATACCACAGAAACGTATGGAATGCTTCAGACTGCTTTTGGAGCATCTTGCATGAGTTGAAGCATCAGTTTTTGAGTGGCATTAGAGATTCAAGGAAGGCAGGGAGTCTGTGAGGGATGATGAGCGGTGTGCGAGGAGTAAGGAAGTTAGAACACCAGAGTTGATTGGCCAAATAAAGAATTTCATGGATAAGGACGGTTGTGTGTCTATAGAGACAATAAGTGCACAGTTTGATATCAGTGTGGGAACTGTACACACAATTATTCGCGAGGAACTGAAGATGCGGAAGATTAGCGTGAAGTTTGTCCCAAGGGGGCTCAGAGAAGATCAGAAAGAAAGACGTTGTCATGTCAGCAGGAAGATTGTCGAGCTGATCAATTCAGATCCCGCAGTTCTTGATGCTCTGGTGACCTGCGATAAAATCTGGATCTATTGCTATGACCCAGAGACTAAGAGACAGTTCACAGTGGAAGCATGCTGGCTCTCCCAGACTCAAGAAGGCCAGACCACACATAGCAAATCCACCCACAAACTTTTGATGATCCCTTTTTTAGACAGCACTGGCATGATCTACATGCACTGGGTTCTCACTGGAAAGACAGTCAACAAGGAATACTATGTTGAGGTTTTAAGGCAGTTCATGAAGAGTTTCCGTCGGAAGAGGCCAGCACTCTTCAAATCGGGTCAGTGGCATTTCCACCAGGACAATGCACCAGTCCACAACTCCATCCTTGTCACATACTATTTGACCAAGATGGCATCAACACAGTTCCTCAATCTCCCTATAGTCCAAACCTTGTTCCCTGTGACTTTTGCTTATTCCCTAAGCTCTAGGAAAAACTTAGAGGCTGCCGTTATGAGATAATTGAGGAGATGAAAGAGGCTGTGACCAAGGTCATTGACATGCTCACACAAGAACACTTCCATGGGGTCTTCCAGAAGTTGTTGGAACGGTACAACAAGTGCATTGCAGCCGGAGGAGATTACTTCGAAGGGGACTAGAGTTTCATGTGCGTACTATCAATAAAAGTGCCCATACGAAAAAAAAGTCTGGAAACTTATTGAAGTGCCCATACGAAAAAAAAGTCTGGAAACTTATTGAAGAAACCTCGTATATTCTTTCTGCGCTAGTTTCCTGCATTTGCTTATTATGTGATTGATCGTTTCATCTCTATCACCATAACCTTCACTTGCTGTTTTGTTGCGTCTTATCTATTCTTGCTTTGATATAGTTGGTCCTTATAGCGTTTTTTTGTGCCGCTATTTGATGAGATTCATTTTCTCTCTTTATGTTTTCTTTTCCTTGCCACGTCCAAGTTTTCTCGAGTGAAATGTTGCTTGCTTATCGCGTAAAATGTCCATGCAGTTGTTTTTCTTCTCACTTTTGTTTTCTAGTTATTTTTGTTCTTTTGATCCTTGAGTTGTCAGTATTTTTCTAGTGGTTGCATTCAGTCTTTCCCCGTGTTTTTCTGTGTAGTCTTAGAGTCGCTGTATCGATATGTCCCGCTTTCTTCAATGTTGGTAAGTCCTCTTTCTCCTTTTCTTGACACATATAGTCTGTCGACGTCATCTCTGGGTTGCAAGTTTTCTTGTTCTCTGGTCCATTTGTTTAAGTTCTTCTCTGGTCCACTTCAAGAATGGTCCCGAGTATTTTACGAAGGAAACAGTCCAGGTATTTATCCCTTTTATAAGGTTTCTGGCAATTTAATTTGGTTTTGAGAAGCTTTCTCATTCTCCTGGGATATTCTTTTTATATTTTTTTTCCATCTCCACTTATTTTATGGTGTCACCTTCCAATATTCTCAGATATTTGTACGCTTCCTTTTCTCCGAGCATTATTATTATTATTTTTATTATTATTTGTTTTGTCTTCTTGGGCATTTTCACTTTCTACTATCTTCTTACATCAACGTTTTAAAAAAAAGAATCTACACCGAACATACACAATATTAATGCAATATCTATATTCAGATCACATTCTGTTAAACAATTTATCTGATACTTCCCCAAAATACTCCCTTAAATTCTTTTTCTGAACATTTCTTCTGAAATCATTCAATTTAATCTAATTTTTTAAAAACTATTCCTGTTTTTGATCTGATTAAAATTTTTTTTCAAAAAATATATTACACTATTAGTAAAAAACATTCAATTTGTTATTAGACTTTTTGAAATCTGTCTTGACAGTAAATTTCCTGTTTTATGAGAAATATAGAAAAATGTCATCCATAACTAGAAATTTTATCATTTTGAAAGTTTCAATAAGATCACCTCTCATTCTTCCGTCTAATGAAATAGATAATCCTCGTTTCTCTAATCTCTCCCTGTTACTGTAACCTTTCATTTTTTTAAAAATTATTTTTGTCATTCTTCTTGCATGCCTTCCAATCTCACTATTCCACTTTAATTTCCATGTCTCGACACTGGAATCCAAGCCTGAATATAACATTCTATATACAGGTTTCTAAGAGTATAAGAGATTTTTAAAACAACATTTGTCTCTCTTGAAATAAAATTTCCTAACCAACTAACAAATCTTTTCACTTGACCTCGATACAATAGGCAAAATATGATTATCATCTTTAGATGTATCATCAAAACTAACTCCATTGTTGAAAAATTACTGATAAAATGTTTATTATTTGATACACACAGTTTAATATAAAGATTTCATTTATATACAATCTCTTGCGTAGACATCAGAATTGATGTAGATTTTTGTAACCAAATATAAGATATTCTATTTATAACTTGTTTTTGTTTGTTTTTTATTTTAATGTCATACCAAGTTTTGTGGGTCGTTTAATCCCAAAGCCATCCTTTTTACCCCACTGCTGGTTATCATTCCAAACGTGAAGGTGATTGCACAACTCTCGTTCGAATTCGCTTAAAACAATGTGGCAATTCAGCTCGTTAGTCATTACACCACAGAGACCCTCACTGTACATATTTTTTTGAATGAGTCAAATTATTTTTATTTCAATTAAATTCTTTTCCAATTTGAGTGAGTATTAAAGAATTGGCTAGTGGATAGAGTGTTCGCCAATGGTCCGGGAGACCTCGCTTCAATCCCAGGTCGCGTCATACCAAAGACTTTAAAAATGGTACTTGATACCTCCTTGCTTAACACTCAGCAATATAAGGTAGGTATCGAGGGGAAAGTGGAGCAATCCAGGGAATGGAGTAGCACCCTCCCCTACACCTCGGTGTAGTAGCTATTAAAAAGGGAGCCTTCTGGTCGCCTTCGACTAAAGGGAGCCTACTTTACTTTTACTTATTAAAGAATAGGAGATGAGAACACTTTCAAATTTGTACGATAAGATAAATTCTAATTCCTATAAAGATTCTTTCCTTTCAAAAAGCATTGATACACATTTATTGACTTGGAGTCTTTGCTTAATGGCATATCAAACCTCCTGAGTTATTTAATGCCAAATTATCCTTATAGAACAGTAGTGGTACCACTTAATCCATTGCGAAGGCCCTGTGCCACATCTAAGCAAAAAGCTTAGTAAATTACCACTTAATCCATTGCTGAAGAAATTATGGTGTTCACACATTTCCCAAAGTTATTTGTCTAAAAGTGAACGTAATTGCTGGATAGGAGTTTGAACTCACTAACTATAATGTTGCAACCTTCGCACATTAGCCACGACACCACGGGAACTTCACTGGTACGTATTTATTCGAATGAGAAACATTATTTTCTTTTCAATTAAATTCTATCCAATCCTGTGTGTATTAAAGAAAAATAATAAAAAATGAAGATTAAAATTTGATAATAGAAATGTTCAGTTTCATTATTTTTTTCTCAAATATTTTCTGTTCCACTCAAATACGTTTTTAATAAGGACTGTACAGAATTTTGCTTTTCAAAATGTGTTTGTCGATTTAAGTTTTATTGAATTCTGAAAATTTTGAATTTCATAAAATAACATTGCTCAGAAAATAGACAGCAGATAATTAGCTACATAACAGATCAAAACAAATAATAGAGTAATTTTTGACAAGCGCTATGCTATTTATTCGTATATAATTATTTTCTTTGTTTAATGGCATGTTAACTTTGTTGGGTTATTTAATGCCGAAGCCATACTTGAAGAAAAACAGTTTGTACTATTTTGTCCATAGCTCGGGAAATAAGGCGGGTTCATATGTTTTCTAAGAGCATCAGTTCAAAAGTGAAGATAACAGGACGACCGGAGTTTGAACTCGCATACTTCAATATTGTAGTCCAACACGTTAGCAATTAGCCCATTGGGATTGCGCCTTAATTGACCTTACTACTCAAAGCAATTATCAGTGTACAAAAATGAAACATTTCAATGTTTAACTATTTTCCCTATTTCCTCTATTAAGGATAGAGAAAACCGAAAGACTTTACACTCTACAATTGCGGGTGGATATAGGTACCCGTGATGTAACAGTTATTTTTGTTGGAAATGGACATGGCTACCCATGTTCAAAACCTAGACGAGGCTGTTTGCATTTCACAATGTGCTAATACCCTTGGGCAAGGTATGCAGCCAACTATTATCTCTCCAGCTATAGATAAACAGTAGGAGAGACTGAGCTCTTTAACCTTGGTAAAGCAGCTTGTCTAATCAAAAGAAAACTCTCAGTTCAAACCAGCTTTACTCTGCTTAAAAATTAACCTTGTGTTGCACTCTGCTCGTTGGATAAATACATACAAACTACAGGTTGTTTATTTAAAAAGAAAGAAAGAATGCGTCTTTCATGTCAATTTTACAAATACGCCCAGTTGGCTGGGGTTGTAGAATACATTGACTGCCCCTTTGCAAATGGTTAAGAACTCCCAACGAGAGCCCCTGTTGGTCATGGGTGGCGACCCTCAATGCTGGAGGACGGGATCCTGGTGACTGAGCAGTCTTTGGCACTGCAACCAAAGTTGTTATGTGACCTGAAACACTCCACTTTAAGCCTGACTGAGCAAGAAAGGCATTCGGAGAGGTCCGATCAGATTAATCAGCTGGCCATGTCAAGCCCCAGCAGCTGTATGATTGTCCCAATCATATCCTTTAAAATGCTCTTGTGGTAAACAAGTATTCAACCCTGTTATATCTTAAAGGTTTTAGAAAGCTGTGGATGAGGTTAATTTGCACTGATAGAAAAATATGAAACATTTTAACTGTGAGCAAACAAATTATTAATATTAGATAGGATTTCGTGCAAAATAGCAATGCTTTAAATTTTGTATAAATAAAACTATTGGTGTTAGATAGCAATACTTGAAACCATTTAACTGTGTGCTAACAAATCATTAAAAATTTGATAGGATTATTAGTATTAAACAACAATACTTGAAATCCTTTCACAGTGTAAACAAATGAGCTCTAACTTGTAAAGAATAAAGTTACCAACAAATTATTTACTTACTAATTATATATATATATATATATATATATATATATATATATATATATATATATATATATAAGATGATTTAGGATTAAAGAACCTACAAGGATAGATATATAATTAAAATTATATAATTAATTTTTACTTTTGTTCTTGTTTATTCAAATATATTTACTAGTCATATCCAAATGAGATTGAAAATATACAATACATAAAATAAGGGGTCAAATGTGTTATTGAAAGAAAAATTGACTTTTCTTGGAAAATTTTGCTTCTTAGATATCAAAATATTTTGGTAAATTAACGTTATGAGCAAATGTTATTCTGGTGTGTATTGATAAGTTATTAAAAAACAAACAAACAAACAAACAAACAAAATCAGCCACTGAAAACAAGATGAGAAGACAAATTTCAATATGCCTTCAAGTGGGCAAGGTGTAACAAGATATTTTTGATCTAGCACTTGACCAAGTTGTACAGATTATCAGCGATGGCCATTTAAGTGGTGAGGGGTGCAGTTCAGACAGTTGCATCCACTTGAGGTTGAATTTGGCATGGTGTTTTGTGTGATCCCCAAAATAATGAATTTCACGATTCTGCTACTTTCTCTTTTGGTGGTTGGAGTAACAGGACACAAAGGTTCATTTGAACAAAGAATGAAAAACATATGGAAGATATGAGAAAAGTTGGTTTTAGCGAGAACAAAGATGTCTACTCTGCGGGTTGTATCTGTAATCCATTTTCTTCAAATTTCACGGCTTCAGAGCCTGAATGGAAAGAATAAAGCAACAGAGGTCTTAACTTTGAAAATGAGTTGTGGTTTTGTGTTTTTTCTTTCCCATCCGTCAATGAGCCATCATCAGCAAAGCAGTTTTTGCAGACAATGAAACTTGAACAATCAACATTATTATGTAAAGTGGAAACTAAAATAAGATGCATTTATTAGTTGTTCAGTCGGTTTATTTCGCAATATGTCAACATGGGTTACTTTATATCAAAGTTATTTTAACAATCATCTTTAACAATCATATTTTTAACCATTATTAATTTCTTTCAAGAGCCAACTTTATTTTTTATTTATTAGCACTGAAGTCTTTTGAAAATGTCTGAAAACTCTTATTTTCTTTCTACAAAAAAATCTCCGGATGAAAGCATATCTAACTCATTAATTTCATTACTATTACAGAAAATGCATTCATTTGTTTGTTTAATATTAATAATGCCCTTGAAAAAAAGAGGAAGAATGTTTAAACTTAATAGATATCATTACCATTACCACAATACTGGTATGCTATAATATTAGTTGATTGATTGATCGGTTGATTTTAAAGGCAAGCCAATCCATCCAAGGTTATTTCATGCCTTGAGGTTAGGGAATCCCATTCATTGTATGTTTATCTTTACATTTGTGTTATTGTTCCTTGTTTGATTTTTTTTTGACTAGAGGGGAATAATTTTTAACTGATCTATATGACCCATCGATGTGACCCTCACAGGTACTACCATACTAGATAAAAGTATATTTGGGAGTAATAATAATGAAGGGGTATTACACACTCCACAGATTTCTAGAACTGGGGCCTTATGATTTGATTCAGTTTAATGTCATATCAGGATATTCTTTTTTTGGCAAGGGTCTTACCCCTTTACAGGGAATAGAGTATGCATATTTGATTTAGTTTAATGTAATGTTCAGGACATCTTTTTTTTTTTGGCAAGGGTCTTACCTCTTTACAGAGTATACAATCGGTTTATTCTAAACCCCCTCTGACAGGATGTATGATATTTTGTCTTTGCTTCCAGCTTTTTCTTTTTTGAAAAAGAAAAGATTAAATTAAAATATGGTTTTACAAGTATTCCTGTGTACAGTTTTTAACAGTCAGTCGTACATGTATAAAACTTTCATGATATGGCATCGGGTAATTGAAGCAATTCTCATTACACTAAACAATAAAAATATTCCATTCTTGTACATTTTTTGATGATTTTTAATCAATGATATCCAAAACTAAATCACTAAATACTTTACACAGTGCAGGTGGCTAGTCTAAAAACACCAAGTAACAATGCGTCTCAAATTGTCTTTTGAAAATGTATAGTTTTTCTTTTTTTCTTTTATTTTTCTGTATTTCTGTATTCTCTCAAGAGTTAAATTGATCTTTAAAAAAAGATTTTTTTTACATTAATGCCAAAATGCTCAGGAAATGATTGAAAACAGTCATGTTCCTCCAATACAATGATAAATAAACCACTAGATGAAAACATCTCTTATGGGAAATTTGGGACTGATATTTTTGGGTTCGGCCAGAAGTATCTAATGCCTAAGGTTTTTTTCTAACTTTCAAAAATCTTATTCAGAATTAATCAAGGGGATTGAAAAGTTAATCTTAGACAGCTATTTAGATCCACCTGCTCAAAATCATTAATGGGCCCTGAAAGCTTTAGCAATAAATTCTTTTTTGGCGTGGCTGTGATCACTTTGAATTAATTCTCTTAGATATGTCACCAATCTGTCTCTTCTCCTCTAAGCTATGAGTAAAATAGTTTTGGTGATGCAACCAGTCTTGGCATAGAACATCTATTCTGACATAAGCCAACATAGCAGAATAAGGTACATTTGGGTAAGAATTGTGAAGTAGAAAACTTGTGGTAGGTCTGTAAAAGATGATATTGAAAGAATACACTGGCATAGTGCCATTGCATAATATTGCCTTATCAGTCATTCATTTACCTTTTCATCATCATCATAGTGTACCAGGTGCAAAGATTCCCTTTATTTTCTTATCATCTGTTCCTATTAGCCATAGTTCTGAGCAAGTCTTCTAGATGACATCCAGTGTTCGCAGAAAGCAGATGAATGTAAATGTGTAGGAGTCTATGGGAGAACATTGTTTATGAGTCTTTCCTTACTTCTCCAGCAGTGTCTAATATGTCTTGTTCATCTTACTAGGATAGTTTGTGAGATGGGGAGTAAGTAGCCGAACAGCTTGTGTTTTGTTGAGTGCTGTTTCCAGGATTTATTCAAAATTGGGATTTTAGTCTAGTTGATGCAAGCATTCAGTAATACTGATACTGGTGTAATGGTCAGCTCTCTAGATTTCGAATCCAGCAATCTGAGTTCAAATCTTGGAAGAACCTTGAGTATAAAATGCTTCATATTTTGACTAATATAAATAATAGGCCTGTTTAGTTTTGTGTTTCTTTCTTTTATTGGCATATCAAACTTTGTGGAAATTTACTGTCAAGAAAGATTTCATAAACTAAGTCTATAAAGCCAGTGAGTTTTTTTTACTAATGGAGTAATATATTTTTGGAATGAATTGCCTAATCAGATCAAAAACAGCAAAAGAATAAAACATTCTAAGATTAAATTGGATGATTTCAGAAAAAAGAAAAAGAATTTGAAAAGGCATTTTGGGGAACTTTTTGGATGAATTGCTTAACAGAATTTGATACGTTTATAGACATTGTATTAATAGTTTATATGTTATGTGCCAATTCTTCTTTTTTTTTTTGTAGGTTGATGTAAGAAGATAGTAAAAAGGTGAGATGCCTTAGGAGGCATACTAAACAAATAAAGAAAAAGTTATCAGGACAGGAATATAAATAAAAAAGCAACACAGATCCTATTCAAAAGTAAAATCTTACAATAAGAAAGAAGAATATTTGTGATTTTGTTTTGTCAAAGATATCATTTTGTTTTTCAAATTATCCAAATGCTTACCCTCATGAGCTATGCACTCCTGAAACCTCAACCTGATAGTGTTAATACACGGTTGAACAGAATGATGTGTCTTGGATTTGGGATGTAAATAAGAAAAATGCAAAATTGATTCTATTCAAAAGTAAAATTTTGTAATAAGAAAGAACAATATTTTTGATTTTGTTTTGTCATTGTCATCACTTTGTTTGTAAAATTATATCATCCAAATGTTTTCCCTCATGATCCGTATCCTCCTGAAACCTCATCTTGAAGTTCTGTCGCATTCACTTTGTCATTGCTTCTGGTATTTGATGTGATTTCATAATGAATAAAATCTTTGTCAGTTATCTGTGGCCAAAATTTAAAGATTTAGACCTTCAATTAACCTCATAGGAAGTAATCACAAGGAGATAGATTAGGTAGGTTAACCAACTGTGGAATATCACTGTACAGAAGGGTCACCATTTTTTAAGTTCCTATCATCAGCACACATTCCATGATATGATGGTAACTGAAATATTATGGCTGTTGGTGGTGAGAGATATAACTTCTATCCTCTCAGTGACCACTAACCACTAGTGCTGTATGGCTACTTAGCTCCCATCACATTAATCATCCATGATGAACAAGACATGTTTGATACTGCTCAAAAAGTAAGGATGAGTTAATTAACAACATTTTTTTATGAACTCTTAAATATAGAAACAATAATGTTTGTTGACCAGCAATGATTTATATACATCAGCTCTGTGTGAAAACTAGACGCAGTCTAGAAGACCTGTCAGGAGTGATGTAAACTGGAAAGATTTTTTCCCAGGGAGTCATCAATGAGCTCACAGTTTGATTTTGATTTCAAGAATCTTATAACAGAGATGAGAGCCGTAAAAATGAGACTGTAATTGGCAATAACTAATTGAGGTCAGTTATTGGCCTAGTCGGTAGATTGTTCATTAATGGCCTCGGAGACTAGGGTTCCAACTCAGGTTGAGTCATACCAAAGATTCAAAAAATGGTACTTGATGCTATCTTGCTTAACACTCAGCATTATAAGGTACAGATCAAGGGTAAAGTGAAGCAATCCAAGAAAGGGTGTAGCACTCTTCCCTACACATCAGTGTAGTAGCTATTTAAAAGGGAGCCTTTGGGTTGCCCTCGACTCTGGTTGCCAACTTTACAAACTTTACATGTTTAACATAATTCGAGAGTTTGCTGAAGAACTAAACGCTCACAATTTTTTGACTATGCATTAAATTTGAAATTTGAAAAAAAAAAAAATGGGTGCTGCATAATGATTTCTGTTTCTTCTCTAAAACAGCATAAAGGATTAATTTGTTCCTTTAGCAAAAATTGGAATTTTATAAAGCCAAAGTGAAACATCAAAATATTTCCTGAAATCAAATCTGCACCAAAAGAAATTTATTGGTGGCTAGGGGAATTATATATGGCAAATATATGGAATTATATATGGAAAATAGTAGTCGTTTTATTTTTGGGAATTACAGCGGACTTTTGTTAAAAAGTTCGTTCAATAGCATTCTTCTTCGCCTTCTCTTTTTTTTTGTCACTATCAAATGTCTTATTTCTTTATCACTCTTTCCTTCCATGCACTTTAGCTAGTGTTCATGGAAAAGGTTCACCTTCCTCTTCTTGGTGATGGCGTCAGCGTTTTTATCGTTGGCCTGTTGATGCTTATCATATCAGTCAGATTGCTATGACAGGCTGGGCTATGACATGTGTTGTGTGGCATGCACCTCTGTTGAAACCTGTTTGAAAACCTGTCTTGAACTGCCAAAAACTCGCTACTTGATTTTCTTATTTAACGATTTGATGGAATCAATTCGAAGGTTTCCAAAGGTTCGATGCTCACCAGTGGAACAGTAGTGCAACATGTGAAAGTTCATGTGTTTTTTCTCTACAGGTCACTCTGGCTGCACAAGCAAGGTTTGTGAGATTTTTGATTGTCAGACCTTTATACCCAATGACTGATGACAGCTGATGTGCTCGAATGTTCTTTAACCTCGAGAACGCCGCAATTTAATGACGGCACCTCTCCGAAATATTACATATTGATTGATTGACTGATTGATTTTAATGGCATGTCAACCCTTCTAGGGTTATTTTATACCAAGGGCTTAGGAAATGGCATTTATTGTATATTCATCTCTACATTTTTGTGTAGTTGTATCTTCGATTTTTTTGCAAATAGTCCTATCATATACAAATAATTTTTAATCAGATCTATTTGACCTATAGGTGAGACCTTAATAGGTACTACCACTCTAGGTCATAGTAGACCTGGGAGTAATGGCAATGAAAGGATACTCCATATTCCCTAGTTATCTAGAACTAGACCTGAATAGTTAGATTCAGTTTTATGTCATACACAGGATATCAACTTTTTTTGGGGGGGGATGTCTTTCACCCTGGGAGAGAATGGTGGGATGTAAATGTAAGTGTAATGTGCTTGACTGCAACATTGAAGTGAGCAAGTTCAAGGTCATTGTGCTGTTATGTTCCCATTTGGATTAATATTCTGGGGAAAGGTATGAACTCACTTAACCCCCCAGCTATGGGTTAAATAGTACCACTTCTGTTCTTCTTTAATGATGGCTTTTGCATTAAATAACCCACAAAAGATGATATGCCATTAAACAAAGAAACCAAACGAAACCGAACCAAACCTAGATTATTAGTATTAAAGAGAAATAGCTCTGCCAACCAATGGTTTTTATAGTCAAAGAAAATGTGATTGGAAAGTTGATTGTAATTGGACAAAAACAATACAGTCAGGATTATATTGAATTTTACAAATTATATATATATATATATATATATATATATATATATATATATATATATCTTTAAGAAAAAACAAAAACCGGTCATATTTGGATTATAAATTTATTTCCATCCTGTTATGGGCTTTTGATATAACAGGATGGAAATAAATTTATAATCCTAATATGACCAGTTTTTGTTTTTTCTTAAAGAAATTATTGTTCTGTAATGTCAGTTACATTGAGCTCTTAACCAGGAAAATTTAAATGTTTACCGTCGAATGTTTTTTTTATCCTGATGGAATTACTCCCAACTCCGGTGTAACTGGACCGTATAATACTTGTATATATATATATATATATATATATATAATTTACAAATTTTATATACATATAATTTACAAATTATATTATATATATATGTATATATTGAATTTTACAAATTATATTGAATTTTACAAATTTAATATTTATTCACCAATAAGGGGTTGATATGCCATTGAATAAATTAAACCAAAACAAAGCAAGCATACCTATCCCAGAAAATAAATTCTAAGAGGCAAACATGAACTGAATGTTTCCAAATATGTTTAAGGACCAAACTAATTGCTTGACTTTAAATCAGGGTTGCCAACTAACCTGACCCACCACTAAAAAAATAAACAAACTGTCTTCTTTTCTAGACCAACCTCATATGCATTTTCCAGTCTAAGTATATTATCTGCAATTTTCCATTGTTACCTACAAGACTTAAGAATGTTCTCAATTAATTATTTATAGCAAACTTGTGAATAATCAAATCTGTGAAAGCTGGACCTGTGAAAGTTGAGTTTTGACTGCAATTTAAAAGTTGTGCTAACATATAAAAGAAGACAAGACAAGATTGGAAGATATACGCTTTTTGACCTCGACTCAGAAAGTGTTAATGAGTTTACAGTTCTTGTTCACACCTTTTAAACTACTTGTAAGAAACTTTAGTTCTTATCCTATTTATCCCTTTCAAAATTTCTTCCAAATATTCATGGTGCTTCTAAAAGCAAAGTACAATCTTTTTGAAGTCTTGTTGTAACTTTATTGTTATTACAGGATGGAATGATAAAATTGTCACCCTAGAAAAGATGACATGATTCCATATCCGTTTAATGAAAACTGGTTTCCTTTTTTTGTTGCAGACCATCAACTAGTTTGCAGTTGTATACAAATCTCAAAAGTGATAGGAGCCTTCTATCATGTCTGAAAGTGACAACGAGCGAGATCCGATATGCGCCGCTGTACAACTCATGCTCTCTACCGATCCAAGTTATGACAACAGGACTATTGCCAGCACCCTCAAAATGCAAATCTAGATTGCCATGAATAACAGGGATGTGCCCAGAGTGATGAAAACAAAGTTTCCGGCTACGGTTATGGTCTTTGGTGTGGTTTCAAGTGAGGGCCACATCATGCCACCTCACATCTTCGAAGTCGGCTTGAAAGTCAACACCAAAGTGTACCTGGATGTGCTGAAGAGTGTGGTGATCCCCTGGTGCAATCAGGTGGCCGGTGGCGGACCCTGGGTGTGGCAGCAGGACTCGGCACCTGCCCACAAGTCCAAAGAGACCCAGGCTTGACTTCAGAAGGAGTACTTCGCCTTTGAACTTTTCTCTCATTGGCCCCCCTCCTCCCCAGACCTGAATCCGCTGGACTACTTCGTTTGGTCATACATCGAAAACATCACCAACATGACCTCCCACAACACCAAAGCCAGCCTGATTGCCGCCATCCGCTGAGTATTTGCCGAGCTTCTGCCGGCGCTTGTAGAAAAGGCATGCTCCCAGTTTCGCATCCGTATTGAGGTGGTGATTGAGGCTGAAGGCGGCTGCATGGAATAGATGTCAGCTCTACTATATAAGCAAGTTACCTGAATTGATTTTTTCAATAAAAGTTTTAAAATAAAGCTGTAGTATTGTTTTCATTTGGATGACAATTTTATCATTCCACCCTGTATAATTATTTTTTATGTGTTTTAACCTCAGCTCATTGGAATCCAGGTGACAGCAAGTCTCTTTAGTTCCTCAGAACTCTTCTATGTATTCTAGCTAATCTCAGCAGTGCAGTAGTCTAAATTGACTCAATCCTTTCATGGATCTCCATCTTTCCCACTCTTTTTGCCAACCTTTAGAATTTTTCCAAGATGTCTAATTATGTTTTGTGTTACGGACAATTCAAAGATTTCTTCTAAATTAAACATACCATGATTTTGTTTATTCTTGTGGAACATTAAACACTGAAAACCGACATTTAAAGTTATTATGTATTAAGAATTTCTATGGCACTGAAACATTGAAAGAAAAAAGTAATTTTTATTTCGAAAATATAATTACTATATAGAATTTTGAGTTAAGGTGTTCTTGTTTTTAGACTGATATAAATTCATGTTTTTGATTACTCAGAAGAAAATAAAATTTTTATGAAATACCTTTTTGCCTGTGTGTATTTATTGGCATTTTTGTATTAATGAAAACACACACACACACACACACACACACACACACACACACACACACACACACACACACACACACACATATATATATATATATATATATATATATATATATATATATATATATATATATATAATGTGAATGTACTCTCATTATGTACAGTGTAACTTCATTTCAGATTGAATTTACTGCAGTTTTAATTTTTGGCATTCTGTTTTAAATTTAACACACACACACACACACACACACACACACATGCATGTGCACATGAATGGCACATGCATGTGCACATGCATGTGTGTGTGTGTGTGTGTGTGTGTGTTTTACATTTCATTTTGAGTTTAATATATATATGTGCTTGTTTGTGAGTATTTTTACATTCTATTTAAAATTCAACACATATACATACACTGACACAGACACCAACACACACACGTGTGTGTGTGTGTATGTGTGTGTCTGTGTATGTGTATGTGTGTGTGTGTATGTATGTGGGGGTTTGTGTGTGTTTTACTTTAAAATAAATTCAATTTGATTAAAAACCAAAAACTTGAAATTAAAACTAAAACCCCACCAATAATTGAAGTAAATAAAAGAGTCAATATATCAATGATATCAATAAATCAAAGATAAGATTAAAAAGAAAAACAAATTAAATAGTCCACCTGACAACTCTAAGTTTCCCAAGAATTTGATCATCAAGCGAGTTTTGGTGATTAATTTTGGTTTAAACATGACAACCCATGAAATTTGGAAACTTATAGACTATACATTAAAATAAACCTAATGTGGCCAAATTCCATGAGAGTATCTTGATCATCCTATGAACTTTTCAGTAGACCCTCATATATAAAGTGTTGTTCAGCATTCAAGTTAAATGCTTTACGTGTTTATTTCTTTCTGTAGAGTAATGGTTATCATGGTAGTAAATAGACACAGTGATATGAGTTCAAATCCTGAATGAGGCTGATTACATTTGACATAGCACTGATATCCTTGCAAAAGGAATGAATCCAATTATTCTTCCTTTAGTTATTGGTAAATAGTAGGGCAGACTTGTATCTTTAACCTTAGTTAGACCATCAGTCTAGGAGAAGGAAAACTCTGAATTTCAAACCAGCTAAACTTTGCTTAAAAATTGACCTAGTGTCACATCCTGCCCGCGTTGAGGAATTGGTAAATGCATACATCTGTTTGAATAAAATGAATTATGAAGTATAATCACCATACTCAGTATGGGTGATATTATCCCAGAACGGTTCCATGATAAGCTATATTCTAAAAAACTACCCACTGGGTATTACATGACTCCAGGACCTTTCCTTTTTTTACCTTTCTTATGGAATTCTCTATGATCCCTGAGCCTAAATCTTAGATTCAAGCTCAGTATACATTCAATTCTCAAAACTCTTTTCTATCAGAACTGAAAGTGTTTATAAACTGAAAGGGCTGCCCTGAAGCTACAGGAACCGTTTGACTATAAATCAAAATATTCATCATCAAATGGTCAATATTTTATCAATACTGACCAGTTGATAAATGGTCCGCACTGGCACTTAAACCAATTTCAACCGATGGATCCATTGTATTGCAACAAATATAGAATGCAGCTATTGTGAATTACGTATGGAGTAATTGATGAACTACATCTTAGTAAGATTAGACGTGGGAGAACATTGCTGACATCAAATAATGGGCTGTCAAGGTAAAAGAAAAAGAAAGGAAGAAAAGAAAATATATGGATGAAAAAGAAATGAATTCCTGGGTAGAAATGATTGATAGCAAAACTCAAGCGATGTTGGTGAAGAATTGAAGAAGATGAATAAAAAAATTATAGGTCTGAAAGAGTATCCATCTAAACATATTTTGTTTGGAAAAAAATAGATAAGGCTCTCTTATATCTTGAGGGTATGGAATGTAAGGAATTGTAGATGCCTAAGAGAAGTTGTTTTTGATTTACTTTCTGGGCAAAAATAATTTTCAAAGAGATATTGAACAAAGTTATTGACAACTACTATTACTAGCAAGAATTATGAAATTAGTATGCTTAAAGGAGGTTTTCTTAGGGTTTTTCATTTAGCAGTAAATAAGCTAGTAACAGATTAGATACAAAACCTTTCTTTAATAGCTGAACATTCTGGCTTCATAAAATATTCCTTAAAGAAACTATTCATCATCAAATGGTCAATATTTTAGCATTGCTGACCAAGTGATAAAATCATTAATATCATAACGTTTATATTTTTTTTTTTTCAAGCCATGAAAATACTATGGAATAACCCAATATTGATGGTTGGTAAGTGACTGTTTTGTAGGCAATGTTTTCAGTATTTGTTAAAAACAGCACGTGTAGTTCCCATTTAACTTTTTCTCTTAGCATTTCGTTAGAGTTCGAGCGGTGCACCCATTCAGTAGTATGGACATGGCTATAACTTGGAAGTATTCCTGTTTTATTTTATCAGAGAGATCAGATTTTTATATGGTTAATAAATTGCCAGTAGCAGTCTATGCTTTAGTCTAGAATATGTTGAAGTTATTTTCAGTTGAAGAGATATTGTTACTGATGTATAAGGTGTCTCATGATAGATGCTGCCATTAATTTGAATAATTCATATTGTATCAAGTCATCTTTCATCTGAGTCTTAAAAAGCAATCATATCCCTTCAGAAAGGTCAAACCAGAAGACAAGGGCAGAAATTGATTGACCTGTCTTACAGTACATGTGAAAGACCAAGTTCTTGGGAACATCTTTGGATGGACTTTTTTGGACTCCTTCTGACTGAATCTTTCACTGCATTCACATTGTCAGGACATCTTACAGTCAACTTCCTGTCAACTTCCTGTCAGATTTTCAGCCTTCTTGTTGAGGTTGTTTACTGACCTTGTAGCTTAAAATTTGTGCACCCAATGATAAATTTGACATTTCTGGAGATAATTGTTAAAGTTAAACTTTCAGCAAAATTTTGCTTGCATAGTTTTGAATGGTTTTGTCTCCAAATAAGTAGTAATACAAAATATTTTTTCTCTCTTATCCGAGGCATTGTAATTGAGGATTAATAGTTGTTATATTATACTGTTTTCAAATCTGAAAAAAAAAGAAAGCAATGTTATCATTAGTTATTAGTAGTCACATATATTGAGGCACCCCGTATATGAACTGGTTTAGTAATTTCAGAGGGTTGCCATTTAATGAGAAAATGGAGCCATTTTGCATAAAACACAAAGTTCTTCTTATATTTATAAACAGCATTAACTGTATCTATAAGAATGTGTAGAATATCTCAAAATAAATCAGGCATTTTAAAGCATGATGCATTTTAAAGTTGCTGTCAACTTCTAAGTAATAAGAATAACTAAATAAATCTAATTCTCTCACTCTAAACAAGTCACCATAAGTAAAGATTGGTATGCAGTGCCTCCTGGGCATTCAAAATCATTAATTTCTGGTCATTTTAGCACTGCGATTTCATCATTGATCAATGAAAAATCAATAAATAAATCAATAATTTCAAAGTATGTTACCACTATCTGGAAGGTACCATTTAATTTTGGCTGTAAGTAACCTAAATAATTGTCAAATCAAAAGAGAAGATTTAGAGGTGCTTTGACCATTGGAAAACTCACTGGAGTAAATGTGTTCAATATCAAGTGCAGCATCCTATATACTTTGACTTTTTCTTTTTTTTTTTGTAAACTGAAAATTCATCTTGAAGATCAAATTTGAGGATTTGAAGGACATAAAAATAAATGTGATGACATAGTTTTACACTCTACCAAAAAAAGATTTCTAGATGTACATTGACTTACAAAAACTTCTCTGAATGTGCTGAATGATAAGGTAACTATTTTGATTAAGGAAATTTGTTGTCACTCAGACTTCAGTGAAAAACTACCAGTCAAAAGTGGTTGGAAAAACATGCAAGAAATATAATGATTAAAATAATGGAATGGTTTTCAAAGGCCTGGAAAAAAGATGGGGGAACTGGAGATCAGAGGAAGAATGAAGACCATGCAGACCACAACACTATTAAGATCATCTAGAATACTTAGTTGAGTCCTAGGGAACTGAGGAGACTTACTGTCACTTAGACTTCAGTGAAAAACCACCTGTTAAAACTGGCATGAACAACTTGCGAGATGTAAAATGATAATGATAATTTATTCACACACCTTTATAAAGTTTTGAGTATTTCCATCTTATATAAATGGTTTGCAAACAAATCTATTTAACCCATAATTCATACACTAATAGTTCCTATGACTCTATGTCAGAGTGAATCCAAGCGTAATTGCAATGAAGGGGAAATCTTCAACCAGGATCTTTTCTCTCTGTAAGGGGTACAGTTGTAGTATTCTGTGCTGGGTGCGGGGTTTAGTATATTTTGAATGAATTTTGTTCAGGTTATATAGGAGAGACATTTTTAAAGGATGGAATAATTATATCTTAGGATCAAGTGACTCTCTGATTTTTGTCATTTCCATGTAAATTGAATACAATAAAATTGCCAAAAATGCAAAAGTACACTGAATATAAATAAATGAATTAAGAATGAAATTGTTCAGCAAATTTAATGAATTTTTCATCAGATATCAAGAATAGTCTGCACTTTCTCCAGAACAATCATACATCATTTATTTCTTGTCAATGAGATTTCAATAGCAATGAAGAAGAGACTCCATATTACCCCAATCTCCAGAACTGAAACCTCACCACCAGATACCGTTTAGCATCTAACCAAAATCAGGACATTACCTCAGTCAGGATTTTACCACTTAATAAAAGATGCAATTGTATTTCTACAGAACTTGGAGCTGGCAGCAAAATTCACTGGTTTTTACTTGAAGTCAAATCAAACATAATTTATGTATTTTAATCAAGATGGTGCCATCTCCTCCTTAAATGGTAAGTCACTGAAATTTGTAGACCAGTTCATAGACCTCAGAGAAATATTTCATCAACACAATGTGATTTCAATATATGTATTGGTAAAGTATGAACTACAATTGGCCCGTTATTGACCACATGGAAGTCAGATAGAATAAAACAGAAGTACTGCAAAGCTGTATGGAAGCACATGTGGAGTAATGAACACAGTGACTTGAGTTCAAATCCTGGATGAGGCTGTTTGCATTTTATATAGTGCAAATACTCTTGAGTAAGGTATGAGTCCAATTATTCTCCCTCCAGCTGTGGGTAAATACTAGGGCCTGCTCATATGGATGAACACTTAAGTGACATTCTTTCATGGACTTCTACACATGGACACATCAATGTTGGCTGATCAGTAAAAACTTACATTCATTAGCTCGTTTCAGAAACAGGATGCCTTCTAGAAGACTTACTAAGAGTGATGGTCTATTGCGTCTGGTAAGACAGAGAGAGAGAAAGAGAGAGTTATGAGGAATTCATGATCTAGATATGCCTTGATCATGATGATAATGATGAAGGGGTGATATTATTGTGTGTATTGATGATGATGAAGGATTGATATTATTGTCTGTTGTATTTTGATAAGGAAGAAATTCAAGATATTTCTTGAAACTTGAATAATTTTGTTGATGTTTAAACCAAACAGGAATGAAGATACAAAATAAAAGGAAAAATGTCTATTTGTGAAATTAGGTTCATAATAGAAATAATTAAACAATTCTGAAGCTTGCAATCACTTGATAGAAGCCACCATTTTGTGCAGGTTGTAAATGCAGCATTATTTATACTCAGAAGACAAAATATCTTGTGATTATTTCATGTGTGACGGCAAATTGACTAAAATCCCAAAACGGGACTTTATTTTCGCACGTGTGAAGACGGGGCAGGTTGGCACTTGATTCCCTATAGAATAAGTCCTCGTTCAGAGTTTTTCTCTCAGGCATATAAGAACTGGCATATTACGTGAGGGAATAATTTAGGACCAGACTGACCGCCGCTGGCAAGGGGTTCCAAATTTCACACTATCACACACCCACCAGGCCGCTTTCTTCCTTCCCCGAGACAATGGAAGATAATGAGCCTATAGGTTTTAGTCGTAATAATATTAATATTGTAGTAGTCGGCAACTCTGGTTTCCCATGTGATATTTTAGGAATTAATAGGACAATTCTAAGCAAGATAACATAAGGCGAATAGAAGCTGAAAAGAAGCATGAAATAACAACATAGACCACATGGTAACATAAAAATACATGAATTCCTTTACTACAGTTATGTACACTTTCACAGTGTCAAAAACATATAATAAATTGACAGTCCACGAATATAAATGTCTTTTCTTGACTTTTATCTTTCTTCAAATTGAGAGAGAGAGAGAGAGAGAGAGTGGTATATAAAATTTGGGTATAAAGGAAAAATGTCCCCAAAGTTACTTATCTTTTTCTCGACGGGGTTCCACTGGAGAATCGTTCTTCTTTCACGGGCTAATAGACTTTGTTCTGTTTTTAATACTGGCTTGAAGGACTTGGGGTCCTTCGTGTCTCAGTAATTCTTTTGTCTTCCACCCGGAGTAAAATGGCTATGGTTCGTCCGCTCTCTACGAACCCTGCTCAAAAACTATTTTTCTTATCCTTTACTTCCGCTGAGGGGAAGGGAGCCCCACTTCCGTTTTGGGGTCCCAGCCAATCATTTGGCTTCTCTCTCTTTCCCCTTCCGGTGTCCGGCGACCTGAGGTTACTAAGTGCCAACACCTGGTCTCCCCTGTGTGACCCACATTCCTTCCTTAATGGTCACTTTTTTTGACGGCTTGATACTGTCAATTCAAATATGAGTAGTAGTAATTTTATCTCCCTCCTCCCAGTGGGATATCACGTGACACATGTTTTCATAGAAGCTGAATGCAATGAAAAATAAAGAAAATATAAGCTATATTATCAACATGATTCTTTTAAGAATTAAGCTAAAATAACTTGTTAAAATAATTGTTTTAGAATCATGTAACAATACACATTTAGCCAACACTTCTGCCACAAGTAGCTTGAGATAAAAGTTCAGTTTTTAAGTAGAGTACAGCTGGGTTGAATTTAGAGATTCTCTTCTCATTAACTGGTTGCCATACCACAACTATTTACCTGTAGATGGTTTGGGGAAGAGAAAGGTTGATGCCTTTCTGAATGGCATGCGAAGAAAGTGAATATAAACACTCTTATTCTCTGGGAGAAGGAAAAACTCTGAATTCAAACCAGCTGTACTCAGCTAAAAAGTTGACCTTGTGTCATACACTGTCCATGGTGAAGGGTTTGGGTAAATTCATGCTACCAGATTTTATTGGTTTTTCATCATATCATGACAATGTCAAATATAAAGTCTTAGTTGTATTCACAACTTTCAAGTTACAAAAAAGTTATTTCCGATTTGAAAGATTTGAATCAACTGCCAAGAATTTCCTTAACATTACCTATGGATTTAATTTAATATTTGTTCTACTCAGAAAATACTTGATCTAAAGAAACTTAAATATCAGAAGAATATTTCGGAGAAAATTAACTTTTTACAAAAATTAGTCTTAGAGGTGCTGTAAAAAATGATATTCGTATAATCAGACCATTGAGTCATGTTTTCTTGTACTGTGACGGCTTGTCTTCATGTGAAATTATCCAACTTGTGTTGTGCACTTAACTAAATGGTGTTCCAGTAAAGTGCTTCCTGTTTATTGATAAAAGTAACCATGTGACCAACTTTATTTCTATTTTATGATTCTTTTCTTCTTTTTGTTTTGTTAATCCATCATTTGGCTTAAGTTGGATAAGAATTTTATTATCTGTCTATTCACATATATTTTCTGAGTATTAACTCCAAATTTAATTCTCTTCTTTTATTTGTTCTACTTAGGAAATACTTGATCTAAAGAAACTTGAGTATTGGAGAAGCATAGAGATTAATTTTTTTGGTATATGTAAATAGTCTTTATTTTCATTTTTTTGTCTTTTTCTTTTTTTTTTTTTTTCATGGGGGATTCCTTAGTCCATAAAGACTTGGACTCAGATAATAAAAGTAAAAATCAATTTCTTTTCCTGTTAAACTTAGGAACAAGTTTCATAAAAAATATTTTTTGATCCTAATATGAAAACAATTTAGACAAACATTTTTATTTTTTGGTGAGGGTGGTGGTTATGTACAAAATAACATGCAATGACAAGAAGCACTTTTGCTTTTCAATAAAAAAAACATTGTTTTCCTTTTTCTTTGAATTGCAAATGTTTTACAAAATAAGTTTTCCAGATACAATGCCAGGCTAGAAAGAATTTAACCATTTTGAATCATTCAAGAACTGGTTGCTTGGTCTTGATGTAACTTGGTAGTCAATAAAAGGGACAATTCATTGAATGTCTTATTTTTATTTGAATTCATTGAATTGTGTTATTTTTATTTGAAATCATTGAATGTCTTATTCTCATTTGAATTCATTGAATTGTGTTATTTTTATTTGAATTCATTGAATGTCTTATTTTCATTTGAATTCATTGAATTGTGTTATTTTTCTAAGAATAAAAACAACAGAATGAGTTTAAATGTTGATGGAAAAATACTGCTGTAAGAATGAATCTACACTATTACGTCTTAATGCTAGATATAATGACAATGGTCTTGACACTGGCCTGCCATAACAATTGAGAAAGAGAACTCAGTAAAGTTGCAAACTCTGTAACTAAAAAGGAAATTATATATATTAGCTGATAACCTCAAGCTAACAAAGGAAAGAAGCAGAAGGTACCCCACAAAAACAATTACTGATGCTGACTATGCTGATGACATAGCACTTCTGGCAAATGCACCCACCCAAGCTGAAACCCTGCTACATAGTCTGGAATGAGCTGCTGGTTCTTTGTCAATGTACATGAGACGGAATATATGCGCTTTAATCAAACAGGCAACATCTCCACACTAAACGGTAGCTCTCTGAAACTAGCAGACAAGTTCACCTACCTAGGAAGCAGTGTCTCATCAATCAAGACAGACATCAACACGTGACTAGAAAAAGCATGGACAGCTATCGATAGGCTATCCGTCAAATGGAAGTCAGACCTGACCGATAAAATGCAACGTAGTTTCTTTCAAGCAGAAGTCATATGAATGCACAACATGGATGCTAACTGAACGCATGGAGAAAAAGCTTGATGGCAACTACACAAGAATGCTGTTAGTAATATTCAACAAGACCTACAGGCAGCACCCAACAAAGCAGTAGCTGTTTGGCCACCTACCACTCATCATGAAAACTATCCAAGTTAGATGAACTAGACATGCGGGACACTGCTGGAGAAGTATGGATGAGCTCATAAGTGATGTACTCCTGCGGACTCCTTCACATGGACGAGCAAAAGCAGGACGACCAACCTGAACTTACATACAACAGCTCTGTACTGATACAGGATGTACCCCTGACAACCTACCAGAAGCAATGGACAATAGGGAGGAGTGGCAAGAGAGGGTCAGGGATATCCATGCTGATGGTGCGACATGATGATGATGATATATATATATATATATACACACATGAATACTCCACACCCATTGTCTTTGGACACTGACTGGATATTACTGATATATATATATATATATATATATATAAGAGATGAATTTATTTTTGGACTGCGACATATTCTTATTCTTTTTATGAATTTCAATGTTGATGATAAACAGTATTGTTTTTATTCCATAAAAATCTTGGTATTTTTGGTTGAGAAGAACATTAACTTTTTATAAAAAAAAGGAAGGTGTGTACTTCTTTATGGGTGATACTATGTATGTATGTATATATGTATGTATGTATGCTAATAAAAATAGCTATAATTACCTTAGCAGAAAAAATGTCAACATAAATGATTTGAATCTATATCTAAATGTAAACATGAGAACTGATTCCTACTGTTGTTGTTGGCGACCATAGTAGAGGGTGACCAGAAGGCTCCCTTTTCAATAGCTACTACACCAAAGTGTAGGGGAGGGTGCTACTCCTTTCCCTGGATTGCTCCATTTTACCCTCGATATGTACCTTATATTGCTGAATGTTAAGCAAGAAGGTATCAAGTACTGTTTTTAAAGTCTTTGGTATGACACGACCTGGGATTGAACCCACCTGAAAACTTGTGACTCCAAAGACAAATAAAAAAGTAAACAAATAAATTAACAAAATCAAATGAATAAATAAATAAGAATAAAATAATAAACTACTATCTTTACTACTACTACTACTACTACTTCTGTTAATAATAATGATAATAATACAGTCACCAAAGGATTATTAAAGGGACTGTAGGACTCGGAAATAGGAGGATGAGTGGAGACCATTCAAACTACTACATTATTGAGAACAGCCACACTACTGAAAAGAGTCCTGAAGACTCAAGGAGACTTGCTGTCACTCAAACTCCAATGAAAAACCATCAGATCACATTGATATGAAAAACTCTCAAGGAGTAAATAATAATAATAATAATGAATTAAACACCAAAGATTAGATAAATTAATAAATTGATATGGTTACATTAATAAACATGGGATATAAAATATACCACTCTTCCCAGAATGCTCCACAAACAAAATCACTCTTCCCATCATGCTCTCACAACAGAACTTCTTTGTCTGAAGAGGTGTAAAACTAATTGTCACCAAGCACCACTGACTCTGTATTTGCACAATCCAAAAAATATACATATATATAGATATATATGCATATAAATAAATACTTGTTTTTTTGGGTTTATGGCATATCAACCTTTGTAGGTTATTTAATGCCAAATCCATTTTTAAACACATAATCAGTTCTATTTCAAACAATTCAGTTTAGCATGAGTACATAGTTTGATTGTCAAAAACATTTCTATTTCAAGCTATTCAGTTTATTCAAACTGTTCTAATTCAGCTAAATCAGTTTAGTATAAGTACAGATTTTGTTTACACATGGTTAAATGTCAAAACAGTTCCATTTCCAACAATTCAGTTTAGCATTAGTATACTGTTTAAATGTAAGGACATAGTTTAATTGTCTAAAACTTTTCTATTTCAAGCTATCCAATTTAGTCAAACAGTTCTAATTCAAACAATTCAGTTTAGTGTAAGTACAGTTTCAGTGTAAAAATAGTTCTATTTCTAACAATTCAGTTTAGATATCAAAACAGTTCTACTTCAAGTAATTTAGTTCAGCATAAGTACACAGATTAGTTCAATTTAACTCATAGATTAGGGCCCATCAGGTACTACCACTCTGGGTCAGAGTGGATCTGGGATTGATGGCAATGAAGGGGTATTCTGCTTTCCCCAAAACTCCAGCATCACTGGAAACTCACCATCAGATTTTTTAGTATCACATCTAGGAAACTCATTGCGTTTGGTTTGGTTGTTTGGGTTTTATGGCAAATCAACTCTTGTAGGTTATTTAATACCAAATCCATTTTTAAACACCTAATCAGTTCTATTTCAAACAATTCAGTTTAACATGAGTACATAGTTTGATTGTCAAAAACATTTCTATTTCAAGCTATTCAGTTTATTCAAACTGTTCTAATTCAGCTAAATCAGTTTAGTATAAGTATAGATTTTATTTGCACACAGTTAAATGTCAAAACAGTTCTATATTAAACAATTCCTTTTTGGTTAATTACAGTTTCAATGTCAAAAACAGTTTCATTTCAAACAATTCAATCTAGCATAAGTATCAGTTTAAATGTAAGTACACTGTTTAATTGTGAAAAACATTTCTATTTCAAGCAATTCAGTTTAGTCAAAAAATTCTAATTCAGCTAATTCACTTTAGCATAAATATTTAATCCATCGATAGGGGCCCTATCAGCAGCTACCACACTGAGCTAGAGTGGACCTGAGAGTGATGGCAATGAAGGGGTAATCTGCATTTCTCAAAGCTCCAGCATAACTGGAACTTCACCATCATATTCTTTAGTGTCATATCCAGGACACTCTACAGAGGTGCAGTTGGTGTATTCTACAGCCCCAGCCGACTGGGTAAGCACATATATATAAAGGTAAATACATTTTTTGCTCTCATTAAATACAAAAATATATGAAGTGACAGTTAAACACTCTAAAATTCTGCTTTTTCAAAGAATATTTTTGTGATTTGTTGTAAAGGAATTTTCATAGAGAATTTAGCATAAGAAATGTTGGTTCCACTCAAGAATTAATTCAAAGGCACTTTCTATCACTTGTCAAAACCAGGACAGGAAAGTGGATACAAAAATGAAAAAATATGGACATTGTGTCATTAGCAGATTCTTTAAATGTTCTTCCAGCTTTGCTGTATTCTGTTAAGAACCAAATACTTGTGAGAATATAGTTTGACTGACAAGTGGAACAGGTCTTATTCCTGGCAGGACTAATGGAAAAGAGACCCCAGAATCATGACTTTTTCTTTCAACACTGGGAGACATTGAGATGACAAGTAATAATATCATCTCTCCGCCAATGTCCCAAAAGTAATTAACCATCCCGTCAGTTGAGTTTAGGATACATTGACTGTATCCCCTATAGAGAGATAAAACCTCAGCCCTAACACAAATGGATATCCTGGGTATGAAACTAAACTGCATCTGCCAGGGAAAGCTCCAATTCTAGAACAGTGGGAAGAGTGGAGTAACCTTTTATTGCTATTATTCCCAGATCCACTCAGTCCCAAAGTAGTCAGTGTTTCATTCATGGCTCCAATAGTTCTATTCAATAATAATAATACATATTCAGTTGTAATGCCATATGCAAGGATCATTAAATAAGTTTCCAGACTTTTTTCATATGGGCACTTTTATTGATAGTACATACATGAAACTCTAGTCCCCTTCGAGGTAATCTCCTCCAGCTGCAATACACTTGTTGTACCATTCTAACAATTTCTGGAAGGCCCCATCAAAGTCCTCTTGTGTGAGTGTGTCAATGACCTTCTTCACAGCCTCTTTCATCTCCTCAATTGTCTCATAACGACAGCCTCTGACCTTAGGGAATAACCAAAAGTCAAAAGGAGCAAGGTCTAGACGATAGAGAGGGTGTGGAACTGTATTGATGCCCATCTTGGTCAAATAGTCTGTGACAAGGATGGAGTTGTAGACTGGTGCATTGTTCTGATGGAAATGCCACTGACCCGATTTGAAGAGTGCTGGCCTCTTCCCTAGGAATCTCTTCCTGAACTCCCTTAAAACCTTAACATAGTAACCCTAACCCTAACCCTTTGGCCAATCAACTCTGGTGTATTAACTTCCTTACTACTCCCACACATCTCATCATCTCTCACAGACTCCCTGCCTTCGTTGAATCTCTTATACCACTCAAAAACTGATGCTCGATTCATGCAAGATGCTCCAAAAGCTGTCTGAAGCATTTCATTCATTTCTGTGTCAGATTGCATTTTTGAAATTTACCAGCAGTGACAATCAGGCTTTAGTAGGGTGTATTCCAATTCCTGCTGTAGCTGTTAATTTAAACCTGAAATCATAAAAATCAGTCAATCATCTAATAAGATGTATAGCAATAACATACTGAATTTTCAAGAGTCTACGACAATTTTAAATTCCTGTACAAAACAAGTCTGGAAAATTATGGAAGGCACCACGTATCTATAAATTAATTGCATTAAGAACAGTTACTAAAAGCTCTAATTGTTTACTTAGGATTATTATTAGTTACTTGCAATCATATAACTATGAGCAAACTAGTTGGTTGGGTTTTATGGCATATCAAACATTGTTGGTTATTTAATCCCAAATCCTTTATATATATATATATATATATATATATATATACAAAGGATTAGTAATTGAATAGTTTGTATATGAAATTTTTAAACATGCTAAAATTCATTTAAATAGTTTCACGTATTGTAAATAATTAAACAGTTTTATTTGACCCATGGATGGGACCCTTACAGATTCACCCACTCTGGGTCAGAGTGAACTTGGGAGTAATTGTAATGAAGTGGTACTTCATATTCCCCAAATCTCTTGGAGCGGAGCTTTACTATCAGATTGTTTAGTGTCATAACCAGAAAACTCATTAGGTAGGGTCTTATTCCTCTGTAGAGATGCATTCAGTGTATTCTACAGTCCCAGCTGACTGCACTGTGTACAAACAAATTATTATTATAAAATAAAAAATATTTCCTTGAAACCATATAATTATTAGCATTAGATATAAATGTACTATGAAAGCAATTCCTTATCCTCAAGACCCAAGATGTTGGTGACAGGAATTACCATGTGTGATGGCCAATAGGGACAGATATTGTGAAAGAGTCAAAGGAATCTGTGCTGCTGGCATGACTTGATAATGATAATGATGATAACATAATAGTCACTTCCTGTCATCCAGACACTTACCTGAAGATCATCAGTCTGTATATCCCAGAACCAACATATATATAAAAGATTGGTTTGGTTTCTTTGTTTAATTGCATATCAACCTTCATGGGTGATTTAATGCCAAAACTTGTAAAAGAACAGCAGTAATACTATTAAATCAAAGGATATTTGTCTGAAAATGAACATAATAGCATGACTGGAGTTTGAACTCTTTTATTTTCAAGCAACAGTTCAGCACATCAGTCATTATGGCATGGAGACTTCTTTGACACATATGGAAGTAAAACATTAAAGAAACTAATACCAACAAACAGAGGAAAATGATTTTTATTCTTGATCTTAATATTATAAGTATTTTGCTAATCTCTCATTCTTTCTATGTTACCTTAATTCACTGTGTAAAAATAAAAAAAGCAAAATATAATTTTACCCTTATTTTATTTGGCAACATATGATGGTCATTCAGTAGATGAGAGGAATTTTTTAAAAATTCAATAGATAAGAGGAATTTTTTTTTAAAAACAATATTGATGTTTTTCTGAATTTTTTCTATAAATGGAAACTCTATATTGTTTATAACAAAAATCATTCTAAAATATTTCTTTTGAGGCTATTTAAAATGGCAGTGAATCAAACTGAGTACTCTAGGTTTGAATTGAGATTGGAAATCAAATTTTTTGTTTTGTTTTGTTATATTTGTTTTTTTTTGTTTAACTGCATATCAACTTCATGGGTTATTTACTGCCAAATGCATATTTCTAGAAGTATAGTTGTGGTATATTTAATCCATTGCTGGGGTCAGATTTTTTGTTGGCTGAGAAGTGCAAACCATGTGAAATTTACGGAAAAATGTGTGATGTGAACAAAGAAGCTTATATTAGGAAAAAAAAAATTTACAAATGGGCTAAACATGGGTTGGCCACTACAAATAGAACAGAGGTCTTTCATGAAATATTTGTTGGCTGAGAAGAGCAAACCATGTGAAATTTACAGAAGAATGTATGATCTGTACAGAGAAGTACATTTTTATCAAAAAATGTTTACAAATGGGCTAAACATGGATTTGTCACTACAAGCGTGAATTGAAAAAAAAAACAATCCATGTAGTGAAAACACATCGACTCTCTGGCAATGAAAAAGTTGCTGGTGCTTTAGTTAGTGAAGATGATACTGACATTTATAATTCCAGGACATTTATTTCTTTGAAAAAGGTGTAAACAGTGCTTCCCATTGCCAACTCCTAAGGTAAAATTCACCTTTTTGAAAAGCTTGTATCTACCATTCTATTTCATTACATTTCTCTTTCATTTTTCTGCCCACTTGATTTTCTAAGAAATACATGTATCGGCTCATTGACCTAGAGGGGTCCAATTCCAGTTTGAGTCATACCAAAGACTTTAAAAATGGTACTTGATACCTCCTTGCTTAACTCTCAGCAATATAAAGTACATATCAAGGGTAAAGTTGATAATTCCAGGGAAAGGAGTAGCGTCCTACCCTACATCTCGGTGTGGTAGCTATTGTAAAGGGAGTCTTCGGGTCGCCCTTGACTACAGTCGCCAACTTTACTTTTTACTATATATATATATATATATATATAAATTATTGGTACATGCAAATTTATATAATGAAATGCTTAAAGAAATCATATGTAGTAGGGAGATGTAAATGAAAGACGAGAGAAAACAAAGGAATATTTCATTATAAATGCTACTAGAGCTCTTTTATCCGGTGATTTTTCACGTGATATAGAATATAGAACGTTTAAAAGTCAAAGGTGTAAACAAATTGAATAAAAGCGGGTGGGGTGATACGAAAAATGTCGGCTAGACAAAGGGTGAGAAAAATAAATTATATATATATACGTGGTGCATTCAATATGTTTCCACACATTTTTTTGTACAGACATTAAAAATTGTCATAGACTCTTGATAATTCAGTATGTTATTGCTATATATCTTATGAGATGACTGACTAATTTTTATGATTTCAGCTTTTAAATGAACGGCTACAGCAGCAACTGGAATATACCCTACTAAAGCCTGATTGTCACAGCTGGTGATTTTCAAAAATGCAATCTAGATGCGAGTAAGAACGATATGCAATAAAATTCTGTTTTAAACTTGGAAAAAAGGCCACAGAAACGTATGGAATGGTTCAGACTGGTTTTCGACCATCTTGCATGAATCGAGCATCAGTTTTTGAGTGGTATAAGAGATTCAACGAAGGCGGGGAGTCTGTCAGGGATGATGAGAAGTGTGGTAGAAGTAAAGAAGACAATACACCAGAGTTAATTGGCCAAAGGGTTAGGGTTACTATGTTAAGGTTTTAAGGGAGTTCAGGAAGAGATTCCTAGGGAAGAGGCCTGCACTCTTCAAATCGGGTCAGTGGCATTTCCACCAGAACAATGCACCAGTCTACAACTCCATCCTTGTCACAGACTATTTGACCAAGATGGGCATCCATACAGTTCCACGCCCTCTCTATCGTCTAGACCTTGCTCCTTTTGATTTTGGTTATTCCCTAAGTTCAAAGGCTGTCGTTATGAGAGAATTGAGGAGATGAAAGAGGCTGTGAAGAAAGTCATTGACACGGTCACACAAGAGGACTTCCATGAGGCCTTCCAGAAGTTTTCGGAACGGTACAGCAAGTACATTGCAGCCGGAGGAGATTACTTCGAAGGGGACTAGAGTTTCATGTGTGTACTATCAATAAAAGAGCCCATATGAAAAAAGTCTGGAAACTTATTTAATGATCCTCGTATATATATATATATATATATATATATATATATAACCACCATAAGTCACGCCAGAAACATCTCAAAGAAGGTATAATGAATGCCTTGGATTCTGCTTGCACAGAGACGGGTGATTAAACAAAATATAAATTGCCTCGAAGACGTTCAGATGTTTTTTGGTCTTTTCTCTGTGCAAAACAGCATAGCACTCATCATTATAATTAGTCGCATTGGTATTTGTTGCACTCAAATGCTCTCAGTTGGCAGAATGTAGGATTTGCGAATGTTCGGATGTTGTTCGATCAAGAGTTACTGTTTCACCCTTACCTCGAAAAGTTGCGATGCATGCCCTATATATGTTGCATCACAACAACATTGAAATATATAGATTAAATTACTTTTCTGAAAGATCGGTAAAGCGAAATGTGGTTCTGGTAGTAAAAATAGTTCGAAACTTAACCGCATTATAACAGCGTGCAACAGAAGAAGTAACCTTATCAGTAATTACCTGGCTGGAGAAAGATTATATATATATATAATCTTTCTCCACAGAGAAATGCTCGTGGTATATCTCATGCAATCTTCCAGGGAGGTGACATTTTTCATTAGGATAATCCTGTAAGGACAAGAATAAATGATAATCCGAAAGTGCAATATCTTATGAATATGACAAATGAGTAAAAACTTCTCAGTTAAGTTGCAATAATTTTTTGCTTTGTCACCAAGGAGAAAGACAATTTAGAGCTATCTCATTGGAATAGTATGCCTTTTCTATCAACCAATTACGGATGATTTTTATTGATTGCTGTCTTCAGTTCGTCAGGAAGGAGCTCTTAGTAAAGAACTTCTTTTCAAGCCAATCCTAACAGGATTCTTTTAGGATGAAGACTTTTGGTTAGGATTGAAAATGTTTAATTTTGACTCCAAAATCTTGGATTCTACAGTGTTGCCAATTATTCAATGAAATTTCTTTAAAAAATATCAAAGGCAATCCACAATATAGATAAAACATGAAAATCAATTCCCAAAATTATAAAAAAAAGCATGAAAGACAACCACCAAAATAAAAAAAACAAAAAACATGAAAGACAACTCCCAAAATTAAAAAGAAAAAAAAGACAACCCCACCAAAAAAAATCATGAAAGACAACCCTCAAAATAAAAAACATGAAAGACAGTCCCAAAATAAAAAAAACAAACAAACATGAAAAACAACCCTAAAATGAAAAAAAAAAATGAAAAACAACCCCCCAAATAAAAAACAAACTATGAAAGACAACCCCCAAAATGCAAAAGTATAATTGGCTGCCTTGTCGTTAAGGATAAGAATATATTAACTTTACCCACTGCTGGGGGATAATCCGACCCCCCACCCCTCAAAAAAAGAGAAGTGTTCTGGGTATGGCACTAAACTGAGTCTGGTGTTAAGGCATCAGTTCAGAAGATCTGATGAGAGTGGAATGCCCCTTCTTTGCTCTTACTCTCTGACTCACTCTTAACCCTACCCTGTTGGTTGAAGCTGTAGAATTCACTGAGGGGTAAGACCTTTCAACTAGTGTGCTGGGCATGAAACTAAACTGATGTTGAGGCTCCAGTTCTAGAGCTTTGGAAGATGTGGAGTAACACTTCAATGCCATTACTTCCAAGTCCACTCTGACCCGGATTGGTAGCACCTGATAGGGTCTGTTTAACTATTTACTAAGGATTATTATTATTAGTTATTTGAAACGACGGTGAGCAAATTATATGTATTACGTAGGTGTACTTGCTAAATAGAATTATAAGTGTTAGATAAGAATACTTGAAACTATTTAACTGTGTGCAAACAAAGGAGCACTAAAACTCGTTTTAAAATGATTATTTACAAATATAAACAGGATTTGGCGTTGAATACCCCACAAGAGTTGATATACCATAAAACACTAATCAACCAATTGAAGAAACAGCATGAGCAATAACCATACCAAAAAAAAAGAACGAATTAAACAAACTTCTAAGGCATAAAATGACACAACTATTGACACTAAAATATGTTGAAATTTGTAAATTCGGCAGTTAATGTCTGCTCGAATATAATTGGCTGTTTTGAGGTTGTGACGTTATCCCCCATCACTACTGTTATTTAAGTGAGACCCACCTGGGTTCTTCCTCTTCTTTTTTTCAGACTTGAGCAGAAGGCTCTGCCTGGCTATCTCTTTTTGCTTTGTTAGCTCTTGTTTATTCGCCGTCGACTTCGAGCAGTTTTTTCTTAAGCAAGATGGCTTGAACAAATAGGCCCATTAGTTGCTTGGCCTAAGCCTCTTTTCCTTACCGGTTTTTTGTTACTTGTTGAAACCATAAGCCTGCTGCTGGCTTGTTGTGGTTTTGGTATGCTGTCTCCTTAAAAAAGCTGAGTCTAAGGTTCAGAGGCGGTATTATTGGACTTTTTTGCCGAAATGGGAAGCGTTGGCTCGGTCAGTAGATTATGTAAATGCTCCCGAGGGCTCATCAGAAGAAAATTTAAGTTGACACAGAAGGATATTCATCTCTAGGAGGAGGAAGCGGTGGTCTACTCGAAGTTCACCTAAAGAAATCGTAAACTTCGTTTTCAATAAGTCTACACAAGAAACTAGAAACATACTGTTGTCCAAGTTGGTTCTACAAAAGAAGACGTCGAGAAAAAGAGCAAACGCTAAGAATTGGCTTCAAAAAGAACTTTGATATAAAATACCAAAGAATGGTATTTTATCATTAACAAAAGTTAAACTGATAGTAGGTGTTTGACGGCATTGCTTCGAGCAAGTTATTAATTTTTTTTATATCCTTCTTCCTTTTTTGATATCCTTCTTCCTTTTTTTAAATATTGTCGTTACTTGAATGTATGTTATTTTAGTTACATTAAATTCAATTTTTTCGACAAGCATAGGGAAAAATATGCAAGACAGATTTTCTCTTAAAATAAATTACTTTGTGGGAACTGCTTGTTTTGTTTTTAAGAAATATGGACACTCTTCTCTTTCAGGTGGCGAAAGTAAGCATTCCCATTCCCCCTTTTTTATCTCCTTTATTTTTTATACATTTCTCTCACTCCTTTGCCAAGCCTGACAGTTACAACTAGATTTCTTGAGCAAGACAGAGATAAAGTCTGCTAGGTAATTTAGGTGGAGTTGCACTTTATATCGACAAAGATTTGGATAATTTTGTTAACTTTCCATGAGTTGGTTGCTGTAATTTAAAACCTAAAATCTAGGATTTTGATTGATTTGAGCATATTTCTCATAAATCCAGCTAAAGCAAACAAAACATTCTGACCCGAAGATGTAGTACCGGATAAAATCCCATCTTTGGCTCAAATAAATCTGTTGAATGATCATTCGTACTCGATAGTGGGCAAAACAAAAACTCTTAAAAAGAACTACACACAAAAAAATATGAACATGCAATTAACACAATTCCCTAACCTCTTGACATACATTACCCAAGACAGTTTGACATGTCGTTAAAGTCATTCAATTAATCAAATTTCATAGGGGATATCTGGGAGAAGGTATGTAAATGTAATGATCTGGAAATAATCCCGATGTCATTGGGTATAGGTTGAGAAAATAGAAATAACACCTTGGTAGGAGTTGGAGAGTAATCAAAATGTCCTATACCAGAATTAGAGCAAACATGAATACAGGGTCCTCATGCTATGGAGAGAGAGGCTTATTTAGAGTATCATTTGGAGACTCACAGACGGGCAAAAAGTCAAAACGTAAAGATAAAGGATGAAAGCATTCTACTCTGTGTCAGAACGACCAGTTAACTTAGATTTCTTCACATCCAAACACATTTCTGAAGACCATCGACTCATACGCCAAACCAAGAAAATATATGGAAGAAGCACATTCAAGTAATTAATATAAACAAACTAATAAATACCAACACTTGAGTTAGATATTATTTGTATGTTAGGTATCTCCAATTATTTCCATGAAATGTTTTAACTGTTGTAAATTTTATCTGTTCAACCCAACCATAGAGTACCGGTTTGCTTTTGTTAGTTTAATGGCATAACAACCTTCGTGGGTAATTTAATGTCGAAACCAACCTAGTTGAAGAACAGTATGAGAACTATTCAACCCATTGTTGGAGTGTGTGGGGATAAGGGAATTTATACCTTAGTATTAGTCCTAAAGTGAACGCGGCTGGGGTTCGAACCATAGATCATTACTCAGTAAATCACTTTTTTGAAAATGATTCCTCCCAAATCAAGAAATGACTTAGTCAGCAACAAATACAATTTTGTACAAATTTGATCATAAAATAATTTGAGTAAAAATCATTTATAAAATAAACAAATAAACAAATAGTAGTCTCTCACAAATTTTGAATACACAAAACAAAATCAAAAACAAAACAAAGGCCCCCCCCAAAGAAAGGGAAAAATGAATCACTGCAACTAATATTAAATATTTAAATGTATTTACCCAACCCCTCCGCACGAGTAGGATGCAACACAAAGTTTAATTTTAAGCAGTTTTACTGGTTTGAATTTGGAGTTTTTCTCCAAAACTGGTTGCCATTTCATGGTTAAGGAACTCATTTTGCCCGATTATTTACCCATAGCGGTAAGGAAAAAAGTTGGATTCATACCTTACTCAAGGGTATTTGCGCAATGTGAAATTCAGACACCCCCATTCAGGTTTTGAACTCGAGTCACCGTGTTTATTTTCTACGATGATACACCACGAGGGCCTTCTGATTTTAAATATTCGTATAACTGCTTAAATCATGTGCGCACTGTTGAAAGCAGGGCACATTAGCACTAAATCAACAAAAGAGCCAATAGCAATCCTCTAATTCTTTTTTAATCTTAAAGTTAACGACTGAAAAATCAAGTCAAAAGTTTAGAGAGAACAGTCTAATATGTCATGGCAGCGTAGAAAGGAATTTCAAAGCTGAACTCTGAATGCCAACAACAACAACACACACACACACACACACACACACACCCTTTCTCTTTTTTTCTCCGTCTTTCTCTTTCAAAGGTACCTTGCAAAAACAATTACCGACGACGACTACGCCGATGACTTAGCGATTCTGGCAAATACACCCAACCAAGCCGAAACACTACTGCATTGTTTGGAACGAGCCGCCGCAGGCATTGGCCTCCATATCAATGCACACAAAACTGAATATATGTGCTTTAATCAAACAGGCGACATTTCCACACTAGACGGAACCTCTCTGAAACTAGTAGACAAATTCACCTACCTAGGAAGCAGTGTCTCATCAACCGAAAAAGATATCGACACGCGGCTAACGAAGGCATGGACAGCAATCGATAAGCTATCGATCATATGGAAGTTAGACCTGACCGATAAAATGCAACGCAGTTTCTTCCAAGCAGCGGTCGTATCGATACTGCTATATGGATGCACTAACTTGGACGCTAACAAAACGGCTGGAGAAAAAGCTAGACGGCAATTACACCAGAATGCTGCGAGCAATATTGAATAAGTCCTGGAGACAACACTCCACAAAGCACCAACTATACGGCCACCTACCTCCCATCACGAAAACTATCCGTGTTAGACGAACTGGACATGCAGGACACTGCAGGAGAAGCAGGGACGAGCTCATAAGTACTCCTATGGACCCCCACCTATGGCCGAGCAAAAGCAGGACGACCAGATCGAACATACTTACAGCAGCTATATGAGGATACGGGATGTAGCCCTGAAGACCAGCCAGAAGCGATGAACGATAGGGAGAAGTGGTGAGAGAGGGTCAGGGATATCCGTGCTGGCGGATTGATGTGATGATGATGATGATGATGATATATATATATATATATATATATATATATATATATATATATATAAAGTTAGGATAGCGTAGACACAGAGTCAGTGGTGCTTGGAGACTGTCAGTTTCTCGTCTATGCCTTCAGGCAAGTGTCTGAGAGCACCATTTTGTTTAAGTCTATACAATCTGAACTTAAATGTATACATTTTATTAATGATATTGAACACTCTTTATTCAGAAATATAGCAAACTACATTACCAATATATATATATATATATATATATATATATATATATATATATATATATATACACCTATTCTGTTAATGTATTTGGTAGATAACATGATTTTGGAGTCTACTATCTCGACAGTTTCTTCTATTTTAGCTACTCATGCATAAACATACAACTTTTTGTGTACAGCAAACACCTTAACATTTTCAGACATTTTTTGGGTTTATTTGACTTTTCAAACATTGAAGCACTATCTAGAAGATACAATGTTTATAATTGAATTCTTTATTCTTCTTTGTTTATGCGGATTGTAATTGTATACACACACACACACACACATATTTATGTATGTATGTTTATTAAGTTCAATTTTGGACGAATACTTTTGGGGAAGTATGAACTCCCTTATCCTACCAGCAATGAGTTAAATAGTACCACTACTGTCCTTCTATTAGGATGACTCGGTCATTAAATAACCCACGGGGATTGATATGCCATTAAACAAAGAAAGTTACTACCACCCCATATATATATATATATATATATATATATATATATATATACATATGTGCTCTTTTTAGAAAAGTCTGTTTTGGCTGTAAGCCAGTTGACATATGAAAGAACAATATATTTTTGTGAGAATGCGTTTTGCTTGTTATAATGCCCAACTTTGTTCACTTTGACCTTTCAAATTGGTCTCGGGCATTCTCCTAAATATTGTATAATATATGTATTGTTACATGGATTTCAGCATACACAGACCTTTAACATAAGACCTTATATTGATGCACAACAATTCAACGCTAGAAAAATCCATGAAACCAACTTTAAAAAGCCAAAGTGAACAAAATTGAGCATTACGAAAATAACGACAAAAACCGGTAAGACTTTTTTTATGATCTATAAGTTAGATGAAGACTGAATTTTAATTTATTCATTTTATATAAAGCATGCGTTTAATTCTACTCATTCTCAAATTCACATTCTAATATTTAGCTGTTTGCGTCAATGAAGGAAACTGTAATCTCGTTAGCATTAGTGAAATAAAGAAATCGTTAGAAAAAAAGATTTTCTTTAAATTAGAAATTTGCTCAAACACTGGCGAGTCGAGCCAGATGGAAAACTTACATAACTAAATTACTTTTTCACCTCCTCATGACAGTCTTGTGGCTATGAGTTTCACGTATTTTTATTTAAAGAAAAATAAAGCCATCAGATGAAACGTCTGAATAGAATGGGCGAAAAATGATTTATGTCGCTATTTTTGGCACTGTGCAAGGAATATAGAGTCTTGTTCATTCTATTGCCACGTTTTATCTGATGATTGTATATCTATTAAAAATACATGAAATTTATAGTCATGAAAACATTTATCTATTTGGTTATTCATATTTTATGTATCTTTCTATGTTATATATATAATATATATATATATATATATATATATATATATATATATACGAGGATCATTAAATAAATTTCCAGACTTTTTTATATGGACACTTTTTTTGATAGTACACACATGAAACTCTAGTCCCCTACGAAGTAATCTCCTCCGGCTGCAATGCACTTGTTGTACCGTTCTAACAACTTCTGGAAGGCCCATCAAAGTCCTCTTGTGTGAGCTTGTCAATGACCTTCGTCACAGCCTCTTTCATCTCCTCAATTGTCTCATAACGACAGCCTCTGAGCTTAGGGAATAATCAAAAGTCACAGGGAGTAAGGTCTGGGCTATAGGGAGGCTGAAGAACTGTATTGATGCCCATCTTGGTCAAATAGTCTGTGACAAGGATGGAGTTGTAGACTGGTGCATTGTTCTGATGGAAATGCCACTGACCCGATTTGAAGAGTGCTGACCTCTTCCCTAGGAATCTCTTCCTGAACGCCCTTAAAACCTCAACATAGTAACCCTAACCCTAACCCTTTGGCCAATCATCTCTGGTGTATTGTCTTCCTTACTTCTCCAACACCTCTCATCATCCCTCACAGACTTTCAGGTTTCCTTGAATCTCTTATGCCACTCAAACACTGATGCTCGATTCATGTAAGATGGTCCAAAAGCAGTCTGAAGCATTCCATACGTTTCTCTGGCATTTCTTTGCAAGTTTAAAACAGAATTCTATTGCATATATTTCTTCTAAAGTGTCATGATTGCATTTGTGAAATTCACTATCTGTGACAATCAAGCTTTAGAGGGTGTATTCCTAATACCTGCCGTAGCTGTTCAGTTGAAGCTGAAATCATAAAAATTAGTCAGTCATCTCATAAGATGTATAGCAATAATATACTGAATTTTCGACTATTTACGACAATTTTAAATGCCTATACAAAAAAAGTCTGGAGACTTATTGAATGCACCTCATATATATATATATATGTATATATATATATATATATATATATATATATTATATATATAAGCATGTTTTATTAAATGACAAAGACACATTTTGTCTATATAATCTTATTAAGATCCTATCAAGTTTCCTGGTAAGTGTCTTAGTTTCACTTTAGAATTGGTGGATGAACTTACCAAAATTGTACTGAGCGCTTTCGGACCTTTCATAGGCCATTATCAGGGGTTGCTTGTATGTATAAAGAGTGTTATAAAAAGACTTAAAGAAAACCTTCAAAAACATTTAAAAAACACTCTTTATACACGCAAGCAACCCCTGATGATGGCCTATAAAGTTCTGAAAGCGTTCGGGACAATTTTGGTAAATTAATCCACTAATTCCCACCTGTAACCAAGACAATTATCAGGAAACTTGAAATGATCTTAATAAAATCATAAAGACAAAATGTGTCTTTATTATTTAATCAAAGATGCTTAAATGAAAGACTGCTTCCCGCCAACACACACATACACAGACATATATACGTATTAGAAAAAATGTAAATAAATCCAACGTTGCGTAAATATGAAAATATGAAAAACCAATATATTCAAAGGATGTATTTATTTATATATGGATGATATATCAACGTTAAAAGTTTCGTTTTTTTTTGTGAAAAATATCTTCAGGTTGATGCTATATGTAATGTTGTCTCATAAGATTGAAAAAATTCTTTACGTTCTATAATCGTTAGTAGTGTTCGATTTCAAAATGAATGTGACCTCATCAGTGTTTAATTTTTTTTTTCATCTTATCTTATTTTTTTATCTGTTTTTGTTTGTTTCTTTGTTTCTATTTTTTTGTTTGATCTTTTTCTTTTAAAAAAAGGTTAATGTATTTGGTGTAGATTTTTAAATTCCTTTAGAACTCAGTATAAGAATAAAGAAATTATTAAAAGATTTTCGAAAACAACGTCCATCTGTGTAAGTAAGGGAAAAAAGTTAAAATTTTCATTTTAAAAGAGTTATAATTTTTGCTTTATTTTGTATTAATTGGACCATTGGCTTAGTGGTAGAGTGTTCGCTAATGGCCCGGGAGACCAGGGTTCAATCTCAGGTCGAGTCATACCAACGACTCAAAAATGGTACTTGATACCTCCTTGCTTAATACTCAGCATTATAAGATACGTTTTAATGGGAAAGTGGAACAATCCCGGGAAAGGAGTTGCGACCTCTCCTACACTTCGGTGCAGTAGCTATTGGAAAAGGAGCCTTCGGGTCACCCTCGACTATGGTCGCCAACTTTATATATATATAAAATTAACTTAAATCGCGAGTCGGAATTCTCCTCCTAAAGTTTCACCGCAACGGATCATCTGGGAGTCTCGCACCGACTAAAACTTTTGATCGATAGCGTACATATATATATATATATATATATATGTACGCTACCGATCAAAAGTTTTAGATCCCCTTGAATCGTTTCTTTAAGTTCATAGTAAAAGCTAATTTCGCAATTGATCGTAAAGTTTGAAGTGAACTGCGAATGTATAAACAATAGTTTATACATTTGCACGCTGTTTGGGAATCACTTTAACAAGTTGAAAAGATGCGAATATTTGTTTCGCAGCAATAAATTTTCGTGGTGGATTCTTTGATGAAAAGAAATTAGGAATATACTTTAATCATAACTATATGACCTTATATTTATTTCGATTTGAATTATTGCAAAATTGCATGCGAAAAATTAATTTGTTTCTTTAAAAACCAAAAAAATTATTCCTTTCTTAAGTTTAGATAAAAAAAAAATCAATGTGTTCCAAAACCTATATATATATATATATATATATCAATGTGTTCCAAAACCTATATATATATATATATATATATATACTACCGACCAGAAGTTCTGGTTGAATCAAGTATTGTAGGTCTCGAGAAAATAAATCATGTTTGGAGGAAAAATATTAAATCTCTATTTTCCTGAACAAGATTATCAACTAAATAGGAAATTAGAATTGATAAGCAGATGCAGACATATAAATGAAAGGAGGTACTATTTACCAACCCCTCCGCTCGGGCAGGATATGACACAAGGTCAATTTTTAAGCGGAGTTTAACAGGTTTTGAATTCAGAGTTTTCCTTCTCCTAGACTAGTTGCCTCACCAAGGCTGAAGAACCTAGTCCGTCCTACTATTTACCCATAGCTGGAGGGAGAATAAGGGGGTTCATACCTTTCCCAAGGGTATTTGCCCGAAAGTGAAAGGAGGTGCCCGTGGTGTAATGGTTATCGTCGTAGGAAATGGACACGGCGACACGAGTTCAAATCCTGGACGAGACTGATTGCATTTCACATAGCACCAATACCTTTGGGAACAGTATGAATCCAATTATCTCCCTCCAGCTATGGGTAAATAGTAGGACAGACTGGGTTCTTCAGGAAAAGGAAAACTCTGAATTCAAACCTGTTAAACTCCGCTTTAAAATTTGACCTTGTGTCATATCCTGCCCGAGCGGAGGGGTTGGGTAAATAGGATGTAAATGAAATTCTGTAATGTACATATTTTTTATGAAGAGGAATTATATTGTAAATTGAATTATCATAACCAGATAATCCGGCAAACACTTGCGCGTGACATACAGAACACTGGATAGCTTTTTCGACCCTATCATCAGTAGCGTATGCTGTAATCTCCCCCGCTGGAGATCGAACCAGAGACCACAAAATGCAGAATTGAAACTCTACCACTGAGTTACTGGCCCACATGACACTCCAGCGATGCCAGATTAACTAGTCATGGCAACTGCACGGCCAATTAACCTGAATGCGTCTTGTAAGTTACATCCGTACAGAGGACACAGTCATCTTCAAGGCCACGTCTTCACCAGAGAATTGGAGATACACATCCGCGTATAATTATAACCTCATGGACATTGAAATAGATGTAAATTTTCTTATTACAATCAGAGGAATTATATTGTAAATTGAATACGGACACTGCTGGAGAAGTAAGGACGAACTCATAAGCAATGTACTCCTGTGGACCCCCTCCCATGGACAAGCAAAGGTTGGACGAATAGCTAGAACCTGATTACAACAGCTCTGTGCCGATACAGGATGTAGCCTAGAGGACCTGCCGGGAGCGATGGATGGTAGAGACGGGTGGCGAGAGAGGGCCAGGGAGATCTGTGCTACTAGCCCGACATGATGATGATGATGTTTCAAAACTTGATTAAAAAGTGTTGAAGATTAACACTGACTCGTCCATAAGTCTGGACAGTAGTCTAGACATCCACAAATCATCACTTTGTTTAAATCTTATTGAGAGTGAATTGCAAGCATTATGCAATGACTTTAAGCATTCAAAATTTAGAAAAAAAAGTTTAAGTGCTGCTTTATTTGAATAAAGCGTCATTTAAACATAAATATCGCATTATGAACATTGAGATAAACGGCCGAGTATCTGCGGCTCAGATTCTTGACAATAAGGGCCATGCCTTATTGTAGAAGGGAGACAGTTCTAACCTTTCAAATAAAGCCGTATCTCAACGTCGCAATAAAAAAAAATTCATTTAAAACTTTGAATGCCTAATGACTTGCAAATCGATCTGTCGACGATAAGGTCTGTGCTTTGCAACTGAGAAAAAAATGACATGAACATGTCTAAAAATATAGACTACGTCTTAATCATTTTAGATTCAGTTTTGATGTTTTGTTTGAAAATCAACATATCCGTGTCGTCTGTAACAGTATGAAAACATTTACTATTTGAAGTATGTAGAAAAAATACTTTCTCTAATCTTAAATAGTAATCATATAATGGCAAACACGCGTCTCTCCGCATCTCCTCTTTCTCTCTCTCTCTTTCTGTCGTTTGAAAGATTTTCCCTTGTTTCAGTATCAACATAGAATCGACAAATGCGTTCAGAATTTGAAAAACAGACTGCAGTCAGATGCTGACTAATGGTTTACTGTTTAATGACCGATCGAAAATACTTCAGATGTCCTCATAAGAGCTTAACCAAGATTTGGCTCGTCAAATGCATATGTTTGTTTACAAATGAATCTAATAATATAGAAAAGTCATAAGTTAATATATGTTATATAACCTGTTTCATGTCTGTTTCAAATTTAAATTTGAATTGTCTTAAAGCTGATAACATTTAGAGAGAAAAAAAAACGAAAACAAAAAATGTTTAGAAAGGTCCAAGAATGTTGCGAGCAATATTGAACAAGTCCTGGTATCAAAACCCTACAAGGTACCAACTATACGGTCACCTACCACCTATCACGAAAACTATCCAAGCTAGACGAACCAGACATGCCGGACACTGCTGGAGAAGCAAGGACGAGCTCGTAAGTGATGTACTCCTGTGGACCCCCGCGTATGGCCATTAAAAAGCAGGTCGACCAGCTCGAACATACATACAGCAGCTATGTGATGATACGGGATGTAACCCTGAAGACCAGCCAGAAGCGATGAATGATAGGGAGAAGTGGAGAGAGAGAGGGTCAGGGATATCCGTGCTGGCAGCACGACATGATGATGATGATATGTACATGTGAGTGTCAAATTTTAATACTAACACCAGAATAAAGTTTGCTACTGTTAAGTTATGCCTTGAGCCTTCAACTAGTATGTTCCAAAATTAAAATAAAAGTGATATAAGGACTATTCTCTAAGTTGTACTAATAACATATCATTAACATTGTGGAGCTGTGTGAGAAGTGATTGGCAAATTACCTGCCAATAAAATACGTTCTCGTTGATTCTCAGAGGATAACTTTCTATTCCATTTTTCTCGGCGACGAGGTTATAGAAGAGGAATAAAATGAAACCTTGCCGGCAGATAGACAGAGACTCACTTCTGAATAGAGAAGATAGGGACTCTTCATTAGGCTCACTCACTGTCTCCAGTTCACCTTGTCAACAGAAATATGACATGGCATACTGATACTCGCGCACATATACGTACACATCAGTGAGAATTGGCTCTTCCTCTGTGAATATAGAACTATGCATGTATATCATTTGCATACATTTAACGTATAGTCCAATATATACATATATATATATATATATATATATATATATATATATATATATATACCAATCGCTTAGCGACACAAGGTCGATTTTTTAAGCGGAGTTTAATAAATTTGAAATCATTTTTCCTTCTCCAAGATCGGTTACCATATCAAAGTTAAAGAATCCATTATGCTCTACTATTTACCCATAGCTCGAGGGAGTATAGTTAAATTTATACCTTTCTAAAGGGTACTAGCGCTTTGTGAAATGCAAACAGCATTATCCAAAATTTGAACTGGGGTTACCGTGTCCATTTTCTATAACGGTAACCATTACACCACGGGCACTTCCTCCTACATATATCTTTCTACAATCAATAATATGAGGATCGTTCAAAAAGTTCTCAGCCTTATCCTGGAACTGTGAGTTAGAAGTGCTTTGGAAATGTCAACCTTTTTCAGCTAGTGTTATACATATTTACCAACCCCTCCGCTCGGCTAGGATATGACACAAGGTCAATTTTTAAGTGGAGTTTAACAGGTTTGAATTCAGAATTTTCCTTCTCCTAGACTAGTTGCCTCACCAAGGCTGAAGAATCTGGTCTGCCCTACTATTTACCCATAGCTGGAGGGAGAATAATTGGATTCATACTTTTCCCAAGGGTATTAGTGCTATGTGAAATGCAATCAGTCTCGTCCAGCTAGTGTTATAGGGTCAGCATTTTTGGACCCATCTTGCAGACAGCTCATTCCCAAGATCTCATTCAAAAATATTCAGTTATGGCCCTTCTTTCAAGATGAGGCAAATAACTTTTTTTAACAGCCCTTAAATGTTAATGTCTTTTGTATTATTATTGCGTTATATTCATGAGTAATGTCTAGTTTCTACGAAAAAAGTGAACGAAACTTTATTAATCTATCTTAGTACTGATGACATAGGAAACACTGGCTTGGCTTTGCTTAGTTTTGTTTCTTTATTCAATGGTGAATTAACCTTTGTGGGTTATTTAATGTGGACGTTTCTTCTTTCTTTTCTTGAGAAATCCCTCATGTTATATAATAACAGAATTTCTCATTATTTGTCGAATAGTTTTTTTTTATTGTCGGCATGTTTTGACAGGAATCTCTTACTTTCTTTCTCTAGTTCTCTTTCTCCTTCTTTTTCTCTCCCTCCCTCTTCCGCTTTTATTGTTTCCCTCTCTCTCACTTTCTATATTCTTTTTTCTTTTGTTATATCATCTATGTTGTTTCTATCTTTGTCAGTTTCTCCTTGCTTTTTTTGTTTGTTTATTTGTTTGTTTATTTTGTTTATTTTGTTTCTTGAGGAATGCCTCCCGTTACCCTAACAACAGAATGTCGCATTATTTGAGGAATAGATTGTCTGACAATTTTAATCACTGGAAGCCAAGAAGGCATTTCAAATAACATGATTATCCCTAATGATATTTGTATGATTTCACATCTAATTAGATAGATAAATATCCTTTCTGGTCAGATTCACTTCACTAGTAACTGGAAGCACAACAGATAAGCATAAACCAGATTTAGCATATTGTAATGCTACTTCGATCATCAATAGAATCACACAGAAATAAAGAAAAAAAACATACTTTTATGACTGGATTTTATGATCACGCTTAAAAACATGAAGCTTTAGGCTTGATGTTTATAATTTATCTTCTGGAGAATTTCCCAGAACATTTCACGATCTTACTGCGACTCGTTATTAGATTATCCATCAATAAAGCTTTCTGTGGAAAAATTCATAATTTTTGGAATCATATCAGCACATCCTGGTAATTTTTGGTCATTTAAATTCTAAATTTCTAAGCATTTCAGAAATTAATTTGAATAGATTCACTGACTTTTTTCTTAAGTGTTGTATGATACAAGTGAAATAGATAAAATTAATGATATTTTAAATTTTGTTCAGAACAATTTTAATTGGGTAATCAATGCATCCCTCTCTTCTTATAAATATAGGCCTCTGATCCATAAATTGCCCTCATTAATTCATCAACCTGACAGATAATGATCTCTAAAAGAGAAGGGTCAATTTTACCAGAAGATTTTATGAATATCATCATCAACCTCATCATCATTATTAAGGAGTGCCAACAACAAGGATTCCTACGATTAGTCATCAATCCCGATCGGCCATCGCTCCTGATAGTTCATCTCGACTGCAATCACTGAGCTGACGAATGTATGTTTTTGCTGGTCGGCCAACATTGGTGGGTCTATGTATAGGAGTCCATAGAAGAACATCTCTCATGAGTTCGACCTTACTTCTTCGATAACCAATGTCTTGTTAATCTTACTTGTATGATACGAGTCCCAGTAAGGTAATGGCTAAAGTGCTGGACTGCAACCTCGAAGTAAGCGAGTTCAAACTCCAGTCACGCTAATACATTTATTTTCGGACTAATGCATTTAAGAAAGATATGAACTCCTTATCCCTCCCAGCGATGGATTAAATAATACCCCTGATGTTCTTCCATAATGATGGTTTTGGCATTAAATAATCCACAAAGCTAATATGCCATTAAACAAAGAAACCAAACCAAACTCTATTTGTATAGTTCGTGTGATGGGAGGTAAGCAGCTGTACAGCTATTGTTATGTTAGGTGCTGCTTCCAAGATTTGTTCGAAATAGAATGTAGCAGCCTTAGTATGTTTCGTTTTAGCTTTATCGCTAAGTGTTTCGTTGAATTCTCTATTTTACAGTCATGCAGCAGGACTGACACGGCGACAAATTTCAAGATAAATATAATTCATAAAGAGAAAAATGTACACTAATCTATCAATTTTATCAATTCTACATTGAGAAAACTTTTCATCTCTACTACCAGAGATACATCAAAATCTACAAATATATATATATATATATATATATATATATATATATATATATATATATATATATATATATATATATATATAAACCAAACTTAAATACTTCTTAAACAGTTTGCAAAGAAGTTTCAAGAAAATTCTTAGGATTTAAACTTTGTCTCATGAGAACACAGCAATTTGGTTATGAAGCCTTTGATAATTTGATTCTTAGATACCTTGTATTCCAGATACCATACTATTTTTTTATCTTATGCTAAAGGAAACGCTAATTAGTAAACAGACGATTATCTGTAAGCCCATTGGTCTTCTGTCGTAAAAGGACTTCATGATGATATCAGTGATTCTGTTTTGGAAACTGTGAATCATTCTAAATCTTATTTCATTATCATTTCCAACATATTGAGAATTTGAACAGTTTAAGAAGTATATCTGGTTTCAAATTGAACTAGACTTAGCTATATTTATCAGAAAATTTTGAACATGTTGCTCTAATAAAAATCTAGCTATGATTGCTTGGTTTCAGTTCCTTACAAACATAATGTAGATTTTAGTAATACAGCCACACATACACTGACTTGTCCTGTAACCAAGGACACTATTCATATAGCATGTCTTAGTCAAGGATAATCTGGCAAATTCCGTCCTTCAACAGATCAACTTGTTTGAATTCAGAGTTTTTGTTCTTTTTGATGAGTTATAATGGCAGTGTTAAAGACCCCGGCCTTCCCAACTATTTTATTCATTTCAAATATTTCTCTCTAATACAAATAATCTTTAAACATATCTATTTGAACTATAAATGAGACCCTAATGGATACTACTGCTCCGAGTTCGAGTGGACCTGGTTATAATGGCAAATTAACAGCTATTCCAGATTTCTAAGACTAGAGCTTCATAGTCAGATATAATTAGAGTTATATTCAGGACATCCCTCTTGTGGCGATCTTACCCTTCTGCAGAGGTTGAAGAAAGCATATTCTATGCCTCTCCAACAGGCCAATAATTTTTATCTCCAATAATCGAACCAAAATTTATCTTTAATCATTTTAAACGTCTAAACACACTTAATTTTGAATCTATTTGTCTTATTGATTTTTTAACCTTTCTTTGAATCTTGAAATGTTTGATAAATTTATGACAATGTTTTTTTTTATTATGATTCCCATTAGCAGAACCTTTTTCACAGTCAATGCTTTAATTAGTATATACAAATAATTTGCAATATTTACTTATATGGGGTGTGTTCTGCAGATCAGAAAATATCGAGAATACTCACCAAGTCATCACAACTTGGACGGGACGGCACTCAAAATCTTCAGACATCATTGATTTATTATACAGGGTGTTGTAGAAGGTGAACTTAGGCAAGTGGCAATCGAAGCTCCATCTAGTTAATGTCATATAATTTTAGATTCAATCAGACCATTCCAAAACAGAAGCAATTTATAAGCTGATCAAGTAGGAGGTGCCCGTGGTGTAATGGTTATCGTCGTAGGAAATGGACACGGCGACACGAGTTAAAATCCTGGACGAGACTGATTGTATTTCCCATAGAACTAATACCCTTGGGAAAGGCATGGATCCGATTATTCTCCCTCCAGCTATGGGTAAATAGTAGGGCAGACTAGGTTCTTCAGCCTTGGTGAGGCAACTAGTCTAGGAGAAGGAAAATTCTTAATTAAACACCGCTTAAAAATTGACCTTGTGTTATATCCTACCCGAGCGGAGGGGTTGGTAAATATGATAAGTTGATCAAGTAGGAGATTCCACAACAGACTGTTTCATAGTCTGGATGATTTCTGGATATTGAGCACTTTGACATCATCCTGGTGGCTTTCTTTTAATTGATGAACATGTGGTTCTGAAATTTTCAATCAATAGCAGTACCAATCTTTCTATCCGGAACAGCATAATTCCGACATAGTATGAAATGTGCATGAAAAATGTCTGTGTACTAATTACAGATTCGCCATTTTTAGAAAATGTTTCAACAGTAAACACAGTATGGTCCAGTCCATAGAGTAATTGCAACAAAAACGATACTCCAATTCTGTTTAATTTTGGACAATACATTATGTTGGATCTATATGATATAATATCTAAAAAATGGGAAAGAAAAATAGATTTAAAAGACTGAAATTGAAGCTAAACTATCTTACGATTTCAATTTGAACATTTTGCTCACTATTCAAACATTTTAAAACACAAAATAAACATAAAAGAGAAGATATTGGTGCTGGAACCATTCTCAAAAAACATAATGCCTTGTCATTGGGGTTTAGAACACAATGACTGTATCTCCAGCTGATAGGCAAGACTACCCCCTAAAAAGTGGGGTGTCCTGAGTATGACCCTTAATAGCATCAAATGACGAGGCTTCAATTCTAGAGATCTGGTGAGTGTATATTACTCCTTCCTTCCTTTAACAAACAACAATACAAAAATGTAAATATGAATGTATAATGAATGCAATTCCTTAACTTTTAGGTATAAAATAACCCAAACAGGTGGATATGCCTTTAGAATCAATCAACCATATCTGCTCTAGCATATTCATTTTGACTTTGAAAATGTTCGGATAGTCTGTGAAACATTTCATCTAAAATTAAAGCACATTTTAACACAATATTTTATATATAACTGTATACATTACGTACTGTCATGGCATACTATCAAATTACGACTGAATGTAATTTGAAGAAAAAATTGTTACATTAATTCTAGAGGACATGAAAATATTACCAGCATTTGTCTCTTTTATTCTGTTATTCCATTTAATTGAATGCAAGTCTACAGAGAGAATTCTTGTAATGTCATCAAACATGCCGAAATCAAAGAATTCCATTTCAAAACTCTGCACTAACAAAGAGTTTTAGCCATTCTGAAATCTTTTAAGAATGCAAATTTGTATTCAGTCTGAAAAAAATTAAGGAATTCAATCTGGTTTGTGAAACTCATTTTGAAAGAAGCCAAATCAATGAATATGAAAATGAACAAGATTATTTCAGTGGTGAGGACAATAGACCGACAAATGGGTATGTTTGAGGTTTTAGCCAAAGTGTCAATTTTAACGAGGCACAGTTCAATTTTAAACGATCATTCAACTCTTCATTTTAGACCTGTGCTACTCATGTACCAGTGATGATATCCAAGTCATCTACAGCCGATACGTGGCGAGTTTCCATGCAATATAACAATGAAAAGGCATAACATCTTTCTGTATTATTTAATAATATTCTTTTCATTTGCTGTGATACAATACAAAGAATAGAATGACTTGGAACTTGACCGAAAATGAAAACTCTGCACAAACTTGCAAATATGGTACCGGTCCATGGTACATAAGAAAAATATTCTGATGGTATGAGCTATCAGATCATTTGAGGAGCATTATTTTAGATCATTTTTGTAAAATCTACTGGTTAGGATGGAAATTGCTGCTAACATCTGGAAAGTGCTCGTGGCGTAACTGCTAAACGGCAGAACTGCAGTCTCGGAGTAAACCAAGTCGAAAGTAAAAATAATAGAACCATTGAAATTCAGCAGGCTTACTAGGATGTCGTAGTCAGTCTAGCACGTTAGCTACGAAGACTCCCTCTCCCTGACAGCGTAGGGTTGTTATATGCACAACTAAAATACATCGCTAATGATTTTACGACTAAGATGCAATGAAAATCAGAAAGAGAGGGATTGTCAATGGCCAGCAACTAATTCAAACGTCACTAACAGTAAAGCTTGACTAGAATATTATGACAGTGTAAATTAGCCTTCAGATTTTTGTTACTCACCTTGTGAACTGAGATTCTTTAAGCAGAAACCGATCTTGCAATGTTACAAGTTCAAAACAAATTGATGTGAAAACACTTGCTGTCTAAAAAGAACTTTGGTGGTTTGTTAGTGACCTGATCTTGTCAACGAAGAAGGTTGTATTACAGTATTTGACGAAAAAGGGTCAAAACTTACGGCACTAACAAAAACACAGATGTTTTGCCAACGCGAGCTGAGATTTAATCAAAAGCTCACTGCTGTCAAAAAGACTTGACGCGAATGAAGATAGAATATCAGCCCGCTGGACCCATGAGAATAAGAATTGGATGGGCTTATTTTGTTATCAACCAGATGACCAGACTTTTAGTTCTGAAGACGGTTTAACAGATTAAAAAGATATGTAATACAAATTCAGATTTTTATTTTTGGCAAAAACAGATTGTTAATCATTGCTCTATGATGAGGCACCTCAAGCAAAAGTAATTATTAGTTATTTAATCAGCATAGTTCAAATGAATGTGGAACATATTTCAGTAGACATGGTTTGCAAAGCATGTGTTCTATGGTAAGGAACCCCATATAAGAGTTAGTCTTGTTATTTAATATTGGGTGGTTGGTTGAATGGTGTTTAATGGCTTATCAACCCTTGTAGGTTATTTAAAGTCAAATCCTGCTTAATTATATACATATTACTTGTAAGCAAATAGTTTGCAGGTAACACTTTAAGAATGTTAGTACGCGAGAAAGATTAAGAGAAAAAATTACCTTCACATGCATATACTTAGTTGATGGGTTGGTTTCGTAGTCATATCTTAGATGCTTTTTTTTTATATATGTCTACTAACTTGAGATTTATTTATGGTGTCAATGTTTCTATATCCACACTTGCTATACAATCGGATCTATTTAGGATTTTGGTTTTATTGTGTTTTGATCTTTTGGAGTAGATGGTCTTGGTTCATAGATACGAGGTGCATTCAATAAGTTTCCCGACATTTTTTGTATAGGCATTTAAAATTATCGTTGACTCTTGAAAATTCAGTATGTTATTGCTATACATCTTACGAGATGACTGATCAATTTTTATGATTTCAGCTTCAAATGAACAGCTATAGCAGCAATTGGAATACACCCTACTAAAGCCTGATTGTCACTGCTGGTAAATTTCAAAAATGCAATCTAGACGGGAAGACACTTTAGAAGAACGATATGGAATAAAATTCTGCTTTAAACTTGCAAAAAATGCCAGAGAAACGTATGGAATGCTTCAGACTGTTTTTGGAGCATCGTGCATGAATCAAGCATCAGTTTTTGAGAGATTCAAGGAAGCCAGGGAGTCTGTCAGGTATGATGAGAGGTGTGGGAGGAGTAAGGAAGTCAATACACCAGAGTTGATTGGCCAAAGGGTTAGGGTTACTATGTTGAGGTTTTAAGGGAGTTCAGGAAGAGATTCCATCGGAAGAGGTCAGCACTCTTCAAATCGGGTCAGTGGCATTTCCAGCAGGACAATGCATCAGTCAACAACTCCATCCTTGTCACAGACTATTTGATCAAGATGGGTATCAAGACAGTTCCTCAGCCTCCCTATAGTCGAGACCTTGCTCCCTGTGACTTTTGGTTATTCCCTAAGCTCAGAGGCTGTCGTTATGAGACAATTGAGGAGATAAAAGAGGCTGTAATGAAGGTCATTGACACGCTCACACAAGAGGACTTCCATAGGGCCTTCAATACGTTTATATATATATATATATATATATATATATATATGTATATATACTTAACACTGCCTTTTCCAGACTCCCTCTCTTGAATATATACTTACATACGTATATACGTATACAAAGTTAAAAACAAACATGATATTACATTCTCTTAACTATAACTCAAGATTCGTGTGGCTACACAATCATCAGACTGACAAATAGAAGACTCACCGATGCATTAGTCGGGGTTAGAGAATCTGTAAGGATCTTTTTCTATGGAGGTTGGCAGATATATTTGAGAGTGCTTTTAGTTCGTACAGTGATGGCCAGCTTTTAAAGATTTTGAAGGAAGAAAAGTTGATAAGGCCAGAAAAGACTCGATTAAGTTCTTTTTTTAAATAAGAGGACGCGTGTTCTGATCTTAAGAAGGTGGATATTTAGAACGTAAGTTTTGGTTTCTGTACTGAGTGGAACATATATTATGCTGGCCTTTTATCACTCACTGATGATTATGTATGCATTTACAAAAACCCTTCTTCATTAGCAGGATGCAAAACAAAGTTAATCTTTAAGAAGAGTACCGCTGGTTTGAATTGATAGTTTTTCTTCTCCTAGACTAGTTGCCTTACCAAGGCTTAAGAACACAATCGGTTCGATTATTTGTGATTCACTTTTGTGCTAATATCCTCTCTTCTATACCAGGCTAAAAATAAATAGTTCGACAGATTGTGCTAGTTAGTCTTTGTAAGACAACCAATCAAAGAGAAGAACAACATTTTGATTCTAGGAGCACTAAAACTAGCAATTTCACCGCATAAAACCCTACTTGCTAGGGGCTGTGTGGCTATGGCCATATATATTTAAAGGCACTAAATATTTGCAGGGAGATATACGACTTTTGATCTTTTCTATTTCGTATGAGAGTGACAGAATCAACTACACTTTCTGACTACTATCATTTTAAAGGTACGTATCGTTCCAACCCCTTCGGCAGAAGTAGCATGTATATTGGGTGGGGTATAGCAGGTTTGAATTTAGTTTTCCTTCTTCTCGGCTGGTTGCCTTACCAAGAGTATAGAACTCAGTTTGCCCAACTATCACCTTATAGTGGTGGGGAAAAAGATGGATTTATGGTCTTTCTAAAGGCATTAGCGTGAAGTGAAATACAAACACTCTTTTCTAAAAGTTGAACTCGGGTCACCAATTGCATTTCCTAAGACAATAACCGTTACGCTAAACACGCCTCCTTGGAGATCCGAGTTCAAATTCTGGACGTTAATAATTGAATTTCACACAGCGTTAATACTCTTGGGAAAGATATGAATCCAACTATTCTCAGATTGAGCTTTTTAATTTTTGTATGGAAACCGGTCTAGGAGAAGGAAAATTCTGAATTCCAACCTGTTGTACTCTGCTGAAAACTTTCAGTTGCATCCAGCTCGATATATATATATATATATATATATATATATATATATATATATATATATATATATATATATTAACAAATAGGTTTATATATATATATCATATATGTCAACAATTACTTCTGCATTTTCTCTTTCGTACACATAAAAAAAAATATTATGTGATTTTTTTATATGATTTTATCGTTTGTAGATAATGTTGTTTTTTATATGATTTTTTAATATAGTTTTTTTTTAAAAATATGATTTTATTTTTTCATATGATTTTTTTATATCTTTTAATTTTGTACTTATTTTTTACTTATTTATTTTATTCTTAGCTGATTGTGTTACAAAATGAAACTGGACTTTTCGTGAACGGAGTGCAATTTTATAAGTTAGTTTTTAGTTTCAATACCGACCTGTTTTTTCGGTATTAAGCATTTGAATTTTTTGCTTTAACACTCATATTTCTTATTATCCGTATATATATATATATATATATATATATATATATATATATATATATATATATATATATATATATATATATATATATATATATATATATATATCGAATGTGATGGATAGATATGCTCATTTTATTTAATATAGAGTTAACGTTGGTTTTTAAAAGCTGTTTCAAACCAATGATTTTTATTTATTCATTTTTATATTACTTGGTTTCACCCTAGATGAGAGAGAGAATATAGTCGCTAACTTGTTGAATTGCAACATCATAATAAGAGACCTTTAATTGTAGTCACGCTTTTGCGTTCTCTTTTAGACTAATTGCCTTGGGAAAGGTATGAACACCCATATCCTCAACAGTTATGGAGGCAATAGTACCATTACAGGGATGACTTTGGCATTAAATAACCCATGAAGGTAAATATGCCATAAAACAAAGAAACAGAATCAACTTGAATAAGGCTAAATAGGCCACTAATCATCAAATGGATATAGCAGTGAGATGAATTAAATCCACTGGGGATAATCCGTTTGGGGATTATCAAAGATGGGAATATATATATATATATATATATATATATATATATATATATATATATATATAGGTTTGGGAGTGAGACAGGCGTCTAAAGATCAGAAAGATATTTTTTTGATTTTAAAGGTAATAAATCATTCATGGTGTGTGTGTGTGCGAGGCGGAGTTCCATATTTCAGCTGTTCTTTGGAAGAAACTGTTTTATGTGTAGCTTTCATGTGATTTTGGAGACTTCGGAAACGGAGTCCTGACAGGAAACACCTGGAATATGTATGTGTATATATGTTAAAAGATGAGACATAAAGGCAAAAATTATACAGCGATGGAAAGCAAATTGAGAGAAGGCCATTAACTTATTTAATGAAAACTTTCATAAAACTGTATAAACAAAAATCCTAGCATCCAACTGCAGGATTCGAACCAGGCTCCGATCAACCCTGGTTGGTTTAACTGAAAGAGGCGGATCTAATATTGGAATGAGTAGAACCCTCTGTAACTCTCAGTAGTTAACAAAATTAAGAATGCACCCAGAAATATTGGAAAATTTTGCGGTAAGCTATATGTACAGATACTTGCACACTGTCTTTGTCATCCACACCCTCCCCACAAGAGTTACTATGAGTATGTATAGCAAGTTAAGGTTGTATAAAACCATTTAATGAAAACTTTATCTGCAAGGACTTAAATTGTTCAACTCACTCATCTGACGCAGATGATCTAATGCTTTTTACAAATAAACTTACTCAAGCCAAAACTCTGCTGTTTATCCGAGATCTGGTAGCAAAAAAGTAATGCTGTAGGTGAACACCGATAAAACAGAGTTCAGGTTAAATGCGCTGCATATTAACGTTATTGTGTATGTCTCATTCCACATAAATACGTTGAACACTGTTGTCAGGGAGTGAAAATATACTAAGTAGTCACCATTAGCAGCGGTTACCTTCTTCCCACCGCTGGCAAGTATTGTATTTTGTTAATGCTATAAAAAATTTCCATGTCATTCCCAACCCCAGTTTTGGTTATTCCTTATTCAGTAACCTTTTTGTCAGGTTACAACAGGTAGCAAAAATAATTGGTGTATAAGAACTCAGATAAAACAGAGTTGATGATTTAAAAAAAGTTGGTGCCATCTCTTCATTAATGTCAAGGCTCTGAAATTAGCAGACCAGTTCCAATTCCTTGGTAGCAATATCTCATCTACTAAAAACGATGTCAACATATGAATGATTAAAGCGTTGACAGCTATTAACAGATTAACGACTATGTGGAAATCTGATCTTTCTGATAAAATAAAACAAGGGTTATTTCAAGCAGTAGTCGAGTCAGTACTATTGTATACTTGCACCACATGAAGATTTGTGGATTTAAATCCAACGGAAAATATTTGGTGAAACTGAAAAATAGTAAAAATAAAAAATATCCGTGAGAAAATTCCAACCAGCAAAGAACAATTGCCATTCGGGAAAGGTAGATCATCTTTGATAAAGAATATTGTTTCAAATAAGCGAAATCTATAATGGAAATTTTCTAAGTGTGCTATTAGTTTACTTACTGCTAAATAAAAATCTAAGCGAACTCCCTATAAAGTGTGTGAACTTCTTAACTTGTGCCAGTGGTAGTACGTATTTACCAAAACCATCTGCACGAGTAGGGTGCGACATACGGTCAATATTGAAGTGAAGTTTAACAGGTTTAAATTCAGAGTTTTTCTTTCTCGTAGACCATGGTTAAAGAGACCGGTATCTTAACTTTTCAGCAGTTGGAAATACCTAATTGAAAGGAAACATGGCTCCAACAAAAGGTTAAGACATAGCTTCATCTTCTTACCTACCAAAGTTCAGCTAGCCAGTGATAAAAGCTTAGAGCACGAACTAGAATCAGACACACCTAAAGATATTATACTTGATACAGCAGATTACTCTGGGGCATATACTTTATATCATATCATTGACATATTATGAATTGAAAGTAATCAAAGAATAAAAAGAAGATTATATATATATATATATATATATGGACACATGTCCAGAGTATGAAATAATGAGATTTTATAAAACATTGTTTTTGATGTTTGGAAATTTAAATTCTCTACCATTAGTTATGTAGTGTTGCAACGGTTTTCTTTGGTTATTGTTTATTTCATCATGTTTTTATTTTATTTAGCAAAATGTTTTATGAAAAAAATGCTATTAAGTTATGCTACGTTTTTAGTCAGAGTTCTTCATATTTAGAAATGATAAAGTCCTTATATATTTCTTTAAGAAGAAAATCAACGCTCTTCACCAAACATACTTTCAATAATCTATAATTACTCCGCTGAATGTGATTTCTGAGAGACAAACTTGAACTGAATCAATGGCATAACAGCAGATTTTCAGTCTGCGTTGTTCACCTGGAAAAAAATAGTATCATTTCTGTACCCTCTCTGATGATATGCGTTCGTTTCGAGGAAATGCATGCATTGTCTCTGACAACGAGTTAAGCATCTTTCAATATTAAAAAAAAACAAACAAAAAAACAAACTCCTAAGCAAAGTTAGGGTCCATGAACGGGTTTATTAATCGGCAGGAAATGGTAGAATTTAAAAGAACAAAATGCAGTTTGACAAACTGCGTGAAATATACACAAGCGTTGGCAGAAGTTGGAAACCAAATATGAACAGAAGAAGCCGGGGGCTAAATAAGCACAGAGTAGCGGATAGTTCGTTAATAAAAACGGGTTATTCAAGTGAAAGTAACGCTGGGAATTCATGGATAGAATTACGTTCTTGTAAAAGTCGAGTCAACGAAGCGCAGCAAAATTAAGATTAGCACGTGCTGAAAAGGGATACTAGTAAATAAAATACATTAACGGGAATTAGTTCAAATTTTCAAATAATTATGATATCTTTTTGCTTCAAGACGGGAAAAGTAATTACTTATTAGTGACGATGCTCGAAATATCGGAATTTATGTGGAAGGATAGTGAAACCTTGATCCGTATCTTAAATAAAGGAATGAAACCGAAAGTTATCCCACAGAGACAAGTCTAAAATGGTACTCTAAAAGGCAAGTACCACGAGAAGAGATTAAAAAAAGGGAATCAAACAATGGCGTAATATGACAATTTTTTTTCCAGACAGACCTTATATAGTTATGGGATTAGGAATACTTTACAATAGTTTCTTCGATAAGTAAATATATTGGTTTGGTTTGATTTGGTTCTATGGCATATCAACCACTGTTGCTTATTTAATGCCAAATCCTTTTTATACATGTATATTAGATATAGGATTTCTAAACACATTTTGTAGATAATATTTTAAAACGAAACTGAGCTCATTTCCTCCCACAGTCAAATGGTTTCACTTATTTCTACTTAATACAAACAATTCTATTTATCATCAATCATTTGTCTTTCATCATCATCATCATGTCGCGCTGGTAGCACGGATATCCCTGACCCTCTCTCGCCACTCCTCCCTATCGTTCATCGCCCTAGGACAACAACCTGTATCCTCACATAGCTGCTGAATGTATGTTCATGCTGGTCGTCCTGCTTTTGCACGGCCATGTGTGGGGGTCCATAAGAGTACATCTCTTATGAGTTCGTTCCTGCTTCTCCAGCAGTGTCCTGCATGTCTGGTTCGTCTAACTTGAATAGTTTTCGTGATAGGGGGCAGGTGGCCGTACAGTTGGTGTCTTGTGGGATGTTGCCGCCAGGACTTGTTCAAGATTGCACGTAGCATTCTTGTGTAATTGCCGTCTAGCTTCTTCTCCAGCCGTTTTGTTAGCGTCCATGTAGTGCAGCCATATAGCAGTATCGATGTGACCGCTGCCCGGAAGAAACTGCGTTTCATTTTATCGGTTAGGTCTGATTTCCATATAATCGATAGCCTATTGATAGCTGTCCATGCTTTCGTTAACATCGTTTCAATGTTCTTTTCGGTTGATTCGACGTGGTTCCTAGGTAAGTGAATTTGTCTACTAGTTTAAGAGGGGTTCCTTCTAGAGTGGAGATGTCCCCCGTTTGATTATAGCACATATATTCCGTTTTGTGTGCATTAACATAGAGGCCTATGCCTGCGGCTGCTCGTTCCAAACTATGCAGTAGTGTTTCGGCTTGGTCCGGTGTATTTGCCTGTATCGCTATGTCATCGGCGTAGTCGGTGTCGGTAATTGTTTTGCGGGGTACCTTCTGCTTCTTTTCTTCGTCAGTTCGAAGCCATTCTCTCTGATTTTGTCAATCGATGTTCTAAGTACGTAGTCTAGACAAATGATAAAGAGGTACGGAGTAGTACTCCTGCTACAATGTCGAAGTATTCTGTGTCTCCATCTGGTGATCGTACTTTTACTTTGGTGTTTCTATAGAGAATCGTTATTGCCGCTACGGTTTCTTTAGGTATGCCGTACGCTAGTAGGATTTGTTCCATCTTTCCTCTGTGAATGGAATCGAAAGCCTTGGTAAAGTGAACAAATATTAATGTCGCTTGTAGGTTTTTTGCCCGTACACCTTCAAGGATTCTACGGATGGTTAATATTTGTGAGGTCGTGGATCTATTTCTTCGGAAGCCATTTTGGTTTTTTCTAAGTATGTTGTCGATTTTGGGTTCTATGCGGTTTCGTAGTAGGGCATTGTAGATTTTGGCTGCTATGGATGTAAGTGTTTTGCCTCAGTAGTTTTTGGCTAATCCGAGGTCCCCCTTTTTAGGGAAGGGGAGTATGCATCCCTTTATCCATCTATCTATCGGATTTTGATTGTATACTGCGTTGCAGTGTCGGAGCAGTATGTCGTCGAATTATCTGGTCTTCCATACTTCTGGGGGAATTTCGTCCATACACATTTCAAATTTTTCAAGTATTGCTATGTATAACTAACAGTTCAATTAAACACCAGTGATTCGTTTACACACATTTAAATGATCAAACTGTTCTATTCCAAACAATTCAGTCTAGCATAAGTACACAGTTTTTGATAAAACTGTATTAAATGTAGAAACAGTTGTTTTTCAAACAATTCAGTTTAGCATACGTACACATTTTAAATGTTAAACTGTTCTATTTGACCCATAGATAGGACCCCATCAGGTGCTCCAACTCCAGGCCAGAGTAGACCTGGGAGCGATGGCAATGAAGGAATACTCCGCATTCCCAAAAGCTCCAGCATTACTGAAGCCTCACCATCAGATTGTTTAGTGTATTATCAGGACACTCGTTGGCGGAGTCAACAGCCCCAGCCGACTGGTCCAGCAAATATATGGACATACATACATATCTAACGGCTGCTTAATTATTGGAAATTTTTCAATGTTCAAAGAATAGCATACTGTTAGGGGGTGGGATAATTGTTAAAATACCATCTGATGAAATCCTTTCTTGAGAGAAGCGAACAAACATTGGGGTTAAGATCTCATAAGGAAGCAAATCAACAACAATAACAAAAACATCCCGTATTTTATTGATTAGCATTTTGGGAACAGTAGAATTCGAGTCACCTGAAATGAAGTAATAAAATTGTTCTTCATTTGGGACTCCGTCTTCTCTCTGATCATCTTCAAACTACCCTGTCTTCTAAGATAAAACCTCACCTCTACTCCCTCCGTGGCTCTGAGAGCCTATTTCTCCTCATGAATATATAAATATATATATATATGTTGGCGATCGTAGTCCAGGGTTACCCGAAGGCCCCCTTTTCGATAGCTATTACACCAAGGGGTAGGGGAGGGCGCTACTCCTTTCCCAGGGATATATATATATATATATATATACACGAGGCTATTTGCATTTCGCATTGTGCTAACCCAGGTTGAGTCAAACCAAAGACTCAAAAAATGGTACTTTTTCCGCCTTGCTTAACACTCAGCATTATAAGGTACAGATCAAAGGTAAAAAGGAGCAATCCAGGGAATGGAGTAGTGCCCTGCCCTATACCTTGGTATCGTTGCTATTGAAAAGCGAACCTTCGGGTCACTCTCGACTTTACTTATTCTCCCACCAGCTGTATGGAAACAGTAGGGCAGACTGGGCACTTTAACCTTGGTATAGCAACCTGTATAGCAACCAAGGAAAACTTAAAGCTGATAAACTACACGCAAACATTGGCTTTGTGTTGTATCCTGTTCGTGCGAAGTTGTAGGGCACATACATATATTAATCATCTCTCTTGAATTCTGCCTGATTCCAAATATTCAGTTTAAAGGGAAGTGTTCAAGTGACTCAGAATCATCATGCATGAACATTATTTGGAATATTAACTTCAAAATACTAAACTATTTATAATGGTCTGATACTACATTTTCATCCTATGCAGAAGTAGCCATCTATAATCAAGTAACCCTGTCATTTTTTCATAAGCATTTGGCTTAATTCCAAAATATATTAATTAAAATTAATTCAGCAATAAACATAAGAAATTAAACATCTTGCTTTTTCAATAGGGTGTCCTTTAATCAGACCCTTTGTTATTAAATAATAACCTACAATTCTCAATAAAAATTTTTTTATATCGTTTACTTTTATTAATCTGCCAGTTAGGGACTTTGTCATCTTCAAACTACCCTTTCCTCTAAGCTAACATCTAACCTATACTCCCTCCGACGCTCTGAACACCTATTTGCCTTCATGAATATATATATATATATATATGTGTGTATATATATATATATATATGCACAAACATTGGCAGAGGCTGGAAGCGTAATATTAACTAAAGAAGCCGTGGGCAAAATAAACACAGCGTAGCAGACAGTTCGCTGATAAAAAGGATTATTAGAGTTTCAAAATTTCTTTTAAATATTAACATCACTGTTTACAGTGTGTGCTTTCAATCAGTTGACCTTAGTATGACTTTCAGTATCTACGAAACTTGCTTATGGCTGTTTGTTTTTGCAGCATGTCAACCTTTGTTGGGTTATCTCATGCTGACGTCAGTTTAACAATTACAGTGTGCAATAATATATAGTTGAACATGTATCTTTACAAACATTGTAAACAGGTAAACATTTGACATTGATTGTCCAGTTGACTAAGGCTGAAAAATACGCCGACTACACCACTGGCTAAAGGTATGAACATTCCCCAACGAATGCCCTGGATATAACACGAAACCACCTTATGGTGAGGCTCCGTTCTGGAGCTCTGGGGGAATGTGGAATACCCTTTCTTTGTTATTACTCCCAGGTTCACTATGATCTGGAGTAGTAGTACCTGTTAGGGTGCCATCTATGGATTAAGTAGTATTATTTAATCAATTAATATACTTGAAATCTCTGAATTGTGCGAAAACAAATGATTAATGTTAAATTGAACGATTAGTATCATTAGCAATGCTTGAAGCCACTTAACTGTATGCAAATAGAAATATTAGTGTTAGAAAGCAATACTTGACTTTTAACTGTGTGAAAATAGAACCGTTAGTATTATATAGGAATACTTGAAACCACTTAACTGTATGCAAATAGAAGTATTAATATTAGAAAGCAATATTTGACTTTCAATTGTGTGAAAATAGAACCGTTAGTATTAGATAGGAATACTTGAATCCATTTAACTGTGTGCAAACAAATGTTACCTACAAACTATTCATTTAAAAGCCATATGATAAAACTGGATTTGGCATTAAATAACCCACAATGGTTGATATGGCATAAAACACAACCAACTAACCAATCAACTTCCTTATCTCAAGAGGATTTTTTTACCATAGATGAAGCCAGAACAAGTACAGCTAGTCTGAGAGTAAACCTGGAAGTAATGGCAATGAAGCGGTGCCTCTACATTCTCCAAAGTTCCAGAACTAGAACCAATCACAAGATACACTCTAGTACCAGACTTGATACTTTGTTGATGGTATCTTTATCGTATGACAAACCTTTATTAGATCATGAGATAAGAGGATTAACACTATGGCAGTAATAGATTGCTCTTTGAAACAAGCGTGCTTTACAATATATGATAGCAGGTACTTTTGTTATATATATATATGTATACATATAAGGTTTGCGGAGAAAGGGAATTCTGCCTCCTCTTGAGCCCCAAAACATGGAATTGGAAATAAGACAAACAACATGGCGACAGTTGGTGAGAAGAAGAGTACAGAAATTAAAACTTCGGCCAGTAAACTTTGAGGTTTGTTGAACTGATGATGGCATGAGACAATTTTAGAATACACGTGATCAGATTGTGACAATGCGTGGGCGATACAAAACGTATAAAAAGACGCACGGAAGACGCAAGAAATAAAGTGTTGACTATCTATATAGAATTACTTTCTTGCTGTCACCTCGTTACAGGGCCTCTCTGACACTCCCTGTTTCTTTCTTTGCTTTTCTTTCTCCCCTTCAAGCACGTTATTGGTGCTAGTGTTGTATATATATATATATAAATAGAAAAAAAGAAATGTGATCAAAAGATACCTCATTCTTATGAATCCATCTTTGTTCTTTCTTAAACCACTCAACTATATAACAATCTGAAAGAGAATCATTAGAAAGTAGACAGACTGAATAACGTATTTGAGTCAGCAGACAACTGAAACTTGATTTGGGGAGAAAATAAATCAATATTTTCTCGTCAAGAGAAGCCGTACAGGGCAATCTCCTCTAATTTTTCATTCCTATAAATTGTGATACAAGCGAAAACAGCAGATTCCTTCAGACTATTTCTAGTCTCTGTGTTTTATGTACTGATCGAATTTAGAAACAAAGTCACATTTAATGGGACTAACATTTGGTATTAGCCAAGCACCATGCTCATTAAGTCACGGGAAAATTTTACAAAGGATAACATTAATAGCCAACAACACTAGTCAACAAAGATTTTGTTACTCTGGTAAAAAAAAGTGTTTTAGACTAAGTCAAATAAACTGATTTTTCTCACCGGGATTAGGTGATCAGGTTGCATCTCAAAATCCCGGGGAATTTTATTATTATTATTATTATTATTATGATTATTCATTTTGTATTTTTAATCTCTTATCTATCGTAAAAATTAAGTAAAATTTTAAGGAAATTAAAGAGGATTATCTTCAGAATTAATGCCTTGACAATACTTCAGCTAAAACATTTATGGATAAAATAAAGCATGCTATTCTTTAAATAAGAAAAAGGAAGAGAAGAATACCATTAACACTACCAGCATGAAAATCTATAACTTGTGGCATTTTACCGACACATCAGAGATGAAGGTAAGGATGAATTATAGGAGTGACTTAGGCTTCTTGAATACTAATTGTTTTCATTGATTAGTTTATAAAGGATGATTCGCTGAGTTTAAATAGGGCGTAGGTTTGAGTCTCACCGAAAACTTAGTAGGTATCAAAAATGAACTGACAAAAATTCAAAAAAAAAAAAATAAAAAAAAAGAAAGGAAATGAAAATACGTTTGACAATATATAATTGTTGTTTCCTATCATTTATACAGCACACAATTGTCATCCAAAAATACTTCAATTTCGAACTCGTTTTGGTCAAATTTGGCGGCGAAAAGTACTTATTGTTATACAACAAAATTATTTTTTCGTAAAATATTCGTGTGGAATTGTTAGTCAAACTAAGGGGATTTCATATGAAAAGACCTGGACAGGGTTAGGTTGGTTGAGTTTATGGCATATAGACTCTTGAAGGTTATTTTAATGCCAAATCTTTTTTTATACATATATATATCAAATATATATGATCTTTAAACGAATAGTTTGTCAGTAACAATTTTTAAACGAGCAAAAGCTCATTTGTTTACATACAGTTAAATAGTTTCAAATATTGCTGTTTAACACTAGTAATAAGAACTAGTTTTTACTTTTAAACATTCTTTATTCGTTTACTTTTGATTTCAAGTATTTCTATATAATTTTAATGATTCAATTGAACAGTCGTTTGTTTGCCTTCATTTAAATGATTTCAAGTAAATAATGAAACAGTTCTATTTGATCCTTACAGGTCGTACCACTCTGCGCCAGAATGGAATTGGGAGTAATGGCAATGAAGGAATACTCAGCATTTCCCAATGCTCCAAAACTAGATCCTCACTATCAGATAGTTTAGTGTCAGGAAACTTGTTGGAAGGGTCTTTATCCACTGCGGAGATGCAGTCGGCGTATTCTACAACCCCAGCCGACTAGGCTAATCTACCATCAGTACCAGAAATAAAGGCCATAAGAATTAATTATAGTTTTGTTTGATTGTTTCTCTGTTTAATGGCATATCAAGCTCTGTAGGTTATTTGATGCCAAAGCGATCCTTGCAGAATAACAGTAGTGGTATTATTTAACCCATAAATGGGGAGAAAAGGGAGTTTGTACCTTTCCTACGGGTAATAGTACGAAAGTAACAGCGTGACTGGAGTTCGAACTCACTACTACTTTACAGTCCAGCATGGGGACCCCTCTCTACTATTTTTGATCTTATTTTAAGGTAGGAAAAGACAATCTTTGCTCAAGTCCCTATTCGTCTCCTTCATAAGACGGAGTCAAGCATTACAGATTTTAATTTCACAGAAAAATACAAGAAATATCTGTTTATCTATAACGAAAGGAAATTGTACTCTTGACTGAATTCGAACCCCTGACTTCAAATTGGAAGCCAGAATTTAGCCATCACATTCACATTTAGACGAAAGCAACACAATATTACCCTACATGAAATATTATACAGAATATCGTTTTGCTGGAAAGCAAACTTCAGTACTTAAATCCAGTAAATACATTAGTACAACATATTTTCATAACATATATATTCACAATATTGCTTCACGAATCATACCGGACTCTGCGTATGTATGTGTGTGTGTGTGTGTGTGTGTGCGCGTGAGAGAGAGAGAGAGAGAGAGAGAGAGAGAGAGAGAGAGAGATGAAATGTACGTAATAGAGAGATGAAAACCTGCAGCTGGAGTTCTTAAGGCAGTCCGATGTTATAGTCAACTTCATTTAGGCAACTACTGCGTTGACACTGATGCCAAGTTGTCTAACACCTAGCTCTTCTCTTGGACAACATTGATGTTGTCAAGTGAGATCTGTAGAATTTACTGGTATTCCTTACAATCTTGCCCAGGCCTATGCCAGAATTTATGGGTACATTGGCTGTTTTATAAGACTGACAGATGCCAACATTAGTGATATTGAAAGCTCAAATGTGATTGTTTATTTTGTACTACTTGGCTTTATCTCTTGATCTTTGGAGAAGTGCTTTGACAGAATAAGAATTTATTTTGTTTTTCCTTTGCACCCTTTTAAGATATCTATTGTAAATCTTCTAAGAATGTATTATTATTAAATTCAGTAAACATTAATAATTGATTTTTTCCTGTTAAGTGTTATCATATCTATTGTCTTTTTTTTTTACTTATTTCCTTTTTCCATTTAAAATACATTGTCCCACAATAGTGTAGCAGTGACCTTTGTAATACTAACTTACTATGCATACTAATTCTACTAATAATATTTGAAATTTTGTGTCCACCACTTGGTGTTATGGCGTTGATCTTCTCAAAGCTTTTAGTGTTGGTGAGAGAGTCCTAGTGATGTTGTAACTAAGATGCTGGTCAACGAAATCGTAGCAAGTGAGTTTGAACTCCAGTCACGCCATAATGTTAACTTTCAGACTAATGTATTTGGGAAAGGTATGAACCGCCTTGCTCCGTCCCCGTTATGGATCAATAGTTTCATTGCTGTTCACCTACCAGGATGACTTTGGCATTAAATAAACCACTTGGGTTGGTGCGGCTTTAAAGAAAGAAAGAAAGATACAAAACAAAACTCAACGTTTTATAAATCAATATGATCGATTAGTAGGACTTGATGTTCAGTGCTTTTTTGAAAGTGTGTGTGTGCGTCTCCCTCTCGCTCACACACACGCACACACCTATATATATATGTGTGTGTGTGTGTGTGTGTGAAAGAGAAAGAGCGAAAATAAGAGAAAGAGACAGACACACATATATATGTGTGTGTGTGTGTGTGAGAGAGAGAGAGAGAGAAAAAGAGAGACATGTATTCATTCAAAGAAAGCAGTGAACATCAAGTCCTACTAAGCGATATATATATATATATATATATATATATATATATATATATATATATATATATATATATATATAAGGATTAACGAAGAATAATAAATCTCTTTAATCTTTTTTTACCAGTAAAATATGTTTGGGTCATTATTAAGAACAAAAACGAACTGTCTTACCTCACCCCGAATTATAGCTTAAATCGTACTACAACAGTTCTTCTGAAAAATGAGATATTGGACTGTCATTCATCTATTTACCAAAGATGCTAAGATTTCAGTTTGGTTTGTTTTCGTTTGATGGCATATCAACCATTGTTGGTTATTTAATGCCAAATCGTTTTTATACATATTTATTAAATATATAAATTCTAAACGTATTTTGTAGATAACATGCTTAAACGAGTTTGATCTCATTTTTTTCACATGGTTAAATGGTTTCACAATTCTATTTACGGTTAATCATTTGTTTATACACAGTTTAATGCTTTCAACTATTGCTATGTATAACTAACAATTCAACTAAACGTCAGTGATTTAGCATAAGTACACAATTTAGATGTCAAACAGTTCTATTTGATCCACTAATTGGATCAAATAAGATGTTACTACTCCAAGCCTCACTATCAGATTGCTTAGTGTTATATCGTGGATACTCATCGAGGAAGTCTTACCTCTCTGCTGAGAAGCAGGTGGTGTATTCTGGGTCAGCTACGATTTTAATTACAAGGGTGAGTCAAATGTTTTGCAATATTTTGGTAACGTGAGGCAGAATACGACCGCACAGGATACTCTTGTTGAGATAGTGTAGGTGATGAACTACACTGGACTGTGTGATACCGAGCTCGCATGATACTTCCCGAGTGCTACTTGTCAGATTTTTCCCTATGGCTGGGAGCACAACCACGAATTCACGTTTTTAACTCTAGCAAGATCATCGAGATTCTTGCAACTTGAATAAAATTTCTTCAACCATTTGGTTATTGTACATTGATCAAGTGTTTCTTCACCTTTTGCACAATATATGTTAATGGTTTCTTCAGCGGCGTTATGGCCAGTTCCAACTTGTAAAGTATAAGTTTCCGAATTAAATTAATTACACATTTATCTTTCAAATCCCATACATAGTGAAGAAATGCACAACGTGTCAGCTCATCGACTACCCCTATACTAACGAGTACAGTGGGTACCTACCAAGGCTTGAACTTCTTGGAACACGTGATAAATGCCGTAAACCTAGAATGTATGAAAATATTGCAAAACATTTTACTCCCACTTTTATATCATCAAATTTATTGGTTTGATTGTTTATATGACAATGTGGAAATTGGAAACAAGATGCAATAATTTTCACTGCAGAAAATTGTAAGCAGGTTAGACTTTTCCAACAATAAATAATACACTTAACAGAAGTTCATTTTTTTTCCAGACAAGATTTGTGTGGTTTAGAATACACCTGCTTCTCTCTTGCTTGCAACCAAAAGATCTATGATCAACACAGCACTGAATGGATTTAATACGACACTGTGTTATCTAATCAACCTTAAACTATGATGTTTTCAGGGACTCTCTTTTATAAAACTGAGTGTTTCACCAGCATGATTTTCCCTAAAAAAAGCTGCAAAAAGAAATGTAAGAAAATAACTAGCTTAGGAAAGAGTAAACGTGTGATTATGTAATATATATATATATATATATATATATATATATATATATATATATGCATTTGCACACATACACTTATTGATGAACTTCGTTTGATGGAGTCTTCTGATGAGCCATTTTGTAAAATTTACACAATAAAAATCGTCTATATAAACTCAACATGAACTCCTTGTCTTTCACCTTTAATAAATATGTCTTCAAAAAATCAGCTGCCAAAATTAAAAAAAAAAAAAAACGCATTATATATATATATATATATATATATATATAAACATACTTTTGATATATATATATATATATATATATATATATATATATATATCAAAAGTATGTTTATCTTTTAGAGAACTTTTCTCCACATTTTCATATAACTAAACGGTATGTATGATTCCACAATATTATCGAGTGTTTTAATAAGTATCATCAATTAGCATTTTTTCCAATTGCCATTTTTGTTATTTTGAGTAAATTTCTTTTAGCAAGTAAGATGACTTTTTGGGAGAATCTTTTATGCATTCAAGCACTGCTTTACTCCTATGGACTCCTTCACATGGATGAGTAAAGGCAGGACGACCAGCTAAAACCTATATACAACAGCTCTGTACCGATACAGGATGTAGCCTTGAAGACCTACCGGATGATAGGGACGGGTGGCGAGGAGAACCGTGCTGACAGCGCGACATGATGATGATGATGATGAGGAGGAGGATGAAGTACTTCTTAACTTTAAGAATCTAACGTCTTTAACAGTTTTTCGGAAAAATCATTGGTTGTGGAATATTTTGGTTATGTGAGGCACAATTCGACAGTTCCGTATGCTTTTACCGAGGTCACAAATCACACTGGACTGTGAAATGACTCGCTTGCCTGGTACTCTCAGAGTACTACCACCAGATTTGTCTCTACAGTTTGACGCAAACCTCGGAATCTATGGTTTGAGACCAACCTGACCTTATCTGATCGTTGGGCTTCTTGCAACTCGAGTTAAATTTTTTACTGTACTGTGATCGACTGTGAGTTCACTTTTTATACAACAATTCTTTTTGGCTGCTTCGGTGTCCCAGTTTGAACTCGTAAAGCAAAAGTTCTTGACGTAGAATATTTTTGTACGTTCATCTGAGCGTCTTTTAAATCACATACATTGTGAAACAATGCGCAATATGTCAGCGTAATAACTACCCAGCCTTGTCGGCTGGTGTTGTGAAATATACCGACTTTATCTCTGCTGAAGGGTATGACCCTTTTCAACGAGTGTCCTGACATGACTTGTAAACCCTCCGATGATGAGGCTCCATCCCTGAAGTAAATCTTTCATTGACATTATTCTTAAGTTCACTCCGTTTTATGAGTCGATCAGAATTGTTTAATCGTTTACAAAATACTAAATAGAATTATTAGTGCCAAATAACAATACTTGAAATAATGTGTGAAAGTAGAATAGTTTAGATATCAATACTTGAAAGCATTTAACTATGTGCAAATAATAAAGGAAAGTAATTGAAATCACTTCACTGTATGCAAACAAGTGTGCTAAGCCTCGTTTAAAAATAATTTTACGTACAAACTGTTCGTTTATAAATCATGTATATAATATAAATGAATTTATAAACAGGATTTGGCATTAAATAACCCAAAAGATTTACTATGTTATAAAACACAACCAAATGAAGCAATAACAACCACTAAACTACCGACTGTAGCAGGTACTTTCTTCGGCTGGAACTTCGGTCACGTGATGTACGTGCCGCGAACTCGTACGTACTAAAATACTAAAATACTTCAGAACGTTTGACTCATCCATGTATTTATCAGACTCAAAAAATAAAATCAAATCAACAGCTGTTTGGGAGTGTATAAATTAAACTGATGATGTACAAGATTCAAAGGGGGTTCTACACTTTGAAATCAATAAATATTGAGGTTGGTTTCAATTTTTTTTTCATCTTTTTAATAAATCACAATATTGGCACTAACTTGTCTAGACAAAGTTTTGAAAAGTTAGTGCCAATCTGATGACTACAAAACCACAAAAAAGTTTTTTTTTTATTGAAAACCATAAATTTGTATTAGACTATCAAGAAAAAAGGCAAAACATTAGATGACATTTATGAAACGCTCCTTTTTTACCAAAAATTCTGAAAAAATATTCATTAGGTATGTGAAGTTTAAATACCTAGTAGGTTAATGTTTATCCAAGTACTGGAGAGTACCAGTTCTTGTGTCAACCAAAATTTTTAATTCTTTTATATATATATAGTCATCCACAGTCAGACTGTTTCGTTGTATCACAACTCTTCAGTGTGGCTAGACAAACGAAGCGGGGATCGAAATCCTGCCGACTCAAACGCCAATCCAAGATTCTACCACTCAGCCACGAGGAAACCAGCACAAGCGAAGGAAATTCAAACGCCTATGTATCACATTTGTTTTGTTTACATATATCCGCTTAACGGCTACCGAGAACTCAATTCAATTGAAGAGCCTTGCCTTACGCTTGTGGCAACCATTACTTCCCTCGCTAGAGCATATATATTGTAATATACAGACAGACTGTTTCGTTGTATCACGACTCTTCAGTGTGGCTAGACACGCTAGATTCCAGAAGCTTGGATCGAAACCCAGCTGACTCAAACATCAATCCAAGATTCTACCACTCAGCCATGAGGAAACCAGTAAATAAGCGGGGGGGGGGTCCTTAAAAATACTTTTAAAAAATTCTGCTTTGTTTGGAATAAATTTATGGCAAAGAATATTTTAATCCGACAAAAATTTTTGTTTTGGGTTTTTCAAAACGGACTGCTCCAGGCTTGAAGAGAGGTCTCTCATCCTTAAATTTTTGTTTGGGTTTTTCAAAACGGACTGCTCCAGGCCTGAAGAGAGGTCTTTTATCATTAAATTTTTTGTGACTGACTGGTGCAAATCCTGTAAAATTTAGAAAAAATGTGTGATGTGTATAGAGAAGCATATTTCATTTTTAAAAAATCTTTAGAAATGGGCTAAAAATGGGTTTGCCACTGCGATGAGCTTGATGCAAAAATAACAGTCAATGGAATGGAAACACACTAACTCTCCAGGAAAGAAAAAGTTCTGGGTGTAGTGGTCAGTAAAGGTCATGCAGACAGTCTTCTGGGATATGAAAGGACTCATCACTATTGATTTGATTGAAAAAAGTGCATCTTATTGCCAAATCCTTAGGCAAAATTCATCTTTTTTATTGAATGACCTTCGTATTTGTATATTCTGGAAGGTTAATTTGTTCAGCTAGTATGAAATATATTTTCCCATTTGCCGTACAATTAAAAAAAATCTGTTTTCTGGCATTTTTTGTGATTATACAATGCCTCGAAGTCGGTAGTTCAAAGAGATAAAAGGTCTTCAAGATTTTTTACTGTAATTACACAACTCTATTAAAAGATAGAAAATACAAAAACAAATAAGAAAAAATAGATTGAAAGATAGATAGACAGATCATCTTCATCAAAGCCAGCTGACAGTATGGATTCATTTGAATCTCTTTCGCCAACCATCCCTATCAGCCATTGCTCTTGGTAAGTCCCCTTGATGGCATCTAGTGTTAATACAGAGCTGATGAAGGCAAGTTTTTTTTTAGTCAACACTGGTATTGCCTATGTGTAGGAGTCCATAGAAGAAAATTGCTTATTAATTCGTCCTTACTTCACCAGCAATGCTTAACATTTCCAGCATGACTTACTTTGATGGTTTGTGGGATGGGTGGTACGTAGTAGTACAGCTGTTGTTTTTTTTGGGGGGGTGCTCCGAAGATTTGTTCCAAACAACGCTCAGCATCGTTGTAAAGTTCTCATCTAGCTCTTAATCCAGGTGTTTCATTAAAATACAAGAGGTGCAAACATACAATAGTACTGATACAGCTACGACTTTAAAGAATTCCTGTAATCAATATTTTAAGATTAGAGAGAAAAAAAAGAAAAAGAAAAGCAACAGATTCATCTTTCTTCCTTATCATATTTAAACTTCATTTGAGACAAAAAAATTATTCCTGGTGAAGCTATTTTTGAGTGAAGTATAATTCAGTTTTCCCTCTGCCTACCTTTTTTATATACGAGGATCATTAAATAAGTTTCCGGATTTTTTTCATATGGGCACATTTATTGATAGTACACACATGAAACTCTAGTCCCCTTCGAAGTAATCTCCGGCTGCAATGCACTTTTTGTACCGTTCCAACAACTTCTGGAAGTCCCCATGGAAGTCCTCTTGTGTCAATGACCTTCGTCACAGCCTCTTTCATCTCCTCAATTGTCTCAGAACAACAGCCTCTGAGCTTAGGGAATAACCAAAAGTCACAGGGAGCAAGGTCTGGACAATAGGGAGGCTGAGGAACTGTCTTGATGCTCATCTTGGTCAAATAGTCTGTGACAAGGATGGAGTTGTGGACTGATGCATTGTCCAGGTGGAAATGTCACTGACCCGATTTGAAGAGTGTAGGCCTCTTCCCCAGGAATCTCTTCCTGAACTCCCCTAAAACCTCAACCTAGGAACCCTAACCCTAACCCTTTGGCCAATCAACTCTGGTGTATTGACTTCCTTACTACTCCCACACATCTCATCATCTCTCACAGCCTCCCTGCCTTCCTTGAATCTCTTATACCACTCAAAAACCGATGCTCGATTCATGCAAGATGCTCCAAAAGCAGTCTGAAGCATTCCATACATTTCTGTGGCATTTTTCCAAGTTTAAAATAGAATTTTATTCCATATCGTTCTTCTAAAGCGTCCTCACGTCCAGATTGCATTTTTGAAATTCACTAGCCGTGACAATCAGGCTTTAGTAGGGTGTATTCCAATTGCTGCTGTAGCTGTTAATTTGAAGCTGAAATCCTAAAAATTCATCAGTCATCTCATAAGATGTATAGCAATAAGATACTGAATTTTCAAGAGTCTACGACAATTTTAAATACCTGTACAAAAAATGTATGGAAACTTATTGAAGGTACCCCGCATATATATATATATATATATATATATATATATATATATATATATATATATATATATGCGTGGTACCTTCAATAAGTTTCCATATATATATATATATATATATATATATAATTGTTGAAATAGAAAATTTAAAACCAAAAGACGTTGATTTTGAAAACTCTTAAGAAGTGAAATGTTTCAGTGAACTTTAACGAATGACACTTGAAATAAACAATTTCAAAGCAAAAAGAATTTGATATCGAAAATTCTAAGAGAGGATATATATATATATATATATATATATATATATATATATATATATATATAAACACAAGGTCTTCAAATGATGATTTTAACTATTGAATAATCTGTCACGCTAAACGTTCCGGTTTTCAGACCCTCATCAGGGCGTAAGCGTCATTAAATGAAAAAGAAAAGAAAGTTTTAATATATTCTCATTTCGTTGGTAGCGTTCTGTTTCAGATTTGTTTGATGAAATTAGTGTTCCAAAATTTATTTAAAAAATCGATAACACTATCTATCTATCTATCTATGTTGATATTTATGTTATTTAGTTCATATGTACCAATTTAAAACATTCCCTAACTAATCTATTCATCTTTATCAATGGGGAAATATCTCACTGCTGTTATGCATTTGTCGATGAATAACAACATTACCATCACATCTTCTGACAAAGGTGGTGGTGTTAACATAATGGATTCTACTTATTATAAAAACAAAATAATGGAATTATTAAATGTCAAAAACAAATTTTTCTACCAACCATAAATTAAATTAAAGACGTTTTTAATAAGTCCCCTGAACCTAGTCACTGAAGAACGTAAATTCTGGTCTTCATAAATTGATTATAACTCCCTAATTCCTAAAATTTATGGTCTTCCAAAACCTCATAAAACAGGAATTCCACTATGACCTATTATTTCTGGGATTAGATCCTCTCCCTCCTTTAACATCGCAAAATCTATAGCCAAAATGTTGTTCCCCTCTCTTAGTTATGATTTGCAATTCGCATATCAAGAACTTCGGTTATTTATATTACAAATCAATAAAACGAATTTCGTGCCAATTTCAACATAAAATCATTTTACACCAATATTCCCGTTAAAAATGTATCAAACCGTCACAAATTCATCCCAAGAAAACAAACATGACTTTACCAATTCACAAGATAATTAAAAATTGCACTTTATGCACGAAACGTTGCTATTTTTTCATATAATGTATTTTTTGTTAGCAAAAATCTGTTTTACCCATTGGTTCACCTCTTGGTCGAGTCCTTGGATTTCTTTTCCTTGAATTTCTAGAATCTGGCCCTTTTAGATTCATTTGAACCAAAGATTCTAACTATATCCGTAATATAGATGATAATAACTAAAAAAATATGGAATGATTAAACAATATTGAATCTACCATTGATTTTACTTATAAATTAGAAAATAATACCTGACCTTTCTTGGACATTTTTACAAATGAATGATAATAATGAACAAGAATTTAAAATTCATTACAAATTCCCAAATGAAAAGGACCATTATTATCATTCAGGGTTTTCGAAATATTGTCTTCATTGTTGTATGCACAACGTTTCGGCCGATATGCCCTCCAGCCTTCTTCAGGTGTTTCTTATCTATCTCGGGAGTCTACACAGAACTTCGAACCACGCCCTTTATTTAATCCACGGGGTGGGATTACTTGCTATGATTCCGTTAACTATAACCGGGTACAATTGTTGCAAATTCTTATATTGCTACTCGCCTGCTGTCAGGATTGAACCTGCAACCTCCAGACATTTGTCTCTTAGAAACTTAGGGAACCAGCAGCTGTAAGCATTATGGCATGTGGCCTGCCGGATAGTTCTCGGTGAATTTTTGGGACTTATGAACTTAATGTTCTTATATTACTATGATTACTACTATTGTGTATGATTTTTTTACTTGCACTCACACTACGTGTTTTTTTTTCTATTTTTTGAATTTTTTTTATCTAACTGTTTTATTAATTGGTTCTTCATCTCTATACTTAGTCTCCTCAATAGGTCACTGTCGCCCAACATATGTTCTTATTCTTTGAACCATCTAATTCTACCAGGTTCTTCTCTCTCAATTATTTTAACTTTATCCCATAAGAGCAGATGGTTTCTCTTTTCCTTCCATATATGGTCCACCATACCCGACTTTTCAATTTCACCTCATACTACTGCTTTCCGATGTTTTTCTCACCTTACTTTTGGTGGGCGGCATGTCTCGCCTTTGTATACTTTACCATAACTACAGGGGATGGAGTACACTTTCTTCTTGGTCATGTTGAATTCTGTTAGTGGCTTGATACGGAAGAATTACCTCCGGAGAGTTGAGCCACTTGTGAATATTGTCGCTATGTTATATGTACTATATATCCTTTGGATCTTTTTGGCTGGGCCTTTGACATAGAGCAGATATACTGTGATGAGTTTTCGGGTATCGTCCTCTATCCTCCTATCTAAGTTTCTTGGAGCCGATGTAATGCGCTTTGCTAATTGTTGAGTTTTTAACAAATCATTTCTTCTTGATACGTATCAAAGTCGCTTCTAAATACTTTTGGTCGATGTTGTAGGCAACGGACAATTCCTTTCTTCACATTATATGGATGATAGGAGTTGAAATTGAGGTAGTGTCTGGTGAGGGTAGGCTTGCTATACACAGATGACCTAAACCCTTGCTATGTGAGTGCTACTAATACATCGAGGAAAGGTAATTTGTTATCTTGTTCTTTCTCCATAGTGAACAGTATAGATGGTCGGATTGAATTCACGTGATCAAATTAGAAAATAATCGTATACATTTTTACTCACATAAAAATAAAGAGGGGAATTATTATAGGTTTTTACCTTTGATTCCTAAAGATAGCCACCCCCGCCATTTTTAAATGATGAATTTGAATATATTGAAAATTCTTTTATACAACTAAAATAAAAGCTGTCAAAATTCACAAACAAATGTTTTCCAAAAATTAAAAACAATGATTTTTCGAATAATAATTCCTTACATAGATTTATTATTTAACCCAATATTATTTAACCCAATATTTAAACATCATCGAAAAAACAAACAACCTTGTTATTAAAACAGTCACAAACTCTTCCAAGACAATTAAGAATTTAATTAATAATAATAATAATAATAATAATAATAATAATAATAATAATAATAATAATAATAATAATAATACCTACATCAAATCCATTAGCAGGGGCTTATGAAATTACATTTCTGGATTTTGATAGAAAATATATTGGCGAAACTTTTCGTAGTCTCCAAAAATGAATTTATGAGCACATAAAAGATTAAAAAAAAAAAAACAACGGTTTAGTCTAAGATAATTTAGAAACTAAAAACAACTTTTATTTTAAAGATTCCAACTTATTTGTTTGTGTACATTATAAAAAACATAGGAAAACTGTGGAATCTAGAATCATTTCAATCTACAATAGTCTTAAAAGGGAATCCGTTTTTTCTTTAATTCGTCTCTGTATTTGGTCAGAGTGGAGCTGAAAAATTACTTAATAATTTGGCGTCATCATTTATGCATACTTAAAGAGATTATATAAAAAAAAAAGTTGGATTAAACAGAGAGATAGAAAAAAGAAGGATAACATTGATAAAGACGGATAGATAGGCTATGGAATATTTATCATTTGTAGATAAGAACTAAATAATATATACATCCCGTTGGTTGAGCTCTTTAGTGGGGAATTAGCCGGCTGTCACATACGCCGAAACGCAATAGCTCTTCTCACGCTAGGTGGTTGATAGCCTATATGTAAAAAGATATACACTAAAAAGTTCCTTGACTTACGACAAGGATAACAATGGCTCTTGGGTAAGATCTCTGACTGACGTAAAATCGCCTGGATTTCAATTCCACCGGTTTAGCCCCTCTGAAGAGTTGTAATACAACGAAACTGTTTGTAGATGACGATATATATATATATATATATATATATATATATATATATATATAAAGACTCGTGTGATATAGATTTCTTAGAATAAGTTTTGGAACGTTAATTTGTGGGAGTGAATAAAGTAAATAACATAAAAACAAATTTTTAACAATGCAGAAACTCCCAGAAGCCCCTGGAAGTTTAGCGACGCATGCGCAAAAAAGGAACCATCCCTGCGAAAAGAAGAGATTCGCTCTCACTTCAGCTGAACCCTTCAAACTGAAAGGACTTTCTTCCACCCGTCTGCTAGAGGTTGTGTTACTATTTTGCCAAGAAGATCTAAAAACCGAAACATTTAGCGTTGGTAAATTATTAAATAAATAAAATCTTCCGCTGAAGACCTTGCGTTTTTCCATATCTGTATGTTTTTATACGGCCGGATTCTTTCCAGGTTTTCCCATACATATATATATATATATATATAACTGAATTTTGTATTATATTTTCATATACAGGGATTCCCAGCTGTTTAGCTAGTATAAGTTTTATTAAAAGATATATTTTCCGATTTCTCACGTAATTAGAAAAAGTCTTTTTTCTTCCATTTTTTGCTAATCAATAAAGTTTCAATGTGGTCATATAAAGAGAGGAAAAGGCATAAGGATGATGTGGCCTTCGCATGTTGGTTGTGTCTGCTGTTATCAGGCCGACACACCGAAGCAAGCAACAGGAAAACACCACGACATGACAACACTGACTTTGGATTTATTAGCTACCAGAGACGAATAATATATTCCAACGCCTGATTTGGGAGAAACAACAGTTTTCAAATAGCCCAGGAAGACACTCCTCACTACAGAGTTGCCGTGCGAAAAACCCAAATGAAATAAAGTTGAAATTGAAAAGATATCTTCTCACGTTTCCTCTCTTCCTTTCGTTTTCTTCCTTTGCAGCTTTCGCAGACAAAAAGACGTCTAGCAAATTAAGATGGGGTAGGAAGAAACAAACAGAGTCAGATATCTATAATCAACAACGACAACAAAAATATTTTGTAGCTCTCATAAATTACATCACAAAAATTTGAAACAGAACTTGAACAACGAAAATAGAATGCTTTAAAACTTTCTGATCTGTTTCGTTTCATTAAATAGTTCACACTCCTTGATGAAGATCTAAAAACCGAAACGTTTAACGTTGGCAAATTATTAAATAAATAAAATCTTCCGCTGAAGACCTTGCGTTTTTCCATATCTGTATATTTTTATACGGCCGGATTCTTTCCAGGTTTTCCCATATATATATATATATATATATAACTGAATTTTGTATTATATTTGCATGTACTGGGATTCCCAGCTGTTTAGCTTGTATAAGTTTTATTAAAAGATATATTTTCCCATTTCCCACGTAATTAGAAAAAGTCTTTTTTCTTCCATTTTTTTGCTAATCAATAAAGTTTCAATGTGATCATATTAAGAGAGGAAAATGCATAAGGATGATAAACAAAAAAACAAAACAATACAAAAAAAAAATAAAAATAAAAAATCAAAACAAAAAAACAACAAAAAAAAACAAAACAAAACAAACAACAACAAAACTATGTAAAAAAAAAAAAGTAAAGCTTTTCAAATGATTTATATTTTTCCATTGCTCATCTGATTTTGTTGAAATATTATTTTACAGCACAGCTCTACGCTATAAAATCCGTAGCTGTAAGGTCTCTCGTTTTTTAAAGAAAGTTTTATTTTCAGGTTTCACAAATCTCTCTGGAATCAATTTTTCATTCAACTCTCTTTAATTCCCTTTTCCTGCTACCAATAGATGCCATCTTTGGATGCCATCTTTTTATTCTGTTATTGACTCGATCTTCTTTTCAGATGTTCCAAAAATCATCATCATCATCATCATCATCAGCAGCAGCAGCAGCAAGTGGTTCCTAAATTATATGTGTTATTTTCTAGGCTCTGCTTATTTCAACTCAGAGATTACTTACAGCCAGAGTTCTTTTGGTACAACTGACTTACTCTAGGGTGATGGGGTGCAGAATATATAGTGAAGAGCAAATCAACAAGTGTGTCAAACGTTAAAACTCTAATCATGACCCCTATCAAGGAATTTGAACCTGGTTCATTCAAATAGGTTCATTGAATTCACTTTCTTGAAATGAAAATTACTGTCTTCTTCGACACCAGTTATTGGCAAATATCATAATAAATTTGTATATAGTTAAAATATTTTAAGGCTTCCTAACTTTAATATTTCTTTTTAATAAAAATCATTTGTTTGCACATAGTTATATGATTTTACACATTACTATCCAAAATTAATTATATTCACACTTTATCGAACTATAGAAAGGTTCTATGAAGGTATTTGAACGATGTAAACTTGTAGTCCTTAAATGAGATTTTTGTGATAAACTTTTAATTATGTCTGGTTATTTTTTTCCACTCTTACATTTGTTTTTCTTGTATTCTGCCTTTTGTGTTTGGTTGTGTGGTTGGCATATCAACCCTTGTGGGTTATTTAATGCTAAATCCTGTTTGATATATATATGATTTTTTAGAGAATGATTTTTAGGTAACTTGGTTTTTATATGAGTTTGGACCAATTTGCAAACGGTTAAATGATTTCAATTGCTGCAAATGATAATAATAATAATAATAATAATAATAATAATAATAATAATCATGTCGTGCCGCCAGCACAGATATCCCTGACCCTCTCTCGCCACTTCTCCCTATCACTCATCGCCTCCGGCAGGTCTTCAGGGTTACATCCTGTGTCCTCACATAGTTGCTGTATGTAAGTTCGAGCTGGTTGTCCTGCTTTTGCACGGCCATATGTGGGGGTCCAAAGGAGTACATCACTTATGAGCTCGTCCTTGCTTCTCCAGCAGTGTCCCGCGTGTCTGGTTCGTCTCACTTGTATAGTTTTCGTGATGGGGGCAAGTGTCCGTATAGTTGGTGTCTCGTGGGGTGTTGTCGCCAGGACTTGTTTAATACTGCTCGCAACATTCTTGTGTAGTTTTCGTCTAGTTTCTTCTCCAGCCGTTTAGTTAGCATCCATGTAGTGCATCCATATTGCAGTATCGACACAACCGCTGCCTGGAAGAAACTGCGTTTCATTTTATCGGTGAGGTCTGATTTCCATATGATCGAGAGCCTATCGATAGCCGTCCATGCCTTTGTCAGTCGTGTGTCGATGTCTTTTTCGGTTGATGAGACGCTACTTCCTAGGTAGGTGAATTTGTCTACTAGTTTCAGAGAGGCTCCATCTAGTGTGGCAATGTTGACTGTTTGGTTGTAACACATATATTCAGTTTTGTGTGCATTGACATGGAGGCCAATGCCAGCTGCGGCTCGTTTCAGACTATGCAGTAGTGTCTCTGCTTGATTAGGCGTATTCGCCAGTAACGCCAAGTCATCAGTGTAGTCGGCGTCGATGATTGTTTTTGCGGGGTATCTTTTGCTTCTTCTCTTAGTCAGCTCGAAGCCATTTTCTCTGATTTTGTCGATCCAAGTTCTAAGCACGTAGGCTAGACAGATGATAAAGAGGTACGGGGCTAGCGTGTCTCCTTGTAGTACTCCTGCAACAATGTCGAAGTATTCCGTGTCTCCATCTGGTGAACGTACTTTCACTTTGGTGTTTCTGTAGAGAATCATTATCGCTGCTACGGTTTCTTTTGGTAGGCCGTAAGCTAGTAGGATTTGCGATATCTTCCCTCTGTGTATGGAATCGAAGGCCTTGGTAAAGTCGACAAATAGTAATGTCGCCTGAAGGTTTTTTGCCCGAACGCCTTCAAGGATTCTACGGATGGTCAGTATTTGTGAGGTTGTGGATCTATTTTTCCGGAAGCCATTTTGGTTTTTCCTAAGAATGTTGTCTATTTTGGGTTCTATGCGGTTTCGTAGTAGGGCATTGTAGACTTTGGCTGCTATGGATGTAAGTGTTATCCCTCTGTAGTTCTTGGCTAGTCCGAGGTCGCCTTTTTTAGGGAAAGGAAGGATACATCCCTTCGTCCATCTTTCTATCCTATTTTGACTATAGACTGTGTTGCATTGCCGGAGCAGTATATCGTCGAATTGTCTAGTCTTCCACACTTCTGGGGGGATCTCGTCTAGCCCTGCAGCTTTCCTATTTTTAATTCTTCTAAGAACTGAGTCGAGTTCTTCTTTGGTGAAAGGACCTAGTTTAATGTCTAATTGCTTACTGATAATTCTGGTGATCGGTTCATCCATTATTTTCGGTGGGTTTCCTAGTAGATTTTTGAAATGCTGTTCCCACAGTTTTACTCTTTCTTGTTGGCTTGCCGCTTTCAATTTTGCTTTGGCTGTGCTCTTCCTTCTACTTACTTCGTTTATTGTTTGCCAGGCCATCCTGGATTGTCTATCTTCTACCGAGTTTCTAATCTTATATATCTGAGTTTGTATGTATTCTGCCTGTTCTTTTAGATATACTTTTTTATATTTGTTTGTTTACAGTTAAATTGTTTCAAGAATTGCTTTCTGATACTAATAATTCTATTCTATTTCAATCATTTGTTTGCGCAAAGTTAAATCGTTTTAAGTATTGCTATTTAAGACTTATAATTATATATAATATCAATTATTTATTTACTTACAATTAAATGATCCCAATCATTTCTATCCAACACAAATAATTCCATACAATATCAATAATTCACCTAAACTCAGCAAAGTGCTGTCGAGTTTTTACTATTTACCATTTATTATTCTATTTATCAAATACTTTTATCAAACACAAACAATTTGCACACCGTTGTATGGCTTCAAATAATTAATACTAATAATCCGAAGCGAAAAATTGAAGAGTTCTATTTAACCCAAGATAGAACACTAACAGGTCCTCCAAATTAGAGTTACTTGAGTGTAATGGTAATGAAGGGGTATTCCATATTCCCTAAATTCGAGGACATGAGCCTCACCATCAGATGTTGTCTGCCTATTTTGTTTGGAAATATGTGTTTTTGTTTTTAGTAATCAAAGTAAATGTAAGCATCATAAGTATTTTAAAAATATCGTAAATCTTCTTTTGCCTCTGTTGCACACACACACACACACACACACACGCACACACACACACACACACACATATATATATATATATATATATATATATATATATATATATATATATATTGAAGTGTATTTCCTGACATGTTTCAAGGCATGAAATCACCACACAAGACTTAATTAAATTAGCGAAAACGACAGATAAACAACCACAACATGGCCGCTTCCTGCATGTTTATTTTCTGGGAAAAATACAGCAAAAAGGGACAGAACCCTGAGAGTGCCCTCTCTTTACCAGGGGCCGTAATCTGTATATATCGATTGTAATATCTAACATCCCTCCAATCTTACTTATGCCTACAGATATAATCATTTAGCTTGACTGGAGGTTTGCGTAAACGCCCCGAAGTGCGAATTGAGGGTGTTGTCGGTTCTCCTGTCACTGTTGCAGAATTATCCATTTGTGTGTTCTCCGGTTCTGGGATTTCTTCTGGAATTTCAGGCACAACAGATGTCTCTGGATTATTCGTGGTGTTGTCGATCTAGACCTCCGGTATCCCTTCCACTTCTCGTCTGGATGGAAGTTTCAACAGTTGATCTGTATGTCTCCTCAGCAATCTTCCATCGGTCTCCACTTCAAAATTCACTGCCCACCAACTGTCTGGTTATGGTACCTTCCATCCACCGTTGACCTGATCCAAAATTGCGTAGCAACACCGAACCATTGACCTTGAATTCTCGAAGGGGCGCCCTGACTTTCGTTCCCTGCTCCATTCTGTTTTTGTAGCCAGGAACTTGATAAGTGTCTGGCTTCAACAAATGAAAAGCAGTTATCAATCGCCGCTTGAACATTAGTTCAGCTGGGGGAATCCCTGTGGCAGTGTTGGGGTGGTCCTGTACGTAAATAAAAATCTGCTTACCTTGGTCTCAAGTGTTGCTTTCCTGTCTGCCTCTATCTTTTTCAGTGCTTCCTTGAACATGCGCACACTGCGTTCCGCCTACCCATTTGAGGATGGGTAGGCGGAACGCAGTGTGCGCATGTTCAAAGGGGCCGTGAAAATGTGTCGTATTCCGTTGTTTTTCATGAACATTTTGAACTCCTGGCTAGAAAAACATGGACCGTTATCACTCACAACTAACAAAGGCAAACCATGTGTTGCAAAGATTCCTCTCATCTTCTCAACAATGGCTGTAGCAGTAGATGTTCTCATCTCACATACCTCTGTCCATTTTGAGTAAGCATCCACTACAATCAAAAACACATTTCCCCAAAATGGACCCGCATAATCTATATGGATTCTCTCCCAAGGCTGATTCGGATATTCCCAGCAATAGATGGGGGCTCTACTGGGGTTTTTCTGATCAAGCATACAGGTCTCACAAGCCTTGCAGGTCCTCTCAATGTCCATGTCCAAATCTGGCCACCACACATAACTTCGAGCAAGGGCCTTCATACGTACAATCCCTATGTGTGTCTGATGTAGCTGCTGTAATACCTTCAACCTCAATTTGGATGGAATGATAACCCTGCTTCCCCATAGTATAGCTCCATCCTCACATGTCAACCCCTCTCATTTGCTGAAATAAGGCTTTTATGTTTCAATCGAAGCGTAGCTGCTCCAGCCCTTCATTGTATAATCATGCACCCGGCACAAAATGGGGTCTCGCCTCGTTTCTGATCTTACTGCTGCCACCGTCACTGGAGCATCAACCAGGTTCATCATGTGTACTCTGTTTGTGGATGGAGCTACATTTTGTTCTTGTGCACCGGGTGGGAGACGACTGAGGCAGTCTGCGTTTCCATTGAGGGACCCAGCACGATACTCCAATTTATAGTTATATGCTGCCAGGAAGAGAGCCCAGCGTTGAACCTTGGCAGCGGCAAGAGATGGGATAGGTTTGTGTTCTGCAAACAGTCCCAACAATGGCTTATTGTCCGTGAATATTCTGAAACTGTTCCCATACAAGTACTGGTGCAGTTTTTTATGGCAAAAACCAGGACCAAGCCTTCTTTTTCGATATGGGCATAATTTCGTTCGGTGTCAGTGAGCATTCGTGAGAAGTAGCATACCGGCCTCTCATTCCTATCTTCCATTTTGTGAGCCATTACAGCTCCCAATCCATAGGGAGAAGCATCTACCAGTACTAAAATGGGTTTGGTCACATTAAAATGAGTTAGAAGGGGTGCAGAACATAGCATTTCCTTTGTTACTTCGAAAGCTTTCTTTTGGCTGGCCCCCCATCTCCACACTGTGCCCTTCCTCGTTAAACTGTTAAGTGGCTCTAGTATGCTTGATGAATTTGGTAAATGACTGTGATAGTAGTTCACTGTCCCAAGAAAGGCTTTTAACTCCGTAACATCCCTGGGGGGGAGCCTTTGTCATGGCAGTCACATTCTCTGGAAGTGGGGATGTGCCCTCCTTGTTGATCTTGAAACCCAGAGATGTCACCTCCGGGAGAAGGAATTTGCATTTACTCCTCTTCAATTTCAGTCCTGCCTTATCCAAGGCAGTAAACGTGCTCTGAAGATTTTTTAGATAACTTGCGTCATCGTGACCCGAAATCAGGATGTCATCCACGCGTACCTTGCTGAAGGGAATATCCTTCAACATCTTATTCATCTCTCTTTGAAAGATTCCAGTTGCACTATGCACCCCAAACTGTAATCTGGTGGGCCGGTATAATCCGCGATGGATGTTTACTGTTAACAACTCTTTAGTTTCTTCATCCAACTCTAATTGTTGATAGGCATGGCTTAAGTGTAGTTTGCTAAACTTCTGACCACCTCTCAGCGTAGCGTATATGTCCTCTGTTCGTGGTATGGGGTAACTAACACAAGGTGCCACAGCATTTACCATTTGTTTATAATCCCAACATATCCGAATGTCTCCATTAAGGTACATAATACCTCAAACGTCTTTTCTTCCGGCTTGTTTTCGGCGAGTCCTATAAGGAATGCATAATGCTTAGCACCTACTACTGACAAAAGTATCTATTTGAAAATTACTATTTTATAAATTCTAATAGTGAGTGACTTGATACTCGGCTTAGTTGATGATAATTGTGGCTTTTAAACTAATAAGAATGGAACACAAAAATAATTTACTGATGTTATCATGGATGTTCAAACATGGTTGCTGAGAAGAAACACTGACTTGAAAAGTCAAGGTAACAAAAAACAGTTAGAAACTAGGTATAAATGCCACATTCTGAATGATATGCTAAGAAGAATCATATATATATATATATATATATATATAGAATTAACTTAAATCGCGAGTCGAAAATCTTCTACTAAAGTTTCACCTTGTTTTTTGTTTTTTTGTTTTTTCCGATACCGTGAATACTGGTAAATATTAGATTAGTAAATATATATATATATATATATATATATATATATATATATATATATATATATATATATATATATATATTAGGGTAGGTTGATTTTTCACTTTTCTTACCTCTAGAAATACCTCCTGCGTATTCATACAGGAGTCTTTGGTCACAACTGAGATCATGTATTTCATCAATTTTCAAAACTGAATCCAGAGATCTGCTAATAGTGGAAAAAGATATTTGGGGTAAATCATGGCAATCCTTTGAGCATAATTTCCCCAGGAGGTGGGCACTGAATACTGGAGGGCCTTTTGCGCAACCATCTATATTTTTAAAAAGGGCTCTGAAAGGTAGTTCATTATGGAGCAGAGAGGAACCAATTGTGTGAAAATTAAAAAAAATTTTTTTTTCTAAAATTGCAACTATTCCACCGTCACAACCTGTGTTGGCATTAGTGTTGTCAACAAGGATAGCTTTGATAGTGTTCTCACAGTTGAATTCATGCAAAACATCCACCACTTGCAGTGCATGAACAGCACCTGTTGCACCAATATTAGGAAGAACTCTATGCATCAGATATTTACTTTCATATGGTGTCTCCTTTGTAAAAGTTAAATGGCGTTTTGATCCCTTAGTTTTTTTTCCATAGTTTTCTGTCCATTTTCCTCCATAAATTTCCTTATACAGCAATGTATCCTAATCCATTCTCCCATCAACTGCAATACATATAAGATTTTCCATACTTTGATCATGTTTTTGTTGGGCAGTTGTTTTCACTTTAGTCTTTGCCCTGTCTACTGTACATTTATCTAGAATAATATCGTTTATATTAATACTGAGTATAAATCCAAGAGCAAAGCATTGGCAAGGCAGGGTTTCAAGATTAGAAGATATGTCTCCCCTGACTAACTCGAAAGCATATCTTGGAAATTTATAAGGCTATAAAGCCCTTTTGGATGACTCTTTGGCTACAAATATTCTTCTTCTGGTTCTTCATTTGGAGAAGATGAGTTGGAGGAGGAAGAAACATTACCCTGGAGATTTGATGTTGAAGTTGTTAGTATTGAATGTAAATTTTTTCTTGACCCCTCTCTTTCCTTTTTACTTTTTTTTGTAGCACTTTTATCTACCGTATCTAGGGCGTAAACAATATTTTAAATGAATAAACACTAACTTTAAAAATATAAACAAATCAGAATAATTATATAAGTTGTATTTTTTAATAGCTAAGTCTATTTTAATAATAAATTCAAGAGATATTCGTGATAATTAAAATCCTAAACGGTAAACAAGAGAAAACATTAGTTTAGTGGGAGGTAATTTCAAAAGGTGAATACCATAAAAAATATACAATGAATAAAACGGCATATGTTAATAGTTATTCGTATATTGAATTAAATACTATACGGATTTTATTCCTTTTTAATTTTCATATTTTTATTTAATTTCTGAAGAAAAGGAATACTAAACTTCAAAAATATTTATTATTAAGTGTATTGTATTATTTTATTTTTGTTAAAACTTGGGTTTTATTTAAGCGACGCGTGTTGCCGGTGACACTTATACCATGATAAAAATCCCAATTTATTTGGTCTTTAAGTTTAATTCCTTAAATAAATATAAATTTTTGAAGAAAGATATTTCTTGTGGTAACGTTTGACATTATTTTACAACTTTCTTTGAATGCCTTTTTTTACAGTTCCAAAATCGACTTACCCTTATATATATATATATATATATATATATATATATATATATATATATAGGCTTTAACAACAAATAATAATAATCTTTAATAAATTGCACTTCTATTTCACCAATATATATATATATATATATATATATATGCGTGTGTGTGTGTGTGTGTGTGTGTGTGTGTGTGACACGACGTGCGATTGAGTACTTAATTAATATGTAAAAATTAGAATTTATGAAATATGTTTTAATTAATATATATATATATCTATATATATATATATATATATATATATATATATATATATATATATATCAAAAACAAAAAATTGATCGTTTAAATAAGTATCTTTTTGGTCAAGGCTTATATGACCTAAAAAGCTGTTTTTATTTTATTGAAACATGTTTGTGAGACAACAAATAACAAACAAACGAGGTTTGCTCTCATGGCAAACAGAAAAAAGAAGGGATATAGAGAGAGGAAAAGTGACGATGAGGTGCAGTTAGAGTAACACTAAAATCTCTAAAGTCTGGGACTTTGAAATTTTGTAACGTCTGAAGGTTGTTCAGAGTACTTCGGGTCTAGATGCTGCTTTGGCAGTCTTAAGTTTCTTCTTGGTCCCTTTTTCATTTCCTCTCGGTATTTGTCATCCGTCCCATCACCCGACGAGTATGGCACAAGGCCGTTTTTAAGGTGGGTGAAGTCGCAGGGCCGCAGCCCGCACGCGTCCGACATTACCAAAAATACATTCAGCCCCGTCGGCATTCCCTTTATTAGGGGCGCCTCATGCACCAGGCAATAAACCTAAACCCCTATAAAGGGGTAAAAGCCTGGGGGAATGGCCCCCTGAGGCCGGAGGAAATGGTGAGTCAACCAGCCAGCACTCGGTCAGATCCACGCCCGAGTCAAACCACAATATATATATATATATATATATTGGTGAAATAGAAGTGCAATTTATTTAAGAATATTATTATTTGTTCTTAAAGCCATATAGCTGTGTGTACTCTTGATAAACAGAATTACAAATGTTAAATAGAAATACTTGAAACTTTAATTTGTGTGCAAAAAACGATTAGTATCAAATAGAATTATTCATGATAGCAATACTTGAAACCATTTAGCAGTGTGCAAACAAATGAGCTCTAACAACTTATTTTGAAATAAAGTTACTTACATACTATTCCCTTAAAATGATATATACATATATATATATATATATATATAAATGTAAATGTTTGTTACTAACCGATAATCTCCAATTTTATAGCACTAATCGGTTAAAAATTTTTTGAGAGTATTTTATTCGAATTCAGGAGTGTTTTTATATACTTATTATCCAAAAATATTTCAATAATTAAAAAAAATATTTTTAATAAGTCGTTCTTCTCCGAGAAAAGCCGAACCCGAATAATGATGGAAAATATTACTTCTATTTTCCAAGTATTTGTAGGGAACGAATAAATAAATTAAAAATTTTTTAATTAAAGCAAAAAAAAAAAATGAATAAATAAAAAGAAAACTATTAAATTTGCAGAAAACTCCCAGATATCCATAACGGGAAAAGGGGATGACGCATGCATAAAAAACAAAACGATTTCGTTTTGACAAAGAGAGCAAAGTATTATTTCTCTTTCAGGCCGTGTCCGTCGTACCAACAACACCATTTTGTTGTCTGGTGTTTTGGGCACACGCAAAAGTCTTTGGTAGCAGTCCTCTCTCTATCGGTCAGCATTTTGCTGAAATATACAAGACCCACGAATGAACTGTAAACTAACTCTTACCGGACTTTGACAAAACTTCCAAAAGAAAACTAACCCTTATGGAAGCCCGAAATACCAAACGCGGACACATACATACATGAAAAGAATTAATGTATTTTTGACACCTTAAACTGGGGGATTCAACCATTTCAATGTATTCAGGAAAAACCCCTTATCCACGGAATGGTTGTTGAACCCAGTAAATAAAGGAAAATATAAAAGAAACGTCTTCGTCTCTTATCTATTTCTATCTTTTCTTTTTGTATATTTCTTTTGGGACTTTCTTTGGGCAAGGCATTGCGCCGTCCAGTCAACGTGGGGTAAAATAATATAACCAAAATATGGAGTCAGATATCTAACGGCAACACAGGCTTGCCCCTAACCCCTGATTCCTCAGCCACTCAAACATTACAAATTTTACACGTGATTTTTTTTCTGCTTTATTGGTTGACTTAAGCAGAGACACTAAACTTGAAACCATATTTCGTTGGTTCAGTAGTAAGTAATTTTTTTTTATTCTAACGTATTGTTTACAAAATATTTTCTTATATTTTTTCAACATTAACGAATGACATCCATTTAAAAGTTTTCTTTTTTAAACCATATTTCGTTGGTTCAGTAGTAACAAATTGTTTACTAAATATTTTCTTTTTTCAATATGATATTTTTTCTCTTATTTCTTTCGTTTATTATTATCGATAAGACACTAAACTTTAAAACATATTTCGTCAGTTCATTAGTAACGAATTGTTTACTAAATATTTTCTTTTCTTTTTCTGTTTAACTTCAACGTAAAAAGTTTTCTTTCGTTAATAAACTTTAGAAATATTAGAAATATGCATTTTCTTTTTTTTCCCATTTAAACAAACTGAGCCACAGCAACGCGTGGCCAGGCACAGCTAGTATATATATATGTATATATAATGATGTTTTGAATTAAATTACACATGAGGGTTGATATGCCATAAAATACCAAGCAAGCAACTATATATATATATATATATATATGCGTGTATGTGTGTATGTGAGGGTGGGCTGAAAAGTTCATACGATGGTATTATATCTGCTGTTGAATTTTTTGACCACTGGAATAGAAGCACTGCAACAATATTGGAAGAAGTGTGTGAAAGCATTAGAAAAGCCTTCAATTTATTTTCACTGAAACAACAACAGATACAAACAGCGCAATGACACTGTTAATATACATATATATATTTATCAAGCCTTCCGTTCGGCCAGGATATGACACAAGGTCAATTTTTAAGCAAAGTTAAACAGGTTTGAATTCAGAGTTTTCCTTCTCCAAGACTAGCTGCCTCACCAAGGCTGAAGAACCTACTTTGCTTTACTATTTATTTAGGGAGAATAATTGGATTCATACCTTTCCCAAGGGTATTAGTGCTATGTGAAATGCAATCAGTCTCGTCCAGGATTTGAACTCGTGTCGCCGTGTCCATTTCCTACGACGATAACCATTACACCACGGGCACCTCCACTGTTAAAATAGTAAGTTTGCAAGTTGCCTTCTTTGTGTGCTCTATAATTTTTGGCCCTGTGCCAAACTAAACTAAGCTTAAGAAATAAAATCTTTACATCTTAAAGCATCATAACAAACAAATGATAGTTGTCCACTTCTGATTACATCAAGTCCAATTGACATTTTCCCCTTTTTTTCATCCATCTTATTTTTCTTTCTCTCTTTTGGTCGGCAATTTCAAATAAGCACAATTAAAAGGAACACCTATCCTGTTGTTGTACTCTCAACAAATAAACCACAAGAGACTAGACCAGAAGCTTCTGTTTACATTAGGTGTCCAATCAGGTTACGTAAAATTCTGTTGCTCCAGACTAGAATCTGATCAAGTATTATGGGAGCCCAGAGTAAACAGAAGGAAAATCATTTGATCTAGTGAACTTCAGCAAATCAGGCAATCAAACAGTCAACTAACAAAGATGGACAAAATCATAGATAACAAAAGTGAATAATTTCAGTGGAAAGTGCAATCATAACAGCATATGTTGACCACACTTACTTTACCAGAAGTCAGAACAACTTTGTTAGTGAAGGGCTTATAATATGCTATTAGTATTCCCTGCAGAGAGGTAAGACCCACAAAAAGGTGGGTTCTGGTCATGACACTAAACAATATTTGTTTTCCAAGGACCATTATCTTTAGTTATTTGAAAGCATATAATTGAATGAAAGTAAAACATTATTATTAAAAAAAGAATAGTTACTTGAAACTATATAATTCTGTATAAGTATTAGATAGGAGTACTGAAACCCTACAATTGTGTCCGAATTATTTCTATTTCATAGGAGTACTTGATATCATAACTGTGTGCAAGCCCCCCACCTTAAACAGTTATACAAACAACATAAATATAAACATAAAATATACGTGATTCTCCCAACTTTCAGCATAAAATAACCAAAGACAGGTTGACCAACATTTAAAGTTGGTTGGTTGTTTGGGTTTTATGGCGTATCAACCTTTGTTTGTTATTTAACGCCAAACTCTCTCTATATGTATAAACATTCAACCAAAGATTTCTGAACAAATACTAAGTAGGTAAAATTTTCTATAAGCAGGATTTAATTTGTTAGCACATGATTAACCAGTTTTAATTTGTCATATTTTTTCGTACAACCCTGTCTCTCTCAAGAAGGACAGGACGTCATCTATTTTGACCTTTGCGAACAATTCGGTTAAACTATTCACTTTGAAAAATCGCTTTCTGGTGACAGCGAAAGCTCTGCATTCTATAAGAATGGGCTTAACCATGCAAGTTGTCTGACAGGTCAAACATTGTGGTTATGGTTCCTATTTTAGTATGAAAGAGTGAGTAAGCCTTGTATGACCAATTCGCAATCGGGATATAACGACTTGTTCTCTTCTTGATTTTCTAAAAGCTGGTCCCCATTCTCCCAAGGAGGGCTGAATTTGGAAGAGTTTATAGTGGATGTTAATGTCCCCCTCGTTGTTGCCATTTTGTGTGAAAGAATTTACTGATTGTCGGTTTCAAATCGGTATATGGAATGGAGATAACTTCAGGGCTCAGATCTAAGACCGATTTGGCTGCTGATGTAATATAATGGCCGAAGGATTTCGTTTTATATAGCTTGCTTTCGGTTTAGTTAGGCTGAGAACCTTTCGTTTAGCGCATGGGTTAGTTAGGTGCAACATGAACGCAGGTGTTCACGCGCGCACGGAGAGGACGCGTCATTCACAGATGTCAAAATAAAACCCCAGATGGAGATGGGACCAGGAGGTGGGAATGACGTCACGCACCGGAAGCGTGGGCTGAGATTTGAGAAAAGTCAGGGAGTTGAGTTCCTGCGTCCGAACGGGAAGGTTGTCTTTCGGGGTTCACCGAGGCCTTGCGGCGGTGGCCGCACGTGGTTGGGGGTAGATGGAAAAGTCGTCATAGAAAGATTGTGCCTCTCTCTTCCTTATGTCGAAAAACCTTTTAACTCAAAGGTGATAAAAAGTTTCGTACCTGAACTAAGAAGTCGTCAAGTGTTTTTCGTGTTTCAGGATTCCTATGTTATCTATATATGAGTAATGAACATTCCATGTACATTTCACATATTCTTGTATGGCTATGTTACACTGAGTCAGCTCTTTCGTTGCCGCTAACTCCAATGTGGCTTGGAATCCAACACAAAATTATTTTTTATGACTAGACATTGAGTCTAGTCTACTGAGCAGTTTAACAATTAATGGGTTCAGCAACTTTTTATTTTTCAGTAATGTTAATACAGAGAGCCAGTCAGAGAATATGATAAATTTGTTATGTTTATCCCTAGAAATGATGTTGAGGGCAAGGGCAATGGCACATACTTCTGCAGTGAAGATGGAGCTTTTCATTGGAAGGGCTTTTTTTGTGAATGGTGTATTGAGGACAGCGGCAAGTGCTGTTTTATTGTTATCCTTGGAGACATCCGTAAATATATAGTGATGGTCAGGATGGTGTAAGAGGATAGTGTGACATTTTTCCAGGTAAGTGCTGGGATGTGTTTTTGCCTTGTAGTGTTTGTTTAATTGAAGGATTACTTGTGGTTTTTTAATGATCCAAGGTGGTCTTTGTGGTAGGACGCTTTTATGTACATTTGTAACAGAAATCGCGGCTTCTTGGAGAATAGGCTCCATTCGAAGGCCAAAGAGTTTGATTTTTTTTTTCTCTTTGTTTGTATTTGTTGTTGAAGATGCGGTCGAAAGCTGGATTGGATAGGTAAGATTTCAATTTTCTGTAATACTGCAGAGCCAATTTTTCACATCTGAGTTGTAAGGGTGCTTCATGAACTTCGGTGTATAAACCGACTACTGGAGAAGTTCTGAAGGCTCCTAAGACCAGTCTTAGGCCTTCGTGGTGGATTGGGTCGAGCTTTTTAAGGTAGGACTTCTGAGCAGATCTATTGATAAAGATAGCATAATCCACTGGGAACGGACTTGTGCTCTGTGTAACTTAAGGAGCGCTTGACAGTCAGCTCCCCATTTTGTATGGGCGACTACTCGTAGGAGTTGTTGAGAGGGGGTGGTTTTAGTTTTTAAATATTTTATGTGGGAAATGAATCGTAATTTCCTGTCGAAAATAACTCCTAGAAACTTATACTCGTTAACAACAGGTATTTCTGTGTCTTCTAGTTTTATGAGTGGGTCATTGTGCATTTTTCTCAATTGACAAAAATGCTCACATCTCGTTTTGTTTTTGGATATCTTGAATCCGTTTGTGTTTGCCCAATGTGTTATTTTATTGATGCATTGTTGCAGTTGACGCTCTGCAGTTCTCATATATTTTGATCTGGAAGTAATACAGAAGTCGTCAACGTAAAGATAACCATCGATTCCAGGTGTAAGACACCTTGTAATACTGTTAATTTTTATATTAAACGGTGTCACCGACAGAATACTCCCTTGAGGGCCTCCCTTTTCCAGCTTATAGAGATTAGAAAACGTTGATTCGATTCGGACACGGAACTGCCGATCCGAGAGAAAACTCTTGATGAAGTTCGGCAATTTTCTTCGCAGTCCAAGGCTATGGAGACCTTTCATTATTCCGAACTTCCAAGTGGTCTCATAAGCCTTCTCCAGACCAAAGAAGACTGCTATCATATGCTGTTTCCGAATATTGGCCTCTCTTATGGAGGTTTCCAATTTGACCACATGATCCATAGTTAATCGCCGTTTTCAAAAGCTAACATTTAAAATCAGTCAATTGATCAATAGTCCGTTACCACCAGAACGTGTTTCTCCCATCTTTCCGCATAACATAACCAAAGACAGGTTGACCAACATTTAAAATCAGTCAATTAATCAATAGTCAGTTACCATCAGATGGTATCTGAAATATTTCATTTTTCTAAATCAGCTGTCTCGTATTCATGCACTTTGAATTTTGCAGCATTAATTAGCACGAGAACTGAGTTACAAAATTTATTCTTAGGACAGAAACTCTCATGGGGATGAGTTCACTACGACACCCCACCCAACAAACCACTTTCAATCATGCTTTTTGCTTTCAGTGGAATATGAGAGAAGTATTTCAATTAAAACCGATAATGGTTTTATTTTATTAGTTTGATTTATAGGAAGAGTCAAATGATTTATAATATTTTAGTGGATACTAGTTTGCGGTACATTCATCATGTGACTGTGGCAGTTGTAGAAGATACCTACTGGGATTGGCATTACTATACAACATGTGTGATTTGAAAGTCGCACAAATGAACATGTTATGTTGCCTAATTCAACAACTAATGCTTTATGAATATGAACTTGGTCAAAACACAACTGAAGCAACCAAAAATTAGTTTTGTGGAAGGTAAACGCGTATTTGATCTTCGTACAGTAACCAGATTGTTGAAGAAACTTCACTCGAATTATAAGAACCTCGACGATCAGGCAAGGTCAAGCAGGCCTAAATCAGTGGATTTCAAGGCTGTGCTCCAAGTCATCGAAGTAAATCCAGTGAGGAGCCCTTGATGAGTATTAGGTCAATTCAGCATCTTACAGTCTAGTATGGTTTGTCATATTCAAAACATCGACAAAAGCATCTTGATCAGCCAAATTGTATGCAAATATTGCAAAACTTTTGATTAACCGATCTATCTATCTATCTATCTATCCCAACCCCTCTGCTCGGGCAGGGTATGACACCAGGTTTATTTTTAAGCGGAGTTTAACAGGTTTTAATACAGAGTTTTCCTTCTCCTAGACTAGTTGCCTCACTAGAATAATAGGATTCATAACTTTCCCAGGGATATTAGTGCATTGTGAAGTGAAGTCAGTCTCGTCCTGGATTTGAACTCGTATCTATCTATCTATCTATCTATCTATCTATCAGGGTAAAATCCTTGTTTTTACTTTTGAGATAATTATAGTATCACCAATAAGAGATAAGATAACTAGAGATGAGGACTATATTCCGTCTCACTTCTTCCCAGTGAGCCTCAGGGTCAATGATTCAGGTTATGGGTGTCAAATCCTGGAGTGAAGGTATTGCCCAGAGGAAGTTTTACATGTCATGGCATTAACAACATTTTCATATTCATCATTTGGAGCATGTCTTTCAGATGTTTCCTGTAGAGCATCAAACTTGATTTTTTTACATATTGATTGCATATATCTATATGGGCAAGTGATGATTAATCATACCATGATGATTGATCTGTTTGATTTTTGTTTCTGCTAAGACTTAAATGAATCTTTGCTGAAGCGATTCCGTGATTGGAAGATATTCCTTCAAAATATGAGTTTGTCTTATAGTTCCAAGAACTTCCTGTCTATAAATATCTAATTTAGCCGCACTTTTGAGTTATTTGGGTGGGTTTAGCCGATCTTTCTGATAAAATAAAACCAGAATTCTCCCTAGTTGTAGCCGTGTCAGTACTAATATATGATAGCACTAAATGAACTCTAATGAAATGTTGTGAAAAAAAAATTGATAGGAACTACACAAAATTGTTTTGTGCTGTTTTGAACAACCCCAGGAAGTTGCACTTCACAAAATAGTAGCTGTGCGACTACTTGCCTCCCATCTCTCAAGACGAACAACAAATTCTGAGCATTGCTGTCGAAATATGAACGAACTATTTAGTAACGTTCACTAGTAGAATCCTATATATGGAAACACTAGTTGATTCGTTGGGTTTTGGGGCATATCAACCCTTGCAGGTTATTAAATGCCAAATCCTTTTTATATGTATGTATTAAATATATACGATTTGTAAATACATTTTCTTGATAGAATTTTTAAACGAGCATGAGTTCTTTTTGCAAACCGTTAAACGGCTTCAAGTATTTCTATAAAGCATAAACAATTTTATTTAAAAGAAATTTGCAATTTGCTTGAAGCATTGCACAAATTATTCTATTTTATAGTATTGAATTAATTTAGAGGGCAAATTATTATTTTCCATTAAAATAGCCCTCTAAATTAATTAGACACAGATAATTATTATTCCGCATTGCAATAGCCCTCTAAATTAATTAGACTGAAATAATTATTATTTCGCATTGCAATAGCCCTCTAAATTAATTAGACACAAATAATTACTATTCCGCATTGCAATAGCCCTCTAAATTAATTAGACTCAAATAATTATTATTTCGCATTGCAATAGCCCTCTAAATTAATTCAATACTATAAAATAGAATAATTTTATTTACAATTTATAATCTATTTGCACACATTTAAATTGATATGCATAGGATTTGTAAGGGAATAATTTATCGGTAAGTTCATTTTTAAAGGAGTTAGAACTAATTCATTTGTACACAAGTATTGCAATTGTTTTTATTGTTGAATGGTTTTTAATCATTGCCATCTAACTCTTATAATTCTATTCAATACTAATCATTCATTTACATACAGAGGAGTTGTTCTAAGTATTGCTATTTAATGCTAATCATTCTATTGAACACTATTTATTCATTTGCATTCAGTCAAATGGTTCCAAGTATTACTGTGTTATACGATTATTTTAGTTTAGGCATACAGTGAAAGGATTTCAGGTATTGCTAATCAACACATAATTCTATTTAACACAATTCATTCTTTTGCACACAGTTAAATTGTTCCAAGTATTGCTATATATCACTATTGCTCAGTCGGTTGGGGCTATAGAATGCACTGACTACATCTCTGCAGAGGAGTAAGACCCCCCCCCGCCAATGAGCGTCCTGGTTTGACACCAAACAGTCTGATGGTGAGATCCCAATAATACTGGGGCTTTGGGGAATACGGAGCACCCCTTCATTGCCATTGCTCCCAGGTCCACTCTGGTCCGGTGTGGTAGCACCTGATAGGGCCCTATCTATGGGTTAAATAGAACTAACAGCATACTTATGCTAAACTGAATTGTTTGATTAAATTGAATAGCTTGAAATAGAAATGTTTTTGACAAACCGTACTTACATTTAAACTGCGTGCTTATGCTTAACTGAATTATTTGAAATAGAACTGTTTTTTGACATTGAAACTGTATTTACACTAAACAGAATTGTTTGACATGTAGCTGAGTGTAAACAAAGTCTGTACTAATACTAAACTGAATTACCTGAATTAGAACTGAATAGCTCGAAAAAGAAATGCTTTTCACTATCAAACTGTACTTACATTTATATTGCGTGCTTATGCTAAACTGAGTTATTTGAAATTGAACTGTTTTTGTCATTGAAACTGTACTTTCACTAAACTGAATTATAACATATAACTGCTTGAACAGTTTGAAATAGAAATGTTTTGGTCAATTAAACTGTGTAATCATGCTAAACTGAATTGTTTGAAATAGAACTGGTTATTCACATGAAAATGGATTTGGCGTTAAATAACCTACAAAGGTTGTATGCCATAAAACCCAACAAACCAAAACCTATAGATCATTAATGATTCAATTAAACATCAGTTCTTTGTTTACTCATAGTTAAATGTCAAACAGTTCTATAGATAGGAAACAATCAGGTGATACCACTCCGGGCCAGAGTGGACCTGGAAGCAATGGCACATTCTCCAAAGACTGGAGCCTTACCATCAGATTGTTTAATGTCACTTCTCAGGACATTTAGTGGGGGTCTTACCCCGCTGCCAGGATGCAATCGGTGTATTCTACAGGCCAACCCAACTGAACTAGGACACACCAGTGATGAACGACTAGCACAGAACTTACATCGACTCTATGCAGACACTGGATACAGTCTAGAAGACTTGCCAAAACAAGGACTAATAAGGATGGATGGTGAGGTAAAGAGTCAGTCGAAGAATCCTCCTGCTATCAGCACGATTTGATTATGATATTTGGCTTAGAAGAAAATGACAATTTTATCATGTATTCTTTGGGAGAATAGTTATTCATGGGTTATAATCTATCTATCTATCTATCTATCTATCTATCTATCTATCTATCTATCTATCTAAGTTGCAACTCAAAAGTTTGAGGAGTTCAGACACAACACCTAAAATGCAATTTTGCAAGAATTATATTGTAGGGATTACTGTATGTCTGCTCAAGAGAAACCATTTTAAAGAAAGAAATAGAAAAAAGGGGTCTTTTTGACAAAATGGGTGGGGGTATCTGATCATGAAAATATTTTGATTACTTTAATAACTTATCAGAATAAGAGCATTACAGATATCATAGTCATTAAATCTTCAATATCTTATTACATCATGAATACCAACATATCAGAAATGTTATAACGATTTTTACAATATTATTTAACTCAATACCAACCCAACTCTTCCCAAAACATTATCAGATCAGTAATTTACTACCCTTTCCGAGAATATAATAAAATCAGTAATATCTTAATTCTTCAAAGGATATTATCAAATCATTAATATCTTTCTATTTGCCCGAACATTATCATCTTAGTAATACCAAACTTCCTTGAACCTATATAATCAGCATCATGTGAACCTGACGAAGCACTTGGTTTGGTTTGGTTTCTTTCTCTAATGGCATATCAACTCTTTTTAGGTTATTTAATGGCAAAGCCATTCTCCCAGAAGAACAGTAGTGGTGCTATTTAACCCTTAGCTGGGAGGATAAGGGAGTTCACAGCTTTCCCAAGGGTATTTACTCGAAAGTGAATGTAATAGCGCGACTGGAGTACGAACTCGCGTACTACGATTCCGCTGTCCACCGCTTTAACCATTACACCACGAGGACACCCCAAGACGAAGCACTTGATTCAGTTAGAATACGTAATGAGCAGAAAAAGAAAAATATTTCCAGAAATATTTTTGGAAAAAATATTTTAGCATGAGAGAAAATTGTTTTTCTCAAGGAAATTAATGAATGTTTTCTTTGTTTTATGCTTTTTAAACAAAACAATAAGAGAAACAATCAGTTTCTTTGCAAAGGAAGAGAAAATATTTTTGGTATTTGGATTCTGGAGCTAAGAGCATTTCTAAGGTATTACGCTCTAGCATTATTTATTATGCAAATCACTGTTTTTTATAATAAAATTAGTATTAACCAATTGATGTTGGTAAATTTTTCAAGATATGTTAATATATACACTAACCCACAATTGACACAGAACGCTAAATAATAATAATTATAATAATAATAATAAATGACAAATCCAAACCCAGTTCAACGTGGGAGTCAAATGACAAGTATGAGTGTGATGATAGGCAGGAGCTCGCTTGGTAGCCTACATTGGGGGCTCGTTCGGCATCGTGCGAATGTTAGATTCTCTTATTTCAAGCAGTCAAACAAGGACAAAGCAACAATTCATCTGAGAGACACTGAAGAAAAAAAAATTAAAAGAGAGAAGACAACAAAAAAAAAAAAAAACAATTTATTACTTAAAGTATTCGGACAATTGTCTTCATCTGCTTTGTTATATTCAGAAAGTTTTGGCCGATGGGTCCGTTGAACTTCTTCAGGTGTTTCATCTCAAACTCGGGAGCCCTCATAGAACTTCGAATAGAACTCGTTACTTAAAACTCGGGGGAAGATTGTTCTAATTCCATGAACCATGACCGGGAACAAGTGATAAGTATTCTTTGTTATTTATTTGTAGTTGGGATTGAACCTGCAACCTATGGATGATTTTACTCAGAAGTATTTTCAACCAAACGCCTCTACCCGTTGTGTCCTGTGTCCATTATTAAGCTTCATCAAAGAAAGTTAGATAAATAAAAAGTAATCCATTAGTATTTTAAAAGCAATCTTACGCAAAGAGGAAATGGACGATAGAGATCTTTGCAGAATCTGATAAATTTAATACGACAAGTTAATGATTTACCGACCAACCAAAATTGATTCTGAAGGAGGATGGTTGTCTAACTTAAAGATACTTAAAAAATGTATGTACAGGTAAATTGTGAAGAATATACCCAAAGAGAATCCCTTTGACGAATTGAAACACAAAATATTGAAAACTAAATGACCACTGAAGCTAACACGAAAACATCAAGATTAATTCAAAAAGACAGAATGAATGTAAAACTAATAAAAGTTACGAATTAACAGAATGCTACATTAACATCCCTAAAAATTCAAGTCAGAAAAAAAAGTCAAAATAGAAACCGGAAAAATGAGTAAATTATTGCCCATGTTCCAAAGGACAACATCACCGAACTGAACAAGTTAATCTATGCTGGAGTAAAACTAGTCAGTGATAAAACAAGTATCCTCCTAGGAATCCGAACAAAAGATACAAAACCTAGATGGGAAATGAGATTAGAAGGACAAATAAAGAAACTGCGACAACAAGCGAAGCTGCTAAAGGAAGTAAAACATACAGGAACCCAGGGGAAAGAAAAGACCCCAAATAGACAACCGCAGACATTTCTTACAACACGACAGGAAGAAATAAATCAAAAGATATTGAACACAAAAGGAAGACTCAGAAAGTACTGGGACAGTGTCAAGCAATACAAGCAAAACAAGACCTTAACCCCCCCCAAAAAAACGAAATAACTTAGAACATTCTACTAAGCTGGTGGAAAGTGCACAAGAAGAAATCAACAATCAGATAAAAAAAATGGAGTAAAATATGGACCAAGAAAAATTATAACAAAATGCTGCATGGATAAATAACATGGAAAAAATTAGAACTTGATAAAAGCCCTGAATACATAGAAAGGGCTACGCAAAGGGAATCTCAAGAAAAAACCCGAATTTCTTCTAATGTGACTCGAAACATAGCCATAAGGACCAGTTGTGTTTAAACGAGAATCGATAATACGCAACAGAATAAAAGCAGTAGGTTATGCAGAGAAAGAGATGAAACGATTAATCATCTAGTCAGCGAATGTAGTAAACTAGCACAGAAGGAATACGAGACTTGGCACGATTTGGTGGAAAAAGTGATCCTCTGGGAATTGTGCAAGAGATTCAATTTTGATTATACAATTAAATGGTATGCGATTTTGAGATACAAATACGTCCCGAAATCCAGAAGGCCAAGCCAAATGCTAATTAACAAAACCAAAACTCATCAAGTGGCTTTTGTTGTTCCAGAAGATCAGAGTGAAAATCCAAGAAAGCGAAAATGTAGAGAAATACTTGGACCTTGTAAGAGATTTAAATAACCTGTGGAACATGAGGTTGATAGTGATACCAGTAGTAGTTGGTGCGCATGGATCAACCCACCTCCAAGAGTAGGAAAGGGGAAGAAGAATTGTTAATCAAAAGAAGAATCAAGACCATCCTTATTATCACATCGATGAGATCGGCCTGAATACTGAAAAGAATTCTGGCGACCTAAGCGGACAAGCTGTTAAAAATTCAGACTCCAGTAAACGACATAGAGCAGACACTTGTGAGAAAAACTCTCAAGGATTGTGATAATAGTAATGATAATAATAATAACCAGGTATGGCTGGGTGTAAAGGTGATCCACTGGGAATCGTACAAGTGGTTGAATTTTGACCTGAATAATAAATGGGGTGCGCACAAAACAGAATCCGTCCTAGAGAATAAGACGCATAAAGTTCTCTGGGATTTTTAGATACAAACAGATCACCTAATCACGGCCAGACGACCAGACCTGGTGCTTGTTAACAAAATAAATGAATAAAATAAAAATAGATGAATTAAAACAAAATTAAAAAAGGGAACTTGCCATCAAGTGGGTTTTGCCGTTCCAGCAGACCACAGAATTAAAATAAAGAAAAGAGAAAAGATAAACAAATATTTGGACCTTGCTCGAGAAATAAAAACATTCTACAACACGAGAGTCATGGCAATACCAATTGTACTTGGTACACTTGGAACGGTCTCAAAATGCTTGGAAAGGGGATGGGAAATTTTGGAAATCAGAGGAAGAATCGATATCATCCAGACCCTAGTATTGTTAACATAGGTTAGAATACTTAAAAGAGCCAGGGAGACCTGAGGAGACTCTCAATCAGTAAGACTCCTGTGAACGGCCACCAGTGAACGATCCCCAGTGAACTCAAGCGTGGAAAATCCGCTTGGAGTAAAATAATCAAATCAAGAATTCATTAAATGCTGAAGAATTGTAAATGTTGGTTACGTGGCATCTGAATTGAAACAGCTTATCACATGATAACTAAATGCATCAAACTGACCCTAAAAAGAATACAAGACTTCGTATGACTGGGTTGGAAAAATGATCCACTGTGAACTCTGCAAGAGATTAAAATTATGCAATACTGACAAATGGTATATGTATACACCTTCCCCGGCCGTGTATTTTAGATCGATCACTGATACAGTTGATGCGTCAATCAGGACTCTTTTCTGATTGACTGGTGTTCAAACTGGCTTCGTATTCTCTTATTCGGCTGCTCCACTCTGACAGAACCCTGGTTCTCACTGTTTCTCTCCCTCCCAGTGAGTTGCTGCCGATGATAATCTAGCTGTTGGTTTGCCGGTACAAAGATTATATGGATTATCGTTCTGATCGTCTTATCATCTTTGTTCCTGCCCCATTGGTCATTGTGTTTCCCACCACTAATGATAAGATCAATGATGATGCGCCGTCCTAAACTTGTCCGATGTAGTTGAAAAATAAGAATCTCAACCCGCAAGTAAACTTTAAAATGCAGGTTTATTTACAATAGCAGATATATAATCTTTTTCAAATATACAATGTTGAAGCGGGTGTATAAGAAGTAGTGTTGTTGGGTATGAAATGCTGGTAAGTTTAAGTGGGTCCAGTGGATGGTGGGCGAGAAACGTTGTTTCCAAAAACAACAACTATGGATTCGAAACGCACCCTTCAAAATTTGGAGACGATCTAAAATTCGGGCAAAACAAGCTCTTGCTTAAATAAAAAAATTGCCGACAAAATTTCATTTGATTACTCAATATTCCATTATATCTACCTCATCCTTTCATTTTTCTTCCATCTTGACACTCACAAGTGCAAGGTCAACAATGGGCTTTGATAACCTCCAAAAGTTATAACTGCGTCGTTCTTTTTTTTGAGTATTTAACTCTTAATCACACACCGCTTCCAACAACGCATCAATCTACAATTGTTTACAGGAAACGATTCAATCATATATATTTTTAACTTCAGAGAATCAAACTACGTGTTTTGCTAAATCTGTCAAACCAAACAGTATTCAAAGAAAAAGGCACCAAATGACTGTTTAAAAATCACAATTCTAACCTTCAACTTTAGATATGACGAAATTTTCTGTTTATGCTTTCAATCATTCCTACGCACCAGATTTAACCTTAATTTCTAAGGACAGATGCACTCATTCACCCCCCCCCAAGTATCATATGACTCTCAATTTGTAAATTTGATGGTATATCAGCCTACTGACCACACATATCATTTAGAACAGATTTTTCTTTTAGTAACAAATTTTCAATGAAGTATTAATCCTCCCGATGTACTTCGTTATATATGCACAAACCAGAATCTATCCCAAAAATGAGACGCATAAAATTCTCAGAGACTTTGAGATACAAATGGATCTCCAAGTCCCTATCAGAATACCAGACTCAGTTTTATTGAACAACAAAAAAAGTCTGGATTTTACTAGTCCAGCTGACCATAGAGTAAAAATTATTTTAAAAAAAAGGAAAAAGATTAACAAATACTTTGCTCTTAACAGAAGGTGAAGTTCATAGCATTTGTAAGTGATGCTCTTAAAACTGTACTCAAAAGCCTGTAAAAATCACTAAGGGAACTGGAGATTTATGGTACAAGTGTAAGTCATATGTTTTGCAATATTTTAGTAATGTGAGGCACGATTCGGCAGCTCGAAATCCTTCAGTTGTCATAATGGTAACAAAAAACACTGCACTGTAATATGTTGCGTTCACTTTTTGTACTTCTCGCCAGACTCGGATTCTCCCATTTTAAGCCTCCATGACCTTGCCTGATCATCGACATTCAGGTAAACCAAAATTTCTTTAACCACCTGATTACTATGCTGCGATTAACCACAACTTCACCTGCCTAATACATGTTTTTGGTTATTCCCTTGATCTTATTGCTCAGTTTGAACTCATAAAGCATAAGTTCCCGAATTAGACTACACAGTGTTTTACAATTCCGAAACAAAGCAGCGACCTCAAAAATCTTCCCTGTTGACTTTATTTTCTTTCTCTTTTCAGGTTATGGATGGCAAATAGGTAACATGTTAACCAAATATAATGAAATCATGCCTTGCCCGATGCAACAGGTATTTTGTGTGAAGACATTACGAAACAAAGTCTTTTAAGATTGTTCAAGTAAAATAGTGAACGCAGTTCAATTTCAGCACATTTCCAAAAGGGAGTCAAATTTTTAAGATGGTCAAAGACTTTGAAGTTTATAGCAGTTTTAAAGATCGTAAGGCAACGGATTTTTTTCCCACCATCTGGATCTCTGCTCACTCAAAAGGAATGTTCACGCGTTATCAACAACTTCGCATGCCACATAAAACAGTGCCTTCAACTGAACGACTGCATCTTGAGGACGTACTCTAGGGCTACTCTTAATATTTTTCGTCCATGTTTGTAACTAAATTATTGCACTTATTAAAGTGATATTCCTTTACCTTTCAATAAATGTTATTTTTTATTATTTTATCATCATTTGTGGTCATTGATTTGTGCCCAATGATTTTGTTTCATAAATTGTAAAAGGCCTTCAATGTTGCAAGTTTATGGAGTGAAGCAATGCACAATGTATCAGTGCACCAACTAACGTGATACTAATAACTATGGTACTTTTAACCTCAGCGGGTACTTACCACGGTTTGAACTAATTTGGTCATGTGATATATGTGCTGCAAATTAGCACCTACAAAAATATAGCCAAATTTTTGACTCACCCAAGCAATATGAGTAATATATCATTTGAGCTTCAGTTTGTAATATCTAATTGTAAAATTATTTATCGTATTTATTCATACTTTTTTAGATTGTTATTTTGTGTTAATAAAAAATGCCTTAAGTGGTGTTGTAAATAAATAATATAAAAAATAGAATATTCAACTTGGTTAAATAAAGTTCTTTATCAAAGATAGAAAAAAAAGCAAAAGAAAAAATAATTGTAAAAGATACAATTGCTTTTTTCAGTCTCAGTTAATTCTTATCTCAATATAAATGGAAATATTCATTCAAATTTTTATTGTTCTTAATCAAAAGTCACCAGCAAATAATAACAAAAGTAAAACATTGGCTAAAAACGTCTGTAGAAGCAAACAAAAATAATGTAGATAAGTTTATGACTTTTGGAACAAATAATTGATTATCATGATGAATCTGATAATCAGATTCATTCAATCTTGATTGCAATAATTCGTGAACTCTGATAACCAATTTCCTTCTGATTTCCAATGCATTTCTTAAGTAAAATTATGAGCAATTCATTTATGTTGTGCATATAATTGTTTTATATTTTCAGTAATAGTTGCATTACTTTGTGACGACTGGTCAAAGCCGGTCAAAAGCCAAGTGGACAATTGCGACCAATTGCGTCCCGAATCGAGTGTAATCTACTCTTGGCTCATCAAGTACACATACAACAACACATCGTAATGTTCCCAATTGGGCCTCGCACCACCGAAGGCTGGCACTGCTACTAGCAATCAATTCCTTCGTGATTTTCATTGAACTTCTTCAGTGATATCACTAGGAAGTTATTAAGATTATATACATGGAAAATCAACAGATTTCCATTCTAAAAAATGGTTAATTTTGTATCCGAAATAGACTCGAGAACCTATGATTCTGTATCAATATTTTTGCATTTATCGACCAATCGGCGCTTTCCTACTTCACTGACGACAATACTTGACTTTGAAGGATCAAAAACCAAAACAATTTAAGAAATCTTTTTCATCCTAAACTGTAAAAAGGCAATTTTTTTTAACGAAATAGATTAATAATCACCTTTTTAAATTTAGTTTCGAGCTGACCTCAATTGAATAAATAAGCGAGGGGATAAATATTTCTTCAGTAAGTATGGGATTTTTTATTTCATATCTACTCAAACTTTCGATTATTTTTGAGTGAAAATCTATATTTAATTTCAACTTTGTTTAAATTCTTTAAAAATTGAACGAATATGTTTGTACACATTTTTATCGTATTTTAGATATTCGTACTACTATTCCATATGTCCCCTGTAGGTAAAGACTTTCAGCAACAACTGCATGTACAATTAAGGCATAAATATATTTTTCTCTCCACATAGTGACACTCTTACACAAGATTTTTACGCACACAAAATACAACCTTTTCGATTAAACAAACAAAAACTATTATATATCATTCACGAATGTTTTCAATCAATTTAAAGAGGTAAAATTTATAAATTTATGGATCAGAATTTCTATTCAAACATTTGCACCTTTGTCCGCCACATATGTAATAGCCCTATTTTGTCTATAATGCTCGACCCCTGACCACTGAAGATTAATTTCTTTCTGATTTCTAATAAGTTTCTTGGGTAAAATTATTATCATTGTATTTCAATTACATATTCATTTATATATCGGTTCTCATCACAGAAAATAGAATCTGCGACCCAAGCTCAAATCTTTGGTGAAACTTTTCTTCTTCCTCCAGTTATGGTTAAATAGAAGGGCAAACTGGAATCTTTGGCTTTAGTAAGGTAATTAGTCAAGAATGAAAAATTGAATTCAAAAACTCATCAATCTTGTTTGGGAGAATCTGTGGCACATTGGAGCACTATTCTACTGAAATCAGATCATGCAAAAAGTGTGGCTGAACCGACACAAGCTTCACCACAATAAAATAATCCACTGTATAGGTGGTCCTACAGTTCTCATATTTAAATGAGTTGTTGGACCTTCATACACTAAGATTAATAAGAGAGTCTATCACACACACACACACACACACACACACACACACACACACACACACACACACACACACACACACACACACATATATATATATATATATATATATATATATACGAATTTATTTATCCCTCCGCATGAGCAGGTTGTGATACAAGGTCAATTTTTAAGCGAAGTCTAACAGCTATGAAATCAGAGTTTTCCTTTTCTTAGACTGGTTGCCATACCAAGGTTAAAGAGCCCAGTCTGCATTACTATTTACTCATAGCTGGAAGGATAATAGAAAAATTCATACGTTTCTCAAGAGTATTAGTTCTATGTTAAATGCAAACAACATCGTCCTGGATTTGCACTCGGGTAGCCTTGTCTATTTCCTGTGACGGTATCCATAAAACCACGTGTGCCTCACGCACACATACAGACACATACAGAAACATACACACAATATGTACATAAGCACACACACACACACACACACACACACACATACATATATATACATATATATATATATGTATATATATATATGAATAAGAGTCTGTATCGGTATGTGAAAGAGTGTGTGTGTGTGTGTGTGTTATGGCACACACACACACACACACACACACACACACACACACACACACATACATATATATATATATATATATATATATATATATATATATGTATATATATATATGAATAAGAGTCTGTATCGGTATGTGAAAGAGTGTGTGTGTGTGTGTGTGTGTGTGTGCATGCCGATGCAAACTATCAGATGGGTGATGAAAGTAATTTGTTTATAATTGTGAAGACTTTTTTAGGTTCAGCCTCAGTATATATATATATATATATATATAATGATGGTAAATAGGAGAATCATATTTTATTAGTTAAAAACTAAAAACAGAAAACTAAGAGGAACCTTTCCTCCAGCACTTTGTTGATTGTTACATATATCAAAATAGCAATTCATGAGGGGATGAATATTGTTCAATACTTGGAGAAGAAAGGTGGGGGAGAGTAAAAAAAGACCTAACATTCCAAATCCCACCTTCCGGATTCCCCAAACAAACCAAGATCCGTCTGTGGTCTTCTCTGCTTGCACAGGCAACGCTTATTCAGCCTCATGGCTATTGATTCAAGAACAGCAAGGTGCTTCTTGCTGTTCGCCTTCTACTAGACAGAAAAACACTGATCCGAATAGTTTTCCTGGCATATATAGCTCTGGCACGAGTGTTCGCCCATAGCTGATTCTTGTGCTTGAGAGCAGCCAGATGTTAATTCTTGGGACCGGTAAAGTAGAAATCGAAGTACGTGCTGTCTCGCTCGAACCTTCAGCCTTTGAATAGTGCTATCACACCGACATTGGAATTTATAAATAAACATACTTTGTTCTCTTTTAGACAGTACGTTATATATATATATATATATATTGTTCGTAGATTTCTGCAAGGTACTTGATTCCATACAAAGAGGAAAGATGGAACAAATACTACAAACATATGGTTGGTTGGTTGGATTTTATGGCATATCAACCATTGTAGCTTATTGAATACCAAATCCTCTTTATACATATATTAAATATTTGATTTGTAAAAACATTTTGTGGATAAAATTTTTAAACAAGCAAGACGTCTTTTATATACCGATCATCGTCATCATCACCATGGTGTGCTACTAGCAAGGGTTTCTCTGACCATCTCCCGCCACTCGTCCCTATCATCCATCACTCTCAGTAGGTCTTTCATGGTATATTCCGTATCAGTACAGAGCTGTTTTAGATATGTTCTAGCTGGTCCCCTTACCATTGTTCGTCCTATACCACCTGCTACCCGTTCCTGACAGTTAAATGGTTTCAATTATATCTAATATAAATAATTCTATTAACTATTAATTATTTGTTGGCACAAGGTTAAATCATTGCGTGTATTGCAATGTAACAGTAACAATTTACCATCAGTCATTTATTTGCTCATTTTTAGATAAATATGCATATATGATTTGTAATTGAATAATCTTTAGGTAATTTGATTTTTGAATGAGTCAAAACTAATTTGATCACACACTAATATTGCTATTGTTTCTACATAATGAAATGATTTCAATTATTGCTATCTAACACCAATAATTATATTTAATACTAATCATTTATTTGCATTCAGTGAAGTGGTTACAAGTATTTTATTTAACAGTTATTATTCTATTCAACACAATTCATTGATTTGCACACAATTAAATATTTCCAAGTATTGCTATGTACAGTTAACAATTTAATCCAACATAAAACTTTTGTTTACACACAATTAAATGTAAAAGTAGTTCTATTTCTTACAATCTAATTTAGCATATGTCATTTGTTTGTGCACAGTTTAAAGATCAAACAGTTCTATTTGACCAATAGATAGAACCCTATCAGGTGCTACCACTCCAGGCCAGAGTGGACCAGGGAGTAATGGCAATGAAGGGGTACTCCAAATTTCCCAAAGCTCCAAGACGGGAGATTTTTTAGTGTCATATCAGGGACTTTTGTTGGGTAGGTCTTAGCCCTTTGCAGAGATGTAGTCAGTGAATTCTACAACCCCTACTGACTGGGCACCAGAGCATATGGTCTCCCGAAATAAACTTTTACCGCAATAATGTGGGTTTATAAAGACAAAAACAATAGTTCACTCAACTGCAAAACTGACTTCTTTGTCATTGTTGCTGGAGTCTTGTAAGAAGATAAATTATGTCATAAAGGTCAATAATCTGCATAGATTATTTACTTTGAATGCCAATAAATCTGATAATGGTGTAATGGTTATCGTCATAGGAAATGGACATGGTGATATGAGTTCAAATCCTAGACGAGACTGATTGCATTTCACATACCACTAATACCCTTAGGAAAGGTAGGAATCCAATTATTCTCCCTCCAGCTATGGATAAATGGTAGGGCAGGCTGGGTTCTTCAGCCTTGGTGAGGCAACTAGTCTAGGAGAAGGAAAACTCTGAATTCAAACCTGTTAAACTCTGCTTAAAAAAATTGACCTTGTGTCATATCCTCCCCGAGTGGAGGGGTTCATAAATATGATAAATCTGATAAAATAAAATGGTTTCATACAAAAAGTAGAAGAAGCCGGTTTTATCCTGCAGAAATGATGACAGAGGCAGACAAAGTGATGTCAACATAATCTTAGTGAAGGCATGAACTGTTATTGACAGATTATCAATCATTTGGAAATCTGATCTATCTGATAAAATAAAACAGGATTTCTTCCAAGTTTTAGCTTTGTTCATCACAAGGACGCACCATCACAAGGACGCACCATCACATAGATATTAACACAATGAATAAAGAAAAAGCTAGATGGAGACTATGCAAGAAGGATACCTGCAAAACAGCAGCAATACAGCCAATTACTTCTCTTCTCCCAAATCATCCAAGACAAACTAAATATGTGGGGGATTACAGGAGAAATAAGGTAAAACTAAATAGCAATGTTCTCTCATGAACTCCTAACACACATGGTGATGCCAATGTTGGCTGACCCGCAAATACTTACATACACCAGCTTTATGCAGATAATACAAGCAGTCTAGAGAACTTACTGGAAGTGATGTATAATAGGGATTGATAGTGAGAGAGAGAGAGTCAAGGAATTCAGAACTGTTAGCATGCCATAATATATATATATATATATATATATATATATATAAGTAAAGTTTGCAACCGTAGTCGAGGGTGACCAGAAGGCTCCCTTTTCAATAACTGCAGCACAAAGGTGTAGGGTAGGGCACTACTCCTTTCCCAGGGTTGCTCCACTTTACCCTTGATACGTACCTTATATTGCTGAGTGTTAAGCAAGGAGATATCAAGTACCAGTTTTAAATTCTATAGTATGACTCAACCTGGGATTGAACCCAGGTCTCCCGGACTATTGGTGAACACTCTACCCACTAGGCCAATGAGCTGGACTATATATATATTTGTTTATTTTTGCTTGAACTATTTTTTCTTATAAATTTACACACTTACACTTTTAATGCGTATGTGTAAAAGAAAAATGTTGCCTTTGCTTTTCTAAGGAAGCAGAGGACAAGGAATGATAGCATGTCTGGTAGGGGGATAGTTTGGATCAAAATTTCTTTGACAGTCAGTCACATGAGAGAAAGATCAAATGTAAAGGTGACACTGAATGACCTAGGCGGACCTGTTTTTTTTATCCATATTTCCAAGCCAATGCTATCTTTCAAGTTTAGTTGACATGCTTGCATATTTTATAATATAAGTATGGTTGAGTTTGAAAAACCACTGATATATTGTACACTTCTTTGGAAATGTTTTTGCCAGATCAAAAGAAAGAAATATATTTTTGTTTAAACCCTATACAACTAAATTAACTTAGGACTGGAAAACATTCAAATGACTTTTTTTGTGGCTTGTCTGTTACTTTTATGAAAACAAAAGCCTCTTCATTTACAAAGATAGAAGAAGCATTCTACTAGGCATAAAATCTAGTCTCCAAAACAATATCTCAAACAATATCAGCTGTGTAAACTGCAGTTATTTTAATCTCACTATATTACATACTCGTATACATACAAACAACCAGTCTTATATAGATTGGAAACATCTAAATAATATCACACACACACACACACACACACACACACACACGCAGAGACATGCATACAAACCACCAGTTTATTACTGATTGGAAATATCTGAATAATAATACACACACACACATAGATACACAGACACTCAGGCACACACTCATTTAGAGGCAACCAATTTTATATAGATTGGAAACATCTAAATAATATCACACACACACACACCCACACATACACACAAAACACCAGTTTAATACTGATTGGAAATATCTGAATAATAATACACACACACACATAGATACACAGACACTCAGGCACACACTCATTTAGAGGCAACCAATTTTATATAGATTGGAAACATCTAAATAATATCACACACACACACACCCACACATACACACAAAACACCAGTTTAATACTGATTGGAAATATCTGAATAATATTACAAACACATACTGATACACAGACACTCAGACACACACATACATTTAGAGGCAATCATTTTTATATAGATTGAAAACATCTGAAAAATCTTACAAACACACAAATCATATACATAATATTAAACACAGTAATACAAGCAAACATAAAAGCACACAAGCATGCAGTTAAGCAGTTTTATATAAATTGGAAGCATCTAAATCTTTGAAAAGACTTTCTTTTCATCTAACACTTTTATAACATAACTAATGGAAAGATGTTAATCAAAACTGAATCAGCTTTCAATGACAAAGTGCAGTAGTAATTATCTTACTCTCCATATCATTAAATTGTCTCCCAATTACAAAGTATAATATAAATCACCTTCTTCTCGATGCTATTTGCCCTGTTAACTGCAGCTGTAGAATACACCAACTGCATCTCTGCAGAGAGTTAAGAGCCCCCTATGAGTGTCCTGGATGTGACAGTAAATAATCTGATGGTGAGGCTCTAGTAATGCTGGAACTTTGGGGAATGTGGAGTATCCTTTAATTGTTATCGCTCCCAGGTCTACTCTGGCCTGGAGTGATACTATTTACCCAAACCCTCTGCTCGGGCAGGATATGACACAAGGTCAATTTTTTAAGCAGAGTTTAACAGGTTTGAATTCAGAGTTTTCCTTCTCCTAGACTAGTTGCCTAACCAAGGCTGAAGAACCTAGTCTGTCCTACTATTTACGCATAGCTGGAGGGAGAATAATTGGATTCATACCTTCCCCAAGGGTATTAGTGCTATGTGAAATGCAATCAGTCTCGTCCAGGATTTGAACTCTTCGCCATGTCCATTTCCTATGACAATAACGACTACACCATGGGCACCTCTAGCCTGGAGTGGTAGCATATGAAAGGTTCCTATCTCTGGGCCAAATAGAACTGTTTGACATCTAAACTGAGTGCAAACTAATAACTCATGCTAAATTGAATTATTTGAAATAGAACTGTTTAATCATTTATCTGTGTGTAAACAAATGACTGATGTTTAATTGAATTATTAGTTATACATAGCAAAACTTTGAACCATTTAACTGTGTGCAAGCAATTGAATAAAATTGAATAGAATAATTACTGTTAAATAGCAAAATACTTGTAACTACTTCACTTTGAGCTGACAAATGGTTCATATTGAATAGAATTATTAGTGTTCAATAGCAATAATTGAAATCAATTAAATATGTAGAAACAATAGAAATACTTGTGTGCAAACAAATGAGTTCTGACTCATTTAAAAATTAAACTACCAGCAAACAAATCTCTTAAATATCATGTATATCTATTTAAATGTATGCAAACAAATGACTGATGTTAAACTGAGACTGTTACATAGAAATACTTGAAACCCCTCAACTGTGTGAAAAAAAAAATGAGCTCAGGCTCATTTAAAAATGTTATCAACAAACTGTGTTTACAAGTCATATATATTCAATATATATGTATAAAAAGGATCTGGCATTAAATAACTGACAATGGTTGATATGCCTTAAAATCCAACATTGCAAAAGTGTTGCAATTCTATTTTTAGTAAGAAACAATTTATACTGTGGAGTTTGGTGATAAATTATACCTAATTATATCCTTTTGTTTAGTATGTTCTACTAGAACTGGGAGTTTTGGCTGAATTTGATAGTTTGCATAAAAGGAAAAGAAAACTCATTATTCCATTAAAAAATAAATGAGTTAAAAAAAATCTTCAAATACTAACTAGATTATTGTTGGGAGATAATAGTTTATTTAAGATGGCTCTGGAATGTAGTGCATTTGTTTTTCACTGCTCCCAGGAAAATCTTTGAACATCTCTTTGATATTTGCCACGACTAAAGTCTTGGTGTTGTAAATAGAGTGATTGATGTCTTTCTTAACCACATCCCACACAGAGTAATCCATGAATTTAAAATTGAGGGAATTTGGAGGCCAGAAACTGGGGCTGTTAAATTCAAAGAAATTCTCTCACAATCACTTCAGACTCATTCTGGATAATATCTGAAGGAGCTGAATCCATTTGCCACCCAAACTAGCCTTCCAGCTGCAACTCTCTCCTGTCATGGTTTAAACATAATCTCCAGCAGCTTCACATTGTCATGTGAATTGAATTTATGGCCCTGTTCAAAGATATGGAGCAGCATGATGTCACTCCAATGGGAGCCATATCCAAAGACCATCACAGTTTGGAGGACATTGATTTCATTATATGTGGGGCTCTACATTGATTGTAGGTGAGCCACTAATTGTACCTTATATGGTATATTTGGATTAGAAGAAAATTAAACTTCTTATAAAAAAATGATGGTGTGTACTTGATAATAAGCAATATATATATAACACAGTCAGTTTTCTTTCTTTTATTTGAACAATTTCATTCACCTTGGTTGATTTTATTGTTGACAAAGATGAAGCCCAAGTTATTGTTTCATAATTCATTTAAAGTAAAACTTTTACTATTATTATTTTAAAGATATTTTGACTGATGCTTTTACTTGCATTACACCACCTCTAAAACTATAAGAGATTGTACCAATTCAGGCCCACCTGCTCTCACTATTACACCCTTAGATATTGTAACATATAATCCTACAGACCAACCTGCTTGTTTGGTTTGTACAAGGATTGGCTGAAAGGTTTATAGACTGTAAAGTTAATCTGATGACATCATATCTAGTGTCAGTGACTTTTTGACCAATGGGAACCAAGGACTCAACTTCAGTGGAAGAAGTAGTGAACTGCAAGGGGACTATATTGAAAAATAAACCTCATTCCATGAGAGTATCTTGGTCAGCCTATGATTTTTCAGCCTATCATCCTATATTTAATGATCATATCAACCTAAGTCAACTGAGTAATTGCTTTTTTGCAAAAGCCAAGTTAATAATAAATCAAACTTTTTTAAAAACACATTTTATTATATTCTTTGCTTGTTAATGAATGGGTCATTCTATGATCTTTTCTCATTATCTCCATAATTAAAATTTCAAGAAAAGAAACCATTCTTGTCAACAGTGGGAATAAATCATCAGAGTGTTCAAATCAGAACTGGTGGGGCATGAATATTACCCAAGATAATTACTAAATGGCTCTTTCTTGGTCCATTATCAGTTTTCTCCCCTGTTCAAGCCAAGACATGTGATTGATGACTCCTTCTGAATAAACAACATTATTTACAATAGTAAAATTAACATGTGCAGTATTTCCAGCATTTTTAGGGCAGATTGTAATTTTCTTCCATTGAAAAGCAATTTAAAATGCAATATGGATTCATGATCATAATTCTTATTCAACTGTAAAAAGAAAATAGAAAAAAATTTAGAAACATTTGAAGAAGAAGAATTCCAAAGAACACATCAGCTAATTTTGGTTGGGTTTTATGCCATATCGACCATTGTAGATTATTTAATGCCAATTCCTCTTTATACATATATATTAAATATATATGGTTTCGTTTAGTTGGGTTTTATGGCATATCAACCATTGTAAGTTACCAAATCCGGTTTATACATATATATAAGATATATACAATTTATAAACATAAGTCAATAAAGTTAGATAGTTCCAAGTATTATGTATCACTAACAATTCATTTAAATATTAGTCATTCGTTTACACACAGTTAAAAGATCAGTTCTTTTTCAAACAATTCAATTTTGCATAAGTCACTTGTTTGCCCTCAGTTTAAATGTCAAACACTTCTATTTGACTCATAGACAAGACCCTATCAGGTGCTGCTACTCCAGGCCAGATTGGACCCGAAAGCAATGGCAAGGAATTAGAACCCTGCATTCCCCAAAGCTCCAGCATTTTTCTGGAGCATCAACATCAGATTGTTTAGGATCATATTATGCCCATCTACCAAACTGACGGCTACACACAATTTCAAATAAAAGAAAAAGACTTCATAGATAAATTTAAGTTCACATTGAATAAAATAGGAATTATACCCACATACAAATGGAAACATATATGGTTGTTTCCATTTGTATATGTGTATAATTCATGTTTGATTCAATGAAGACTTGAATTTATCTATGAAGTCTTTTTCTTTTATTTGAAATTGTGTGTAGTCGTCACTTTGGTATATGGGCATAATTTTTAATTTACCTTGACTACATTCGTATTGGTATTTCGATACATTTAATTTTCTATTTTCTGTTATTTTAATATTGCTCTTGTGAAGTGATATTCTAGTATTTAGGGCCTGTATTGATTCTATGTATACTTCTTTACATTTGTTACATTCGATTATATAGACTACGTTTTTTGAAATATATATATATATATATATATATATATATATATATATATATATATATATATTAGTTTTTAGTACAATTAAACGGAGACTCAAACTCGGTTAAGCCGTCATAATAAATTTATTTCGACGGAGAATATTGTTGGTATATTCTCCGTCTCGTCAGATGACTCTTTACATGCTCTGTCCTGTCGCAGAGTCGCGAATGTGGAGTTACAGTTCGTATTCAGAAGATAAAATAAGGTAATTAAAAAAATAAAATTAAAAAATCAGAAAACAAACCCTAAAAAAACATAAGGTGGAAATCAAATTACAAAGTTACAAATTCTTTCATTCATAGGCGTGAGTAGAGGGGGTTAACATGTTATATGTTAGAACGATTAAGAAACAGGAGTGGAATTAATCTACTGGTCAGTCCCTTCTAATTTTGTGTTCTGTTGGTGGTTTCTCCTACTTGGCAGGTGTGCTTTTCTAAACAGACTAAGATCGTTTAACTAATGGCTATCTCATATATGATTTACATTTATTCTAATATGTCTGTTAATTAACTCAGCTGTTGCCATCCTAGATATTCCTCTTGTTTCAATGAGGATCGAGATAGTTAAACCGGATAAGGTGGGGACATTTTTTATAGTCGTCAAGTGTTTTTTTAATTTACCCTAAAATGGTCAAAGGGAATTAACCACTCCAGAATCACAGGCCCTATTTTTGGATTAATATTCTGCGTTCATCTGGCCCTTATCTATCTTTATCTTTCCCTGTCTTGGTGATATCTGCTGTTGGGCTGATCTCTATTAGTTACTAATATTTCTTTATCATAGGCCTTGCGATTATTTATTTACAGTGATTCCCAATCAAGATAATTTAAATTTTCCTCTATGTCTGCACTTAAAGACAAGCTCATTTCTCTCGTTCAACAATAGTTTTCTATTTTTGAAATTAATTATGCTAATTTTTTTCGTCTAAGCATCGGTTACATCTACCGTTGAAGCTGTTAGCGGTAGATGAGTGCCTTATTATTTTCCACTTAATTTGTGGGGATAGCCCCTGATCCTTAAGGCCCCAAAAGTATTTTGACAAAGCAGCCTGGTATCTAAGTTTTGGGTTGGAAAATGAGTGTCTGTGGCTGTACCATCTTTGTTTCCAATTTCCCGCGGTGATTCCTATATAGACTATCTCCCCGTCCTTTTGCTGTTCCATAGGAGAAATGCATGCCTGTTATACGACATTCCTCGTAGTGCAGTGTCCGCCCAAGGGGCATTCTTCCTTATTCCTACAGTTACAAGACTCCACGTTTGGGTTCCTATCCCTCGTGGTTAGCTCATTGAGTAGCCTCTTATTATGGTTGCTTACTATGTTGTACATATTCTTGGTGCAGGAGTTCCTAATTTTCACTGTATTTCTATTAAAAATTCTACCCAATGGGTTGTCTCTATTAAAATGTTTATCTAGGACGTGTAGGAAGTCTCTACCTATATTAATGTTAGTGAGCCTACAAAATGGCGGAATAAACCAGATTACTTTTCTATTTCTATTCTTTCATCGTCTTTTTCCGTGACTACTATTATTAATAATCTCACCTACCTTGAAGCGTGTGCGGGTCCCACCATTATTATTCCTAGCTCTGGAATTGAGGTCCACCGGGATTAAGTATTCCAGTCTACCTTGGAATCCACTGTCCTTCAGGGCGTCATCATATCTACTCTTGTTTTCCTCGAAAGTTTTCTTACATGAGGACAGCTTATTAATTCTTTGGTTCACCGCATTGGGGATCTGTCTTATTTTGTGCATCATGCACAGCGTGCCAACAAGCAAAGGTCTACAAACATACAAAATCACCTATAAAGACGTTAGAAATACTGTCAGCTAAATTTCACACTGTCCACATGGATATATTAGGACCACTCCCACCAGCAAAAAGCTCAAATAGCAGTTACATCAGTCCTTATAGATATATCCTCACGTGTATTGACCGCAAAACTCGTTGGGTTGAAGCACAACCCATCAGCGAAATCACTGCATCTAGTGTAACTGATGCCTTTATAAACAGGTGGGTCACACGTTGGAGTGTCCCCTGCATGTTATAACTGACAGAGGCCGGCAATTTGAAAGTGAGTTGTTTAGTGAAGTAGCAAAAATAATTCGTTTTTATAGACTACGTACGACAGCTTATCATCCTCAATGTAATGGTTTGAGTGAGAGAATGCACAGGACCATTAAAACTGCTATTATAGTACGAAAAGAGTCCTGGCTCTCAGATCTTCCAAGAGTACTTCTTGGGATTTGCAGTATGCCCAACAGCTCTGATTTTACTCCTTTTTATGCTGTTACAGGCACACAAAGTTTGGTAACACAACTGCAAATAGATAGCACAAGCGAGGAGGCTATAACTCAAAATTTCACAAGAGATTTACATAAAACCATGTCACAATTTGATGTGAGAGACTTCACCAAAAGAATTACCAAGTCCGCAAAATCTTATGTCCCAGAAAAACTTCAAACTCGTGATAAAGTTTTGACTTGAGTGGATCGTGTTCGAAGACCATTAGAGGCATCCAATTCAGGTCCCAACACAGTTCTTCAGCAAACACCTAAATATTTCATTGTTAAGATGAATAATGATATGGATACCAAAGTTTCTGTGGACAGGTTGAAACCATTTATAGAAGTACAAAAAGCAATAGTAGAGAAACAAGTAGAAGAAAAGATGAATAACAACAAAACGTTTAGTGATTCAGAGCAGGAAGTAAATTCTAGAAAGAAAAAAAATTCTCCCATGATAAATACAAAATCTCGTTCAGGTCAAACAATTTCCTGGAAGAAATATAACGAGTATTATTATTATCAGTACACTCCGTTCTTAGGGGGAACTTCTGTTAAGGTTTATAAAATGGCGATTGGCGAGTGTTCTAAAAATAGAAAAATGAAGGCACACGAACGGCAAGAATTAAAAATTGGGCGGCAAAAATAAGGAACCGTTTCTTTTAGTGGGAGGAGAAGGAGTAGAAGAAGGAGTAGGAGTTAGGGACAGTAGTTTTGTAGTAGGTTGCTAATAAAAGGAAAATTCATAGAAGTTGTCAGTTGACTACTAGAATCCATGGTGAACATCACTCAGCGATTTCTGCTCCTGTATCCACAAAAATTAAGAGGTTACAAAAAAAAGCTTAATTACAACTTGATGTAAAAGCCTGATTTTCTCACATCAAAATAAAACCTCATTGAATCGAAGTTTGTGTTTTCTTCAATAATTTCAACAACGAAGAAATACAACGGATCCTTTGCTAGCAATTCTGGTTCTCTTGCTTGCCACTGAATCCGTTGCAAGCAATACTGGATCTCTAGCTTGATACTGAATCCATTACGAGCAATACTGGATCTCTAGCTTGCTACTGAATCCTTTGCATGCAATACTGAATCTCCAGCTTGCCACCGAATCCTTTGCGAGCAATACTGGATCTCTAGCTTGCCACTGAATCCATTGCAACTAATATTGGATCTCTAGTTGGTAACTGAATCCTTTGCAAGCAATAGTGGATATCTAGCTCGCCACTGAATCCTTTGCAAGCAATAGTGGATCTCTAGCTTACCACTGAATCCTTTGCAAGCAACAGTGGATATCTAGCTTGCCACTGAATCCTTTGCGAGCAATACTGGATCTGTAGCTTACCACTGAATCCTTTGCAAGCAGTAGTGGATCTCTAGCTTTCCACTGAATCCTTTACAAGCAATAGTAGATCTCTAGCTTGCCAATGTATCTGGGATGTTGAATGGATATAGTTCTGGATACGTATGATCCTTTATTCATTTAAAATTCACTCATGCACACAGTGTTTCTTCTAAATGAAAGTAACCATCATTGTTTCTTGGTGTGGAGATAAGCAAGCAAGAGGAGGAAAATAGACACTCCCAGGTAAACCTCATTGCTCTTAGAGATGCCAGGTATGGAAAATCAATTGATAATAATTGCCTAGCATTGTAACACTACCGCATTATATCGAAAGTTGCAACACAACACAGATACAAAACGACTCAGTTTCATGATACGAAAGTTTATTTTGACTACCTTTTTCATAATAATTGTGAAACGAGAGAGATAGAAACAAAGAATTACTTCAACCTATAGATCGACAGGTACTAACCCTAAACCCATACCGTGTGAGACAAAACGGGCAAACGCAGACTTTTTTTCTTCACCAACCCGACTCCAGTCCAACGGGGACTCTCTAAATAATCTCTTAGTCACACGTAATCACTTAAAATTTTTAGTGACACATCATTGCTGAATATCGGCTGATGTGTACCTAAATATTCATTTTGATATTTCACTTATAGCTATTTTTAACGCAAATTTGTCGCGCTTTATTTTGACATCTGGTGACGTGCAAGAAAAACAAGTTCTGCTCATGTTCTGACCTTTAGGAATCGAAAACCTACAAGTACAAACTCGAGGTTTTATCCTGTACACTAAAATAATTAATTAAAATATCTAATTATTTTACAACTTTACAAATATAAGCCGGATAAACATTACTTCTCTACTACTTAGTGACCGGCCCAGTCAGCTAGGGTAGTAGAATACTCGGACTATATCTCTGCAGGGGGTAAGACCCCTCCCAAACGCGTGTCCTGATATGACACTAAACAATATGATGGTGAAGCTCCCGCAATGCCGAAGCTTTGACGAATTCGGAGTACCCATTTATTGCTATTGTTCCCGGGTCCACTCTGACCCAGTATGGTAGCACCTGATAGTGTCCTGTCAGTGAATTAAATAAAACTCTTTGAGATTTCAGCTGTGTACAAACAAATGACTTATATTAAAATGAATCATTTGAAATGGAACTGTTTGCTCATTTAACAGTGGGTAAAAAAGATGATTGATGATTAATTGAATTGTTAGCGATATACAGCAATACTTGGATCTATTTAACTGTGTGTAAAAGAATGAATTCTGGCTTGTCTAAAAATGTTATCAACAAAATGTGTTTAAAAATCATATATATTTAGTATATATGTATAAAGAGGATTTGGCATTAAATAATCTAAAATGGTTGATATGCCATAAAACTAAAACATATCAAATCTACAGAGTGACATACACATCACAAGATCATTTTATCACAGAATATATTGACTAGTTTAAAACAAAACAAACCATTATTTAAATGCATGGATTTTTTTAATGCAAACATTGAGGCATATGTATGCGTTGACAAAGATTATCTATTTTTATCAAATAAAGGAACTTTGTAGTTTTTATTTTTCAACAAACCCTTCAATCAAGTTTACAAAAGAGAATTTATCAAATCTGTAGATCTGTATTTTATTAATTCTTACACACTTTTTCTTTACACCAGCAAAGAGAACTAATTAGCCATGCACCCTGTCAACCTAATAAAAAAAGTTCGCCCATGAACAAGTGCAAAATAATTGACTTAATGATGTGAATCAATAGACCACTTACATAGGTGATTTTGTTTATAGAGGGAAAAACCTGTGTTGAATAACCCAGAATTTTTGATGCACCGATCACAGAAGAATGGTGCAGTGGTGAGTCACAGATTTCCCAAAGCAACGGTTTTAAATTCCACGTTTTTACTTCTCTTTGACCAGTTGTCAAGTACAAGAACACAGTCTGTCCGACCATTTATAAAAAGCTGGAGGAAGAGGAGATGGATTCATTTTGGGGTGTACTTATATATGAGGGTATGCACAAATCATTTTTCAAATTCTTAATAGAGATAACTATGAAATGCTAAATACAATCCTTCGCTCCTTCCTAAACAGAAACATCCATATCATCATGGACAGCTGCTAACTATTAAACAGTTATTACACTCCTTCACTCCTTCTTTGAAAGAAACATGAATATCATTATGGATAGCGGTTATCAATGAAATGCTTATTAGACTACACTCCACTTCTTCCCCAAAAGAAACATTGATATCATTATGGGCAGTTATTATAATGGGAATACAATGATTTTATTGGTCATCTAGTATATATATATATATATATATATCGGTCCGTGGTACTGATTGATATCGTAGTAAACGAGTTTGAACTACTGTCACGCTATTGTGTTACTTTTGGACTTCTTATTGGGAGCCACATTCATATGGCCTTGTGCCACATCTAAGCAAAAAGCTTAGTAAATTACGACATTTGAACTTATACAATTGGAAAAGGTAAAAATTCCCTTCTTCCCAAAGTTATGAGTTATATTGTATCACTGCTATTCTTCTACTAGGTTGGTTTTGGTATTAAATAATACATGAAAATTGATATATTAGAAGAAGAAGAAATGTATATGCAAATATAAATGCATGTATGTACTCCTAACTAGTCAACCTAATTTGTACATACATACATACATATATATATATATATATGTGTGTGTGTGTGTGTATATATATATATATATATATGTAATCCTATCTAGTCAAACTAATTTGTTCACTTTTAAAAACAAAGATATCTGCTTTCTCAGCCACCTTCCGAAATTTTTGGAGAAATGTTTTATGTTTTGGCTGATTTCTTTTCCAGTACCAATGAAGTTTTTATCGTAAAAAATGATATGGCTAACATACACAAGGTTAAAAAAGGGTTTGAATGTGCTAGATATTGTTTCATACATAGTTTTTACCAAATTAACAAGTGTTCTAAAAATCCGTTGGCAAAGTCAAAAGCCTCGGCTGTGGCGGTAACGGAGATAGCAGTTCGTCGTCACTTAGAGGAGGAGGCAAGGGAAAAAAAGGTAGTTAGAACGATTAAATAAAAATGGAAGGTGAACAATTTTCTCTACTCTTAACCTGTAAAAAATAGTGGCGACGATATTTCTAAAAATAAAACAACAGTTTTCCCACAAAAATGAATTTATTCCCGGAAAGATAAATTGCATATCTTTCCCCATGCAGGTTGAGTTTCTCTCTCAACCCTTTTTTGAACACAAAAATAAAGAAAAACAGATAACGAAATATTAAAATAAGTGTAACAACATAAATTATATATAAGGAAAGGCATTGGAATATACTAAGACTTACTCGTCATTGAACCGCAAAGTTTCTAAAAGTTATTTAACAGTTTCTGAGCGAAATACCCTCACTTGGTATTTGAATTCAAAGTTATTTTTCATTTTCTTATCATGGGCAACTTATGTCAACTGAAAGTCCGCGAACTGCCGGGAAAAACGCCCTCTATCAAAAGTAGAATATTTCCCTTTTCTCTGTAGCTTGTCTCTATAATTCTATAGGCTGGCCCTAGTTGATATTCAAATTTCTCGTCGAATATCTTCATTCCTTTTGCTTTAAAAAGTTTTCAGGGGCTTATTCTCTTTCTCGTTCTCTCTCTGTCTCTGTCTCTCTCTCTCTGATTAAACACGTGGTACAAAACCGTTTGTTTCTTTTCTGCATAGAGAATATTATCTCTCTCGGCTTCTCCACGACTTTTATTTCCGTTTCTTTGGGTCAAAATGGTTTACGGGTAGCCGATACTGAATAACGACCTGGCTCGACATATTTACGTCGGCTTACTCAGCCTGGCTAACTGGCCAAATTGGCGCTTTCATTTCTACTCCCAGCTAAGACCACATTGCCAACTAGAAAAGGTGAAAGGCAAAAAGCTGAAGAGCCTAATAAGCCAAAGGTGGTTCTAAGCACCAATTCTACCATTCACTGCTGAAGCATTAAATAACCCAAAAAAGATTGACATGCCGAACCAACAAATAACTTTTATCGTTTAGAGCATTCGGACTATTGTCTATTCAGAGCTTCTCGGCCGATGAGTCTTTCTTCAGGTGTTTTGTGTAGAACTCGGGAACCTACTCTGGTTTTAGAAAGGAACCTTTATATTCAATAAGCAAGTAAAGTTGACGACTGTTATCGAGAGCGAACCGAAGGCTCCCTTTTCAATAGCTACTATACACCAAGGTGTAGGGGAGGGCGATACTCCTTCCTCCGGATCTCTCCACTTTTCTCTTGATACGTACCTTGTAATGCTGAGTGTTAAGCAAGGAAGTATCGAGTAACATTTTTTAAGTTTTTGGTTTGACTCGACCTGGGATTGAACCCTGGTATCCCGGGAGATTGTTCTAATTCCGTTAATCTGTAACCGGGTACAATTATAAGCGATTGTTATTTACCTATTGTCAAGATTGAACGTGCAACCGTCAGATGATTTTCGTCGGAAGAATTTTAACCAAACGCCTATATCCGTTGCACTGTGCGTCCTACTGGATAATTCACTGTGATTTTTTAGAACTTATAAACCTAATGTCTTTATCAGCTTATTAGATACTACTAATAACAATTTTGTATGACTTTTACCTTAGTTTAGATTGCAAATTTTTTAGACAAACAACAAATTGCTCTTTAATTTTTTCTTTTGCAGTTTGAAAATTTAATTTCGGTGTAATTGGTTATCTAACTGTAATATGGCGTCCTGTCAAATATTTTTCGAGACTCTTTTTCGATGAGTTTAGTAACAGATGTTATGAAGAGGTTTTAATTCTGGCTCTAATCTTTCCATTTCATAAACCCTAATAGTATCTTCGGACATTAAAAGTTCAAGATATTCATCAAGAATTCGAATTAGCTTTGATAATAATGAGAATCTATTTTTCTGAGAGAATATTCAACTGCCAGTTCCTTAGAATGAGGTCCAATGAAGATAATAATGCCGGCCAAAGACATCAAGTCAGAACACAGCCCATTCAACAGTGACGGACATTAGTAACCATTCATTGAACTTTTCAGGAAAGAGATTCCCTGTCTCCATTAAAGAACTATAATTCTGACTCAGCAAAAGCATTGTGGTGTGTACCTCACACATGGCTTCCTCCTCAGTTGGGATATCAGGCAGAAAATGGTTTATGTGGGATGCCAAGCAGAAGTGGAGAATATTGGTTGCCCACTCAATGCCAACAATAAATTTTAAACTGACCAGTGTCCGTGATGAAAGTAGCTAGGAGAATTGTTTGAATGAATTAGATTTGATTATGACATGAATACCAACAGCAGATTATGAGGATGTGTCAAAATGTTTTAATACCTTCAGTATGTGTTCAAATACTTTTAATGTGTGTGACTGGAATTGCTGTGTATAATACTTACTATAGTAGACTTCTATTTTGAATATAATCTTTGTATAATTATTATTTCTCTATTCTCTCCCACTCTTTCTATCTCTCGTATATATAAATATATATATATATGTGTGTGTGTGTGTGTGTGGACAAAAGTAATAAAGTGGGGAGTTCTTGTGGTGTAGTGGTTAATATGGTGGATTGCGACATAACAGTAAGCAAGTTCAAACTGCAGTTATGCTATTGCGTTCACCAGTGGACCAATGCCCACGGGAAAAGTATAAACCCTTTCATTCCTCCACCAATGGGTTAGATATTATAACTGCAGTTCTTCAACCAGGATGGCTTTGGAATGACTTAACCCACAAGGTTTGGTAGAACATCAAGCAAAGAAACCAAATCAAAAATGATAAGACAAGTATTTTTTAAAGTTATTTAGTTTTTTTATTGATTTCAAAGAGTGTCAATCCTAGGTCATTGTCTGGAAAGTTTCAGGAGAAAAAGATTTTTTAAAAGTTTTCAAAGCACTTGATGTGCCACAAGAAAAGCACAGCAAAATGTACCGGTGAAGTAATAACATTGTTAAATCAAAAGCATCTTCTGGTTCAAAGGTCTTCAATATATATATATATATATATATATATATATATATATATATATATATATATATATATAGTATTATTCGGTCCAGTTAAACCAGGGTTGGGAGTAATTCCTTCAGGACAAGAAAATCATTCAGGAGCTGAACATTTAAATTTTCCTGGTGGAGAGCTCAATGTAATTTTTTTACAGAGCAATATTTCTTTGTTTTTTCTTAAAGATATATATATATATATATATATATATATATATATATATATATATATATATATATATATATATATATATTTGGTGGGTGAACGCACGTGATAAATGAGTTTTTGATTAAGTCTGTGAGGAGCACGTTTCAAATTAGCTGTGGATGACCTGCTGGTTTATTTGTTTATATAGATGTTTGTGAATGTCAAAGTTTATGGCTATGTATATGTGTATGTGTTTCTGAATATGCATATATATGTATGTGTATGCGCACCTGTATATACATGTGTGTATATTTGTGTATGTGAGAGGTGTGTTTATATGTGTTTATCTGCATATACGTATGTATGCGTCTATGTGTATGTTTTTACCTGTATATTCATGTATATATATATATATATATATATATATATATATATGCCTGAACATTTGTGTGTGTGTTTGTTTAAGTGTAAGTCTGCATATGTGTGTAGGTCTGTATATGTGTATATGTCAATAAATATTCATGTGTGTATGTGGATGTAAATCTGTGCGTGTGTATGTTCCTGCATATGGGTGTATATGTAAGAACATTCGTGTATGTACCTGTACCTGTGCATGTTTGTCTATTTGTTAGTCTATGTATATTTGGGATTGTATATGTGTCTGGTTTGGTTTGGTTTCTTTGTTTAATTGCATATCAACCTTTGTAGGTTATTTAATGCTAAATCTATTCTCCTAG
>OY757934.1:77561717-77704217 GCA_963585895.1 Sepioteuthis lessoniana
GACTTGACGTTCCAACAACTTCTGAAGGGGCCCATAGAGTCCTTCATGTGTGAGCGTGTCAATGACCTTCGTCACAGCCTCTTTCATCTCCTCAACTGTCTCATAATGTCAGCCTCTGAGCTTAGGGAATAACGAAAAGTCACAGGGAGCAAGATCTCGACTATAGGGAGGCTGAGGAACTGTCTTGATGCCCATCTTGGTCAAATAGTCTGTGACAAGGATCGAGTTGTGGACTGGTGCATTATCCTGGTGGAAATGCCACTGAGCCGAATTGAAGAGTGCTGGCCTCTTCCCTAGGAATCTCTTCCTGAACTCCCTTAAAACCTCAACATAGTATTTCTTGTTGACTGTCTATCCAGTGGGAACCCAGTGCATGTAGATCATGCCAGTATGTCAAAAAAGGGATCATCAAAAGTTTGTTGGAGGATTTAATCTGTCTGGCCTTCTTGGGTCTGGGAGAGCCAGCATGCTTCTACTGGGAACTCTGTCTCTTGGTCTCTGGATCATAGTAGTAGATCCAGCTTTCATCGCAGGTCACCAGAGCATCAAGAGCTGCGGGATCTGAATTGATCAGCTCGACCATCTCCCTGCTGTCATGACAACGTCTTTCCTTCTGATCTTCTCTGAGTACCCTAAGGACAAACTTCGCGCAAATCTTCCGTATCTTCAGTTCCTCGCGAATAATTGTGTGTATAGTTCCCACACTGACATCAAACTGTGCACTTATTGTCTCTATAGACACACGACGTGAAATTCTTTATTTAGCCAATCAACTCTGGTGTTCTGACTTCCTTACTCCTTCCACACCTGTCATCATCCCTCACAGACTTCCTGGCTTCCTTGAATCTCTTATGCCACTCAAAAGCTGATGTTCGATTCATGCAAGATGATCGACTGAAGCATTCCATACGTTTCTGTAGCATGTTTCCCAAGTTTAAAACAGAATTTTATTGCATATCGTTCTTCTAAAGGGTCCTCATATCCAGATTGCATTTTGAAATTCATCAGCTGTTACTATCAGACTTTAGTAGGGTGTATTCCAATTGCTGCTATAGCTGTTCATTTGAACATGAAATCATAAAAATTGGTCTGTCATCTCATCGGATGTATAGCAATAACATACTGAATTTTCAAGAGTCTACGACAATTTTAAATACCTGTACAAAGAAAGTCTGGAATCTTATTAAAGGCTCCTCGTATCTTAACTCCGAGTTTTCGCTCACTTGACGGTTAGCTCAGAAAGCATTACCCTTTCATGGTAGAAATGACCGATTGCGCTTTGTGGTAGTAGATTAGCGAAACATTGGGCATGCTAGCTTTTAGACTATGTCATTGAGTTGACGGCTAGCATCGATTTCAAGCAGTTAGTGCAGCTCGAGATCGGGTCATGTTGACAGGTGGGAAACAGATGGTATTTTTTTAAAATCTTACTTTCCGCAGCCAGGAAAATCCTTTTCCCTATTTTTAGACGGGGATCTCTTCCTTTCCAACTTGTCTTTCCTCCTCCTTATTTTCTGTCCTTTCTAAGTTGACCCAACTCCGATTTAAAAAATTTAAAAAAAAAAGAAAACAGTCAGTGATCTGTACTTAGAAAAAGGATAAGGGGAGCAACCACACTTCCCTTAATTCTATTTTGTTTTGATTTCTTTTTGCAGATTTATATATTTTTTCCGGGCCGCCCCTTATCATTGTATTATATATATCAATGTGAAAATTATTGCATTTGTCACATTAATACCATGCATTGCTATATTTATTGTATAATTTTTTATATGGTTAATTTATATTATCTTTAGAAGTTGAGGTATTTTGGTGATTGTCTTAATGAAAGAAATCTTAAGGCTGTATTTATTATATTATAAATGGGTCAGTGAATGTGGCTAACAAATATAAATCCAAGAAAATAAAATGCTTCTACAGATGGCCACTCCTTGGGTCTTGGGTCCAAACAAAATGTAACTGTCCTTATTATACTAAATAAAGAACATGTAATATAATGGCCGAGGGATGTCGTTTTATATATCTTGCCTTTCGGTTTAGTTAGGCTGAGAACATTTCGCTTAGCGCATGGGTTAGTTAGGTGCAACATGAGCGCAGGTGTTCACGTGCGCGCGGGAGGATGTGTCATTCAGAGATGTCAAAATAAAAATCTCAGATACTGGGGGATGTGAATGACGTCATGCACCGGAAGCATGTGCGGAGGATTTTGGAGATTTGAGAAAAGTCAGTCAGTTTAGTTTTTGCCTCCGAAGAAGAAGGTTGACTTTCGGAGCTCGCCGTGGTGGTGGGGGGTGCAGATGGAAAACACAGCATAGAAAGACTGTGTATCTCTCTCCTTATGTCGAAAAACCTTTTAACTCAAAGGCAATAAAAAAATTTCGCACCTGAACTAAGAAGTCGTAAGTGTTTTTTGTGTTTCGGGATTCTTATGTTATCTGTATATGAGTTATGAACATTCTATGTACATTCATGTATGGGTATGTTACTAACAAACACTTGCCATGAGATAAGTACCAGGGACCATTCTTCACAAGAAGTACCTATTTAGCTGGGTCAAGTTTATCACGTGGCCTCTGAAGTGCTCCAAAAAAGGAATGTAAGGAGGATAAGTATTTTTCGTGACAACCATGCATAAATCTCGATTTGTTTGTGGTTTCCAACATTAGAAAGATCTTTAGTTAAATATAACCTGATGAGACCTTAAATAAATCCTTCTTCATGATAGAATACTTCAACATTACTTGTTCTAGATGGATTCATTTGTTTTCCAAGAAAATAAGCACGAAGTGAAACGCAAAAGCCACCTCCAGGTTTTGAACTTCGCTTTTCGGATACCTTTTCCTACGGCGAAAAGCTCCCCTAGGTTAAATGCATGAGGGTAGTGGGATAAGAATCTAAAAATAAAAGCTGCATTTGGCGAAATGGATGAGGGTAGGAGAGTAAGAATTCAGTAGGACGAAAAGCCACATTCGGCGAAATGCCTAAAGTAGGGGGTTAGAATCTAGAAGGAGAAAAATAAAAGCTCCACTAGGCTACATGCCTGAGGGCAGGGTGGGTAAGAGAACAATAGGAGGAAAAATGCATTCTAAACAAAAAAAAAAGCATTCGGGAAGGTACGAATCTAAGTATTATCCCTACAGTTATGGGTAAATAGTATGGAGGACTAGGCTCTTTAGCCTTAGTATGGCAACTTGTTTAAGAGAAGGAAAACTCCGAGTTCAAACTTGTAAAACACTGTCAAAGAATTGACTTTGTGTCGAATCCTGTTCGTGCAGAGAAGTTGGATAAATACAGATATTTTTACAGTTTCCATGATGTTATTAAGAGAAGTTGTTTACAAGGAAATGTTCCATCCCAAATTGTTTGTGGAAATCATTTAAAAATCAATAAATTTTGATCAATATCTGAACAGCAACAAAACATTTAAAAAATTGTTTGGAAATAATTCGAAGATTAGCAGAAAATATGGTCCATTCTGTAATGTCATAAGATCACTAACATTTTTTCCAGATTGTTTTTGATTTTACTTGTATGAATAATATATATATATATATATATATATATATATATATATATATATATATATATATATATATAAAGTATAAAAATAGATAATAATAAAGCAAGGAAAACCTCATGACACAGTTTCACGTTGTTAATCCTCTTATTATTATTTTATACGTCTGATTTTGTGAAATTGCACAGATGTGTAGTCTTTTTGAATTACATGATTATTATGGGGTTGAAATACTAAGGTACGCAGATCACCCGGATGCAAAATTACAAAATAAATATTTACTTGATTGCCGGCATTTAGTTACCAACTCCTTTATTTTATAATGTATTTTTCCAAGGACAGACTACAGTCATGAGTTCTGGCTCCTTCACATGCTTTTCTTTATATTCCTAGATGTATTTATACAGTCTTGTGCAATTTGTGTATTGTATGTTTCAGAAATAATTTTTCTGATTATTCCATCGTTCCTTCCTCGGTTACTCTGGGGATTATATATATATATATATATATATTATCACCTGTTCGTTATCACATTTTGCTTGGTAGACGACAATTTCAGTTAGGAATTTGTTTTCCAGTGAACACACACACACACACACACACACACACACACACACACACACACACACACACACACACACACACACACACACACACATTCACATACATACATACATACATACATACATACATGTATATATAAATATATGTAAACTAAAAGTAATTAAGATCTCGCATTTTTACTATCATATTGTTATCATGTTACATATATCAACTATGGAATAGAAGACTCAAACATCAGATGGAAACTTAATAAGCAAATAAAGCTTCATCATCTGAAGATGCCTTAAGAGGAGACATCAATTAATAAAGATTCATCGGATGATTATGTCTTTTATTCAATAGTTGATATATGAAACTTTTAGAAAAGAAGGGAGATAATAAGGGAGATAATAAGGTTTTAACTCCCTTAAGTCTTGATACAGCTCTGTTGGCGAGCGTTAAAGCATTTTTTCATTAATCAAAATTTACAAAAAAAATGTGCCTTTTTGATTTATTGATTTTAACGGCATGTCAATCCATCTGAGATTATTTGAATCCTAGAAGTTTGGGAATCACGTACATTGCATATTTATGTTTACATTCTTATGTTGTTTCATACGAGATGTTTGCTCACGTTTATATATCAAGTATTACTATCCAATACAAATAGTTTTCGGTGAGAGCTAAGTTTGAAAATCTCAATTCCTCCTGAAAAAGAATCCCCTTTTTTCTCAAGTGCATTTCAGTGGACCTCCACTGGAAGGCAAAATACTCGGTAAACAATGAGGGGGTAAAAAATTGTTGGGAGCTCTTTCACTTAAACCTGATCTTTGCAGACAAAAAAGGTTCGTATACAACCTCCAGCTCTGTGCCGAGTCCAGTCTTCTATGGTATATCAAGGACAATTTTTACTTCACTTCATTGTTTACCGAATGCATAATCAAGTAATTTCTTTTCCTGTGGCCGTCCTCTAAAAAAATACAGGAGAACAAAATAATTCTTTTTCAGGATGAATCAACCATTTATAGTTACTATCTAATATAAATAATTTGCTACCGGATCTAGTTGACTCATAGCTGGAATTCTAACAGGTACTACCTCTCCGGGTCAGAATAGACCAGGGATTAATGTGAATGAAAGTGTACCCAACAGATCCAAAACTTGAGACTACACCAAATGCAATTTAGTGTCATATCCAGAACAAACCTTTTTTGGGAGTGTTGCTCTTTTGCAGGGGATACAGTCATCATATTTTACAGCCCCATCAACAGATCAAGATAATTCTTTATTCTCATCTGATCGTTTTATATATATATATATATATATATATATATATATATATATATATATATATATATATATATATATATATATGTATATATCAGCTCACTTTGAAAATATTATAGATAGAAAAAACAATATTATATACACATACTTATAAATGTAAACTCAGCCCAATATATTCTTTACTCCCCAAAGTATTCCCCACTGTAAAAATGATGGTAGACGATGATCAACTTGCCTTTTTATTTAGCACTAAATAAAATAATAACAGATAAGGCATAAAATAATTTTTCTTTTATAGCTGAACATTCTGGTTTCTTAAAGTATTTCTTTAACAAATTAGATTATTCAAATTAATTGTATATTCTTTATTCTATAATATTTTCCTCTCTGACTTGGAAAAAGATTATACCATAAATTTAGATAATTTGATTCAGTTTGTTAACGGAATATTTTTGGAATCCTTAACTTTTCGGTTATTAAAGAAAAATGTTTTGCATCTTATCTGTTATTAGTTTATTTACTGCTAAAACCAAGAAAAATGTTCTTTGAGTGAGTTAATTCCATAATTTTTCCAGGGTTAGAAAATATCACAGGCAAATTTCCTCAATCAACTTATACACTACTAAAATATCCAAATATATTCATCACTTTATACTAACCTTAAACCTTGTCATGGCAACTGATCTAGAAGAAGGAATTCTCCGAATCAAGATCCGTTAAACTCGGCTTAAAGATAAACTTTGTGTCACGTCATACTCGTAGTGAGGGGTTGGGTTTGGTAAGTAGATAAATAAAACCGTTTGCTTTGAAAGTTAAATCCTAGAGAAATAACTCGACAGATTTCATTTATAAAGTTATTATACTGAATCAATTTATTAAAATACTATACTTGTAATTTTGGAAGAAGGATAAGAGCTTATAAAAAAACGTTTAGATAAAGAAACAATTAGAGAATTATATACAGAAAAAATAACAACGTTAATGTCCTATACAATAAAACTGAACTATTTTCATTTTAATGCAAACAAATTACTAACAAATTATTGTTTGTGATTTAGATATCGCCACTTCACCCAAATACATTACAATACATAAAAAAGTAGATTTACGGAAACACACATACATAGACCCATATATACATATATGTGTAGCTTGAAAAGTAACTCCAATTTTTCAAATTCATATAATTTATTTCTTAGATATTATTTTTACAAGAAATAAGTTGTAATAATTTCAAAATAGGGTATTTTTCAATCTCCTTGCACACACACACATGCACACACACACACACACGTATACCTGACAATTTACTGATGAATGTCTTTTGTTACTATTGATACATAACGACATAATATTTATGCATACAGATAAAGAAACAAAACTAAGCAATTTCCCCAACAACACGAAACACGATTCTATTAAATTTTATCACGAAGAAATCCACAAATTCTTTTGTATTCTTTGACACTCAGATATATATATATATATATATATATTTATATAACGACTAAATACCAAGGAGGTAGTCCTTGTGGCGTTGTGGTTGTCTAACATTCTGGACTGCGACGTCTTTGTAAGCGAGTTCAAACTGCAGTCACTCTATAATGTTCTGTTTTGGACTAATAATCATGGGAAAGGGATGAACTTTTCTTATCCTCCCGCAACAATAGGTTAGATTGTATCACCGTTGTTCTTCTACAAGGATGTTTTGGCACTGAGTAACTCACGAAGGTTGATGTTCCGTGAAACAAAGAAATCATACCAAATTCAAACCAAACAACATTAAATTTACAAATACACATTATTATCTACACTAAATCTTTTCACTCCATCCATTATGCGGTTAGTCTAGCACACTCACAAGAAATGAGGATTAATAGAACATATTCTAACACAAACCAATTATTTCATCCTATCAACAAATTGAATCTATATTTCACAGCACGTATCTACCTCGAAAATTCTGCCTGCATCAAATTCACAAAACTATCACCATCCCCCCAAAACTGAACCCTTTATATAGATATAAAAAGAAAAAAAATCAAAACGTATCTCCTTGGTAACAACATTCAATAATACCCCTCCCCTTTTCAAACAATTTATCTGAATGACAATAAATAAAATTTTGCACCATCCAGTTTACCATTAAATAATTTTATTAAAAAATAACAATATAATACTATGTTGTTTATTTGGTTATCACACTTCAAGCAGAAGGCGCTTGTGATGTAACGGTTATCGTTGTAAGAAATAGACATGGCGAGTTAAAATTCTGGACTAAGCATTTTCTTTTTCACGCAGCACTAATGCCCTCGGAAAAGGTAAGTATCCAATTATTCACCGTCAAGCTATGAATAAATAGTAGGGCTGACAGGTCTTTCTAACCTTGGTATCGCAGCCAGTCTAGGAGAAGGAAAACTAATGCCCTTGTGAAAAGTATGACTCCATTTATGGGTAAATAATAGGGCAGACTTGGCTCTTTAACCTTGGCATGGCAACCAGTATAGGAGAAGGAAAACTCTAAACTGAATTAATTCAATGCATCGTAACAAATGCCTGTATACGGTGTCATTATACATAGCAGATTTGTCTTAAGAAAGTCTTTTATAGTACAACTTTTGACAAATAGTTTTTCTAATTTAAGCTCAGACATAATATAATGCTAAGGTTTGTGATCAACACAGCCAGGCTGGTGGAATTAGAGTATTCGATGCTTTGAGACAATTTAGAAGACAGCTGAACCTAAGTCCTACACTAACCAATTTTCCAGTACAAAAGGGAGATAATAATCAATATAAACAATTGACTGGAAGATCAAAAAAACTAATTCTTATCATGATAAATTACTTAAGAAGAACCAAGTTCAACCACTCATTTTTTTCAGAGATCAATAATCTATCAGCTTCAGAATACTCCTCAGCACAATTAAAAAAGGATTAAAAGGTTGTGTTGGGTCTTTATTTATTAGAAATTAATTGGAAATCCTTGAAATAACTCTTAAATTAAGAGCTATATTTCTAGAACAGAAAATACTAACATAATAAACTTAGAGATATTAAATTAAGTAACAAAATCTTAACCAACAACAAAAAGTCATGAAATAAATATCTACACAGGAAATAATAAACTTTTGCCAACCATACAAGTGTAAGGAACATATTTTTCAATAAAAAACGCGCAAAAATGATTACTGATTAACTAGAGTTAAATAACAGATTGACTGAATTCTACATTTTGTATAGAGTGTAGTTTTCGAATTAATTCAAACAGTTAAAATGACTGGAAATATATCAGGAGTCAACTCAGCTTAATTAACAGGTACTGACTATTTGGAGCAATTGAAAGCTTGGATGTGATTGAAGGATTTTAAAGCCATGTGACTAAAATCCTAGGTGTTAGAAGTTAGATTTCAACTTTGTGTTAGCAGAGATCAGTCGAAGGAATGACACATAATTTTCCATCTTTGATCTGTTGCTCATGTACGAGGTTAGTAATATATATGAAATGAATAAAATTATGAGTACACACGAAAAAGAAGGCTTCGTATTGGTTATTCATACCTGCAAACAGAACTGGGCAGCAAATGAAAAAGATGGAACAACGCTGGAGTCACAAGACATAATATGGCGGTAAGAAGCGACAACAAGTCGAAGATGGCCATCTAACAATAAAGCTATTTATAACTTTTTCTCTATAAAAAATAAGACTTTGAAAAGCTTTTATAAATCTGTAATAGCAAAACACCTATTTTTTTAATGCATCTACTGCAAAGCAATATATAAAGAAATCAAATTTAGAATAATCAACTCTAGGTACAGAATGAAGCCTCTGAATGTAAATAAACTTCTCCCGATAGAACATTTCTGCCTAACTGACAACAACTTTTACCTAAGATGATTTCTCTATCAGTGAGAAAATCGAAACAAACCTTGAATTCAAGAAACACATGACAAGAGATGCATATCATATCTAGAAGTCTTTATAAGACTAAACACCACATTTTAACCTTCAAACGCTTTACGCTCTCATAACTATTCATCTTTCGTGGGTTATTTGCTGCCAAAATCATCCTTGTAGAAAAGTAATAGTGGTATTATTTAACCCAGAGTTGGTGGCGGGAGAAGGGCGTTCATTTCTTTCCTAGGGGTGTTTGTCCGAATGTGAACTTAATATCACGACAGGTATTCAATCTTGCTTAATCTGAGATCACAGTCCAGCACGTTTACCATTACACCATACGAACTCCCCCTCCATAGAAAGACGGGAGCGCCCTTTTAGAATATCGACAGAAATAAGTATCAAGTCGTCGGCTGCTCTTTGCTAATTGAAAGGCAAAATCTAATTTTCAACTAGACTTTTGGTCACCTGATTATACAATCCTCCAAGCTTTCAGTTGTTTTTTTATGGTCATTACCCGTAAATTAAACTGAGCTGACTCCTCGTATTTTTCTAGCCCTTAAACGGTTTTTTGAATTCAGCACTAAATTTTAGATAAAAGATTCAATCAAACTGTCGACTGTTTCTCGGAAGAGAGGTGAGACTACTTCTAAACGAGTGTCCTTGGTATGGCGTTAAACTGTATCCAATAGTCAGGGTTCATTCCAGGAGATTCGGAAGTGGGAAGTATCCTTTCATTATCCTTATTCCCACGTACATTCGGTCCCGAATTAGTAGTTCCCGTTAGGGTCGTACCTATCAAATAGAACTGTTCAATCATTTGCTAAAGATTATCATTTTGTTGTTATTAGTTATTTGAAACCATACAGCTGTTTGCGATCAAGAAGAGAATGACGCAAAGCTATGAAATACCCATGCTATTTGATTTATTCATCTGACAATATCGTAATTGAAACTGGATGACATATAGAGAAGAGTGCTAAAAATAATAAAAAGAATAAAATATTCCAATCTGAGGGAGTGAGAAGAAGGAAAAGTATTTCGAGAGTAAATCTTACAACTACCGACCAAAAATAAAGACATCAGAAGTGGAAAGAACCATCAGGCGTTTGTGCCGATTGCGAGATTGAAAGTTGATCATCTGCTCTCAGGGGATTTTCTACCCACGCGATACCTGCTTTGCAGTGTTGATTTGTTGCTCAGCGCCTGGGGTGCATCAACAGAGGAATGATGACTAAACCAAAAATTCTTTAGTATATCCACTCATGAGTCTCGTTGTGTGCGTTGCTCCCCATTATAAAACGACCTAATGACCCTTATATCGACTCAGTGGGATGTCGGTTAAATCTCTTCCACAAGAAATGTGACTTTGGATCCACAAAGAACTTTACATGCATAACTTTTACTGCTAAGTTTTATCATGTCCTGCAATCTTATCAAACGAAATATTCTATATTACAAACCATCGAAGTTAGAGGAACAAGACATTCAAGGCATTGCTGTAGAAGTAAGGAATAATTCATATGACCTCTTATCAATGTTAGTCGATCGGCCAAGACTTACAAACAAAAGCTCTAGTTGGACACCAGATGCCGTCTTGACGGTCTGCTAAAAGCGATGGACGATAGAGAGAGAGAGAGAGAGAGAGAGAGAGAGAGAGAGAGAGAGTCAAAGGATTCCGTACTATTAGCATTACTTGGTGATGATGAGGACTTTACAAGAAAGAAGAATGACAACTGATCTAATTGAACCTTTTACAATAATTAATGTAATTTCTGATCATGGGAGACATTTTCAATATTTCTCGAACAGTAAATTTACTGTTAAGACAGATTTTATAAACTAAGTCAATTAACCAATTGGATTTTTCTTTTTGCAAATAGAGTTATGAATTTTTGGAACAAATTGCCAAATTAGACCAGAAATCGAGATAGTGTAAAAACATTAAAGATAAAATCGAATGATTTTAGGAAAAATGGTAAGAAAAAGAATCTAAGAGAGCATTTTTGGAAATTATCAGATGAATTACTTAATATGATTTGGTCTGTATATTGATATTGTATTAATAGTCTTTATGTTCAGTGCAAAGATTTTTTAAACGTTGATGTGAGAAGAAGATAAAAAAGAGAAGATGACCAACGTTGATGTGAGAAGAAGATAAAAAAAAGAAGATGACCAACGTTGATGTGAGAAGAAGATAAAAAAAGAAGATGACCAAGCAGGCATAACAAACAAATAATTATAGCAGTAAAAGGCTGAAATCATTTGTCAGTTACACATTTGCAAAAAATAAATAAATAAATAAATAGAAAAAAGAAAGAAAAAATGACTAACGTCTATGTATCGGTTCTTTTGTACGATAAGTCAATATATTTTTCTCTAATGAAATATGCTTTATAATTCTTTTCATTGAGAAAATTGTTTGTCCTATTACTTGAATTAGTCATGTGGCAAATGTAAAAGGAGTTATCTACTTTCATGATTGCATTTGGACATAATTTGTTTTATTCTGGATAATCACTTGTATACAACCTTTGTTCTAAACAAAATCTACAAGATTTCAACACCTCCCTTTTATATATATGCTGTATTTATATCAAGACTATATCAAGAAAAGGCTTAGCTCTCATACAACTGTAGAATTCACTGGAAGCATGAATATAGTGGCTTAAATAACTAATAATCTGCAAATATTGAGATTTACATAAGCAAGAAACTTGTTAGATATATCCAATCTATATTTTAATTAGCAACTATAATTATCACTAGGAATAAATTAGAATTTAGCTATTCCTACCCAATGCACGTAATAGGACCAAACTAAGTCAGCGAATAAGTCAAGTCTCATAGGAGACACAAATAGAAAAATAATCCATCCCATCATTTCCTTGTTATCGAGATATAACTAAAGAAGTGAAAATATCATTGACGTTTGACTAGAGAAGTACACAGAAGATACCACAAATATCTATTGAGTAAAATCTTTAAAAGCCTCCTAGTTTTATGAATGAATTTAACATCATTTTTTGTAAAAAGCTGGGAGATATTGACCAGGCATGGGAAAATTGTTTCCAGTTGATAGCTGGCTCATTATCAGGACAGGTCACTCTAGTTAAAGAAAAAAAGATTCAAGATCATTTGACATTGAAGGTGGCTTAATCATTTTTTTACTTTAGAAGACTATCTGCTTGATAAATAGGAAAAAAAACTTATTTCTTTTCTCTGCGGTAAAAAAAAATTTCCATAAAAAACAATTGAAGTTTTAGTATAATATTATCACAGATATGCTTCTTAATTTTTCTAATAATATATCAACTTTAGTGAATTATTTTATACCAATACCACCCTTCTAGAAGAATTGCAGTGCTACTATTTAACCCATAGCTGGGAGGATAAACGGGTTCACATCTTTCCCACGACTATTAGTCCGAAAGTGAACACACAGAAGCATGATAGGAGTTCGAAATCTCTTACTAAGATGTCTAGCACGTTAGCCGCGAGTATCATTGGCGTTCTTCTGCTAGAATGACTTTGACATTAAATAAGCCACAAAAGTTGGCATGCTATTTAAGAGAGAAATCGAATCAAACGAACGTGATTCTAGAAATGCTGAGAAAATGATTTTAACTTTTTAAAGGAATAATCATCAATAACGCACATACATACTTCAGGTTTGTTTTCATTTGGTTGTGTTTTACGGCATATTAACACTTGTGGGTTATTTAATGCAAAATTCTGTTTATATATACACACTTAAGGAAATAATCAATAGTGAGATTACGAAGAAAAATAATTTTTACATCATTCAAATATTTACTTCCGCAAATGTTTATCGTATTTTTAGTCTTATCTTTTAATTAAATTATTTTAAGTTATTCAACAGAATATGAAGAAAAATGATTTTTTAAGATGCTAAAAATTTAACAACGTTTCAAAACATTTGGATAAACAATTACTCTTGGATAAGATATTTAACAATACAATTCTGTCTTCTCAATTCATACGGCATTTTGTAAATCAGCGTAAACATATTTGTTAAAAAATTTTTGCCAGTTTTAAATTAGATAAGTTGAAACCAGAGAATTGCTTACAGAAAAAAAAGTCTGACTTATTACATTTCCCAACCAACCAACTTAGGAAATATATTACACAGGAATAATTTAACAATTTCATTCAATATCTGTATACAATTATTCATGTGAGAAGCGGGATTCCAGTAGCGTTGTGGGTAAAGCGCTGACTTGCGGCTTCAAGATAAGTGAATTCAAACTCCAGTTTCGCTAAAAATTCTACTTTCGGATTGATATCCCTCAGAAAGGTATGAGACGTTTTAAAATATCAGCTCTAGGTTAGATAGTATCACTGCTGTTCTTTCACTGGAAGACTTTAGAATTAAATAACTCACGCATTAAATAAACAAAACAAAACAAGCCATATAACAATAACACTACTGCAAAAATGTGTTCCATAACAAAAACACAATCCTTTCGTGAGTTGTCTGTGAAAGTGAGATAAACGGGAAAAAATTCTTAAATTTTTTTTTGATATACATATAAAAACTCAAAAACACATTTTTATGAAGTTTTTCAAATTATCTCATTATCAAAGTCAACCCAAATTTCTTCGAAAAAATCATGTTTTTTAAAATTTTTCTTGTACTTGTATATATATATATATATAAGGAAAAAAGAAAACGACTCATTGAAAAAGAAAAAGAAAAAAGGCGGATAGGTCACCATGCCGGCTTCGTCGGAAAAAAAGAAGAAAAAAACCGGATAGGTCACAAAGCAGGCTTCATCGGAAAAGTATAAGAAAAAACTCAGAACGGTGACAATTCAGGCTTGGTTGGAAGTGAAAAAGAAAAAAAACTAGGATAGGTCACAATGCAGGTTTCGTCATAAATGAAAAAGGAAAAAGTCGGATAAGTCACACTTCAGGCTTCGATGGAAGTGAAAATAAAAAAATCAGATAAGTCACAATGCAGGCTTCGTCGGAAGTGAAAAAGAAAAAAAATCAGATAAGTCACAATGCAGGCTTCGTCGGAAGTGAAAATAAAAAAAAAATCAGATAAGTCACAATGCAGGCTTCGTCGGAAGTGAAAAAGAAAAAAAATCAGATAAGTCACAATGCAGGCTTCGTCGGAAGTGAAAAAGAAAAAAAATCAGATAAGTCACAATGCAGGCTTCGTCGGAAGTGAAAAAGAAAAAAAGCTCAGTTAGGTCAAAAAGCAGGTTTCGTCGGAAGTTAAAAAGAAAGAAGTCGGCTAAGTCACAATACAAGCTTCGTCGGAGAGTAAAAAAATAAACTCCGGATAGGTCACAATACAGGCTTCGTCAGAAAACAAAAAAATAACTGGGATAGGTCACAAAGCAGGCTTCGTCGCAAAAGTATAAGAAAAAATTCGGATAGGTCAAAATGCAGGTTTCGTCGATAAAACAAAAAAGAAACCGTGTGAGTTTCAATGCAATAAATATAGAAAAAGTTTTCAATATTTACACTGCGTACGTATTAACGACTTTTACTGAGAGAAACTAATAAGTAACAGACATATTTATGATTCACTGATAAAACTATCGTAATGTAGAATTCCTATTGACTGAAATATTTTATTGTTCAATTATTCGTGAATAAATTATAATTTACTAAAACAAAAAATTCTTATTGCTCTAACCAATAATGTAATGCTCTGTACACAAAAATGCGTAGCAAATATTAAAATATCTCAATGATGAGATAAATAAGACCACCCACAACTCAAAGTTTCACGAAAACGATCTGCAGGTGAGCCTATGTTTACTCGTCTGAAGCCTATTGCCCGAATGTAATAGGATTAAGTATTGCTAGCTTTATGAATACATAGTCATTGATTTTTTTCTTTAATTTTGATTTTTAAACATTTCTCATTATGTTTGTCAATGCTTCATTAAATGGTACATTGGAAACATTTATAGTCCCTGACTTCTTAAACATACCATGTGGTATACGATGAGCAGGAAGTTTGGTAAAAGTCATCGCAGACAACAGGACGCAAGTGTGTAATGCAATGACATAGAGATAGCCCTGGTGTTTAGCAGATGCTAGTTTTGCAGATGCAGGTGTAATTGAAGACGTCTGAAAGAATTTGGAGTCTAGACAACCCGGTAAAAATATAGGTCTCACTCGCTTGGAACAGACACTCACCAGTACTCCGACAAAAGATGGCGAGTTGCATCCCTCACGAGGAGGAAGAACGAAGGACAAAAGAAAATATCTCCGGGGATTGGAATTAACAGTTAATTGATAGTTCTTCTTACAGAGACAACTGACCGGAAAACCTATTACCTGTATTCCTAATTGACCTCTGAAAATGATAAATCTTCAACAATTGTTTAGAAAACCTTTGTGCAATTGTTTCTTCTTGAAACAAGATATACACGGATCAACAGCAGGCCAGTCGACTGGGACAGCAGAATACGCCGACTGCATCATTGCAAAGAGGTAAGACCCTCCCCAAGGAATGTCCTATTTATGACACATAACCATCTAATGGCGACGTTCATGTCCTGGAGCTTTGGGGAATATGAAGTACTCTGTCACTGCCATTACCGCCAGGTATACTATGACTCGAAATGGCTGTACCTATTAAGATCCCATCTATGGGTCAAATAGAAATGTTGAACGATTTAACTGTGTGCAAACAAATAATTGATGTTAACTGTGGGTAAATAAAAGTATTGGTGTTAGATAGCTCTAATTAAAGCTTTGTAAATGTGTTTATACAAATTATTATTACTTGATAGAATTATTCATCTTAGATAAGAATACTTGAAACTATTTAACTGTGTGCAAAAATTGAATTACTGGTATTACATAGCAATACTTGGAACCATAAATGAATAGCGGGAATAGCATTATTAGTGTTAAAAAATAATACTTGAAACTATTTAACTGTGTGCAAAAAAAATATAATTCATGTGCGCAAACAAATTAGCTCTGACTCATTTAAAATACCTACCTACCTTAAAATAATTACCAACAAACTATTTACTTACAAATTATATATGTATAACCATTTAACTGTGTGCTAACAAATGACTGATGTTAAATTGAATTGTTAATGTTAAAAAAGAATACTTGAAACCAGGTGACTGTACGGAAAGAACTGAGCTGTGGCTCATTTAAAAATGATTCCTACAAATAAATCAATATCATATATATGTGTATAAATATCATATATATATATATATATAAACAGGATTTGACAATAAATAACCTAAAAGGGTTAATATGCCATAGAATCTAAATCCCCAGACCAAATCAAACTCATCAAACGACATCGTAAGTCATTTTCTTGAATTGGCGACCCGAGTTCAAAACTTAATCGTTTAATCTTGCGCTAATGCTCTTAAAAAATGTAAGAATCTATATCTTTCGCACGATGTGCAAATACTATGGTAGACTGAGTCCTTTAGCCTTGGGTAAAGCAACTAGACTAGGAGAAGGAAAATCCCTGAATTCAAACCAGCTTCCCGCCGTTACCCTCATAACCTGGGCATCCATAGCTGCAGAATTGTGCCCTACATTACCAAAATATTGCAAAACTTTTGACTCATCCTAGTAATTAAAACCTTTTTTTTTTCTGAGTATCTATGCAGATAGATAGAAAAAATATCCTATAACCATTGAGTTAGTTCTGTCGATCCATTTCCTGGGTAGAAAAAAATATCAGAATTATTTGGAAAATTAAATTCTTAAGAAAAATGAAGATCTTTAATGAGAAAACTTAAAATTTAAAGCCAATGGGTATACACATACATTAATTGCTCGTTATATTTTAATTAATGTATGATAATTTGGAGGGGCACATGGTTCACAGAGTTCATTTCATATGACATAATACTTTGTCATATGAAATTAACTCAGTGAGTCAGGTTCTTGTTTTGGATGAGACTGTTTCACTTTGTGTTAATGCCCTTCGGAAAAGTTTTAACTCTCCCCACTATTTATGGCTTTATATTTACCCAACCTTTCTATCGTAGATAACACGTGGAACAAGGCCAATTTTAAGCGGGAAAAGTTTTATTTTAATTCACAATTTTAAAGGAAAAATACTTGTCATAGCAAAGTAAAAGATTTTAGCGAATACTTAAATTTTTACCCAAAGAGAAAAATAAATTCTTAAGAAAAAATAAATTCATGCCTTTCTCATGAGCATTAGAAAAAATTGAAACGCAAACAGTTTCGTCTCGGATTTGAACTTGACTCACTGAGTCAATTCCTTATGATAAAGGTTACTTCCATCCATAAATATAATGGAATCTCTACCATTGGTATGGCAACCACTTTAGGAGAGAAAATTATGGATTAAAAAAAAAGCTTTTTAGGTCTATTCGGGCATCAGGTAAATCTTTTTCTTTGTCGTTAAATTGATTTTAACGGCATGTGAAATTGTCTAGGGTTATTTTATGCCTAAAAATTAAGAAATCGCGTTCATTCAGAGTTACATTTTTGTGCTGTTATTTCTTGAGATATTTTTTGAATACGGTTCTATCAAATATGAATAATTTGTAAACAGAATAATTTGACCAAAAGATGGAAACCTAACAGATATTACATTCTAAGTAAAAATGGATCTGAAATTAATGCCAATGAAAAGGTAATTCACATTCCCCACACTTCTTGAACTGAACTATCACTACCAGATGAAGTTTAGCGTTATACTCAAGAAGTCCCTTCTTTTGTGAGGTCTTATATCTTTGTAATCGATACAGTTTGTATATTCTAAGCCTTGATAAGTAGAAAATGTGCCATTTGAATTTGAATAATACAATATAGTTTGATTGATTGGCATATCAACTCATCTGGGCTTGTTTTATGCCTTGAGGCCAGAGAATCGCGTTCATTGTACGTTTTTGTTTCTTAATTTTTTTGCCTATGGTCCAATTGAATATGAGTGATTTTTTAACAGAATTATTTGACCCATGGATGGCACTGTATCAGATACCATCACTCAGAGTAGACCTGGGTAATCACTACTCTCAAGATCCCCAGAAGTGGAACCTCACCATCAGATACAGATATACCTAGTGCATGACACCAGGAAGAGTATCCACCGGTAAAACCAATAACAAATATTAACGGAGTTTACTTTGAAGTAGAAAGACGCCAATTTAAATGTACAGGCTTCGGGGTGGGGTGGGAAGTAAACCAACCAAATGTGATGAATTATGTACTTTTAATCATCATGGTTTACTGAATGCAGAACATTTGATAATGAGATACAGTACGAAGCGAACTAGATTCATGATATTTTAAAGAAATATCATTTTTGCAAAGTAGCCGTCAGCAATTCAACCAATTTCATTTTCAGTCGTGATTACATTTATATTCAAGTAAGTCTCTTATTGCCTTTCATGAAATTACCTGGTGAAAATTGACTTAGTGTATTATAGAAGTGCCAACATATTATCTGATAGGCATCTGTTCGTGTGTTATTAATAATAGTTGATATCGAGATTTTACAACCTAATTCTGGGTCAGAACAAATTTAGGATTACAGTCAACCTTGGAAATCAGCATTCCTAATAAAATAATACGAGCTACAACACTGAACACTGATTGACTGGTTTTAACGGCATGTCAATCAATCTAACATGATTTTATGCCATGAGGTTAGGGAATCGCGTTTATTGTATGTTTATAAATACATTTTTTGTGTTGTTGTTTCTTAAGACGTTTTTTGTATACTGTTCTATCAAATACGAATAATTTTCTGATCTATTTTATTTGTTGCATTTCCTTTCGTCGGTTATTTTTTCATGTCTGATATAGAAGTTTTACAAATATTAAATTATTTTAGTGCAAGACCTTTTTAAGTATGATTGAAAACTAGTGTTCAAAACAAGTACTTGTTATATGGTCTAAAACACTGACAAGTGACATTAATGGGAAATAAGCGACTATCTCAGCTACATAGTACCCCTGTTATCTATATATTTACTAAGCTTAGGCAAGTATGGCATAAGGTCAAACACTGAAATGAAGGCATGGGAAAACTGTATCAAACCAATCTTTCAAGTAGAGCGGAATGTATTTAAAAAAAAAATCAGCCTTAAACACTTTTAGATTTTTAGTTTATCTCAAATTCTCTTTATCATCGTCTGTGAGAAATAAGGAAATACGTAATGGAAGCGTGCATTGCACATTGGTTATATTGTAGGTGAATTTCATTTGCCGACTTCAAATCCCGAACGAGACTGTTTGCATTTTACTTTGTCTGAATGCTCTTGGGAAAAGTAGGGTTACCATTCTTCTCTTCAGCAATGGATAAATAGCATGGCAAACTGGGTTCTTTAGCCTTGTTAAGACAACCATTCTACACTGTGGGCTAAACTGAGCATTTCATGGACATTTGGATTGAACATTAATAAACCATATAATAGCAACATGTTTATGAGCCAAAGTTTCACCAGAAATCAATTTATGACCTCTCAATAGTCATATGTCGGAAATAAATTTTATATCAATTAGACTTTTGACACACGCGAAAAATCACAAAAAATTAGAAAAATACATCTAAAACCAAAATTTGGAGGAATATCAAACTAAATTAAATGAATACACACAATTTGGCTTGGAATTTTGTTTTAACAATGGAATAGTACATGTCTTTTATTTGATATTTTTACTGAAAATAAGTTTTAGCAACAAAATATTGGCGATTTAAGGAAAATTTTGAGAACGAATGTTTTTCAGTGAGCCGCGGTAAAACAAAATGAAATTACATTAAAAAAGAATATGTAAGTCCTTGCTTTAGATTATATATATATATATATATATATATATATGTGTGTGTGTGTGTGTGTATGTGTGTGTGTGTGTGTATGTGCGCGCGCGCGCGCGTGTGTGTGTGTGTGTGTGTGTGTGTGTGTATTAAACAGTATGATCTACCTAAGCGTTCTTATGATATTTTTACATATAAAGGAAATACGTCGGTGTTTGTAGCCATAAAAAAGTCATTTTTGAGAAATGTTAGTTTGAAATCTTGCCATGAAAAGTAAAGCTTCACTAAAGTAGTCTTAAACATATATCACTAAAGCTTTCAGTGCTAGAAAATTAGAATATTTCTGGAAACCATTGGGATATTTTGTCTTAGATTAGCATATACTAGAAGGTCAATGTAAACATTCCATCACAATATCGATATTCTATTATTAATTTTTCAAATAAAAACCTAACTTCAAACCGCCATAACTTTTCAACAGAAAAAAAAGGTAGAATCAAATAAAAACAACATAAAGACTAATACTATACACAAAACCTGTTATACTAACAATCTTCAAATATAGCCAATGACAAGATCAAACCCTCGACTAAGCCCATTGTATTTAAGGAGGAGGAGGAGGAGGAAAAACTCAAATTTCAAAAACTAGTGTACATAGTGCTTGTAACTTTACAATTGAAAAAAACTATTTGCTTCGAAGCCGTGGTGTTGTTTACTAAGCGTTTATTTAGATGTGGCACAAGGATTCATGAATCAATTATTTATTCATCAATGAACATTACTACTTCATAATAATACCAGTTTCATTATTCTAATGTTTATGAGCAAATTCTTTTGTTTATGATATATATATATATATATGTATACATTTCATTGAACATAATATAGATTTTTGTTTACATATTTTTTGTTGATCCTTTCGTATTGCCTTATTGATTTTATAATATTCGGCGGGAATTGGTTGATGAATCTTCCATAATTATTTATTTCCCAAGTACTTTCAACCCAACTTTGGGCCATCATCAGGGGAGGATCTATGACAAAAGTGAAGTAACTTTTGCATGTACATTACTATTTTGTAAGAAGAAGAGCGTCTGTACTGTTGGCGTGTATAGTGTTTACTTTTAAATTTGTTACTATAAATAGTGTCAGTAGCTAAAGACGTTTAAGTACAATTGCTTCATTCACTTATTTAGAGCTTGGATTTAAATGGATTGTTCTAATCTCTAATGCAGATCACACTACGATGAACTATTTTTTGTGAGGTTACAATGACAGAAATAATACGAATTTTAGTTATTATTTATGGAGTAACGTCTATAAATTTTTACACTCGTTACAATTTTTATAAACGAATAATTTTCTTTTAAACCAATGATACCAAGATTTTATCATTTCTATTTCTCCCGGACTTTTTTTTAACCTATCGAGGGTTATTTTATGCAAAAAGGTTTCGGAATGATATTCATTGTCGTTGTTTCTAAGAAGATTTTTTCTGCTCACAGTCTGATAAAATACGAATAATTTTTAAACGTATCAATTTCAACCACAAACAGGACCCTAATAGGTACTACCTCTTCGGGTCAGCGTAGACCTGGAAGTAAATGGAGAAGTACCCCATACTCCCTAGTTAAGTTTCAGAGCATTTTTGCAATTATGCAGTATTGTCTAGAAATAAGTGCACTTGCATCAAATTTTTTTTTACCAAAAAATGTTGTTTTCTTCTAAAACAAATATACAAAAATTTTATTATTTCTTCCTCATATAGATTTTTTGCATCTAAGTAACACAAGTCTTTTGTAATTATTGACACAATGTCATCTATAAATAAATAATTGTCTTTAATTGAAATCATTTTGAGATGAGGCTTCTTAATCTGAGAATTAATTTTTTATCTATTGCGGACTTTTTGTCCTCATCTTGGTAGTTTTTTGTGTTGTTTCTTCTTCACCACGTTTCGGCCAAATTTCACCTCTGGCCTTCTTCAGGTGATTAACCGCGACCTCGGATAGGAATGCTAAGTCTTGTAACCGTATCCCCAGTAATTACTGCCTTCCATAGTTGTTGTCTATCGCACCACGTTTTTGACCAAGTAAACCTCTGGCCGGCTTCGGTAGGAATTGAAACCGCTATCTTCTGAAAATACTCACCTGGAACCATAGAGACTCAACGCCTCTATCCGCTGCGCCACGGGCCCCGTGTACTTCCAGATTTTTCTTAAAAGTTAATTTTCATCTAAATTAAAGAGAGTCGAATTTTATTATTTCTCTGTCAACTCTCTCCATGAAACTGATTGCATGGTTTCTAAGAGCCTTCCCTCCAGGCAGTACTTGCTTTGCAGGAATAAGTACATCGCTTGACGCCTGAGACACCTCAAAATAGGGAATGCAGCGGAAACCATGTATTTTTTTTGTGACGGACGTGCGTGAGTCTTGATTCGTGCGTGACCCCAACGATAAAATGACTTCATATCAAATCTGACTTTTGGGAAAGTCGGATCCTTCTCCTCTCTACTAGAAACAGAAAGTGCTATTTAAATATTTGGTAGTCTATAGTCTATTTTTAAAAACTTCTTGCAACTAGACTTTGATCATTTTAGAACACTCGATTCATGTGATATTTACCCTTTTGGAATTATATATATATATATATATATATATATATATTTCTGGTATCATAACTTTTGTGAGAGAAGAAATGAAAGAAGAGTGAAAGATCAAGTCAAAGAAAATGAGATAACTGTGGATCATTCCAACATTTTCTGATTATGCCGTATCATTCTTTATGCCGAAAGATAAAAGGAAAGAAAGTTTCAAAAGACAACATTGCTTCAAGATTTTGATACCACGCTGAGTTTTGGCAGTGGAACAAATGTAATGTGCTGGTTAACAGGGAAAGATATTTCATGTTCTCTTTCATTGGCTCATAATCCGAAAAAGTGCAATAGGTGGAATAGGTTCAGTTAATTTTGCTTATCCAAACCTGAGTGCAATAACTAAAACAGCCCTGATCAAGAAATATATTTAGTCAGAGCAAAAACATACAACACGTCCAAACAGGTTATCAGTTTTAACGTAACCCACCCATATATATATATATAAGTTGGTCGACCGTAGTCGAGACCGACCCGAGGGCTCCTTTTCGATAGCTAGAAGAGGGCGTTACTCCTTTCCCTGGATTGCTCCAGTTACCCTTGATCCGTGCTTTATAATCATGAGTATTACGCAAGGAAGCATCAAGTACTATTTTTGAGTCTTTGGTATGATTTGAGCTGGGACTAAACTCCGGTTTCCCGGACCATTGGCGAACTCTCAATCCAATATATACATCTATATATATATATATATATATATATATATATATATATATGGAAGTAAATATGGATTTGAATCCGACAGTATGAAGAAAGTCGAAAAACAGAATAATCCAAATTAGATGAATTTATTTTGATGTAAAGCCAACGTTAAACGTTTCGGTTTTAATAACCTTTATCATGACTTTGATATCATGAGTAAAGTTGTTCACACAGCGATGGATGCTTGTCGAGAAAACAGGGACAAAGAAAATGTACGATGTATATACCGAAAATATATAAGCATGCATTTTGCATTCTTAATTTAAAAGTATTAAGTACATGTTAGGCACGTCAATCAGGAAAGGTCAGGTAGACGTAAAACTGTAAATTCTGAAGCCGTCCTCTCAGTCATATCGATAAATCTGGTAGCCAGCACTCGATGGGTACCAGACTATCTCAGCATCTCTAAGTCTAGGGTGAATATTCACCTTCCCGAATTCGGCAAAAGCACCCAGACCTATGGAGTTGTGCCTATCGTTATCAAGATATTAGAAAAACTTTCACTCTAGTATATATATATATAATGTGTATTTAGGCAGCAGATTCTCTCGTAAACATATTTTGCAGTAAAGGACTAAGGATTTGGTATTTAGTTTTAAATTGTATTTTCTTGGGGGACGATATCGCAGCTATGGCTGAAGGTAGTAAAACCAGCAACAATGGTTTACGCATAAATCCCGGAAAAATTAAATACTAGCATGCGACTCATTTAGAATTATAGATAAAATATGCATTCATACTTCCGTTGAAACTATTATGTATTATAAATATTAAATAATATAATTTGTGTTATCAGGAAATGGTCATTCAATCCTAATATTAATTTAAAAAATTCTATTTCTAATTATGAAAACTATCGTTAAAATTCATGTTATTTATATTAGGAAGAAATCAACACAACGAATGTTAAGTTAATTGTAATAAGCAAATAATTAATATGTAATAGAGATTTTATAAATGTAACTAATAATTCCTAACTTATAATATTGATAAATTAAATATTAGCTTCTTAAATTTTTGTTTACATATAGAAAAAACGGTGTAATAAAAACGATGTTGTACAGGATTAGTTCCTTCTAGTTATAAGGCTATATTAATTAGTTTAGTTTAAAGATTATTTAACAATTATATGTCATTTCTTATTTTTCATTTTAGGATCTTTTTTTATAAAAACATATATTTATTGTTTATCCTTTAAATTTAATTGTACGTGGTGCCTTCAATAAGTTTCCTGACTTTTTTTTACAGGTATTTAAAATTGTCGTAGACTCTTGAATATTCACTATGTTATTGCTATACATCTTATGAGATGACAGACCAATTTTTATGACTTCAGCTTTAAATGAACAGCTACAGCAGCAATTGGAATACACCCTACTAAAGCCTGATTGTTACAGCTGGTGAATTTCAAAAATGCAATCTGGACGTGAGGACACTTTAGAAGAACGATGTGCAATAGAATTCTGTTTTAAACTTGGAAAAAATACTACAAAAAGTATGGAATGCTTCAGACTGCTTTTCGACCATCTTGCATGAATCGATCATCAGTTTTTGAGTGGCATAAGTGATTCAAGAAAGGCAGGAAGTCTGTGAGGGATGATGAGAGGTGTGGGAGGAGTAAGGAAGTCAATACACCAGAGTTGATTGGCCAAAGGGTTAGGGTTAGGGTTACTATGTTGAGGTTTTAAGGGAGTTTCGGAAGAGATTCGGTCGGAAGAGGCCAGCACTCTTCAAATAGGGTCAGTGACATTTCCTCCTTGTGACTTTTGCTTATTCTCTAAGCTCAGAGGCTGTCGTTATGAGACAATTGAGGAGATGAAAGAGGCAGCCGGAGGAGATTACTTCAAAGGGGACTAGAGTTTCATGTGTGTACTCTCAATAAAATTGGCCATACGAAAAAATGTCTGGAAACTTATTTAATGATCCACGTATTCCTTATTGGAAAATATATTCTAAATTATTTATTTATTCAATCCATTTTTTTAAAATTATGGATCCATATTTCAGTATATAGAATTTAAAAAATATAAATCACTTAATTAATGGTAGTTAAATATCTTTAATATAATTGATATACAAAATTAAATTATACTAAGAATTCATTTCTATGTCTACCTGCATATATTATTTCATTCCTGGCATTTAGTAAATTTCCATTCAATTATTTCAATATACATATTTTCTCTTCAAAACATAAATTACACTTACCGTGTAAACTGTTTGTCGAACAGGATCTTTTAATCATTTTCCAATTTATAATTGATGTAAGTCCTAGTTCTATCAGATACCAGTAATACCTAGATAGGACAGTTTGATTTTTAATTTTGGATTTTAAATGTTTGTAGGTGGTTGTAATATCTAAATAACCAGTTTAAGCTTGTCATACCTATGTATGCCTTACCATTAGTGTCATTTTCTTTTAGTTGAAATGTTAGCTTGGGATATAATATTATTAAGGTTACATTTATTTCCTAGTAGACATTCATTTTTTATTTTACAATTACGTGAATGTTTTAAGTTGTCATTGTTATTCCAGTCCAGTATATTAATTTCTTGTTGTAATTGTCAATTATTTTAGATATATTGTCAGTACAAGAATAACTTATTTTTACATTATTCTTATGGATTATTTTTCTAAGTGGGGATTATCATCTTTAAAATGTTTGTTCATTAAACTAAGAAAATATTCCCCAATATGGATTGGATATTAAAGAGTTTGGTAAAAGGAGGGTTAAACCAGGGGTAACGGTTTTTTTTGTTTTTTAAAAGGAATGTATAAACATTGAATCAAACAATAATAGATATAATATCTCCACGGTAAAAAAAAATTCTTGATTAAAAAATTTGATAAAATATATTAAAGAATTATTTTAATTAAAAAATTTAAAAAGTCTGTTAAATTTAGTTCTCGCCGGAACCAATATAAACACTCAAATAGTTTTTTTCACTTAACATCTAATGAAGGTTATCATGACTAGAAATAAATTTATAATGGCACCAAAGAAGTGATTTTTTCTTTATATATATATATATATATATATATATATATATATATATATATACTTATGAGTAATTTTTAAAGGATTTTCTTATATATATATATATATATATATATATATATATATATATATATATATATATATATATATATATTTCAAGTCATTCTGATAGCACGGATTTTCCCGACTTTCTATCACGATCCATTTCTATCCTCCATTGCTACTGGGATGTCCGCTGGAATGCATCCAGTGTCCGAACAGAGGTAATGAAAGTTCTTGCTGGTCGGTCAACACTGAACACATAAGCGACGTTCTCATATGAACTCTTACACGAGTCCATATTAGAACTTCGCTTATGTGTTCATCTTTATTTCTCCAGCAGTACTCCATATGTTTTGATAGTTTAACAAGAAATGTTCGTGAGATAGGATGTAAGTGGTCATTTGCATGCTGTTTTGTGGGATGTTGCTTCCAGAATTTGTTTAAAACAGAACGTAGCTTTTCACTATACTTTTTTTGCGTCCATGTGGTGCATTTATACAGTAGTATTGACACAGTCGCATACATAGAAACAGAGTGTGAGTGAGTGATTGAGTGAGTGAGAGAAAGCGAGAGAGTGGGGAGAGAGTGAGTGAGGTTGAATATTAGAACGAACTGAATACATAAATGTAAACAATACACTGAAGAAAAATGAGATGACAAAGTCTTGTTTCAATTTACTCAAATCACAAGCACAGGTCATATAGCTGTATTACTAGAAACGATCACCACAGCAGCTTAATACATGCAGAATATGTAAAATAACCATTGAATAAAAAATATTCATACATCAGCCATATATCATATTAAGATTGAATTTGACTTTGTCTTTCTGGATGCTGCTATTTTAATTTTATATATATATATATATAGAGAGAGAGAGAGAGACAGACAGACAGACAGACAGAGACAGACACAGACTCAGAGACTGAGAGACCTGGCAATCTCACGATATAATGGAAAACCAACAAAGTCTGGTGGTACTAAAAGATACTGCTGGCACGTTCTGGAGTTAGAGGTAACGATATTTTGACGCCGAAAGCATTCCTGACCCCAGAGTAATTATCTGATATAGGCATTCAAAGATTATATATATATATATATATATATATATATATATATATATATATATAATTAGAATTATCAAACTCACCATTAGATAAAATCTAAAAACGGTAAAGATTTTCGTAGTGTTCAATACATAAAAGCCGTAATGTAACGAAAGTGTAGTAAAATATTTCAGTCTTAATATATTGTAAGAAATAAAAACAACTCACGACTCTGAGTTTCACGTTTTAGAACGTCTGATGAGTATATATATATATATATATATAAAAGACGAATTTAGATCGCTGATTAAGATCAATTTTTAGTTCTTTAGTACAACTGTCTGTTTTACGATATGAATCAATCTTTGAATGCTGGTCTTGATAGTTACCGCTATTTGTTAATTTGATAGTGACCACCATTTTCCTACTATATATATATAGAGAGAGAGAGAGAGGGAGAGAGAGAGAGAGAGAGAGAGAGAGAGAGAGAGAGAGAGAGAGAAAGATTATATTCATAATGATTTGATTTTTGCATGTTTGTATTTTTAAGCAATACAAGCAAAAATGGCACATAAGAGCGAGATTTTAGTTTGCCCAATGATGTTAAAATTCTCTAAGTGATTAAAGCAATTATCAGCCCAATTATCAACCTAATGATAATAATAGTGTTTTGACTATGATCACGCTTAAGATGATCTTAAAACTAGCGTATAAAACAGAGGAATTATATGCAAAACCGAGAGTTTTCCGGTGCAATAATCAACTCAAGAGTTCTGTCTCAAGATAAAGAATATATTATTATGTCTTTTAAGAATAGATTCTAGTTTTGATAAAGAAAAACCAGTTGTAAATCAATAAAACATTTTCTTCCTTTCGCAGTCTCAAAATTTCTCTATTGTAAATGGTTTCATCTTTCTCCATAAATCTCAATTAGCCAACGAAAATGTACAGCTATAAAAGGTTTCCACAAATTATTTTTTAATAGTTTTATGTCAGCCAAAAGATGGCGACTCCTTTTTATTTTTCATTTTTCTCTTTCCCTTCCCTCAACCTTCTCTTTTGAGAATGAAAATCTTATTCTTTTTCTTATCCTATAAATTTCTCATAAACAGACAAGACAGAGGAGAAACCGATGCCGTTTAAATATTCAGTGAATCTCGGATTGCAACTGGTTTGTACTGACTGTTCTTCGGTCCGACTACAGTTGACTGTGGGTCGGAGAGAGAGACCTCATCCCGGTACGGCTGCCCTGTCCAACGGTCAATTCAACGACCATTGCTTTGGCCATCACCACCACCATCGGTCCATCTCTTGAATATTCCTTTGAATATATGGGTCCTCAACTTCTGGAAAAGAAAATCAACCCTCCCACGAGGACATTCCATTACTGAAGTAGCTTAAAATGAGATCTTTGTCGACTGACCTCTGACTTTAATAGCATTGAAACCTTCAATTTAATACGGACTTTAAAAACTAACCCTTTCATTCTCATCGAGAAATACTTCTCTTTCTATTCTATTATCTATTGAAGTCTATCAACCGTATTAACTTGTTTAGCGATCACTATACACACCCATCGATGTGCATACATATATTACTCAATACCTATGCTTATATATATTCATAGAAATACAAGGGAGACAATCCAGTAACATTGGAGCTAAAGTGCTGCACGACAAGTTTGAGTTTCAGTTGCACTATTATGTTCGCTTTCGGACTTATATACTTGTAAAAGGCATGAAACCTCTTATTTCATCTATGAGTTGAATAGTAGCCCTAGTGTTCATCAGCAATGATTGTTTTGACATCAAACAAAGAAACTAGATTATACAGACACACTTGCACCTACTTGCATATTCATAAATCTACGCAATGCTTTTATGAACTCATATAGATCTGCTCGCACCAACAAATGTATGAATTTTAGCACCAAAGTATGAGTACCAAGGGACAGAAAAACGTTTAGTGACACACCCAGAGATGTGTCAGCAATTTGATCTTTGTAGATTTATTTTGTTGTAACATTTAAATCAAGATTCAGTAATTGCGTTCCGTTGACTTAGAACACATTGACTGTGTCCCCTGCAGAACCCCCCTCCAAATGTGAACCATGTCTATAACTCTTTTTTTAGGGGGCTCAAGACATTTTTGGAACTCCAGGCGTGTGTAGGCTATGACTCTACGCCTGGTTCCCAAATTTAAAAAAAAGTCCTTATGCCAAACCTTAGTGTTTGTGAGGCACCAGACAAATAACTTGACGCTTAACTTTACTTGGTAGTGATGATCCAGTTTTTAAAATCTGGGGAGTCTACAGTTCCCCTTCACTGCCATTACTCCTAGGTCAACCCTGAACTGTGGTGATAGTACCTGTTAAGGTCCTATTTATGGAAGAGTTCTCGTTGAGTTGTGGCTAACGTCCAGGACTACGAAATAATAGTAAGCGAGTTCTAACACCACTTACGTTCACTTTTGGACTAATAATCTTGGGAACTGTATAAACTCCTTCATCCCCCACAGTTATGGGTTAAATAGTATCACTATATTTCTATAAGGATAGCTTTGGTATTAAAAATCCACGAATGCTAATAGATCATTAAACAAAGAAATTCAAACTAAACCATCTGTGAGTCAGATTGTTCTGTATAAAAAATTATTCGTATTTGATTGTATCGGGTGAAAAATACGAAACAATGACAAAGAAATGTAAACGTGAATAAACACGATTTTTTCGCGGCATAAAATAGCCCTACACAGATTGACATACCATTAAAATCAATCATTTTAAAGATATTGATTATTTATACAATGATTACACATGGCTGGAATATTGTGCTATCTTAGGTAAAATTCCTTTTCGTGGGGTGGGGCGAGCCATGTAATTTACTATTCATGTGAAGCAACATTAGGAATGGGTCCGCTTTTCATCTGCGATTTGAGGAAATGTCTGGATTTAGGAATTCATAAAAAGAACGAATAATTTTTTTTAGTTCCAAGTATAAAAATAAAATTGAATTGCTGAGGTATTTTTGGGGAAAAAAATTATTTTAAAAATTTGTTTTGAATGCAATGACAAAAAATACCGGAAAATTATTTTGTTGTCGAGGATTTGCAATTTAATTTGCACATTGTTGTCTTTTGTGAGTATAATGAAAATTACTTTTATATTTTAATTTATTTTTTTAAAATGTTTTAATTCATGCAGTGTTGTACTAAACAATCCTGTCTAATTTTTTGGACATCCCTCGAAGTCTTTGAATTTTCAGGTGAGATGTCTCAAAAGATATCAAATGATATCGGTAGTCATATGCGTAGAAACGCCGTCTAGATGCCCCCAAATTACCGACTGTTTCTTTAAAATCAGTGGTTACTTTCTTCTTTATGAGTTCATGTCAACAAAACTAAAGGTTTGACTCAATAGAGAATGTAGTCAAGTGTGTAAGCAGGTTATTTGCGGTCAAGTCTTGCAGTAAGATCACCGGAGTTAAGCAGGGTTGAATCTGTTCAGTATTTAAACGAGAGTCTATTTTGTAACAGTAGGTAGATAAGCGACTTAATGTCTTCTTGTTGGATTTAAGCAAAGCTTAGTAAATTACAATTGTGTTGCTCGGCTTCATCGAAATCACACAGAAAGCACTGATTCCCGAATTCAAATCTTAGACGAGTTTATTCGTGTTTCATATATTCTCCTCCAAAATCTATGAGAAAATAATAGAGCTAGTCTGGGAGTTAGAAAAGTCTTAATTAAAACTGGCAGTACTCCACTTAAAAACGGATATCATGTCACATCCTGTCCGTTGTTAAGGGGTTGGGTGAATAGCTTTAAGTAGTTTGAAATCGTGAATGAATTCTAAGAATTAGTTTGGTTTGGTGGTGCTTCGTGGTATATCAACCATTGTAGTTTATTTAATGCCGAACCCAGTTTATATATATATATATATATATATATATTTGATTTGGAAGCGAATATTTGTGGGTAACCTTATTTTCAAACGAGTCTGTTAATTTATTTGCACACAGTTTAAATGGCTTCAAGTAATGCTATTTAACATTCATACTTCAATCTAATATCAATTATTTCTTTGAACAAAGTTAAATGGTTTCAAGTATTGCTATTTAAGACTAATAATTCTATTTAATATTAATCATTTGTTTACACACAGTCAAATGATTATAGGTATTGCTATTCAACATAAGTAATTCTATTTATCAAATATTCCAATCTAATCCGAACATTTGGGTTCAAACTCCAGTCGCGCTTTTACGTTCACTTTCGAAAAGAATACCCTTGGGAAAGGTACGAACCTCCTTATCCTCACAGCTATGGGTTAAATAGCACTACTACTGTTCTTCAAGGAGAATGGCTTTGGCATTAAATAACCCACAAAGGTTGATATGCCATTAAACAAAGAAACCGAAGAAACCGAACACTTGGCTCGCAAATGTTTTGTTTCAAATGACCAATAATAATAACCCTTCATAAATGATTGACCAGTTCTATTTGAACAAGAGACATTAACAGGTACTACGACTCCGAGTAAAAGTTGACCTGAAAATAATAAACTCAACGGATAGAGCCTTACCATCAACTGAAGTTTAGTGTCCTAAACGATACTAAAAGTCATGTTTTTCTCATCGCAAATGACCCTTAGTCATCGCCTTCTAGCTCCTTTTAAGATTAAAAAAAAAATGTTTGGCTTTTGTTTGTGACAAAAACCGTTTTAAGAATGCAATCGGGACAATCATAAAGGTGCTAGGGTTTTCTGCTCATTCACAAGGATCCCTCTTAGAAAACTTGCAAGTCGAATCATTCAGCCAATAGGTGGCCTTGTTGTGTGTATGTGTGAGTTTTCCCTCTCTGCAGAGGCGTGCACTTGTAACTGTAGGAATATTGATGACCTCTACTAAATTCGATTGGAAGAATCTACCATTTAGTTTTCTTCTTTCTTTGGATTATCTCATAGAAACTGACCTTTTAAGGTGAAGTTTTACCGAGATAATCATTAATCAACGTTTCATGCCTTCAAAAGCTATCCAAGTTATTCCAAATATACGGTTCATATATATATATATATATAGTAATACTATTTAACCCATAGCTGGGGGATAAGTGAGTTGATACTTTTTCCGAGTCAATTAGTCAGAAACTGACCGTAATAGCACGACTAGAATTGGAAATCGTTACAACAATATCGCAGTTCAGCACGTTAACCACAACTCCCCGGGGTTTCACTTATATATGTATATGTGTGTGTGTGTGTGTGTGTGTGTGTGTGAGAGAGAGAGAGAGAGAGAGAGAGAGAATGACGGGACACTAGATCAACTTTCTAAGCGGATTTAACGAGGTTAAAATACTGTATTTTCCTTCTCCTCGGCTAGTTGCCATACCAAAATCAAAAGGTCCAGTCTACCCTACAATTTTTCCATAGCTGGAAGGGGATGGGTTGGATCCATAATTTCTCAAAAGTATTAATGCAAGGTGAAATGCAAACAGCTTCTTTTAAGAAATGAACTCTGGTTGCTGTGTCCACTTCTTTAGACGATACCCGTTACAACAAAAACGCTTTATATATATATATATATATATATATATATATATATATATATATATATATATAATCTTTGATAAATTTCATACTTTCTTATTTTCTTTTCACTACTAGTTCTTATTCTGACCTTTCTATTTCGCGTGTTTACCTCATGATCTATTTCATATTGAAGAAAATCAGTTGAGTAGAAATTCAAATTCACTCATCATAGCTTTTAGTCATTTCTCAAAAATCTAACAGGCATGAAAAGCAATATTCCTCCATTTGAATGTCTTATATTAAAACCATTCAGGTGAACCCTGTCAGAGAAAATCATTCATTTCTGATGTTTATAAATCATTTTTCTTCTTAATTGTTATGGCAATTTCTGTCAATGCTTCAAAATGGTACATTTGGTTTCAGTCTGACATTCTAGCGTATTACTATTATAATTGGATATACATTTTTATATTTGTTTGTTCAAGAGAATTATAACAGGACGAACAGAATGAGTCCAAGAGGTGTAGCGGCTAACCAACAAGACTATGACATCGTAGTTTGAGAGTTCGAATTCTATTCACGCTTTTACGTTCACTTTCAGATGAATATTCTTGACAAAGGTATAAAACCCTTTTTTCTCGCTGGTTATGGGTTAACAAGTACCTCTACAGTTCTACAAGGATGGGTTTGGCATAAAATAAACCACGAAGAGTTACGTAGTTCCTTTACAGTTCAACAAAGGTGGGTTTGATATTGAATATACCACAAAGAATGATATGCAATTTAACAAAGAGGCCAAACCAAGAAGATCAACAAGTTAAAATCATATTTCTAAAAAAAAAAAAAAAAGAATTTTATCTCGAGAGGAGCTCAAGAAATGCCTCTCGGATGACATATCATAGATAAAAACACCAATAAAAAACTGATTCAAGAAGGGACAAAGAATGTGTAGCATGCTTTGACTGATTGATTGATTGATTGATTGATTTTAAAGGCATGTCAACGGGGCCTGGGTTATTTTATATTTAAAGATTAAGGAATTGCGTACATTGGATATTTATATTTACATTTTTTGCAAAGTTTCTGGCGCAAGGTTTTATGATATCAGGTATTCCTATCTAATACAAATACTTTGCACGTAGATCTGTTTGACCCATAGATAGGATTCTAAAAGGCACTACTACTTCGGTTCAGAATGGATCTAAGAGTAAAGACAATAAAGATGTACTTTGTTCACCCGAAGGTTCTAGAAATAGTCCCTTGCCAGCAAATGCAATTGAGTCTCTTAGCGAGGACACCTCTGTTGGAGTGTTTCCTACCCCCTCTGCTAGGGATACAGTCAGCGTATTCTAAGCCTTACCAACAGGTTATTTCTTTAGCGGAAACAATCAAAGGTCGACTCAACTGGTGCTGAACTAGGGGCTATGAATGAGAGGCAAGAAGTGGTACTTCTAATTTCTTTCAGAGACTGCTGTAATAATAGTTTGGTACTACGGGCTAAAATTACATGGTTCGGTTCACCTGCGAGCATCCGACTAAATGTAACTCTGGAAAAGACACAGATCGTTTTTCTTACGACCAGTTCAAAAAGAAAAAAAAAGAGGAGCTAATACTGATAAATATTTCTCTCCTCTCATCAGCTGTTAAGTCGAAACAAGAAAAAAAAAAAAAAAAAAAAAGAAAAGAAAAGAAAGACAAAAATAGAGGTCGAAAAGAGACGGAGTGATTAATTCGGAATCGACATGCTGAACGGAAACGAAAGGAGCTTGAGGAAGTGGTGAAAAATCAGGATGGAATAGGATAAAGATACAATAATATATCATGTTTTTCGCCGATAGGGGGGAGGTCCGTGGCGTAGCGGTTAACCTGCTAAACTTCAACATCGTAATAAGCGATTTCGAACTGCGTTCTCTTTCGGACTAATGCCCATGGGAAAGGTATAAATTCCTTTATCCTACCCCTTGCTATGCGTAAAGATGACTTTGGTATTAAGTAAGCCATGAAGGTTGATATGCCATTAAACTAAGAAACTAAACCAAAACAAACGAATAAGGAACTGTGAAAATAGTTGTGTATTAGATTGATTTTAACGGCACGTCACCCCGTCTAAATTTATTTTATACTTAGAGAATCTATTTACATAGGTACGTTCTTTTCAAGAGATTTTTTGTACACGTTCCTATGGAAAACGAAGGATTTTCAAACAGATCTACTTGACCCATAAATGGTACCTTAACAGGTACTCCGACTTCGGATTAGAGTCGATTCGAGAGTAATGATAAAGAAAGGGTATTCCACATTCCCCAGGGCTCTGGAAATGGAGCCTTGCAACGGGAAGCAGTCTAGTATAACACTCAAAACGTTTTTTGGGGGGCGGAGGTATCCTAAACAGTGTATTCTAAGAATGGTCGACAGGGTAAGGGTCTAAATGACGTCTTTTAATTTCTTTTTATGCCAAGTTATGGCAAGATCGGCTCAGTATGGTTAGTGTTCGTCAATGGCCTGGGAGACCTGGGTTCAATCCTAGTATAAGTCATATCAAAGACTCAAAAAATGGTACTTTATGCCGCCTTGCCTAATATTCAGCATCATAAAGTACAGATCAATGTTAAGGGGAACAATCCAAGGGAAAGTGTAGTAGCAATTGAAAAATGAACCTTTGAGTCACGCCTGACTACGGTCAGTCAATTTACTTAATTTACTTATGACATGTTATAGTTTTGAGATAAAAATGACATGGCCTCTTAATTCTACCTGCAGCTTTGGATGAAGGATAGAAGGGATTCATACCGTTCATCTCACAAATCATCCGCGGGGTTGTAGAATACGCCGACTGAATCTTTGTTGAGGTGTAAGACCCTCCACACCAACGAGTGTCCTCAATTTAACACTAAACTGCATCTAACGGTGAGGATCCAGATCTGAAACTCTTGGGAATGTAGAGTACCTCTTCATTGCCATTACTCCCATGTCCACTCTGACTTGATAATTACTGTAATGGGCCAAATAAAAATATTTAATCATTTACTACACGTGAAACCGTTTAACCGTTTGCAAACAAATGACTAATGTTAAATTGAATTATTAGTATTAGATAGCAATACTTGACACCATTTAACTGTTGGCAAACAAATGAGTTTTGGCTCGTTTAAAAAAGTTACCTTCAATGTATTCGTTTACAAATCATATATATATATATTAGGCATTAAATAAGCCACAAAGGTTGATGTACCATAAAATACAACCAAGCGGAGTAGAGATGATCTGAATTTTCCTTGACTGGTTGCCGTGCCAAAGTTAACAGACCCAGTCTACCCAACATTCGAAATGTGTTGCTTCATATTTTGCTATTAATTTGTGTCTGGCGGAGGCTTTTAATGTCAATTGTTAGTCCTATCGATTGCGAATTTTTGTTACTCTTGAAAAAATAAACTTTTGATTTAAGGGAAAATTCTAGTGACTTTATAACTTTACATTTTTTCGCCACTTAAAAAAAACACAAGCTTTTGTATTCATGTCACAGCTTTATTGACAGTAAAACTTATACAATTTATATACTAGACATCAGACTACCTATCTCAGCATCTATCTATCTATCTATCTATCTGGATTATATTAAAACAACAGTTATTTACTCTTAGAACTGGAAAATTATCCTCTATAGATTGATTGAGGGAGAAGAGATGGATTATGTCTTTCCCAAGGGCATCAAATCGAACTGAAACACAAATAGCCTCGTCCAGGTTTTGAACTTGAATCGCTGGGTTCATTTCTTACGCTAATAACCGTTATGTTAAATACGTCTCCTTGGGAGAGGACACGGAACAGTATTGAAATTAACGAGAAAGAATATTGATTGTTTTCGCTAACAAGCAATAAGAAATTATGGATCAGAGGTGAAAAGGCAATTTTTCTTTGGAAATTCGGCAAAAGTCAAACAAAAGATGGTTTTAGAAATTTGGCTCAACTCAAAGAAAATACAGTTTTGGAAATCGACAATAATCTCACAGATCATGACCTTAGGTATTCGATTATAGTCGCACATAACATTGAAAGGTTAAAAAAGACTTTCTTTTGAAGTTTCTTTTAACAATGCTGAACTTCAGATTGTGAAAGTGTATAAAAGAAGTTTTTTCACATAGAACTTTAAGTTGTACACTTCGTTCTGTGATGTTACTTTCTCTTTTGTTTCAACACACATCATAGTATTTGTTTTGATATGTTTTTTTACTCCTTAGTCTTCGCTACGATGGAGGTGAATGATTGTATGTCTGTGTACGTAGTAGAAGTGATCAACAACAGAAATTTCTGATCTGGAATCTACAGAAATCATTTGGTGCCTGCAAATCCAAGAGTACGAGATGTACTTACAGTAAACATACTAATTAAATAAAAAGTCCATTTATTTTTATTTGTGGTAACTGTGAACGGAAACTCATATTTACTGTAAGCCAGCAATAAATCAAAAAGTTTACTGGCAGCAAATGTAACTACTTTGGTTGTCTCTTCGTACCTTTCATTGGAAAGTTTTTAAAAACAACGATCTCTGCCAAGCAATAATTTCTACTTTTTTTTTCTTAAAAGCATAGGACAGATCTTTGGCTCAGATACAAGGAAGCATTTTATTCAGATATGACGAATGTTTCCTGCACAGGGCAGATAAATATTAGAATATTTTCGTTTAGAAAATAATTAAAATACGTTTCCAACATCGAACAATGAAACTAGTTGTAAAACCAATTCGATAATCATCAAAATATTTGGGTTAGCCGAAAAATAGCATCCTGTGTTTGCTGTTAAATGGTATTTGCATAATTTTGCTTTAAAGTGTGGTTTGGTATACCAAACCCTCATGGATTATTCAATGCCAACATATGTTTCGTTTGTTTTGGGTTATTTTGATTTACTTATCCATCGGGTCATAGAAGGAGTCCGAGAAGAAAATCTCGAGGTAACACTCTTATCTGTAGATTTCTTTGCTAATGGCACGATATGATGACTCCATCCACAGAGAGATGGAACAAATACTTCAGGCCTATGGTCTCCATAAAGAAATTGTCGTGGTCATAATGATGCTCAATAAAAACATGAAAGTAAAGGTTCGCTCAACGGATAGAGACATAGAATTCTTTGACATTGTTGCTGGGGTCCTACAAGGAGATACGTTAGCCCCATACCTATTCATAATCTGCCTAGACTACGTACTTCGAACGTCGATAGATTTAATGAAAGAAAATGACTTTACAATGGAAAAGTCAAGAAGCAGACGATGCCCCACACAAACGATTGCGGACGCGGACCACGGTGATGACATAGCGCTTCTGGCAAATGTACCCGCGCAGGCCGAATTCCTACTACATAATCTGGAGAAGGCAGCAGGCGGCATAGGCCTCCATGTTAATGCAAAAAAAAAAAAAAGAACAAACAAAAAGCAAAAACAAAAACAATACATGTGCTTTAATCAAAATCATAAAGGAGACATCTCCACACTAAAAGGTGGTTTTCTGAAACTAGTGGATAAGTTCACATACCTCGGAAGAAGCGTCTCATCTACGGAAAACGACATCAATACGTGACTACCGAAGGCATGGACAGCTATCGATAGGTTTTCGGTCATATGGAGGTCAGATAAAATAAAACAGAATTTTTTCCATACAGCGGTCGTGCCCATATATGGACGCACCACATGGACACTGACTAAGCGTATAGAGAAAAAGCTTGACAGCAATTGCGCAAGAATGCTGCAACCTGTATGTAACAAATCCTGGAAGCAACATCCCACAAAACTGCATCTATACAGCCAGCTGCCTTCCATCTCTTAAACCATTCAAGTCTGACAAACAAGACATGATGGACACTGCTGGAGAAGTAAGAACGAGCTCTTAAATGACGTACTCCTCTGGACCCCTTCACACGGACGAGCAAGTGTTGGACGACCAGCTATAACCTATCTACAGTAGCTCTGTAAGGACAGGATGTAGCCTAGAAGACCTGCCAGAAGCGATGGACGATAGGGACTGGTGGCGAGGGAGAACCGAAGAAATCTCTGTCAGCGGCACGAAATGATGACGATATTTAATGGTATATCAACCCCTCATGGATTATTCAATGCCAACATCTGTTTAATTTGTTTAGTTTGTTTAGGTTTATTTTGGTTTAACGGCATATCAACCCGTCATGGGTTATTTGAAAACAAAATTTCATTCATTTCTTTGGTTTGGTTTATTTGTGTAATCGCATATCAACATTTTAATGAGTTATTCAATGTCTAGATTTGCCTTTGGGGGGGTTGATTTATTTGTTTAATTGTATATAAATTCCTTATAAATAATTTAATCTAAAAAATTTGATTAATTTGTAAATATTTGTTTGTCATCATAGATATATTTTGGAAGTTCCATTATATTTTTTAAAGTGACACTTTTTTATTTGTCTATAATCATTTGGTTACACTCGGGCATACTTGATATCCTATAACTATCTAAAAATAATTCACACACAACTATATGGTATCAAGTATTTCTATCAAATATTAATAATTTACAGTGATACGGTCTTGATTAGTAATTCCTATTCATTAATATCATAATAGTTTATATTATATTATATTATACTATATTATACTATATTAGTCAGTTTTGCACACAGCTCTGGGGTTTTAAGTATTTCTATCCAATAACAACAATTTCTTAATACTTACTAAACCCATAGATAGGAACTTAAAAGGTGATACCACAGCGGGTCAGAGTGAACCTGGGAGTTATGCTAATAAAAGAATAGTTTACCCGGTTTTACTGCATGCCAAACCTTATTGGTTATTGAATGCTGATTTCGGTTGTTTTTCTAGCTATAATATTGTTTCACGTTACTATTTGATAATAATCTTCTATAAACAATTAAAGTTCAAGTAACTGTTCGTAGGATAAATAATTTGCCAACAGTTTCAAGGAACTGCCTATTTGATAATTTGCAAACTATAATATAAACTTAATTAACAATTCGTGAATAATATTAATAATATACAGGCTTTTATATATAAAAAATTATTTCTATGAAAAAATTAAACCGGCAATGTGCAGTACTTGATTTGGCCAGAATGGGAAAGGGAGAAGTAATTCCAGACAATACGGCACCAAAAGGCTACCTCCCACTATTTGTCGAGAACTACTATTGAGACCCTTAGTACAAATTCGGGAACCAAACTGTAAAGGCACGAAAAAATAACCAGCTGAAGGGTTTCGTCATTTGCTTCTTGAAAAGCCAATAAATATTTTAAACCGGCAAGAAGCTTCCAAAGAAATAAAACCAAAATTAAACAGAAGTACGAATTCGAGGACCAAACTATAAAGGCAGGAAAGAATAGCCAACAGAACGTTTTCGTCATTCGCTTCTTGAACAGCCGATAAGTATATCGAACAGACAAGAAGTTTCCCAAGAAATAAAAATAAGATTGAATGAAAGTCGACTACTGAAATTATACAAGTTAAACAACTGAAAGAAAATTCAACCCGGTAATTCTGCTGAAAAGATAACTTTACAGAAGACTCAAAATTAAATAAAAAGGAAACATTTTGACGAATCTAAAAAGAAAAGAAAAATACTCAAATCGAAAGAACTTTGTTTCCCAGACACTCTCACAGATAAGTTGCAATAAATTACACTAAAATTTGCAACACTTTATCTTTTCTATCCTCTTCTTTATTGTTTCCTGTGTATAAAATTATTTAAAAAAATTATTGTCTGTGTTATCTTTTCGAATCAGTATGCGAACAAGAAAGCTGCGGAACTTACCGTTTGAACTGTCCATTTAAAATTACATGCTAAAGCCCCCTTAAACATTACCCAGTTAAATACTAAATTTGGCTTTAGTGTAATTTCCTACAAATTAAATTTCATTCTCACTAAAATACTTTCATATTGCAATTTTTATTCTTTTAAATTTCTTTGTGTATAGCTTTGAGTGATGGTTCGTGGTGTAATGGTTAACGTGCTGGACTGCTATGTCGTAGTGAACGAGTTTGAACTCCAGTCGCTCTATTTAGTTTACTTTTGGATTAAGATCCTTTAGAAAGGTATGCATCCTGTTTATCCCACCAGATATGGGTTAAATTGCACCCCTACTGATCTTCTTCAAGATGGATTTGGCATTAAATGAGTCACGAAGTTTGATATTCCATTAAATAAAGAAACCAAACAAACACCTTTATACACACTAAAAACGTTCACTGTTGGCTTGTTTTAAATTAGATATCTGTAAAAAGAATTGTAACAATCAATGGCTGCATCAGATTTAACCCAATACTATGTGAACTTGTTAAGAAGACGAAAGCAATGAGAGAGAGAGAGAGAGAGGTAGAGAGAGAGAGAGAGAGGTTGTGACTGAAAGACAAATAGACAGTGTAGTTAATTTTGGCGCCGAGCATTATAACCCGAACAAACAGAGACTCTCAGTTCTTTTTTGGGAGGAGGAGGTGTCGTCGTGGTGTAATGGTTAAAGCGATGGACTGCGGAATCGTAGTAAGCGAGTTCGTACTCCAGTCGTGCTATTACGTTCACTTTCGGGAAATACCCTTGGGAAAGGTATGAACCCCCTTATCCTCTCAGCTGTGGGTTAAATAGTACTACTACTGTTCTTCTAGGAGAATAGCTTTGGCATTAAATAACCTACGAAGGTTGATATGCCATTAAACAAAGAAACCAAACTAAACTAACTTTTTTCACGACTGCTAGAAAAGCAAACAAACAAAAATGAATGAATAAATAACCAGCATCCCACCCACAAAGAATATAAATTAAAAATAAAATAAAAACAAAAGCAGACTGAACGCACTCTCCGTCCCACTCCAACAACAATCCCTACTCTTTCGTCCAAATCAACCTGTAACCACCAGCCAGGAAGAGCGACCAATAAGAATGGCACCGACTTTCTTCTTGTTCGCCTTTAATCTCTGCACCTTCCCACTAACCCACCAACAATGTACTAAACTTCTTCCTTCAGTTTGAATAAATACCACCCTTCTACAGTCGTCAGGTTCTTTCTTGGATCGTCAGCCGGATCGGTGAGTACATTCTTTCCGTTACAGAAATTCAACATACGGTTTTCAATGTAACATGATTAACCCTGTGGTATAATTTTTTCTACTTCATGAAGAATAATAATTCACAATCACGTGATAGAGAGCGTAAAGACCAAATTAATAAAAAAAAAGAACAACCAAACAATTAGAATGCTCACATGATCCGGTGCAAATCCATATAACTCTTTTTTACTCACTTGTTTATTCATATATATGCTCAGTCGATAATCATCAAACATAAATTTGGCTAGCATTATCCTTCATCTTCAAAATTCTCGAGTGCCTCTGGTAGTGTAATGGTTTGCAAGCTATCTCTCAAAATCATCAAATCATATTGATAGCATGGATTTCCTTGTATCTCTCTCGCTGTCTGTCCCAATCAAACTTCGTTCTTGGCAAGTCCTCGAGAATGCATCTATTGTCTGCACAGAGCTCATGTATATGTCTTTCCTGGTCGGACAACACTGGCGTGTTCATGTGAAGGAGTCCACTGGGAAACATCACTTATGGGTTCGTCCCTGATTCACCAGCATTGCCCGGCATGTCTTGTAAGTCTTACTTGTATGGCTTTTAAGATGGGAGGTAAGTGGCCGTATAGCTGATGTTTTTTTGGGTACTGGTTCCGGGGTTTATTCAAAACAGCATAGTTCCTATAGAAATTTTTCTCTTAGTTTTTCGTTAAAATCTACATAGTGCAACCATCTAGAAGTACTGATTTTGCTTCAGCCAGAAAGAATTTCTGTTTTATTTCATCGAGTCTCATTGGGAGCCTCATGCATCTGGCCTTGTGCCACATCTAAGCCAAAGTCTGCTTTCTTTTTATCATTAACGGGTCGGTCCTTTAATGGACAGAAGGAACTGCGCACATCAAAACAAGAGTAAAGATATCCATTTGTAAAATGACTGGTAGGTAAATTCAAACCTTTTCGTGGCCGCTCAGAACATAAGTTCGAGTTCCACTCAGAGGTTATTTTCTTTTATTCTTATTACTGATTAATACTGTTTCTTGTCGCTGTTGGAGTTACAACACTGAATAATTTCAATATAAAAAATACAACTAGGAAAATGAAACTTGGTTGATTGATTAGTTGGTTAATGGTTTTTTTTAAAACTTATTCATTTATGTCGAAGTCGATTCTGATTAGAAAAGAAGAAATCCCCGTAGTATAGTGGCTAAAGTGCACCTCGTTCGAACTACAGTCGTGCTAATACATTCACTTTTGGACTAATGCCCTTTAGGAAAGATATGAACTCCCTTATTCATCAGCTATGGGTTCAATAGTATCACTACCCTACTGCTACAAGATGAATTTTGGCTTTAAATAACGCACCAAAGTTGATATGTCATTAAACAAAGAAACCAAACCTAATTAGAAGAAAGTTGCCCGAGAAAAATTGACCGAAACGAAGAGATGACGATGAATTGAGGTCTTTTATATAAGGAAATGGAAAAGTCAGACTTGTAGTCATGTAACGTTACCGTCACGGCACCAAATCAAAAGATGTAACACGACGGATCATGTAAAATTTAAAAATAACAAAAAGCGACTTGGCTATTTGGAATACGAAAATGTTTTTATTCAGTAGTCTGGCGTAAACACGAGGAGAAATGAAGACCTTGTAAGGGTTTATGAGCGAATCTCTCTTGCAGCAACTAAGAACCTCCACCCGACCCATGTCTAACCCAACTTGTCTTTTTGGGTTTCAAAACTCAACTCCCCCGCAAAACCAAAGATTTCTTTTTTATGTAATATAATCTTAATTATTGCATCAGTAAGTTATATTAGAACACGTGTCATTAACTTCTGTTTCTCCACGTCTACCGACAAACTTTTTTTTGTTTCTTATCCATATCCTGTCTTCCCCAACGTTATTTTAATGTGAAGTGTTTAAACTATGTCACTACCAGTGGACGCTTTTGACCTTTGTGGGGTCACAATCTCACCAAACTAAATTATAAAATATTTGATATAATCAATAATCAATAAGATAATAAATACAATAAATTACAACCCAGATTATTTTACAGTCACAAAAAATCACCACTTTATTGTCGATGTTAAACTTTCCCTCTGGTTCGGTCTCTCAAGAGAAAGGTGTGAAGTGATATTCGATCAATGAAAGATCTAATTTTCCACCAGTTCTGAAGGATTTTTGCGGTATCTAATATTTCCGAACTAACCCGACGTTAGGTGCTCTGCGTCTAAGTGATAATAGTCTGTACTAAATAAACGGTCAAACAAGCAAAACATCCTTTAAATACAAATAAGTATCAAGCAATTTATATCATTTGTTTTTAATAATGATCACCTTACAACCCACGCATCACATATGGTAAATACTCCTATTATATATAAAGTAATATTGCCTTATGATTGCAAAAGCAAGTTTCCTCCCCACCTCTCTCTCTTTCTCTCCCTCTGTCTGTCTCTCTCTCTCTTTCTGTCTTTCACAAACCAGAAAATAAGCGAGAAAAAGGAAGAGAGAAGACCTAATAAATAAATAAATATTAGTTACAATATTTAGTCTTCATTTCACAGTCACAAAACATTATCTATCTAACTATCTGTCTATCTATCTATTTATCGAGAGAGACAATCAAGATGTATTTATCAACTAGTTTACAAAGGCATATCAATAATTTGATATCTATGCATTTTTTGATATCTATGATTTGATATCTATGCATCTTTTTATCGACTGATTCGATTAGAGATTTAAAATGGGAGTGTCATTTATCTCGGAAAATTGGGTTGTTATTTAAAAGTTTTTAAGTCTCGTGTGTGACCATCTCTCGCACAACGAGAATTCTCGTGATTGATCTTTTGTTGTCGTTCACACTGTTCGACGCCAGGATCATTGGTAGTAAGACGCAGTCACTATATTACACAGAAATAAATTGTAAGTAAATTGTACATCAAAATTAGTGAATATTCAGCCGGGGGGGATTCTTTATGGCGTAGTGGCTAACGTGCTGGATTGCAACATCGTTGTAATTTTGAACTCGAATCCAACTTATGACGTTCACTTTCAGACTAATACACTTGAGAAAAGTGTGAATTGTCTCATACCGTCCGGCCCTTGATTAGGTAGTACCACTAATCTTCAACAAGAATAGGTTTGGCATTAAAAAACCCACGAAGTTTGATATGCCATTAAAGAAAAAATATTTGAGGGTAACTATTTAACTGGCTCACTGGTCTAGTTGGTAGAGTGTTCGCCAATGGTCCGGGAGACTTGGGTTCAATTCCAGGTTAAAAATGTTACTTGATACCACCTTGCTTAACACTCAGCAATATAAGGTACGTATCAAGGGTAAAGTGGAGCAATCCAGGGAAAGGAGTAGCGCCCTCCCTTACACCTCAGTGTAGTAGCTATTGAAAAGGGAGCCTTCTGATCGCCCTCGACTGCAGTCGACAACTTTACTTTACTTTTACTAAACCTATTATCATTAAGGGTTTTCGGACAATTGTCTTCATCGTTATAGTTATTTCCACAACGTTTCGGCCGATATGTCCTCCGGCTTTCTTCAGGTGTTTGTCGAATTCGGGAACCTTCACTGAAGTTCGAAATACGTCCAGCAAGACACATGGCGTAACGGTTATAGGCGTTGGTTCCTCAGTATAGACGAGTAATAATACAGTAATACTTAACCCTTGTACCCGGTTATGGCTAACGCAATCACAATAGGGAACCCCTGTGGATTCAATAAAGGACATAGTTCAAAGTTCCGTGAACGTTCCCGAGTTCGACAAACACCTGAAGAAGGCCGGAGGACATATCGGCCGAAACGTTGTGAAAATAACTATAAAGATGAAGCCAATAGTCCAAAAACCCTTAATAATAAAAATCATCAACTTTGGTCACAGAAATTATATAGAATATTGTTTTGTTCTCACGTTAACCATTTCAAGAATTTGAGTTGACTGAGTTCTGTTTTATTTATTTTCTTTTTGGAGTTGCCGCGTTGCAACATGTGAAGATGTTTATATTTGCTTTTGATCGAGCGTATAAAATTAACGGTACAAAACTCTAAGTCTTTAATAGTAATTTTCTAATCTCAGTAAAAGTCCGGACATATTGGCCACCCAGTGAGAATCTAATTAGATGACAACGGTCAACTTGCCGATCAAAAGTTTATCAGAAATATTGAGTAGAGTAGTTTTAGATATTCTATTTTGCTTTAGAAGATATTTTAGCTATTTTTTCACTGTGTGAAACGTCTGGTGACCCAACTGATAGAATCAGACGATATTTAAAAAAAAATGAACTGTATGACCTATTTTTATTGCAAAACAAACGTGAATAGAGCACATATGATACACACGGCCACCTGCCTCCCATCACGAAAACTATCCAAGTTAGACGAACCAGACATGCAGGACACTGCCAGAGAAGCAGAGACGAGCTCATAAGTGATGTACTTCTATGGACCCCCACATATGGCCGAGCAAAAGCAGGACATCTACCTAGAACATACATACAACAGCTATGTGAGGATACGGGATGAAGCTCTGAGGACCCGCCAGAGGCGATGAACGATTGGGAAAAGTGGCGAGAGAGGGTCAGAGATATCCGTGCTAACGGCACGACATGATGATGATGATGATTGAACAAAGAATGAAATACTTGTACCAATTAGTGAGGTTTCGTAATTTCACCCTCCATGTCAGTACTACTGTATGGTTGTACGTACCCCTTAGACTCTTACGAAAGTCCTGGAGAAAAAATTAGATCAGAATTCTACAAGAATGCTACATACTGTTTTGAAAAATCCAGGAAGCAGAAACCTATAAAAGATTGCTGTACGGCCACTTACCTCCCATCATACAAACCATCAAAGTAAGACAAGCAAGACATTCTGGGTACTTTTGGAGAAGTAAGGTCGATGTTCTCCTGAAGACTCTAAACATGGACACACCAGTATTGGCCAACGAAAAAAGACTTACATTAATCATATCTTTTTTGACACTGGATGCTGTCTAGAGAAGTTGCCAAGAGGAATGAGAGAGAGAGAAACAAAGAGAGAGAGAGTGAATTCGAAGAGTCAGCCCATGATGAAGATGATGAGGATGATGGCCCATGTTATTACTGTCTGTTACAATCAGGCTCCGGTCTCTCATCTTGTAAACTTGCTATGTTGGCGAAAATGCTTTATCGTTTGGGTGGTGATGGGCCTCCCATGCTATAGTGACTAACTTGCTGTAGTAAATGCGTTCGAACTTCAATCAATCTATTACGTTCATTTTTGGGCTAATACACTTGGGAAAGGCATGAACTCATTTGTTCCCGCCAGCTATATGTTAAATAGTACAGCTGTTGTTCTTCGCTAAGTATGGTTTTGAAATTACATAACCCAGAAAGGTTGATATGCCATTAAGCAAAAAAACCGAAACCTGTACCGAATCATGTATTTTAGATAGTGGGAGTCCTCTATAACATAATGGGTGACGAGTTAGGCGGCGACATCTTAGTGAATGAGTTCGAACCTCAGTCACCTCATTGCGTTCACTTTCGGACTTATACCCCCGCCGGAAAGGCACGAACCAGCTTATCTCGTCCAACTATTGGTTGAATAGAACCGCTAGTGTTCTACAAGGATGTCTTTGTTATTAAATAACACAGAAAGCTTGATATGCCATTAAACAAAGAAACCAACCAAACCAAACGTTATTTCATTTTAAGGAAGCTTGGGAATAAATCCTTCAAGATTACATGCTATTGCGAAGAGATCTGCTGTTAAATCGAAGAATTTTCAGTTGTTGCTCAGGAGTTGACTGAAGGGCTTTCATTACGGATATGAACTACAACAGTTTTGGACCAATCATTTTTTATGACGGTCACATATGAATCTTGATTCGTGCGTAGCCCACTCTATAAAATGAGTTTGTGTCAAATTTAAACAGGTTGGATAAATCACAACAGTTAAAAGTTTTGTTTAAAACGCATGAACTCTTCTGGACTCCTATACATAGACGCGTCAGTTGTAGTCGACCAGCAAGGAACTATTTACATCCGCTTGGTGCAGATTTGCGAGAATGGCAAGAAAGACTTAGGAACTCTGAGCTATCGTCAAGACTTTATGATGATAGTTAAAACTAGTCATTTGAACTTGTTCCACTAAATATTTGTTGGTAACTTTTTGAGATTTTATTGAGTACATATTATTTTTTTTAATTATATTACAACCACACGTAAAACATAAAGGATATAATCTGGCCAAATGATTGGGGAAAGCATGAAATAATAGTGATAAATAGTGAGATATCATAGTTTCTACATTGTGGATGGTTTTTATAATCATGGCCGAAATCTGTCTCATTTGGTAAACTTGCTGTGTTTGAATAAATACCTTTATAGCTTATGTAAACAAGGGAACTAATCAAGACATGCTTTCTTCTAGAATAAATAATAAGATTTTAACGAGAACTTCAGGCACATTGAAAAACTTCCACTAGTTTCTGGGGAAATGGCTAAATATATGTCATCATAGGTAGAAACTTGTAAAACCCAACCGGTTTGGTTTGGTTTGGTTTGGTTTTATGTCATATCAACCATTGTTGGTTATTTAATACCAAATCTGTTTTTTTTCATATATATCAAATATATGATTTGTAAAAACATTTTGCACATACACGCAGTTAAATGATCAAACAGTTCTGTTTCTAACAATTCAATTTAGCATAAACTAAATGGTTCAAAGTATTGCTATGTAACACTAACAATTTAATTAAACATCAGTTATTTATCTACCCACAGTTAAATGATTAAACAGTTCTATTTCTAACAATTCAATTTAGCATAAGTCATTTGTTTGTACTCAGCTAATGTCAAACCGTTCAATTTTAGCCATAGATAGGACTCTATCAGGTGCTCCAACTTCGGGCCAGTGTGGGCCAAGGAGCGATGGAAATGAAGGAATACTCCACATTCCCCAAATCTCTTTCATTACTGTAGCCTCACCATCAGATTGTTTAATGTCATATCCAGGATACCCAGTAGGATAGGTCTTTCTTTCTGCCGAGATACAGTCGGTGTATTCTACTGCCACGACCGACTGGGGTGAAAAATCCAATAGGGTATTTGAACCTCATTATTTTTTGATAAATTTTTGACATTAGATTTTATTCAGTACATGTTAGCCTGCCAAACAGGTTTTCTTTCATTTCTGTTAAAATTTTTCCTGCGTAAATCCATAGGCTACCTGGAGTAATTCATTAATTCATTTGTCGTCAAAAAAGAACAAGACCCAGTTTGGGGTTCCATTTTTGAAAAGAAAGATACCACAAAACAAAACAGAAAAACAGTATGACAAAAGTAGTTCTTTTAGAAAATGAAAGCACGAACAAGAGACCAGGAAGAGGAGAAGGAGGAGGAGGTGGAGAATAAATAAATGGCAAGAGAAGAAGGTAGGAGAACGGAGGACGAGTTGGTATTAAAAAAACGGTGAATGGCAACAGAAAGAATGAACAGAATAAAAAGCAAACGACAAAGAAGACTAAATGAAAGAGTATAATAAAAAGGAGGGGTTGAATCGATCGAGTAAGATGTATCAAGGAGGGGGAAGATAGAGAGAGAGAGAGAGAGAGAGAGAGATAGAGAAAGAAACAATAAAAGAAAGAGGGGGATGAGAACAAGCGATAGACAGCAGAGAAGAGGGAAGGAAGATATGTGTAACGAGAAGAGTAAAGAGAAAGAGATATAAATACACCAGAGGAGAAGGAGATATAAAAAAAAAACGAGTAAGTGACAACATGATGATGAAATAGAACAAATATGAGACAATTGAAAAAGAGTATTAAGAAAGGAACACATAAAGAGAAGGACTATTGTGAAAAAGAGACAATAAAGAAGAGATAGAGAATGAGTGAAAGAAAATAGAAAAGAGGAAGAGGTGGAAAAAATCAACGAAGAAGAAGAAGAAGAAGAAGAAGAAGAAGAAGAAGAAGAAGAAGAAGAAGAAGAAGAAGAAGAAGAAGAAAGAGTAGGATATTAGAAGAGAACGATCCAAAGACAATCAGGATGAGTTGAAGTGTGTATTTGAGAGAACATTGCCGAGGAGAAGAGAATGAGAGTAGATAGTGAAGGGAAGATATGGTAGCAGAGATAGGAGAGAATATAGAGGAAAAGGTTGGAATATGCATTACAAGAAGAAAATAGTAAGAGAGACGGCGGGTATCAAGAGACACAAAAAATCAAGTCAGCGACATGGTTCATGAAATGTCAGAGAGAGGGAGAGACAGATAAACAGAGAGAGATTGTAAGGAAGAGAGAAAGAAAGAGAAAAAAAGAAAAAGAAAGTGATCGAAAGAAAGTGAGGATACAGGGGAATAAGAAAGAAAGAAAGAAAGAAAGAAAAAGAGAGAAAGAGAGAGAGAAAAAAGAGAAAGAGAGAAAGAGAAAGAGAAAGAAAGAGTGAAAAAGAAGAGAGCGAGAGAAAGAAAGAGGAAGAAAAATATATAGATTGAGATAGATAGATAGATAGTGAGAGAGAGAGAGAGAGAGAGATAGAAATAGAGAGATATAGAGAGAAAGAGAAAGAGAGAGAAAGAGATCGAAAGAAAGTGAGGATAGAGAAAGAAAGAAAGAAAGAAAGAAAGAAAGAGAAAAGAAAAAGAGAGAAAGGGAGAGGGGAAGAAAGAGAAAGAGAGAGATAGAGAGAAAGAGAAAGAAAGAGTGAAAAAGAAGAGAGAGAGAGAAAGAAAGAGGAAAAAAGTAGATAGATAGATAGAGAGAGAGAGAGAGAGAGAGAGAGAGAGGGAGAATACTAAAGGCCTTGTAGCAGCAAATGTAACTCTTACATCTGCCTGATATATATTTACACTGAATGACTGATTGTTGTATTTCTCATAAAATAAAGTCATAGCAGCGGAGGAATCGGTAGCGTGTCTTCGACTTGCAGCCTATCAATGTGGTTGTTTCAAAGATTTCGTTTAGTCTCTGCCTTTTCTCCCTTGCTGTCTGCAAGTTGATGCGCAACTTAAATCTCCATTTTCTTTTTTTAATAGATTCAGCCGAAAGAAATGCAGAAAAGTAAAACATTCTGAAGTACATTCTAATTGCTATGATACAACGCAGCCGAACATCGTATGTGAACGAACGAAAATAAAACAGTTGTTATTGATTGATTAATTGATTGATTGATTTAAACGGCATGTCAACCCAAAAGGTTTATTTTATGTCTAGAGGTCAGGGAATAGCGTTCATCTTGTGTTCATATTTATAGTTTTGATGTACTGTATTTACCGGCATATAAGATGCACCTTCAGCCTTGAATATTCCTATACTAATGTCAAGGGAACCGTCTCCTCAAGCAATATCTGCTGGGAAGGGTTAAGTTAATGCATTGGCACCTGAGGGACCCCAAAATAGGGAATGCTAATGAGATCAAGTATTTTTGTAACGGTCACGCACGAGTCTTGATTCGTGTTTTCCCTTTCCGCCCACTTTATAATAACCTGGTGTCAAATTTTACATGGCGGGAGGTCAGATAAATATCAATCCCATACCAATATCACCTAGTATCTCATTTGTATATTATTATGACGAGATAGTTATCTACTAACAGTTCAAATTGAATGCTATGAATTTTGGAAGGGTTGCTGTAAGCGGTAATCCTTCAAATGCCTTTGAAAAACATGGATCGTGGGGAGTTCTCGTTAGTTAAAGTAGTGGACTGTGTAAGTAAGCAAGTTCGAACCCTAGTCGCGTTATTACGTTCACTTTCGGACTAATACCCTGAGGAAAGTTATGAAGCCCCTTATCCTCCCCTCAGCTATCGGTTAAATAGTATCATTGCTGTTCTTCTATGAGGACGGTTTTGGTATTAAATAACCCACAAAGGTTGATATAATATTAAACAAAGAAACCAAACCAAACCAAACCAAACCACGTGTTTTATAAGCCGAGAAATAATACTGTTGTTTTTTTTTTTATTGGAATACGACCAGGCCATGAACCTCTCAGAATGAATATCTTTGGCCGCATCATAGTCTAACTATTCGTTATGTTTGCATTCTCAGCAAGTTGAGTCGAGATGATCCAGGACGGTCCAACCAGGAAAGACAAGTCGAAAACAAAAAGTTGAATGAATATTTAACGAGAGGAAGAAGTTTGTGTGACAAAAATGACGGTTTGTGGCGCCCTCATTATTTGTTAAGTTGTTCCCTTAACAAAAATCTTCACAGCCTATCTTCATGTCTGTCGGTGTTCTCCAATCTCAGGTCCCCCTTATCTCTTCTGTATCTGTTCTCTTAGCCTATCTCTGTATATGTGGTATAAGCTATATGTCCTCTAGTCGCATACCTTCTGACTCAAGTAGTAGACAAACTTCTCCTGTCCTCTGGCTGACCATTCTTCATTTGTCTCTTACTCATATTAGTAACAGACTTCTTCGTCTGAATGTCTTCTGGTTGACCTTCAGCATACACGCAGAGGCAAACACTCCCACTTCCGGACTCCTGGCCACCCCAAAAGCTGGACACAAACATACAGATAGACAGGCTCCAGGAGACCATTAAAGGTGTGATTATAATTTTTCTAAAATTGTTGATCCCCTTTTATCTGGTATCTGCGTTTTATACTAGCAGGGTTGAATCAGTATTTCCAACGCAAAAATGTCTCGGCTCCTATATGGACACAAACACACACACGCATATACATGTCTATGGTCAACCCACAAACATCCACATGTATACACCCACACGCGCGCATATATATATATATATAGAGAGAGAGAGTCCTACATCTGTATATTAGCGTCAATCATGCCACAGATTATCGCTACTGTTGTTTTACAAGGATAGTTTAGCCAAAAAAAAAATAGATCTCCCAAACTAAATCCTTACCATCATACCAAGGACATAACTTTTTTTAGCAAGGTGTGTCTTATTCAACTGCACGGAATACCGTAAGCAGATTATAAGCCCCAACGACAACACTAAAAACAGTTGTTAGTTAATAAGTTTTGCCAGAATGATAAAGGTCCCGGTTAGAATCAAAATCTTTAACGACGTTTCTCTAACTAAACTCGTTAACTTTCACACCATGCGAGAGTTATTAGTTTATATTTTGTGATATTTTTGTTTTATTTTAATTTGATGATTGTCTTTGAATAGTTACCTTTTTTTTCGGTCAGACGTTTTAGTGTTTCTTTTCTTGAAAATCTTGCTTTAACTCTACCGTTGCGGTACCAAAGTGAATTTAGACCCCGACGTGGTAAAAGTTGATGAACTCAAGAAACTATTAAACTACCCAAAGGCTTATGTACTACTACTACTACTACTACTATTACTACTACTACTTAGTATTCACTTATGTTTTAGGGAGTCCGGGGTTCAACTCCTGGTCGAGTTATACCAAAGACTCAAAAAATAATACTTGATGCCGCCTTGCTTAGTACTCATTATTATAAGGTAAGGATCAAGGGTAAAGTGGAGCAATCCAGGGAATGGAGTATCGCCTCACCTCGTACACCTCTGCGTAGAAGCTACTGAAAAGGGAACCTTCGAGTCACCCTTGACAACGGTCGCAAACTACTTCACTTGTAGCTAATCACCAGGAGAAAGAAAGAAAGTATGGAAACTGAGACTACCGCGTCATCTACACAAAGAGAATCAACATATCCTCGCGAAAACAAAGAGAGCTGACACAGACCTTGCGTTTTTTCGTAGTTTTCTATTGTATTTCTAATATGCTTGTCTGCTGGGTCACGTCTAATCTAAGGTCCTCTCTGGAGCGCACCCGCCTTCTTTAACTTTCATCTCCTTACATCTTCGTGGCTGGTGTTCAATTGTATGTTTTTACCTCATCATGTCTCGTTGTCAACTTTCTAAAAGCCACGAGTCGTCCCTTTCCTTTCTGCTTGGTGTCGGCGGGAGAAACATCCGCTTCCGCTGATTCCACACATGCGTACAAGAATTTTTAAGATCTCCAGTTTTCTTTAGTCATTTTTAACTACAACTAGAGCCTTAACATGGCCGCTCGGAGACTTTCTGCTTTTTAATTGATTTTTTTTTCAATTTAAATTTTCTATGAGGCATTATTAATGTGCATGTCTGAAATCCTACCAGAAACTAGCAAAATATGAACATTGTATCGAAAAAAGCATTTAGTCAGACATGTTTTAAGCACTTCGTAAGGAATGTTTTAAAGCCCTGTGTCTCTGTCATTTTTCGAATTGGCCACGTTTTTTTTTGGTAGCTTTGTAAACAACGCATCGAATTCTACCAGAAAACGACAATAAAACTTTGGTAAAAAATCTGCTATGAAGAGCAATTAGGTCAAGTTTGTTTTAAAAGCTCATTTCTCAATCAGTTCTTTGAATTGTAAACTTTCTTTGGTAGCATTTAAATCTTTACGTAGACTTCTACCAGAGACGACATGTGGGTGTATCACTAAAGAATTTACTGGCAAAACATTAAAAAATTAAATCTAAAAAAATATACACTTTTCTAATTACGAGGATCATTAAATAAGTTTCCAGACTTTTTTCGTATGGGCACTTTTATTGATAGTACACACATGAAACTCTAGTCCCCTTCCAAGTAATCTCCTCAGGCTGCAATGCACTTGTTCTACCGTTCCAACAACTTCTGAAATGCCCCATGGAAGTCCTCTCGTGTGAGCGTGTCAATGACCTTCGTCACAGCCTCTTTTATCTTCTCAATTGTCTCATGACGACAGCCTCTGAGCATAGGGAATAACCAAAAGTCACAAGGGCAAGGTCTGGGCTTTAGGGAGGCTGAGGAACTGTCTTAATGCCCATATTGGTCAAATAGTCTGTGACAAGGATGGAGTTGAGGACTGGTGTATTGTCCTGGTGGAAATGCCACTGACCCGATTTGAAGAGCGCTGGCCTCTTCCGACCGAATCTCTTCCGGAACTCCCTTAAAACCTCAACATAGTAACCTTAACCCTAACCGTTTGGCCAATCAACTCTGGTGTCTTGACTTCCTTACTCCTCCCACACCTTTTATCATCCTTCACAGACTTCCTGCTTTCCTTGAATCTCTTATGCCACTCAAAAACTGATGCTTGATTCGTGCAAGATGGTCGAAAAGCAGTCTGAAGCATTCCATACGCTTCTGTGGCATTTTTTCAAAGTTTAAAACAGAATTTTATTGCATATTGTTCTTCTAAAGTGTCAGATTGCATTTTTGAAAGTCACCATCTGTGACAATCAGGCTTTAGTAGGGTGCATTCCAATTGCTACTGTAGCTGTTCATTTGAACCTGAAATCATAAAGATTGGTCAGTCATCTCATAAGATGTATAGCAATAACATAGTGTATGTTTAAGAATTTACGACAATTTCAAATGCCTGTACAAAAAAGTCTGGAAACTTATTGAATACACATTATATTTTATTTTATTGCTTTTCAGATTAATAATTTTAACACAATTAGTTTATTACTAGTTTTATACCACATTATTATAATTTTTTAGAAGAAGCATTATCCTTTTCAGAGTCATGTAACTTGTAATAATATTATGAACGGTGTGAAATAGCCACATGAATAGAGAGTTTTGTAATTTAAACCTAGTTGAGAGTGTGTTAACCAGTACAGTTCTTACGAGGTCACGCTACGTCAGCGATGGAGCAGTAGTTTCATTAACAAGAAGATCTTTATTATTATTAGTTATTTGAAACCATATTGCTATGTGCAAGATTAAATAGGAATACTTAATAAATAGAATTACTAATGTTAAATAGCAATAGTTGAAACCATTTAACTGAGTAAAAACGAATGATCAATATTATTAACTGTGTGAAGACAGATGACTGATACTAAATGAGATATGATAGCCTGATTAACAGAATTACTAATGTTGAATAGCAATACTTGAAACCTTTTACCTATATGCAAACAAATGAGTACTGGCTTGTTTAAAAATAATGACACCTACAAACTATTAGCTAACAAATCACACACACACATTATATATATATATATATATATATATATATATATATATATATATATATATATAACTGACGACTACTCATTACTCCAAATAAAAGAAACAATTCATGAATAAATTGAAACCTACATTAAACAAGGCGTAATTCCCCCCCCCCAGCTGAATTTAACAACCACAAATATATACACACTGACTAGAGAAAGATAGAAAAAAGAAAAAAATAACCGGGTGTATATTAAACACGTGTTAATAGGTTCTCGCATGCAGTAAAATCTAGAAGCAGAGCCGACCCGAAACATTATTCGACTCCTGAAGAGGACTACGAAGTCAGAAATACGTGTGGAGCATAATTATATGAAATAAAAACCTGAAGTACCAAATTCAAATTCCTTTGAGGACCTATTCATTTATATATATATATATATATATATATATATATAATTTAGGATTATATAACCCACACGAGTTGATATTCCATTTAACTAAATCATCTGACTTGAACAATGTATTTACGTTTAGGTAATTACAACCCACAATAAACTTTTTTCTATTAATAGTTAAACCTCTCTCTTTACTTGGACCAAATCTTTCGTGTATCGTAAAACTAAAACCTCCGTTCATCATCATCTAATATTCTCAAAATTAATCCTTATTTTCTCTTTTGTATGAATATAAAAGATATTACAATGAATATTTTTCCATCGCTAAAAACATGTTATTTGAATCGAACCAATGTTGTATCTTTATATGACGCACGATTATTTGCAATGTAATCACCACTTCGAAATTCAACTAATATATCTTCCCACTTTCTTCTGGAATTGCATGAACATATATTTATATTTTCTTACGTAAAAGAAGAGAAACACACCCACTTTGTTACTGTTCAAATTACTATGCAATTAAACGTCTGTTATATTTTTTGTAAACTGTCTTCTTATTTGTTATTTGCTTAACAGAGCAAGGTACGTTAAAGAATTAACGAGACTGACGCTGCATTTAAAAAGATAGAAATGAATAATGAAAGAAACGATTTCTTTTGAATACTAGATGTGTTCAAAAAATATCGAGACGGAAGCTGGTTTGTTTGGTTTGGTTTGGTTTTTACTGCAGATTAACCAAATTCTATTTATACATATATATCAAATATGTACGATTTGTAAACATTTTGTAGATAATATTTTTATACAAGTCTGAGTCATTTGTTTGCACACAGTTAAATATTTTCAAGTATTGCTATGTCACAGTAATAATATAACACCAGTCATTTGTTTGCACGCATTAAAATAAATATACATATGTAAGAAATTAGTTTGTCAGTAATTCAATTTTTAAATGAGTAAGAACTAATTTGTTTGCACACTTGTTTTGTCATTGTTTTCACACACTTAAATTATTTTAGCTTGTAGTATCACCTCCCTTACTAAGGTCAGTAAATGGGCAGTCAATTCTACCTTAACAGAAATCTTGGTCCTTACTTCCACCTCGGCCAAGGAATGCTATCCCAGAATCCATTGCCTCTCACTCTTCTCTCTTCCCTTCTCTCTCCTTTTCTCTCTCGCTCTCCCTCTACCTCTGGCCAATCAGCGGAGATAGTAGCAGTTGCCAAAGACGACCCAAAAACAGAAGAGAAGGCAGTTGCTGAAGAGATTCCAAACACTAAACACACGTGTTGACCGCCGGACATTTTCTAGCCAACACGTGGTGTTGTATACGAAGAATAAAATTCCTATTTTAAAGTTAATATTTGTACTTCTCATTTATTATCTCAAATAACATAACCCAAGTACATATATTACAATGGTGACCCCAACTAAAAGGATATAAGACGCAACTTTTGAAAATAAATTCAACCAATTTTTCAACTTCACGTCGCAAACCTTTCAAGAGAGACCCTTCGACGTAAGAAAAAAAAAAATTCTTTTCCTCTTTTCTTTGTCTACAACAACAAATATATATATATATATACATATGTAAAAATATATACACACACACACAAAAAAAAAAAAACAATTAAAAAAAATAATAAAAAAATAAATAAAAATGGAAGACGCTTCTCTACAGCAAATTAACATAAAGACACCAGAATTCATGGAAACGGCAGTGAATGGCTGGTTTTCCATTCTGGAGGCACAATTCCACCTGCGCAATATAACGGCATCAACAACAAAATTCTACACGGTAATATCATCTCTGCCTGCAGAGGTGGTAGCTAAAATACCGATAACAATTTTAGAATCCAAAAAATACGAGGAAATAAAACAGTCATTAATTGAGGCCCACGAAAGGACAAAGCCGGAATTACTGGACTAATTAATGTCAACAACAACTATTACAGGCCGTCCTTCAATATACATGCAAGAAATGCTATCGATAGCGAAACGGATAGGTATCGGAGAAGAAATAGTAATACACAAATTTCTTCAGGCCCTACCAGCGACAATTTCCCCCGTCATTGCTTCACAAAAGGAATTAAGTCCAACTCAACTTGGAAAGCTAGCGGATGAGCTTATGCCTCTACTTAACAATATCAACGCGACAGCGTTCACCGCTCAGCATAGGACACAAAAAACTGAGAAAAGCAAAGACAATATTCTTATACCGACAGGTATTAAACCTTTCTTCCCGGAACAAAAAGCCAAAATATGTAGAGCACACCTCTACTTTGCCGAGCAAGAAAGAACTTGCAAACCTTGGTGTAGATGGCCGAAGAAGCAAAACACAAAAATACTACCAAGCTCGCGTCCACCTACACCAACTCTAACAGACTCGGAAAACTAACGGCGCGAACCATGTCTGTCCCCCTGAGTTCGCCGCTATTACAAATCAATACACGATTAGAGACAACTACATTAAAATTTATAGTGGATGCTGGTGCAAGTATCTCAATAATACCAGCGTCTAGGTTAAACGGCGTCACGTTAAATCCAACACCGGTATCACTCACCACCGCTAATGGAGATAAAATAATATGCTACGGACAAGCAAACCTAGAGATTGGGATACCAAGTTTGAAAAGGTCATTTTCCTGGACATTTGTAGTCGCAGATATCACCAATCCACTCCTTGGATTTGACTTTGTAAATGAATTTGGTCTCATAATCGACTGCAAAAATAAAACAATTTACGACCCGTTAACAGATACCAAAAAGGAATTAATACTAAACACGACATCTCCAGTAAACGTGGTCATTAACAAAGTAGAACTACCATCATTTATTCAAACCAGTCTGGATAAATACCCAGAAATCATTTCTCCTCATATAAACAAAAATAACAACTACTGCGGTGTTTATCACAGAATTGATACAGGTAGCCACTTACCGGTTTTTGCAAAATCCAGACAGCGATCAGCGGAAAAACTATCGGCGACTAAAGAAGAATTTAAAAGACTCATAAACGAAGGCGTGATAACTCCTTCAGACAGCGAATGGTCAAGCCCACTACATCTTGTACCTAAGCAAAGTGGAGGATACCGCTGCTGCGAAGATTACCGTGCATTAAACAAACAGCATCACTAAAAGTGATAGATACCCCATTCCCAATATAAATTCATTCACAACAAAACTCGCTAATAAACAGCGATTTACAAAAATTGATCTAATTTCAGCGTACCATCAAATTAAAATGCACCCAGATGATATTCCTAAAACGGCAATTATCTGTCCATTGGGTCTTTTTCATTACGAATTTATGCCGTTTGGGTTAAAAAATTCGTCGGCAACATTTCAAAGGTACATGGACAGAATCTTCCGACAGATAGACTGTGTCTTTATATATTTAGATGACATCTTAATCTTCAGCGACGACGAGCCTTCCCACAAGAAAGATATAGACACAGTTTTTAAGATTTTACAAGAAAATAACCTGAAAATATCACTATCGAAATCTATTTTCAATGTAACATCGCTAGATTTCCTAGGTTTTAGAATTAATTCAAATGGAATCACACCAACTGCTAACAAAGTAAAAGAAATAGAATCTTTTCCGTGTCCTACAGATGCTAAAAGCTTACGCAGATTTCTTGGTATGGTAGGATTTTGCAGGAAATTAATACCAGGATTTGCGAAGTTAGTCTTACCTTTATCCGAAAGAATGAGATTAACACCTAAAGGATTAAATACCTTGAATAATTTGGAAAAACAATCATTTTCTAACATTATAAAAATACTTGGTGAGCTAACAGAATTATCTCATCCTCAACCAACTTGTACACAGTATCAACTAGTCACGGACATCAGCAAATATGCAGTAGGTGCTGCCTTATATCAGGTCATAAATGGAAATCCAATACCAATAGGATTCTTCTCAAAGAAACTGACGACAACACAGACGAGATATTCCACTTTTGACCGTGAACTTTTAGCAGCATATTTGTCAGTGTTACATTTTCGCCACCTCATAGAAGGTCGTGAAGTATTACTTCTGACAGATCACAAACCAATATGCGGTGCATTCCACAGTCTAAAACCTGCCAAATCAGATAGACAACAAAGACAGCTAGCAATTATTACGGAATTCATTTCAGATATAGCCCATGTGAAGGGTAACCAAAATGTAGTTGCAGATTGTCTGTCTCGCCCAACATTTGCTGTACAAATAGATATATACGATCTGCCAGCACTGGCACATGCACAAAAATCAGACACCGAAATACAGTCCTTTCCAGATTTAAAGAAATTCACATTATCTGGAAAAGATCAATTTGTGTTATTGGATACATCAACGTCATACCCCAGACCTTTTGTACCGTGCACACTACGAAAATCTATCTTTGACAGCTTGCATGCAATATCACACCCTGGAATAAAATCATCTATCAAAATGATTAAGGCTACATTTTACTGGCCACATATGGATAAAACCATCAAAGAACTATGTGCATCATGCACATCTTGTCAACAAGCAAAAATATACAGACATACCAAATCGCCAGTACAAACGTTGGAAATACCATCATCAAGATTCCATACTGTACACATTGATATAATTGGACCACTACCACCAGCGAAATGCTCCAACAATCCTTACATCAATCCATGTCGGTATGTTTAAACATGTATAGATCGAACCAGTCGATGGATAGAAGCACAACCTATATCGGATATTACAGCAAAAACCGTAGCAGAAGCTTTTGTAAACACGTGGATTACGCGCTTTGGTGTTCCACTCCATGTCATATCAGACAAAGGCAAACAGTTTGAGAGCGAACTATTCCTTGAACTATCAAAAATTATTGGATTCTATAGGCTACGTACAACATCCTATCATCCACAGTGCAATGGACTTATAGAAAGAGCCCACAGAACCTTAAAAGCAGCTATTATGGCCCGAAAAGAATCTTGGATTTCAGCCCTACCCATAGTTCTCATGGGAATCGAAGTATGCCCAACTGCTCCAATTTTTCCCCTTTTTATGCGGTCACAGGTGCACAAATGTTATTGCCACAACTAATGATAAATACGGAAAATACAGAAACAGTTACACAAAATTTTACAAGAGAACTGCACAAAACTATGGCAAAGTTCGATCTGACAGACTTTTCAAACAGAGAAAAATCAACAAAAACATCATACGTACCAGATCAACTTCAAACTTGTGATAAAGTTTGGATTAGGATAGACCGCGTTCGAAAACCGCTAGAAGCACCCTATTCAGGTCCTTACATGGTACTCGAACGAACACCAAAATATTTCCTAATAGAAACTAACTCAAATACGCATACACAAGTTTCAATAGACCGTTTAAAACCTTACATTGAAAACAAACAAAAATGTACACAGAATGCAACTACCAATACAAATAAAAAGTCTGAAAGTTTACCTCCTGAAAAAGTGCAGGAACATAAAATGAAAACAAGAACTTCAGGTAGAACGGTTACATGGAAAAAGGATAACGAGTATATTTATTATTAAAAAACAAAAAAAAAAAAACCAACAAAAAAACAACAAAAAAACAAACAAACAAAACCAAACAAAAACTCCGTTTACTGGTAGGGGAGTATTGTAGTATCACCTCCCTTACTAAGGTCAGTAAATGGGCAGTCAATACTACCTTAACAGAAATCTTGGTCCTTACTTCCACCTCGGCCAAGGAATGCTATCCCAGAATCCATCGCCTCTCACTCTTCTCTCTTCCCTTCTCTCTCCTTTTCTCTCTCGCTCTCCCTCTACCTCTGGCCAATCAGTGGAGATAGTAGCAGTTGCCAAAGACGACCCAAAAACAGAAGAGGAGGCAGTTGCTGAAGAGATTCCAAACACTAAACACACGTGTTGACCGCCGGACATTTTCTAGCCAACACGTGGTGTTGTATACGAAGAATAAAATTCCTATTTTAAAGTTAATATTTGTACTTCTCATTTATTATCTCAAATAACATAACCCAAGTACATATATTACAAGCTTTTGCTATCAAACATTTATAATTCGATTCAATATTAATCATTAATTTGCACACAGGGAAGTCGATACAAATAATTACGATTTAACACTAATTAATCTTATCAACATTACTCAATCGTGTTGCACACAATTAAATGGTTCTAAGTATTGCTATGTATCATTAACAATTCAGTTAAACATCAGTCGTTTGTTTACAAACAGTTAAATAATCAAATAGTTATATTCCTAACAATTCAATTTAGTATAAGTGAACAAAGTTAGATAGTGCCAAGAATTGTTATGTATCACTAACAGTTCTATTTTAAACAATTCAATTTAGCTTAAGTCTGAGAATTAATCTTTTTTTGCGATAGACAACAACTAAGGCAGGCAGTAATTACTGGGGATACGGTTACAAACCTCAGCATTCCTATCCGAGGTCGCGGTTAATCACCTGAAGAAGGCCAGAGGTGAAATTTGGCCGAAACGTAGTGAAGAAGAAACAACACAAAAACTACCAAGATGAGGACGAAAAGTTTACAATAAATAAAAATTAATTCTCAGATCAAGAAGGCTCATCTCAAAATGATTCCAATTAAAGACACTTAGCTTAAGTCATTTGTTTGGTCAAAGTTTAAATGTCAGACAGTTCTATTTGACTCATAAATTGGACCCAATCAGGTGTTACCAATCCGGGCCGGAGTGGATCTGGGAGCGATGAGAATAAAGGGGTACTCCGCATTCCCCAAAGCTCCAACATTATTAAAGCCACACCATCAGATTGTTTATTGTCATATACAGGATACTCATAGTGAGAGGGTGCTTAACCCTGTGTAGAGATGCAGTCGCTGTATTCTACAGCACCAGTCGACTGGGCTGACAGAAGCTCTACCAAAATAAAAATGGATAATGAATGAAACTTTTTTCAAAATACGAGATGTGTTCAAAAAGTATCGAGACCGTAGCTCTATTTACCATTGTAGAAATGAGTAATGAATGAAACATTAATTTTCTTCAAAATGGTTCTCTTGGCATTCAGAACACTTCGTCCAGTCAGTTTTCTAATCGTCGAAGCACCACTAAAACTATTGATTTGATGTGGTATGAAGCTGTTTCATCGTATTTCTCCTAATGAACTCTTGGTCCTCAAATCTTAAGATGAATTTTCAGCTGGGAAAAAAATTGCTCAGAGCAGGGAGCTAGTGAGAATGGAAAGCGCGCACTTGTACAATTCTGTATTTCAGAAAAACAAAACAAAATGAAAAAAAAAAACAACAAAACAACAGTCGATGAAAAAGTATTGAGACTGCTGATCAAAATGTTCTGAGAATTGGCTGTAAATGGTTTAGACATCTAGGCTGATGTCTACACGTCTAGACACTATTGCTTTTTGCTTATTTATATAAGTTGCCAAGCTATTTATGCAACACTTCCACAACTGGCAAGATGTGATACAGATTTAATTTTTAAGCGGATTTAAGCTGGTTTGAATTCAGAGTTTTCCTTTACCTAAAATGGATGCCTTACCAGGATTAAAGAACAGTCTCCACTACTATTTCCTCAATGGGTAGTCCCCGTGGGTAAGTGGCAAAGCGAGTTCGATCACCAATCATGCTATGACATTCACTTTTGGAGTAATACTCTTGGAAAAAGTATTAATTCTCTTGTTTCCCCAGATATTGGTGTCTCATTGACCTAATAGGTTGAGTGTTCGCCAATGGTCCGGGAGACCTGGGTTCAATCCCAGGTCGAGTCATACCAAAGACTTTAGAAATGGTACTTGATACTTCCTTGCTTAACACTCGGCATTATAAGGTACATATCAAGGATAAAGTGGAGCAATCCAAGGAAAGGAGTAGCACCCTCCCCTACACCTAGGTTTTGTAGCTATTAAAAAGGGAGCCTTCCGCTCGCCCTCGACTACGGTCGCCAACTTTACTTACTTACTGTTCTACTAGAAGTGTGGTTTTGGTATTAAATAATCCATGAAAGAAACCAAACCAAACCAAACCAAAGTATTTAGTTCGATCTGGGAGGGAGAGAATAGATGGATTTATGTCTTTCCTAAAGTCATAGGGTTCGCTTTCATTGTTGAATGGTATATCAGTCTTCGTGTGTTATTTAATGTCACAGCTTTCCTTTTAGAAGAACAGAAGTGGTACTATTTAACCACTTGTTGTGGGGTGGGGAATAAGAGAGTTCCTGCCTTTCACAAGGATAAGTTTGAAAGTGAACGTTAGTGCGGTAGTCGGGCTCAAACTCGCTTATAACGACGTAACAATCCAGAACGTTAGCCACTACGCCAGGTACTCCCCATAAGGCATCATACCTTCGTTCAGGATGTGAACTCGGATCGACGATTCCATATCTTAAGATGATAACCGTTAGTCTAGGAGCACCTCTTTTTCTGATGTGCGTATATGTCTCCATTTATATAATTACTATTCTTCACCCCAAGAGCATTATACGTCACAAGATCAATTTTTTGCGGAGTTTATAAGGTTTGAATTCAGAGTTTTTTTTTCTCAGACTGGTTGCCATACCAAGGTTAAAGAGCTCAACCTGCTCTACTATTTACCTATAGCTGTAGGGAGTATAATTGGATTCATACCTTTAACCTGAGTATTAGTGCTAGGTGAAATGCAAGCACACATTTTTCATCATTAAAGGTTTTCGGGCTATTGTCTTCATCTTATATATATATCGAAAATAAAAATAAAGATCCTTAAAATAAGTATATTTTTGGTCCAGGCTTATATGACCTAAAAAGCTGGTTCCTAAAGGTCAGTTATGTGCGAGACAATCGTTTTTGATTTTAAAGGTCAGTTAAGTGCGAGACAACATTTTTGGATTTTAAAGGTTTGCAAATTTATTCAGTTTTTCGGTTGTCACCTGAAACTTCATCGATCATAATGATGAAACGGGTCAATTCGTAAAATATATTTTTCAAGTCCTTATCTTGATGGTCAATGTCAAAAGGGAGATTTAATTTTGCTCCACCCTAAATAAAAGTGAGTTGGGCATGCCTCATCCAGTCAGGTGAGGCTGAGAATTTTTCTGTTCAACCCCATTGCTCTAAACCTGTTCCCATTTGTAAAATCATCTAAAAAGGGTTTTCCCTATACCTGTAAGATATAATCCTGAACTAGGATTGACTGACCAATGGGAATATGACTCCTAATTGTCTCTTATTGAAAAACCAATAAGAAATCATTTTTAGTCCAGATATTGATCTATAAAAAATGGGATAATTAAACGAATCCTCAGAGAGGATAAGAAAAATGGACCAAGAAGAAACTCAAGACTGCCAAAGAAGCATCTCTTCCATTCTAGACTCGAAGTACTGCGAAAAACCTTCAGATGTTACAAAATTTCAAAGTTCCAGACTTTAGAGACGTTAGTGTTACTCTAACCGCACCTCATCGTTACTCTTCCTCTCTCGGTATTCTTTCTTCTTCTGTTTGCTAGGAAGGCAAACATCGTTTGTTTGCTTTTTCAATAAAAAACGAATTTTTGTTGTTGTTAAACCACAGGTTTTCTCTATTCTTTGAGTTGCTAGACAATCTAGCCACTCATATTACCTGAAGAAAATCCGGCTGAATTGTGTCACTACCCCCCGCTCCGTGAATCTTTCAAACACAACGTGGGCACAGAAGGATTTGACAAAGCAAACAGCCGGAAGCTAATGTGGTAGTCACGAACACAATAGCCACAACAAGTACTGTGACTAGTAGTCACACCATATTGGGCTCCGTGACTAGCATAGGACCACATAATAATGAAAAAAATTGGTGGGAAAAACTTTTCATCCAATGGAAGATTGGTTAGTTGGGTCTTATGGAATATCAACCATCGTAGGTCTTTTAATGCCAAATCCTCTTAATACATTTGTTAAATATGTATGATTTGGAAACATTTTGTAGGTAACATTTTTGAACGAGCCAAAGCTCATATCTTTTTACACAGTTAAATGGTTTCAAGTATTAATAGCTAATCTGTCTAAAGTTTTGAGATGATGGTTGATGTGTATTATTTTGATTGTGATTTTTCCGACTGTTGTCCTCCTTCTTATTTTGGTAAGTTAAAACATCGCTGTATACTCTGGCCTTCCTCAGGTATCCTTTGTTTATCTGGCTATAGAAATGATTCAACCAGGGAAATCATTTTTAGTTTGACTGTTGAACAAAGAAGGCGTTCAAAAACTATGAAAATCTCATTCAAATACTGACGTCATTGTTTTTCACGCCTAGCAATCCGAGAAGCATGACGATCAACAGATAAACTTTAAAAATGATTTCCTTGGTTGAATCATTTCTCTGCCCAGATAAAAAAGGGACACCTGAGGAAGACCGGAGGATACAGCGGCAGAAACGTTGCGTTTCAACTTACCACAATGAAGATCAGAACAACAGTCCGAAAAATCACGAACAAAATAATATTACTATCTAATACTAATGATTCCATTTAATATTGATAATTGTTTGCACACAGTTAAAGGGTTTCAATTATTGTTATGTAACACAAATAATTGAATTTAGCATCAGTCATTTGTTTGTAAAATGGTTATAAACATGATTTGTAAGTTAACAGTTTGTAAATAATTCTATTTTAAAAAAGCTTGTGTTAATTTGTTCGTACACAATTAAGTATTGCTATTATTTGCACACAGTTGAATGGTTTGAAATCTTTTCACTTAACACTAATAATTCTATTCAACAGAATTTATTCATTTGCCAAGCTTTCTTATGTAACTGTAACTATTTAATTAAAGGGTTACTTGTTTGTAGACAGTTAAATGAGATGGTTTAGTGTCATTTTTAGAACACTCATTGTGGACAGAAGAGGGTTTTCCTCTTCAGAGATTGAGTCGGGGTGTTCCTCAGCTCCAAACGACTAGGCACTCAAGTGAAAATATTTTCCATGCAATTATCAAAACAAAAAGTATTGAGAAGTTAAGATAAATTCACGTTTTAATGAACGTTCGTTTTTCACCTTCATGAATTATTCATTGCCTATGTATCTCCGATGAAAGCCGAAATCTATTTACGGTTTTGCATTTAACCATTTTCACATTGACTAACAGATTTTGTCGGCACTTAACATATATTTTGAATTGAACTTAAACATCAGCAGGTTTTCACTTAGTGCATTTATTTAACGACATATCAACTGTGGTGAAATTTGATTCATTTTCAAATCTTTGATTAACGTCATAACTATAGATTCACTGAATTTTTTTAGAATTTGACTTTTTTATTTTTCAATACTCATTTGTTTGCACACATTTATATGATATCAAGTGTTCCTATCTTATACAAATAATTTACACACAATTGTTTAAAGTATTCTCGTCTAATACTAATAATTCATGCCCAAGTTTATGGTTTCGTGTAACTATTTTTATTTAACATTCATATGTGGTGCCTTCAATATGTTTCCAGACTTTTTGGTACAGGTATCTAAAATTGTCGTAGACTCTTGAAAATTCACTATGTTATTGCTATACATTTTATGAGACGACTGATCAATTTTTATGATTTCAGCTTCAAAGAAACATCTACAGCAGGAATTAGAATACACCCTACTAAAGCCTGATTGTCACAGATGGTGAATTTCAAAAATGCAATCTGGACATAAGGACACTTTAGAAGAATGATATGCAATAAAATTCTGTTTTAAACTTGGAAAAAATGCCACAGAAGCGTATGGAATGCTTCAGACTGCTTTTCGACCATCTTGCATGAATCGAGCATCAGTTTTTGAGTGGCATAAAAGATTCAAGGAAGGCAGGGAGTCTGTGAAGGATGATGAGAGGCGTGGGAGGAGTAAGGAAGTCAATACACCAGAGATGATCGACCAAAGGGTTAGGGTTACTATGCTGAGGTTTTAAGGGAGTTCAGGAAGAGATTCCGTCGGAAGAGGCCAGCACTTTTCAAATCGGGTCAGTGGCATTTCCACCAGGACAATGAACCAGTCCACAACTCCATCCTTGTCACAGACTATTTGACCAATATGGGCATCAAGACAGTTCGTCACCCTCCCTATAGTCCAGACCTTGCTCCCTGTGACTTCTGGTTATTCCCTATGCTCAGAGGCTGTCGTATTTAGACAATGGAGGAGATGAAAGAGGCTGTGACGAAGGCCATTTACACGCTCACGCAAGAGGACTTCCATGGGGTCTTCCAGAAGTTGTTGGAACAGTACAACAAGTGCATTGCAGCCGGAGGAGATTACTTCGAAGGGGACTAGAGTTTCATGTGTGTACTATCAATAAAAGTGCCCATACGAAAAAAGTCTGAAAATTTATTTAATGATCCTCGTATGTCTACATATATCTATATGGTTTCAAGAATTCTTGACACTTCTGCAGAAGTGCAGTCAGCGTATTTTAGAGCTTCAGCTGGCAAGGCTCGACCAGTATTAGTCGATAGATAGACATAAACAAACTACGATAACTAGAGACGAGAGAGAGAGAGAGAGAGAGAGAGAGAGAGAGAGAGAGAGAGAGAGAGAGAGAAGGAGTGATTTTTGTTTAGTGGTATATCAACCGACCAGCAAAAATCTAGATACATCAGCTCTTTGCAGACGCTGGGTGCCGTTTTTAGGACCTGCCAAGAGTGAGGGACGATAAGGGTGGGTGGTAAGTGAGAGGGAACTCTGTACTATCAACATGACGATGATGATAATGATATGTTTGATTGTTTCTGGATTCTCCTGGTTCCATTGGATTTTCACTGCCCTGTCGGCTCGAACTGTAGAATACACCGACTGTACTTCTGCAGAGGAGTAAGAACCCTGCCTCCCCCACCTACGAGGGTCCGAGGTATGACACTAAGCTGCGTCTAATAAATCTCCATTGTTCCATTTTGACCCGGATTGGTAGTCCCTTATAGTATCCTAAATATGGATCAAATATTAGTATCCTAAATATGGATCAAATGTTAGGATCCTAAATATGGATCAAATATAACGGTTCATTCATTTACTTAGGATTTTCATTTATTACTTGAAACCATTTAGCTGGGGGTGTCCTCGTGGTCTAATGGTTAAAGCCGCTGCACTGCAGAATCGTAGTAGGTGAGTTCGAACTCCAGTTGTACTATTACGTTCACTTTCGGACAAATACTCTTGGGAAAGGTATGAAGTCCCTTATTCTCCCTAACTGTTCATCTCGAAGGAAGACTTGGGCATCAAATAACCTAGAAAGGTTGATATGCCGTTAAACAAAGAAACCAAACCAAGCCAAACCAAATCATTGCAAATTATTTATATTACTTGGGAACATTTGATAAAGAGACAGCCCTGTTAGTTGGGGGCTGTAGAATATGTTGTTGCACATCTACAGAGGACTCATCTCGAAACGAATGTCCTGTTTTGACTCTAAACTGCTTCTGATAGTGGAGCTCCAGCCCAGGAGCTTTGGGGAATATGGAGTGCCTCTTCATTGCCATTACTCCCTGGTCCACTTTGACTCGGAGTTGTAGTACTTGTTAAGGTCCCAACTATAGGTCAAATAGAATTACTTAATTATTTATGATACTGGAAACTATGTAATTGTAGCAAATAGTACTATTGATGTTAGATAGCAATACTTGAAACTAATTGTGTGCCAATAAAACTATTAGTGTTAGCAATACTTTAAACCATTTACCTTTGTATCAACCAAAGAGTCTTAACTCTTCTAAAAGTTGTTTCCTATTAACTATTCGTTTAAAAATGATATATATCTAATGTATATATATAAACAGAATTTGCCATTAAATAACCAACAAGAGTTGATATGTCGTTTAACACAATCAACCAACCAACCCACCATTTTGATAAATAGAATTACTAATATTAAATAGCAATTGTTGAAATCATTTATCTGTGTGCAAACAAATGATTCATATTAAATGATAAAAATAGTGTTTGATAGCAATACAGGAAACCCTTTAACTATATGCAAACAAAATTAGTTCTAACAACTCGTTTGAAAATAAATTTACCTTCTAACTATTGACTTACAAATCAACCAACCAACCAACCAATATTGTTTTTGAATTACACTTTTTCAAATATTTTTCTTGCACAGTTATATGATATAAAATATTCCTATATAATAGAAAATAATATTTTCTTGTTCTTTTTCACGAGTACCCATTGTGCCTGATAAAAGACGTTTAATCAATACCACTGGATTGCGATACTGAAGCGTTGTTTGAGTCTCAGGGTCTAACTTTACTAACAAATAAACTTTTTTTTATTGGATGGAGAGAGAGAGAGAGAGAGAGAGAGAGAGAGAGAGAGAGAGAGCAATCTACTTTGTTATTATTTGTGGGCATCTCGGGTAATGTAATGGTTAGCAAACCTGCAAGAGTTAATTCGAGTCTCATTTGGTACCCCATCCATTTGGCCTTGTGCCACATCTAAGCAAAAATGCTTAGTAAATTATTATTTTGTTATTATTTATGAAACATCTAGAATGTATTAGAATTTATCATGTCACACAGATCTTTGTCTGTATAATTTGATAATATTGTTTCGCGTGAATATATTTATATCTCTTTGATAGTTTAACAAATACCTTCTTTTACTTTAGGTGATTTTTTTCTTTTTGTAAATAACGTGTTTTAATAATTATATTAGTAAAATTAATTGTAAATTAATTTGGAAACACCTGTTACAAACACGCATTGTTTTAAGAATAGTATATGAATGACCTCTAGTTCTTTCAGCGGTGTATATATATATAGAGAGAGAGAGAAAGAGAGAGAGAGAGTGAGAGAGAGTATTTCAAACAAATGATTCATACCCTGTTACTGTGGTCTTGTTCCAAAGTCAGGTAAACTTGATAAAATCAGATGTGGAGCCAGCCACCTAGCGATTGTTAATAAGTTATGCATTCAAATATTTGCAAAAAGAGCTCCATGATAAAAACATCTGCGCATATATATATATGATCGGTTTGTAGGTTTAACGGTGTTTCAACCCTTGCTGAGTTATTTAATGCCAAAGTTTGCCTTTATTTTTGCAATTGGTTTTATAGTTTCTTAATTAAAAAATAATAATTCTTAACATACGATTACATTTTATAGTATGAATCCATCTATTCTATTTCATCAGCAATAAATAAATAGGACAATAAACTGCGTTCTTTAGCCTAGGTTGGCAATAGTCTAAGAGAAAGAAAACCCTGAAAAACTAGTTGTTTCTCTCACTGTCACTGGTCACATGGATTGGTCTTGAAGGAGCCACTCACGTAGCACGTTTGGGGTTGGAGGAGCCAGTGGAGTGCATCTCTCTTCAGGCCTACAACTGGTTTGAATTGAAACAAAATGTGTGGGCTGTCACTTGTCTTATGTTTGCATTTACCCAACCTTCTGCCACGGGCAGGATATGACATGAGGTCAATTATTAAGCGCGTCTTGCCAGTGAATTCAGAATTTTCCTTTTCCTTGACAGGTTGTCATACTAAGGCTAAAGAGCCAAGTCTTTTTTGCTATTTACCCTTATATGGAGTTTTTACAGCTGGATTGATACATTTTGCAAGTGTATTAGCGCTACGTATAAACCAAACAGCCTCATCTAGAACTTTTCCTATGATCAGAACGGCACTATTCCGCTTGAAAATGAACCCTGTATTGTAACTTGATCATGCTGAAGTAATTGGCTAAATACATATACCTTTATTGAAATTTTAAGATTTAAAAAATTCTATAAAGCTTCAGTCTTAATACATCCTACATGCAATGGAAGTCTCATACATTATTAGAATCCTTTAAAGTTTGGTGTGATAAAGCAATGAAAGTCTCTCTATCCATACGAATAGCATGGGACAATACCAAAGGGAATCTAAGTATGGATTAATGTGTATTTAGTGATGAGCTTGTGTGTTTTCTATCCTTGTATTGTGCTTGAAAGGTTATTTACTTTGCTTCCGTGAAAGAGACAAACGATATTACTGGGACAAAGAAAGCAGGCGTAGCGTAACGATTATCATCTTGAGAAATGGAATCGGTGACCTGATTTCACATTCTGGACGATGCTCTTTGTGTTCCACTTCGCGCTAATTCCTTTGGGGAAGCCATGTATGAATCTTTCCTTCCCCCGCAAGCTATGGGTAAATAGCAGGGCATTCTTTAGACTTATTAATGTAAACAGTCTATGAGAAGGAAAACACGAAATTCAAACCAGCAATACCCTACCTAAAAATTGACTTAGCGTCATACTCTACGCGAGGTGGAGGGGCTGGCTAAATAAGGTCAAAGAAATCGACAAGGAAGAATTAACTGATAGGAGATATCATTTAAGCATGGATAGCAGAATTGAAAAATCTACCCAAGTATATTTAATAAACGCTTTTTGTTCAAATCATGAGATATTCAATGAATATGACAAACAACGGAAGAAGTTTAGAGTTGGTTAGTCATTTGATATTTTGCTTGCTTTGTTAGTTGCTTTATAAAGTATCAACACTTGTCAAATAAACCTTAAAGGCAGTCTTTTTCTCATTCAATTATATGTTTAAAGATCTAATCATAATATTCATTTGTAAACAATTTTGCCTTAATGTAACTATTCTTAAAACAAATAATTTACAATCAATTGTATGTCTTCAAGTATGTTTATGAGTCACCGTGGTATAGTGGCTAGCGTGCTTGACTAAGACATCGAAGAGAGTTCTATCTCCAGTCATGCTATTACGTTCACTCTCGGACTTACACGCTTGGGAAATGTATGATATCCTTTAACCTCCTCCCAGCAAGAAGTTAAATAGTACCACGAATGACCTTCCAAAAAGATAACTTTAGCATTAACACACAGAGATTGATAGGTCATTAAATAATCAAATCAAATGCTGAAGTTTTGTTACTAAAAATTCGCAAACAAGTATATGGGTTCAGGTACTTTAAGCAATTTTATGGTTTCAGGTACTTCAAAAAATTATATGGTTTTAAGTACTTCAAGCAATTATGTGGTTTGAAGTACTTAAAGCAATTACATTGTTTTAAGTACTTCAAGCAGTTATATAGCTTTAAGTACTTCAAGCAAATATATGGTTTTAAGTACTTCAAGCAATTATATGGTTTTAAGTATTTCAAGCAATAATATAGTTTTAAGTACTTCAAGCAATAATATAGTTTTAAGTACTTCAAGCAAATATATGGTTTTAAGTACTTTAAGCAATTATATAGTTTTAAGTACTTCAAGCAATTATATGGTTTTAAGTACCTCAAGCAATTATTAGGTTTCAAGTTATAAATGATCAAAATCCTTTGTAAACAATTATAGCGTCAAGTAACTTTTCTTAATGCAAATATTTTTACAGACTGTTATGTCTTCAAATGACTTCTTATTTGATAAGAAATTATAAACAATCATGTATTTTCAAATAACTATTCTTATAATTGATATGTTAATAATTAATAAGTTTTTTTAAACAATTTTTTGTAGTTATTCTTATGTAATAAATATATGTTGTATCCTACACGTATACGTAGGCAAATACACTGGTACATACAAATGCAAAACACGGGCGGACACCGTTGTGCAGATACGAACAGTTTTATTAACAAGTGAGTTCGGTTCTTCGACACGAGGAGAGAGACACAATTCTTACTATGCTGACCATACTATCTAACCCCAGAAATATGCAGCGCATCCAGTGATGTTTAATATCTCTGTCGGTAGAGATCCGAAAAACTCAACTACATCTTCAACTCTCCACTGTATGGCAGAAACTCAAATATCTGCCAGTATGGTCCAATGTCAACCTTCAATTTCGTGATTTTTAAAAACCTCAAATTCTCAGCTCTTCTGGGCATGACGTCATCCGCACACCAGCCCCATAGTAAACATTATCTTAGTGTGTTAAATCCATACATTTTTCCATAGGTATTACTTATGTGTGTATGTAAAGTTAATACTGAATTCAGAATTACCTTACTGACTTTTGGGATCTGAGTTTGATTTTTTGACTAGAAGCTCTAGTTTCTCCATTGTATATTTTCTTTCTCGATTTCCTATGTGATCATTGTTATTCAGTAAAAGTTATCCAAAGACGTTTCATGTCTCAGTCTCGCTAGTATAACAGAAGAGGTCAGCCATAGACTAAGTCCACCCTCCACCTCCTATGATACGAAGTTTTAATAGCTGATGGCTAGGCAGCTTCTGACCGCCATTGAAAACGAAGATACCAGACGATAATGCATTATTCTACACTAAGAATTTCTTTTCTCATCTTACAGCAAGAAAGGTGACGTTGAAACAGATCGCCTGCACATTTAGATAAAATTGCTTTAATGCGAATAATCCAGATTAAAATAACTTTGGGTTTTTTTGTGTGTGCGTTACAATTCCATATGCACAAAGTATAATTGAATGAACGCTACTCTCACTGCAACTGAGATATAATCTCCTGCCATTTCAGTTCAGCAGAGGAGCAAAATGTATAAATGGTTAGAGGTTGAATGATATCAAGAGTGTTCGATTTAATCAGGCAAACAGAGCCGTTGAACGATACGGTTGAAGACAGGTTCAAGTAACCAGAGGTTGATTTGTGATAATCAAAAGTATACGAATATGTTCACTGGAAAAATGTAGTGTCTAATTCAAGCAGAAAATGGATCATTACAACCTATATTATAACACTATACGGATGCTGATCTGTGCGAATAGATTACCACATTTTAACATTATATTGGCAAAGATGTGAGCGAAAAACTTATTGTAGTGCTATATTGGCAAGTATCTCTATGAATAGCTTACTACATTATAATATTGGCAAATACCTGAGTGAATAACTTACTATATTGTAACCCTATATTGAAAAATATATAAATGAGTAGATTACTAAATGGTAATTCTATATTAGAAAAAGATCGGTGTGAACAGATAATTTCATCCCTACATTACATTTGCAAAGTTTGTGCAAATAGCTGACTCGATTATGACACGATTGGTAAATATCTGAGCGAATTGCTTACCACATTATAACACTATATTGGCAAAGATGTGTGCAAATAGCTGACTCAATCATTAGTCTATATTGACAAATATCTGTGAGAATAGTTGACTCGATTATAAAACTACATTGGCAAAGATTTATGGGAATAACTGACTCAATTATAACACTATATGGGCAAATATCTGTCCAATTAGCTTACCACATTTTAACGGTATATTGGCAAAATTTATGCGAATAGCTGACTCGTTTATAACACTTTAATTGAAAATATCTTTACAAATAGCTTAGTAATCATCCCTTTATGGTTGGCATTTTCTAAGTACACATGACCTTGGCACAAGAACACGAGTAAAACAAGAGTAAAGGATACTTGTTAGACTTACACCGATAATATATATACCACTTACAAAACTAAAAGTTATATATGTATATATATATATAGGTAGATAGATAGATAGATTGATGGATAACTCTGCGTTTTTGTAAAGCCTGTTTCCAAATTAATTAAAAATTAATAAACCTACTATAGTTATTCAAATGCGAAATTTAAAAAAAGGCTAATTCTTTTGCTAAAGTAACCAGAAGTATTTTGTTAAACTATCAAAGGGATTCAAACATATTCCCTAGAAACAGATGTCCTACATAATAGACTTCAATAGCCAAAAGTCTGAGTAAATAATTTTCTACATACCATACAATCAAAAATTTGTGAAAATAGTTTACTATATTATAACACTATATTGGCAAAGATCTTTGCGAATAGAATACTATAATATATGGTTGGACCACCTAACGAAACCCTTAGAGAAAAAGCTAGATAGAAACTACACAAGAATGCTACGTGCTGTTTTGGACAAATCCTGGAAACAGCACCCGACAAAAGAGCAGCTGTACGGTGCCTTACTTTCCATCTCACAAAATATCCAAGAAAGACAAAAAATACTTGCTTGGCATTGCTGAAGAAGCAGGGAATAATTTATAAGCGAGGATCACCAGTGGACTCCTACACATGGTCACACCAGTGTTGGCCGACCAGCAAGGACATACGTACATCAGCCTTGTGCAAATACTTGATACGGTTTAGAGGACCTGCGAGGAGCGATGGCCACTAGAGCCGAATGGCGCAGAAAAACCTTGGTAATCTGTGCTTGCAGGATGACTTCATGTTGAGTATATTGGCAAATATATGTATGAATAACTTTCTACATTCTAGCAATATACTGACGAAGATCTACGCCAATGTCTTACAACATTTGTTACATATTGACCCTCGACCGGGCCGTCAATCAAGAGATGCACATGTGTAAATAAGTGGAAGCAGGTGGACGACAAACAAAAATATAACCAGGACACAGACAGCTGGAGTCAGTTGGAGATAGGATGCCAGCGGAGTGAGAACCAGCTCCAGACAGAGGGCTTGGGCCCTCAGTGACCCACGGTTGATCAGCCCAGCCAGAATGCTAGGGTCAGTAGAACTGCTGCTATGGTCAGTAGAAATTGGGGTCAATATGTGGCAGTCTGTCCCCGTCTCCAGCTCATCTCTCACACACAACCATTCATCAACCCTTTCGAGAATAAAGAGTGAGAGATTATATTTTTATAAAGAAGTGTGTTCGTTCGTATATAGAAGATGGTCATTATTGTTGACTATGTTTCCGCATATATTATGTATATGTATACGTGAAGTTGTATTATGAGTATACAACAACACATTGTAACTCTACACTGGCAAATATATGCGCAAATAGCAGGTGATATTATTACACTAGATTGGCAAAGATCTGTGAGAATAGCTTACTATTATTATAAGACTATATTGGCAAAGAGTTTTTTTTTTTAATAGTTTTCTACATTATCACACAATACAAGCGAAAGTCTGTACAATATCGACAAAGATATGTGTGAATAGCTTATCAACTATCTGATATTTATCAAGCTCACGTGACTTAAGTACAAGTCCACAAAAATGGAACAAGAGTGCGAAGGTTTTGTTAGAATTATACTGATAATATATGTGACTAAAAAGACTAATGATCATATATATATATATATATATATATATATATGACTGATATATAACTGCATGTATTTATGATGGGTAATCCAAGACTGATTTCAAATTAATCATCGAAATGTAATTATTAAAATACACAATCAAAAAAGTGCTTTTTATCATAAAGGGTTTTCGGACTATTGTCTTCATCTTTATTTCCACAACGTTTCGGCCGATATGTCCTCTGTACTTCTTCAGCCGTTTGTCGAACTCGGGAACCTCGAATTACGTTCTTTATTGAATCCACGGCGGTCGCCTGTTCTGATTACGTTAGCCATAACCGGGTACAAGTGTTAAGTATTCTTGTATTGTCACTCGCCTGCAGTCAGGATTGAAACTGCAACCTCCAGATTATTGTCTCCTTAGCAGCTTAGGAAACCTACGCATATTACCGTTATGCTATGTGTCCAGCAGTTCAGAGTGAATTTTTGGGACTTATAAACTTAATTTTCTGACTTGACTAGGATTACTACTATTATGTATGAATTTTTACCTGTGCTCATATTCTGATTTTTTTTCATCTAGCCTTTTTAATTATCAGTTCCCATATTGTATTCAGCTCTACACTTGGTCTACTTAGCAGGTCATTGTAGCACAACATATGTGCTGATTTCTTAAGACGTCTAATCCTCCAATGTTCAGCCCTATCAATCATTTGGTTCCCTGAGCTTCTAAAGAGACAATCATCTGGTGGTTGCAAGTTCAATCCTGACTGCAGGCGAGTAACCATACAGGAATACTTAGTGGCTGTACCCCGTTATAGCTAACGGAATCAGAACAGGTGACCCCCGTGGATTCAATAAAGGGCGTAGTTCGAAGTTTCTTGAAGGTTCCCGAGTTCAACAAACACCTGAAGTAGGCCGGAGGACATATCGGCCGAAACATTGTGGAAATAATAATAAAGACGAATACAATAGTCCGAAAACTCTTAATGATAAAAACCAACAAGCTTCGTCTCAGAAATTTAGACAACTAATAAAAAAGAGCTAATGAACATATCTTCTTCCGGCATCTTTGACTCTGTTCTATCCCAGTGGTGGTGTGTGTGGGGTGCTCGAACCACCCCTATTGTCTGTTGTGTGTCTCTATAACCATCACGTTGGAGTTGTGTTTTTGCTCGTTTGCCTCCAGTGTAGGACACGCTTTTTACTCAGCAACTGCAGTACTAGTGATTTTACGATGTCATCTGAACTTTCTTGTTCTACACCAGACAACATTAGGAGCATTTCCCGCTCATCCTCCACAATCCGGCCACCCATGCTGTCTCTTCAACGACATCGTGCCCACAGTATAAACTGTCATTCTTAACTGTCAATCAAGAGAGAGAATTTCTTTATAGGATAATTCTAATTCCATATTCTTGTGCTTGTCTTGGCTTTTGAAAAAACATATATCTGCTGAGACAATTCTAATTGGAATAAAAGTAACAATTTTAATTGGAATAAAAGCAACAGATGATTTTCATGGCATGCTAATCCATGTTGAGTTATTTTATGCCGAAGTCAGTTTAAAAATTTATAGTATCCAATTTTATACGGTACAAAAATTTACCTTCACAGCCATTTTAAACAGAAAGACATCTCATAGTTGTGATATCAATGTTTCAAGAGCCAATGTAATTCAAAATCATTTTAAACAATACCTAAAACAGATTTATTTGATCGATATATGGGACCCAAAGAGTAACTTCCCTTCTTGGTCGGAAGAGTCCCCTTGACGTTGTGGCTAATGCGCTGGACTGTAACGTCGTAATAAACAAGTTCAAAATCTAGTCAGGCAATAACGTTCACATTCTAACTAATAAACAAGCGAGGGATGAACCCCCTTATTCCCACCCCTCGGCTATGGGTTAAATAGTACCACTGCAGCTTTTCTACAAGCATGGGTTTGGCATTAAATAACCCATGAAGGTTGATATGCTATCAAACAAAGAAACCAAACCAAACCAAACCATGCCTTGTCAGAGTGGATCTGGGAGTTATGGTAACAAAGAAGTGAATCCTCACTTCCCAGAACTCCGATGGGATGTATTTTAGTATCATACACAAGACACCAAAAATAATAAAAATCGTAGAGACTATTGTACTTATAATATCGAAAACGTTCTAAGTGAATAGCTGCCTAACGAAAGCTGTATGGGTAGTCCTTGTGGTGTTATGGTGACCGAGCTAGACTGCGACATAGTAGTAAACTAGTTCGAACTCCACTTCCGGATTAATAACCTTTGTAAAAGTATTAATCCCCACATCACATCAGCTTTAAAGAGTATCACAACTATTCTTCTACGCGGATAGTTTTGGCATTAAATAACCCATGCAGGTTGATCTACCATTAAACAAAGGAACAAAACGAAATCAAAGCAACGCTGTCGGTATTAAACAAGCCTACTTGTGGGGCAAGACTCACTTATTCAGAATCTTCTTATAACAGTGCATGTTCGTAACAGGTGTTTCAAAATTAATTTGGAATTAATTGTCTCGAATGTAATCATTAAAAAAAACATTTTAAACAAATTAATTCTTTTGCTCATCCAACCATTTAAAAATTATTAAATCCCAGTAATAAACAACATATTTAATTGCACGTCACCTCTTCAGAAAATTTGTTAGAAATTATTCAAGCATTCATTGTTTAAAAATTCATTATCTTTTAGTCTGACCTTCCTGCTTAACATTTTCGAGACCATAAAAAAGAATCCCCCCAACCCGCAAAACAGCAGCAGCAGCAGCCAAACAATTAAACAAACACACATCAGTGGTAACTATTCATAAACACATTTCTGAATGTTCAAATTGTTAGGTTTTAAAGTTCGAGTTTCATTCACCCTTTAAGCCCTTCGAAATAATCTCCTCCGGTTGCAATGCACTTGTTCTACCGTTCCAACAACTTCTGCAAGCCTCCATGGAAGTCCTCTTGTGTGAGCATGTCAATGACCTTTGTCACAGCCTCTTTCATCTCCTCCATTGTCTTATAATGATAGCCTCTAAGCTTAGGGAATAACCAAAAGTCACTGGGAGCAACGTCTGGACTATAGGGAGGCTGAGGAACTGTCTTGATGCCAATCTTGGTCAAATAGTCTGTGACAAGGATGGAGTTGTGGACTGGTGCATTGTCCGGGTGGAAATGCCACTGACTCGGTTTGAAGAGTGCTGGCTTCTTCCGACGGAATCTCTTCTTGAACTCCCATAAAACCTCAACATAGTAACCCTAACCCTAACCCTTTTCCCAATCAACTCTGGTGTATTGACTTCCTTACTCCTCCCATACCTCTCATCATCCCTCACAGACTCCCTGCCTTCCTTCCTTGAATCTCTTATGCCACTCAAAAACTGATGCTCGATTCATGCAAGATGATCGAAAAGCATTCTGAAGCATTCCGTACGTTTCTGTGGCATTTTTTCAAGTTTAAAACAGAATTTTATTGCATATCGTTCTTTTAAAGTATTAGATTGCATTTTTGAAATTCACCTGCTGTGACAATCAGGCTTTAGTAGGGTGTATTCCAATTCCTACTGTGGTTGTTCCATTAAACCTGAAATCATAAGAATTGGTCAGTCATCTCATAAGGTGTATAACAATAACATACTGAATTTTCAAGAGTCTATAATAATTTTAAATGCCCATACGAAAAAAGTCTGGAAACTTATCGTATGCCCCTCGTATTTATAAAGCTTTGGTTTTGAAATTAAGACTGGTGTGATAGAAGTATATGCAAATGAAGACGGAAGGCTGAAACCGGTCGGATTTAACAATTTCATGTATGCAACATACATATACTTCCTTCTCCGACGTTTGTCTACTCTTTGATTCATTACTCGTATTTTAAATTCCAATCATACTATTTCGATCATTTCAAACTTGAAATAGTTATGGAACCCTTATGTATAGTACTGTTTAGAATGAAGTGTAACAAAATGAGGCATATAAGTATATAAAAAAATAAAATATTTTTCATTTTTTGTTTATAGACATAGATTCACTCTCCTAAATGACCTGATCATTTACAGGGTACGACAGAAATATCTAGCATATTTTAAACTGCCACCAGTGTGTTGAAAGTGGACTTAAGCAAGTGGAAATGGTAGTACAATCAAGCTAACGTTCACTCATTCTTTTTTCTCATATGATCAGTTTCAATCAGAGCTTGGACCAGTGAACCAGATGTATTTACTGTTGGAACGTTTTTTCAAGTCTGGTGAATCTGTAATTGCTACTTAAAAAAAAGTTTTTACAGCCAACTGACGGTTTGCACCGGTCCAAGCTATGATCGTAACTGATAGAAATGAAAAAAAAACATAAGACATTAGCTAGATGAAACTATCAATACCACTTGCTTAAGTTCATAAGCACCTCACAAGTGACAGTTTAAAATGTAGGAAGTATGTTTGTCTCACCCTGTATTTTTTGTCCCAAATATTTGAACATGTAATTTGCAATTAACCTTAAGGTCAACCTCTGCCTTTACGGAGACGTTAATCAGAATTTTATTTGCTTATGATAACCACAAACTATATTGACTATAGTCAGTCCTTGTTCATTCAAAATTCAAACTTTTATTATATATGTTTTTTTTTTTAAGACACTTGTAATATTAGCTAAAATAGGTTGCTGATTCTAATATTTATTATGGAGTGAAGGATTCTTCTCATTAGCATTTCCTATCTATTTGATGTTCCCTTTTTTTATGCCGCTTGGGATGGCGATGACGTTGAGCCAGATGGCTGATGAGCAGAGGATACATCTTTGTCAGAGAACATTAGCGTGTTGTAATACTTTTCTAGATCGAGTTGCATTTTTCTTTCGTCATTAAACATTCAAATACCCCAATTCTAGTAAACAAAAACACTGTTCCTCTGTGTGTGAATACACACAGAGGAACAGCGTTTTTGAATTAGACCACAATAAACACCTTTGGAGAACTTTCCTTGCCGCATAGTTCTTTTTAGGAAAGAAACTCAGCACCCACCGCCAAGTAATCAAGTGTCTGAGGATCGGACACGAAATATCCATAAATTAGAATAGTTACTGCTAAGAAGTCTGTGAAATTTGGCCGAAAGATTAGGAAGTACTGAAAAATGGAAGTCTCGAGAAAGTAACTGAAATTGATGAGAACAATTTCGGTTAGACCAAACAAAATGGCGGAGGTCAGGTCAGACGACGAGAGTGGATGTTTGATTATTGACTCAGTCAACCTGTCTGTCGGAACCAACTCTCTATTTAGTATTCGCTAAATATAGTAATATTTATGCTGATAGCTGTTATTCGTTTCTCTATTGAGAAAAGCAGAGCGTGTAGTAATTTATATTTTCACATATTGTCATTTTACAAGTATCTTACTCATCAGCCAACGAAATACCCTCACTCAGCTATTCTTAAAGCGTGTGTTTGTGGATTTAACTGACAGTGGGAGTTATTTAACATCCATGCATATCGTTCATCAATCTCAACCAAGATCATACCGAATAAAAACCTTGGCTGAAGGCATAAAACTGGAGTCTTTGACTGGAGGCAGGCACGTAATTGCTTAAGTAGCTACTAACCTACAATTATTGAATTTTTGCAAAATCCAATTATTAGCAACTACACATACTTCAATGAAGCAATGGGAGCACGCTTAACGTAACGGTTATCGACATCAAAAATGAAATCGGCGAACCGAGTTCAAATTCTGGACGAGTCTTTTGTGTTTCGCTTCGCGATGATGCCCTTCGAAAAGCATGACTCCATTTAGTGTTCTACCTTTAGTTAAGTGTTAATAGTAGGACAGACTGGATCCTTTAGTTTAGCAGAAGGAAAACTCTGAATTTTAACAAGTTGGACTCCGCTTAAAATTTGACCTTGTGTCATATCGTTTTTATGGCGTAGGATTTGAGTAAATATATACTTCTATGATTCAATCATTATTTCTTATGTGATTGATGGTTTCCTATCTGTCACCGCATAGCCTACATTTGCTATTTTGTTACGTCTAATCTATTCTCGCTTTGATATGATTGGTTCTTACGGCGTTGTTTTGTGCTGCGATTAGGAGATATTCTGTTTCTCTCTTAAAGTTTCCTTTTCTTAGCCATGTCCGGGTTTTGTCGTGTGAGATGTTGGTTATTAGTCGCTTGGGAAAGGGTTATTATTATTATCATTTACTCATTAGAGTTTTTCTCATCAGCGTTAGCTGATAGTCTTTCACAGGAGTTTGAGTGACAGCAAGTCTCCTCAAGTTTCCAGGACTCTTCTCAGTATTCTAGTCGTATTCAATAATGCAGTCATTTGGGTGGTCTCTACTAAGCCACCAACCTCCAAGTCTTCCAGTCCGTTTAGTAATCCTTTAGTTACTGTTCCAAACACACCAATTACAATTGGTATTATTGTCACCTGCATGTTCCATAGTTTTTTTTAATTCTCTTGCAAGGTCGAGGTACTTACCCTTCTTTTCACATTCTTTCAGTTTTATTCTGTGGTCAGCCGGAACTGCAAAGTCGACAATTTAGCAAGTTCTCTTCTTTTAGTTGGTTATTATTAGATCTGGTCTACTGGCCGAGATTAGTATTAGTGTGTATGTCAAAGTCCTACAGGATTTTATGTGTGTTATTTTCTAGGACAGGTGCTGGGTTGTGCATAAACCATTTGTTGGTATGGTCAAATTTCAATTTCTTGCACATCTCCCAGTGGATCACCTTGCCACCCCAGTCGTGTCTAGTCTTATATTCCTTCTGCGCTAATTTGCTGCAATCACTTATTATGTGATGGTTTCATCTCTGTCACCGCATAGCCTACATTTGCTATTTTGCTGCGTGTTATCTTGCTTTGATATAGATTGGTTCTTATGGCGTTGTTTTGTGCTGCTATTAGGAGAGATTCTGTTTCTCTCTTAAAGTTTCCTTTTCTTAGCCATGTCCGGGTTTTGTCGTGTGAGATGTTGTTTATTAGTCGTTTAAAACGCCCTTAGAGTTGCTTTCCTTCCCATTTTTGTTTCTTAGTTAGTGTCATTCTGTTGTCCATCGTGTTATCAGTATTGTTTATTATGGCTGTAATCAGTCCTGCATCGTGTTTTTCTATGTAGTCTTCAAGTCGTTGTATCGATGCGTCAACGCTGTCTTCAATGCTGGTAAGTCCTCTTCCTCTATTTTTTCTTGAAACATATAGTCTTTCAACGTCGTGTCTGGGATATAATGCTTTATGCATGGTCATAAGTTTTCTTGTTCTTTGGTCCATTTGTTTAAATTTGTCTCTGGTCAACTTAAGGAAGGGTCCGGAATATCTAACGAGGGGTATAGCCCCGGTATTTATTCCTTTGATAATGTTTCAGCTTGAGAGTTTTGTCTTGAGTAGTTTTCTAATTCTCCTGAGATATTATTTTTTAATTTTGTCTTTCATTTCCGCTTGTGTGATGGTGTCAGCTTCCAAGATACCCAAGTATTTGTAGGTTTCGTTTTCTGCGAGCGTTGTAATCTTGTCTTGATTTGGTAGTTCCCTTCCGTCAGTTAGATGTCGTTTGCACATTTTTCTATGCCAAATTCCATTCCTATGTCCTGACTGTATATTCTAACTGCGTGTATTAGAGTTTCCAGTTCATTTTCATTTTTTGCAAATAGTTTGATGTCATCTAGGTGCATTAAATGATTGATTTTTTCCTGTGATCTACTAAATTTGTATCTGGCAGTGCATCTTCTGAGTATGTGGTTAAGTGGCATCATGAAAATTATGAATAATAAGGGTGATAGAGCATCTCCTTGGAAAATACCTCTTTGGATCTTTGCTTCAGCTAAGTTTCTTCCTCCTGCTGTCAATTCCACTTTCCAGGTTTTCATGGTTTTGTTGATAAAGTTTATGACTTCATGTGATATTTTGTACATTTTCAGGCTGTTTATTATCCAGATTATTATTATTATTATTATTATTTATCTTTTGGTTTGTTTGTTTTTCATGCCGCCTTGTGCATCTTCTTTTTTTGCTATCCTAGTACATTAACCTTAGAAAGAAAGAAAGAAAGAAAGAATACTTGCACAAAACATATGCTCTAGTAACACTATATGAAGATCAAATACTTTTAATTCATCCGAGAGTTCCCAAAAATGACCTTTTAAATTGTTTCTTCTTAACATTTATTTCTAAAATCTTCCAACTCAATCTTAAAATGTTAAACCCTTGCTGCTTTTGATATGATTAAGCAATTTGTTCCTAGAACATATGTAGCAATATTAGCAAAGAAATCCAATTGGTTAATTGACTTAATTTTTGAAATCTGTCTTAAGAATAAATTTCCAATTCGAGGAGAAATGTAAAATAAATGTCAACCAAAATTAAAAACTCCACAAATTATTTTGAAAGTCTCAGTTAGATCATCGTTCATGTTTAATAATATAATTGATCTATGATAGAACTGCTCAAAATATGAATATTTGTTGGATAAAACCACAGGCCAAACAGACAGAGAAACTACTATTCCACCAAAAAATTAAAATGTAATGTTTTTATGCTGCAGACTATGATACTTGTAAATATCATCTTAGAGAGGAGGAAATATTTAATAATACAGCTTTTTTATTAGGAAGTGTTGGAAGATATTTTGAAAGAAATAAGAAGCGAGGATAAAAAAATTCAATTGACGCCACTGTTCTGTCAGTGTTTTTTTCTTTTTTGTTTCATTATGTTTGATATTGTCAAATTTAAGGCTTTTAGAAGTTATTAACTCATAATTATAGGTCTGTTTCAATAATAAAAAAAACATGGAGTGGTTTTCTTCATTAATGGAGGAAATAAGTTTAAAGTCTCCCCTCTTTACTTGATGAAAGAGCTCCAAAATTACGACGTAGATTCTTACTGTCTCGGTACTATCACTTTTTGAATTTTCGAAAGTTCCATGTGACAGTTTCAAGCCTCTGAAGGAAAGTTCATGCAGATGTGGCCGTTTGACCTGACTCCTATCTGACAAGTCCGAAATACTCTTGGGAAAGGTATGAATCCAATTATCCCCCCGCCAGTTATGGATAAATTGTAGCACTCACTGGGCTCTTCAATCTTTGTATGGCAACCAGTCTAGGAGAAGGAAAAGCCTTAATTCAAATCTGTTAAATTTCGCTTAAAAATAGACATTTTGTGCCATCCTGTACGTGCGTAAGGGTTGTTATATATATATATATATATATATATATATATGTGTGTTTTAGTTTGCAAAATGAATCGTTTTGGTTTTAAAAATAGTATGGATTATATAGTCAAACATATATTTCAAGAAATATAATTTGTTGAAGTTTCATAGGAGAACTAAAGAACCAACGCTAACATTTCTGGAGTTTTATAAAAAAAAATCATGATGAATATTTTATACCTACCCTTAAAAATAATGTGATTACTACGGTAACATCAACAACTTCAAAGCCCGGCTATATCGGACGAGACCGATAAGGGGCAGGTCAAACAGTCACATCTGCATGAACCTCCCTTCAGAGGCTAAAAACAGTTATATGAGACTTTCAGTGATTTAAAAGTGATAGTTAGTACCGGGACAGCGAAGGGCAACGTCGTAATTTTGGTGCTCAGCGAAACCGATCTCTTTCGTCGAGTGAGAGGGTGGGGGCTCTTTTCAAATTATTTCCTCCATTTGGGAAAAATCACTACATGTATTTTTATTTTGATCTTACCAGTTTGAATGTACAGCGACCGAAATAAAAAGATTTTTTTCATAACGTGTTTGTCTTTTCTTTTGTAACTGAGATCAAATGACAACCTCTTTGTCTTTCCATGTCTCCTGTCATTTGGACAACCTTTGAGGAGTGCCACAATGCTACATTTGTATTTTAACATGTCACAGGAATATATCAGTTGTAAGATATGTAATCCCATAAAAAAAAGTCATTTAATAAACACTGTTTTTTGTCATTCAAAAGACTATTGAATAAATATCCTCTAACAAATCAGATAATGACGTAAAAAGAAAGTATATCTTAACGCATCAGTTTATATAGGCAAGGCGCAGAGATATGTACAGACATAAAGATAAAATTGTGAAACTTTTGCCAATGGTGGGTAAATTTTTTTTCTGGTAAATTTCATTTTAGAAAGTGAGAGCTCATTACAATTCCTCATAAATCGGTGAGAAAAATACCTGTGCATCCTTCTGTAAGTTTCACAAAATACAGTAGAATTTACATAAAAGTTATTTGAATGGAAAAAAAAGTACAATACATTAAGTCTCTGTAATAGTATGAGTTATTCTAAAATGCGATGTCTTTCGAAATTGAAAGTTTTCACAAAGTTCGTTTCAGTATATTTAAATATATAAATAAAACGTATTAAAAGTCGAGAAAAATAATAGATATTTCCATTTGACAATGGAATCAAGCGCACCAATTTTAGAGAGGAAAAGGGAAAAGTGTTTGGGAACGACGTAAAAATAAACGGATCCATTTCCGTCATGTTTGGAGAATATTTGCCTCAGTTTGTTTCGGTTCCGATTGTCACACGGAAAACACAAATTTAAGAAAAATAAAAAAAATAAAAATAAAAATAAAAATAAAAATTGACATCTTGATTTTTGATTAAAAAAAATCAATCATCCAAAGTTTTTAAAAATATTTAAGATGGAAGTTTTGCTAATGCAAAAGTGTCTGTAGTGATTGTCTTCACTCTTCGAACACCGGAAGGGAAATGACAAAAGTAGATTTGCAAAAATACAGCAACTTCCATTAGCTTATAAAACGCCCGAAAAAAAAAAAAAAAACAACAAAAAGCAATCAGGACGCTTACAGAAATGGAAAACCACAGGTACTTGTAAATATAGGAAGCGGATATTATCAAACAAGCGGAGATGAAGGAAAAATAAGAAAAGAGTATCTCAAAAGAAGGAGAGAACTTCTCGAAACCAAACCGTAGCAGAAATCTCATCAAAGGGATAAACACATGGACAGTCCTCCCTGTAAGTTACTAGGGATCCGTCTAAAATAGACATGGGAGGATCTTAGAGGAAATAGACCAAAGGACAAGAAAATCAATGTCTATGTACAAGACTTTACATTGGAGAGATTACATAGACAAGCTGGTGTCAAGAAAAAAAGAAGGAAAAGGACTCGGATTCATTGATGATTGTGTTGATATGCGATTTGATAAGCTGAAATACAAGACTTGAGAACTGTATTAAGAGGAGCAAGGAAAGATTAATTACTGCAGCCAATAGTAAAACAAACAAAAAACAACAAAACATGTGAAGAAAATCAACAGTATTGATACTTCAAGCGACAAACTGGCGAGATTACTCACGAGAAAACTTGGACATAGCTACGAAAAGAAAGTCTCAAGAGAGACACTGAAGCTCTTCTAATAGCAACAGAAAACTATTTCATTATAATGTTAAGGCGAAAATCGATAATACGCAACAGAATAGCAAATGTATACGGAGAACGCGATGAAACGATCAATCACATTGTAAACAAATGCGACAAACTAGAACAAAATGAGTACAACAATAAACATGACAGGGTGAGAAAAATGGTCCATTGGGAACTGTGCAATAGACTGAATTTTGACCATATTTTCAAATGGTATTGGCACAAACCAAAATCCGTCCTAAATGAGACGCCAAAAATTTTCTTGGATTTTGAGATACAAACAGATTGTATAATCCCGGTCAAGGGGCAAAGCTAGAGCTAAATAACAAAATAAAAAAGTTGAGAACTTGTCAACTAGGTGATGTTGCCATTGCAGCCGACCATAGAGTAAAAAAAAAAAAGAAAGCGAAAAGATAGATATTTGGACCTTGCCTGAGAACAAATAAAATCTGTGGAACGTGCGGGTGACAGAGATAATAAATATTTTTAGGATCACTTAGAACGTTCCTCAAAGGATTGGGAAGAGGATTGGAGCAATTATAAGTCGGGGAAGAATCAAAATTATCCAGACTACAGCATTGCTGAAATCGTCCAGAATACTCAGAAGAATCATGAGGAGACTTGCTGTCATTCAGACCCCAGTGAAAGCCCATCAGTTAAAGTTGATGGGAAAAACTAGTAAGAAGTAAAATAATATTGCTATTCAAATCGACAGAAAATCTCTGTCTATCCACTTATTGTACTTTCCTTCGCAATAAATCTTTCTTTCTTTCATCGACAATTATGTTGGTTGTTCCTTCCACTCAAGTAACAACCATGTCTGTTGTAACCCTTTCCAAGGATATAATAGTGGCGAACGAGGATTTGAATGATTCATGTCGAAAATACCTTCAACAAGTGACAGCGAGGAATTCCAGAAAAGAACTTAGGCAAAAGTGCTCGACAATACTGTTTAAACAATAAAAATAACGAATCTAGGATTCCTAAGAATCTATTTTTGAAACAGCGATAAGTACTTTTTCGAAAAGGAATAACGTTGGGAATACAAAGAATTTGACTCGCTTAAAATTAAGATTCATTTTTTTTTCTCTCTTTGGCTCTAAAGACTATCAGGAATCTTTGATGAACGAGACAGTTTGTTTCATACAAGATATAAATGCTTGAACATAGTGAAACAAGAAAATGAAGATTTCGTTACGGAAGCTGGAAATGTAAATTCACAGTGTGAATTACTTAAATTTGGTAATTTGTCGGTCGACAGGTTCAAATGCTTGATCTTCAGGCAAGGACTAAAGGCGGCAAAGGATAAAGATATCCGATCCAGAATATTAACCATAATGGAGCAAGATATAGAAATAAAAATGCAGAAAGTAACGGTGGAGTACCAAAGATTGATTAATGCGAAACGAGACAACATGAGGATTGAGGAAAAGAATATGTCCCGTGTTTAGGCTACAGAAATTTGCAAGAAATAAGGTAAAACCATCTCCTTGCGAGTGCTGTGGTGGGGGGTGACATCTTAAAAAAGACTTTTTCTTTCAAAGACAAGACTTGTAGCTATATCAAACACAAAAGCACTCACTGCAAAACTAAACAGTAGTGAATTTCTATTATAAACGAACAAGCGTGGAAAACATATGTAGCCCTCCATTGAAAAATACTAAAAAAGCAGCGCAAAGTGTATCAGGAAGAAGGCTAAACGTCAAAGGCGAATTTAACTGGTATATATTGTTTATTAAAAAGACATTCAAATCGAAAGTTTTCATTCTACCCAGTACAACAAATCTATTTGGTACAGACTGGATTGCGCTATTCGATATGTGGGAAGTACTCGTGAATTCGTTTTGCAATAAATTAGATGGGTCGACAAATGGAAAAAATAAAGAAACAGAAAAATTTATTCCTGATTTAAAAAAAAAAACAGTTTCCACGCGTATTCTCTGAAAGACTCAGAGAATCCAGTAAAACAGAAGTAAGGTTTGAATTAGAGGACAACATAGAACCGGTATTTAAGTCAAAAAGAAATATACCTTTCTCGGTTTTAGAACCACTAAACCAAGAACTTGGACGTTTAGAAGAAATAGGAGCGATTTAAAAGCGGAATACTCAGAATGGGCGTCACCGACCGTGTATCGGAAAAACGAACAAGAGTAAATGCCGACTCGACGACTGGATTCAACGATTGCCAGAAAGATCACCCATACCCTTTATCTTCACTGAGTACATTTTTTCAAGACTTAATGGTGGTAATTTTTTTCAAAACTAGATTTTTCTGACGCATACTTCCAGGTAAAAGTGGACGAAGAATGCACAAAATTACTAAAGATAAACACCTACAAAGGCCTCTTTAAACTAAATAGACTTCTATTTGGGTTGAAAGTCACTCCAAGTTTATTCCAACAAATAAAGGATACCACGTTGGCAGGATTAGAGTTGGCCGTAGAATACCTTGACGAGATCCTACAAAAATCGCGAGAATATCGACAAACATAAACAACTTATAAAAGCTGTTTTCCAGAAAATAGACGAGTATTTGGCTTAGAGAAATGCAATTTTTTTATGAACAAATGAAGTACTTGAGTCAAATAATAGACAAAAAATGCAGAGGTCCTGATTCTGAATGAGCTGAAGCCATTCCAACTCTCAACAACGTCATTAATCTTCAGGCATTTTTAAGCTTGTCCGACTACTACACCATCTACATCCCGAAAATGTTTGACCTTAGAGTCCCTTTGAAAAACCTTCTAAAAAAGAGAACAAAATGGAATTGGTCAAAAGTGTGCGAAGAAGCTTTTCGGAAGATGAAAAAGTTTATTGTTTTCAGATCTATCGTTTGCTACTTTTGACGCTGAACGTGCAATAATCGTGGCATCCAATGCTTGTAATTACGAGATTGGATCAGTGATTCTCCGTAAATTTGAACATGGGACCACAAAGCCTATGGGCCATCTTTCTGGACCTTTGCCTCCAGCGGAACGAAACTATAGCCAGATTGAAAATAGAGAATCTGTCCATAATCTACGCAATAAAAAATTTCCACAGGTATATTCACCGACGGAAATGTACTTTACAAACAGACCGTTACAAAAAATTTTCGGATCCAAAAGGTTATCTCTATCATACAACTAACAGGCTACAGCGTTGGGGAATAATTTCATTAAGATATAATTTCAAAATGGAATTTCTTCTTTAAAAGAAACTTGGACAGTCCGACCGTCTGTCTAGACTATTACCGATATTTGTAGAGATTTTAGAGGACACGTTTATAGCTGCCCTAAGGGAAGAAAAAGAACTATCAGTGTGACTGTAATACTATTCGTGAATTGTCATTGAATTTGGAAGATATCAAAATAGAAGCAGAAAAGTACGAATTCATCAAGAAAATGAAAAAGCAAGTATGGCTGAATGAAAGATATAAAAAGGGATCTAAAATATCACGTTTTTTGATATGCGATCATGATTGAATAGAAATGCCTTCTCTACAACAAAAGAAAATTCTAAACGAATTTCACATCGGTCATCCAGATATTTCAAGGATGAAAAGCTTAATACTTTGCTTTTCGTATTGGTCTAGGATAAACAAGCGTGTAGAGATTGTCAACTTGCAGCAATGGCACCACCGCTAAAATTCCAGCCATGGCCCAAAACAGGCGTTCCGTAGATGTGACTGCATATTGATTATGCTGGATGTCTAAACGGTCATTACTACCTAATAGTTGTGGACAGAAATCTTTAAATGTAAACACTCGACAACCACAATTACTATAAATATGCTGAACGAACTTTTAGTTGTTTTGGTGTGCCTAAAAATTGTAACTGATAATGGGACACAGTTTGTCTGCCCATTTCTGTCCTTTAACCACACAGCGACCGCTCCTTGCCACCCCACATTCAACGGTCTTGCGGGAAGGTTTGTGGACAGTTTCAAAAGAGCATTAAGGAAGAATCCGGATCGGACACAGATGAAAGGAGCATTCAGAAATATTTATTGGTGTACAGAATCACACTTAACCCAAATACAGTTTCAGGCACGTCACCAGCCGAACTGCAAGGAGAATTCTCTCTCTATTTGACAGCCTGTTGCCGAGTACAGCAAAGAAAAACGTGAAAAAAGAAAACTTTGTGAAAAAAATTTTTAAACTCGGAGAAAAGAATATCTGGGAAGATGGAATAATTACTAGAAGACTTGGCAGAGTAACCTATATGTTGAAAGGTAAAAAAAAATTGACCATAGGAGACACTTAAACCATTTAAGGCGCAGACATTCGAAAGATGTCACACAAGAAATTCATGAAGAAATGTCAACGGAAGTGTTGTATGACGTATTCGACATACCAGTTCTTCTAACCCCAACACTGAAAGAAGTACCAGGTCTTAGAAACCCACTAATACCACAACTACCACCAGCACAAACATTGATGAGACGTGAGAGCTGAAACGGTTGTGTCCCGACCCCAAAAAGTAAATATATTGAGCAGAGTTTCATGGGAGGTGTAGTATTAAAATATTCCGCTCTCCCCCTTTCCTATGTAGACGAGAATTATATATAACGGGCATTGTATTCATCTGCGTCTTGCTTCGGAGATTAGTAATGTTTTATTAATCTCGCTCTATCCACTTGTTGAAATCTCTATTGTAATAAACTCTTCTTTCTTTCATCTACTTTTGTCTTGGTTGTTCCTTCCACTCGAGTAACAACCATGTCTGTTGTGACCTTTTCTAAGTATACAACCGAACCATAAAGAAAAAAAAAATTTCTAATGTCAGTGTCAAAAAATTGTAACTCATCGATCAAAGAATAGAATAAAATGAGCAAATACAAAGAGCTGGAAATAGGAACAGAAAAAATGGATCACCACCAAACTGGTAGTAATAGTATCCAGACGACTGCATTATCAAGATCAGTCAGAATACTGAGAAGAGTGTTGGAGACTTAAGGAGACTTGCTAACACTAAGGCTCCAGTGCAAGACCATCAACTGACGCTGGTGTGAAAAACTCTCAAGGCATAGAATAATAATAACAATAATAATAATACAAAATTTGGGATTAAAAACTGCTTTATGCTTAACAATAAAAACATTAGGAAACGAAATTAAGAGAAAAAAATCGAGAAACAAAAATGCTTTGATTTTGACCGCTTGTGTTTTATGGCATATTAACGCTTCTAGGTTATTTAAAGCCAAATCATGTTTATTACATATGTATGATATGATTTCTAAGCGAATAGTTTCTATTTAACTGTTTTTAAATTAGTAAGAGGTCATTTATTATCATGTACTTAAATGGTTTCAAATATTACTATGTAATATTAATAATTAAATTTAACAAACATCATTTGTTTGCACTCAATTAAATGGTATCAAGTATAATAAATGAATAAATAGCTCTATTAAACCGAGAGATGGGACTCTTGGAGTAACGGCAATGAAGGACTACTCCATATTCCCCAAAGCTCAACGACTTGATCCTCACCATCAAATGCAGTTTAGTGTCATACCTAGGATACATCAAGAATAGGAAAGACAATAACTGTATGGATACTTCAAGCGACAAACTAACAATTATATTCAGACCATGACGTTCTAAAAGAGGTAAAGATAAGGAAGAAAAATTTAGCCATTACATAGATAGATTTCGAAAAAGGATACGACATGATACTGCAAACATGGATAATAAAATGTCTAAAAATGTTGAAGACATCAGAAAAAAATGAAAACTTTATGAGGAGAGCTATGGAAAACTGGAGAGTAAAACTAAAATTTGGTAGTCAAACTCTAGCAAAGGCAAGAATACTAAAAAGCATCTTCCAGAGAAACTTAATCTCATCACTACTTTTTGTAATGATGCCGCTCAATTATATCTCAAGAAAATTTACAAGAAGCTACGAATGTACAAAGTCACAGGAAAAGATGAACCATTGCATGTATATGAGTGATATTAACATATTTGCCAAGAATTAAAAGGACTAGAATCTCTTATATAGACTATTTGTATCTACAACCAAGATATTAAAAATGGAATTTGTAACTGAAAAATGTGCCACGTTCATAATGAGAAAAGGGAAAAGAGAATCAACGGAAGGAATAGAACTGCCCAATCAGAAACAAAAAACAAAAAACAAAACATTAGAGCAAACGGAGAAAAAAATCAACTACAGACATCAGGACATGTAAGAAGATGACATAATTAAGCAAACATGGAAGCAAGAAAAAGTAAAAATGAAGAAACAGTGAAAAGAAAACTTCTCGAAACGAAAATCTGCTGTAGAAATCTAATGAAAGGTATGAATAACTGGGTGGCACCCTCTTGTAAGATACTCTCTACAATTCATAAAATGGACACAGGAGGAACTTAGAAATATGGACTTACAACAAAGAGAGTGATAACAATGCATAATGCTTGATACAATAGAGAAGACATAGACTTTGTTACTAGAAAAGTTGGAGGAATAGAACTTGTCAACATTAAGCATTGTGGGTTTGCAACAATTAAGGAACTTGGGAAATATGCAAAAAAAAAAAAAAATAAGAAAAAAGCAAGAAAAAAAAAAAAGAAAGTAAAACAATCTTACGCGGCTCTCAGTTGTAGTACTATCAACAAAAATAACTTAAGTGGAAACAGAAAAACAATCTTTAAAAATCTAGAAAACAATAATTGAAAAAAAAAAACTATATGGATACTTCATACAACAAAATAAAGAAAATACATAACGAGATGATCTGAGCATAATTCAGAAAAAGGACGACTCAAGAAAGAACCTGAATCGCTTTTAATTTGCTGCATAAAATAATGTCATCAGAGTCAATCATATCAAAGCAAAAATTGATGATATGTATAAGAAAAGCAAATGTAGACTCTGTGATTAAAGCGATGAAACAGTTAATCACATAAGCGAATGTCGCTAACTGGCACTAAAGGAAAATGAGAGTAGGCACGACTGGATGTGAAAGGAGATCTACGGGAAATTGTGCAAGAGTTTCAAATTTGACCCTGCTAACAAATGGAATATGCACAAACCAAATCTATCCTTGAAAATGAAAAGCATAAAATTCTCTGGGGGTAAAAATGAGACACAAACAGATCAGCAAATCCCAGCCAGAAGACCAGACAGTGTTGATTAATAAGAAAAACAAAATAACTTGTTATTTTGTGGATTTTGCTGTTCTTGCTGGCAATTGATTGAAAATAAGAAATAGCTAAAAGATCGATAAATACATGGATATTGCCAGAGAGTTGAAAACAGTTACAGCGTATAAAAGTGGGGGTAATACCAATTGTAGGCAGGACTCTTGAAATGATTCTCAAAGGCCTGGAAAAGAAATTAGGGCAACTGGAGATCAGAGAAAGAATTGAGACTATTCAGACTACAGCACCCTTAAAATGAATAAGAATACTTAGGAGAGTTCTGGATGGGACTTGTTTTCTCTCTGGCTCAGTGAAAAACCACCATATAGAACAGGTGGGAAAAACTTTGAAGGAGAAAAATTATAATACGTAAAATATATTGTCAAAAGTAAAACGCAAATGGAAACCTTGAACACTTAAGTTTAAAAAAAAAGGGAAAGCTTTACTGTAGCTTTTGATCACACCTCCTATCTATATAAATATATTGAGAATTTTAGTAATTCGTAGATATTATATATGTTTTCAGATTTAAAAGACTTTTAAATATATATATATATATATATCTTTAAAAGTCTTTTAACTCTTAACTTTTAAATTTTAATCGTATTAACTATGCCCGTAAATATATAGATATAACTAATGAACAATACGAAATAATATTAGCTTGTAGGAAAACTGTTTTAAAAAATAACGATTCAACTTGGGTAAAAAATGGATTAGATAACTATGACGTTCCAATGGTGGGGTATGATTCCTCCCAAATAGCAGAACTTGTATGTTTATATGTATTAAATATGCTTTTCTAGAATCATTAGTCCTCAACAATTAGGTCTGTAACGAGATGATGGGTTATTATATATCCCAAATAGTAATGGCCCTCTTAGCTCTAGCATACAAAAGAGGATTATAAGGGCCTTTAAGTTTTTGGGATTTAAGATAGAAATTTCATCAAATATTAAAATAGTCAAGTTCTTGGATGTGACTTTAGATCTATCAAATAATTCTTATAAACCTTTCATAAAATCCAACCAGAACCCATCGTACATTAATGTTAATTCCAATCACCATAAAAACATAATTAAGCAAATCTCAAAAGCAGTAAATTTAAGAATAGGTAAGCTATCTGCAAATGAAAAGATTTTCAAAGAGAGTAGTAAAAGATATATAGATGCCCTTAAAAATACTGGTTTTAGGGAGGATTTTAGGTATTTAAAAGAAAATATAACAAATGAAATCACTAAAGATAATAATAATTACGATCAAAAAAATAAAAATAGAAAAAGGAAAATTATATGGTTTAACCCCCCTTTTTGTAAACTAGCAAATATAGATGTAGGTAAATATTTTTTGAGACTGATAGATAAACATTTTAAACAAGATAATATATTACATAAAATATTTAATAGGAAAACCTTGAAAATAAGTTATTCTTGCACTAAAAATATTTCTCAAATAATAAATAGTCATAATGATGAATTAATTAATAAATTTCATAACCGAGTAAATAATAATAATATTAATAGTAAAAAAATAGAATGTAATTGTAAATCTCGAAGTGATTGTCCAATGGATGGTTTGTGTAATTTAGATAACGTAGTATATCAAGCTATTATTTTTCCAAAAGAGGACATAAGTGATAAGAAATATTATATTGGCGTTTCATCTACTAATTTTAAAATTAGGTACGGAAATCATAAATATTCCTTCTCCCATGAGCATAAAAAAAAATCAAACTGCTCTATCAAAACATTATTGGGGATTAAAAAATAAAGGGTTAACCCCTGACATTCAATGGTCCATATTGAAAAGATCTAGTACCCCAAAATCTTTCGATAGTAGGTGCAATCTGTGTCTTGAAGAAAAAATCCACATTTTGCTGTTTCCTGAGCCCCAAAAATTATTAAATAAGAGAAATGAACTAATAGCTAGGTGTAGACATAGGGCCAAATTTAAACTATAAATAATTAAACAAATAAATTTAAAAAAAAAAAGCATAAAGTTATTTTGAGAATTACAGTTAATTTTGAGAATAAATAAAATAAATTGTTAGATAGAAAATTGTGAAAAAGCATATAATACATATGTACAACGCATAAAAAGTGTATCTGATTAATGCCTTCTAAATATTTTCGAAATTTTAAAATATTTAAGTAAATTAAATATTTGTTTTTGTTTTAATATATCTATTACTGCATCTTTACGTGAGATTATTATTTAAAATTTAAATCTAATTAAAAATATCTGTAATTTAAGTCTAAATGTAATTAAAAAAAAATATTAATTTTAAATTTAAAAAAAAAAAAATTTACTACATTGCTAACCGAAATTTAAATTTAAAACGGAAGTGGGCTTACTGAAGAGGTAACTCTTCACCCCTCTTCTATCCCCTCCCACTCTTCTATCCCGTCCCACTCTTATGTGTCTATTCTAGTTTTTTTATCAAAAAGATCTGAAGAAGTCCTGTTAATTTTTTTTCGTGTTTTTGGAAATTTCAAAAATGCGTAACAGGATGGAAATAAATTTATAATCCTTTGTGATTGGTTTCGTTGTTTTTTCTTAAAGAAACATATATATATATATATATATATATATATATATATATAAATATATATGTGTGTGTGTGTGTGTGTGTGTGTGCAGATAATTACTAAGTCCTTCAAATAAATGTATAGACACTTAAGGAAAGGAAAAATCAGTATGAATATCTTATTGCTTATCCTAGTTATATATCTATTTTATACAGATTTTCCCTTTCAAGAAGTGTGATTACACTTTAATAAGTGTATATTTATAAATATATACATGCATTTACATGAATGAGAGTGTTTATATATATATATATATATATATATATATATATATATATATATATATATATATATATATATATATATATATATATATATATATATATATATATATATATATTGTTTTGTTGTAGATATCACGCGAGAAAATCAATAAATCCACAAAATACAAACCTTTTCTTGGGTCTACTCATTTTAATAACCAGGCCATTGGACTAATGAGTAGAGTGTTCGCCAATGGTCCGGGAGACCGGGGTTCAATCCCAGGTCGTATCATACCAAAGACTCAAAAAATGTTACTTAATGACGCCTCGCTTAACATTCGCCATTATAAAGTTAGGATTATAAGTAAAGCAGGGCAATCTAGGGAATGAAGTTGCACCCTACCGTACACCTCGGTGTAGAAGCTATTGAAAAAGAGTATTTGGGTCACCCTCGACAAAGGTCGCCAACTTTATATATATATATATATATATATATATATATATATACAGACACACCATATATATATATATATATATATATATATATGCAGAAAAACACATAATATATTGCCCAGTCGGCTGGGGCTGTAGAATACACTGTCTGCACCTTTGCAGAGGGGTAAGACCCCCGAACGAAGTGTCCTGTAATGACCTTAAGCAATCGGATTGAGAGGTTCTAGTGATGCTGGAGCTTTGGGGAATGCAGAGCATCTCTTCAATGCCATCGCTCCCAGGTCCACTCTGGTCTGGAGTGGTTCTATTTACCAACCCCTCCTCTCGGGCTGGATATGATACAAGGTCAATTGTTTAAGCGGAGTTTAACAGGTTTGAATTCAGAGTTTTCCTACTCCTAGAGTAATTGCCTAACCAAGGCTGAAACACAGTCTGTCCTACTATTTACCCATAGCTGGAGGGAGAACAATTGGATTCATACCTTTCCCAAAGGTATTAGTGCTATGTGAAATGCAATCATTCTCGTCCAGGATTTGAACTCGAGTCGCCGTGTCCATTTCCTACGACGATAACCATTACACCACGGGCACCTCTGGTCCGAAGTGGTAGCACTCGATAGGGCTCTATTTATGGGTTAAATAGAACTGCTTACTTATGCTAAATAGAACTGTTTTCCTATTTAAACTGCGTAGTCATGCTAAACTGAATTGTTTTAAAAAGAACTGTTTTTGAAATTGAAAATGTAATACGCTAAACTGAATCATTCGAAAGAGAAATGTTTTGATATTTAAACGTACGTAAACAAAAACTATACTTATACTCAACTATATGGTGTGACTAAACTGAATAGTTTGAAATAGAAATGTTTTTGATAATTAAACTTTGTACTTACATTTAAACTGCGTACTATATTAAAATGAATTGCTTAAAATAAAACTGTTTATTTTTATAAAATGGATTTGGTATTAAATAACCTACAAGGGTTGATATATCATAAACCTCAAGCAAACACATAATATATATATATATATATATATATATATATATATATATATATATATACACACATATACACACGTATATAATTATTAAAATGTAACGCTACAAACGACAGAAATCAGTAAAATATAGTGCTCTGTACACAATGATGCACACTATTTCAACTATAGAATAAGACAAGTTAAATTTTCTCAAGACTCCGAGATTCACGCACTTGATCTTCTGGTGACTTGGAAATCTTAATACAATTCAGATATTTGGCTTTCTATTTTAGTTGAGCTTTGACGGACGAGAACATTTCAAGTACATTTAAGTAGCTAATATCCTCACACATTGTATATATGCAAATCTCATGAGAAATTTTCTAATTTATCGATATATCTTCTAAGTGTGAAACGACTTCTGAATATCTCTGTACACTGAGTAATGGTTTCTTTTCTCTTTTATTCTAAACTTTTCGCATAACACACACTTATTTTGACGTCATTAATGATACTTGGAGTAAGATGCTGGACGACTTTATATATATATCTATCTATATATATATATATGGAAACGGCTAAGATTATATATATATATAATCTTAGCCGTTTCCATTTCTCCCCCCTTGCAGGCAATTACCCTTGGTTGTCTATTTTAGTTGAGTTATGAGAGCTGAGAATTTTCAAGTACATTTAAATAGCTAATATACTTAAAGTTTGATGACTTGATTTTTTTTTCTAATTTTAGAACAAACAATTGTCCTCATTCCTAAACTAGCACGAAGCTAAACCAAACTCGATTTATTATTCGAAACAAATTAACCCTATCAAAGCAGGGTCAAACATTTTTGGAGGGGAATTATAAATGATGCACCTAATGTTTACTTAGAGATATGTCATTGGAAAATAACACCCATCACCCAGAAATTTCTTTTATTTATTTATCTATTTATTTATGAAATATTTTTCTTAGAGAATCAAAATTCAGGATTAACCCGACCAAACAACTAGGTTAATTGGTTGTCTGTATGTGGAGACATTTCTCAAAACTAGTGAGCCCCACCCCTTAATTGCACTTCTTAAGTGTATTTCTTATCTTTTTAAGAAGCAGAAGAATTTTTTATGTTTACAAATTTTCTGAGAAGGGCGCCTTGGGTAGTGTAATAGTGTTATGGTACCTACCGACATGGTAATGGACTATTCCCACTCAATATATACCGACTCTACTTGACACTCGGAGTCACAACCTCGAAGCAGAGTGAAGTGTATGCACTGGTCTCTGGGAGGCGCTGGGCTGGGACGCACTTCGGCCGGCCGTGTTTTGTCGGCGCGCGGATCTGGTCGGGTGTGTTCTGGCTCGGCATCCTCGAGCCTCAAAGGGATATCCCTCCCAGGCTCCTACCCTCATTGGAGGAGGTAGGTTTATCGCCTGGTGCCTGTGTCACCCCTTTTTAGGGGAATACCGGCGAAGCCCGAGACATTTTTGAAGCCGCCGAGAGTGTCTGGGCTACGGCCCTGAGCCCGGACCAACCTAAATAAGCCTTGTGCCACACTAGTCTAGATGGTGGGACGTACGACAAATACCGATACCGATAACCCCCAAGCTACCTATAGCAATTAGGCATAGATCTCCCTATTCTTTACCTGACGCCAGTCTGAACCAATTCTTGCCTATTTTTCTCTCTCATCTCTTCCCAGTTTTCAGCCACAGTTTCCTTTTCTTCTCTTTAGACTTGACACTTTTCTGTAACCTTCAGCAGCAACAACAACAACTGTAAGTATCCCCCTTAAGAACTTCACCGTTTTTCCTCCAAGTTGCCTAAAGCAACTATGGAGGAAGAAAACATTAACTTACATCCAGATCTGTTCACAAGCCTCAAAGACCTGGAAGCCACCTCTAAAGGGCCAGAACAACAGGTAGCAATAACACCAATGCCAAAAGAATGGTCAGTGCTACCGGATTCCCAGGAATCGTCACTCCCGGCTAGTTCTATCCAGCCTGGACAAAGGACTCTAAATAGCAACAACAATAGCACAGCAAACGCCGGGCCCCGGGACCATAAAAGGAAAAACGGCAGAAGAGCACTAAAGGGACAGGGTGGGCAAATATGCCGCATATATTCTAGGCAATACCATCTTGCCTCTCCCGGACTAGGTGGCAACCGTGGAACCTAAAACCCTGTCCATTATAGTCACCGACCTAAGAACAAGAAGACTGGTCGGTTTGAAAAAATGAATTCTTCGGGAAGCTATTGAGAACTGCAGGCATCCCATGTCGGTATTGTTGCCGGCGAAGCTACGCCACCTGGGATGTCCAGCCGCCCTCAAAGGACCTAGCATCAAAATTGGCCGGGAACAACATAACAGCAAAATACTTCCGGCTCCAACCAGAATACAGGCAGAAACGTACGATAAGGATGACAGTGTGTAACCCAACCTTCATTACCCCACAAAAAAACCAAAAAAGAAAGGGGGAAAAAGACCATTGAGAGGGAACAGCCTGAGGAGATGGAAACCTTAGTGAACTTAAAAAGAAGAGAGAGTGGAGAAACACAAGCAAAAAAAAATGTGTACTCAGCCCCGCCACGAAAAACCAGAAAAACAAACAATGAGAAAAATAAAATAAAAAACAGAAAAAAATCCAGAAAAACCCTAGCAAAGTCCCTTTCTTCACAGCGTGCAGGCCCACAATTCATCCCTAAAAAAGAAAACAACCCCCCTAACTACTCCATCCCCCTCTAAAACAAACTTCACCCTCCCAAAAAATTACAGGAAATCCCCTGTTTCCTAGCTCTACCATCTCTCTTACCTTCTAAGCTGTTCTCCCGTTCAAGATCTGAAACAAAATCCATCTAAAGACCCTAAATCCCACTACATATCACATTCCACTTCATCCATCCAAACCTTAGAGGAATTATTAGGAGTAGCTTTGTGGTCTGAGGAAACTGAAGAACTTTCTACGGACGCCAAACTCCTCAGAGCACTTAAGCCGCTCCAAAATCTCAAGAAAATCAAAGACAGAAACATTTCCAATCCATGTTTACTCAGGGGTGCACCCATGGTGACCACCTTTGTTTGTTCGGCGTTTCCTTGAGAAAGTCAGTTGAGTGGAGTTGGAGCACCTCTCCCTCAAGAAAATCATGCTTTTTGTTTACTCCTCATTTTACAGGCCATTAAAACTGAGGTACCCACTAGACGTCAGAGGCTTATCCAGAGACGGCCGAGTTACAATTGAACTCGGCACTGGATCACTGAGGCATGCAGTCGGCGTCCTCAGTTGACAGTGAGTAAGGTAATTGGTTTGATGGCTCTAAACCTTGCCACTTTGAATGCGAGGGGACGGAGTGATGGTGCTACAGTACAGGAGGCTCACTTCACTTGCGCTGCGGACTATAGGTTGCTGGAGAACGACTACGTTGTCTTTTCAGCATACGGCAGTCGTAGCAACGTTGGGGCCTCTTTGCTAATTGGACGCAGCCTTAATGCTGATGTTCTTGCAGATGACGAGGACCGGATGGTTGTGTCCGATGTTGCTCGTATATGAGCAGAACTACGCTGTGAAGGGAAGATCAATCCAAGAGAACTTGCACTTGGTGCACGAGATCCTAGAGGGGTTAGAAGACGGCATTAAAGCCGCACTGATAAATTTAGATCAGTCCAAGGCTATGTATAAGTTTGACCATCGGTTCTTGGTGACTGTTTTGGAGACCGCCGGATTCCAACCGAAGTTCCGCAAATGGATTAGTATGATGTACCACAACCTGCAGACGGTAGTGCTGATGAACAGAAAGCGCTCGGAGGTGTTCGCGATCGAGCGGTCGGTCCGGCAGGATTGCCCCCAGTTTCCTCTTTTCTATGTCGTCGCTTTGGGGCCCCTGGTCCGGAGGATTAGAGACGAGAAGGAAAGTCAGGCCCTGCGCGGCATTCCTTTTGCTGTTCCCCTTTCAGCAATGGTATCCGTGTACGCCGATGATATCATGGTCTTTGTGCCCCGCCTTTTGGACATAAAAGCTATACAGAAGGCGAGATACAATAAGAGCAAAGGTTTGTGGGTGGATGCTTGGAGGGGTGGCGTTCCCCTACCAGGGCCTTTCCGCTGGAGTGACGGATTCATCCGCATCCTCGGTGTGTGCTTCGGGCCCGGGTTCCAACTAGAGCAAAATTGGGCGGAAGCACTGACCAAGATAAATGCCCAAGTCGGTACCTGACTTCGAAAGCGCTTATCCTTAAAAGGGCAGGGTGGAGGTGTGCGCCGTGTACATCTCCCACTTGATCTTTTACTGATTGTCTGTACTTCCTCTGCCTAGGAACCATCAGCTGGTGCTTAAACGATCTCTCTCCAAATTACTTTACTTACAGAAGGCCGATAGTCCATAGACAGGTCTATTGTCAACGTCCGAGGAACGGGGGTCTAGGTATGCCTGATCTGGAGAACCATTGGTTTTCTAAAAGTTGGCTTACTAGGGCCGATCCTTGTCGATGGACGCAATGTGGAGGCAAAAGCGTGAGATACCTTTCCTCGCCTAAAGTCAGACCCCAAGTCTCCAGGTCGACGTAAGCTGAGAGGTGAAGCACCGCTTGCCCGAGAATGCCATAAGGCGCTTCGTAACCTTTTTGGGTTCAGTGACCTTTCTCGGTCTCGAAAAGAGTTGTATCGGGAACTTGTGGTGGACTTCGGATCCTCTCGTGGAAGTTCGCTCGCATTGGAATTGGGCGACATGTTCCGGTTTCTTGAACTATTCCGAGTTCTCGCGCACTTGGCGGCCTGCACGAAACGCTTTGCTCCTTTGCTGCCTGAATTACAAAGCACGTCTGGCAGACATGCCTGATTGTCCTCGCTGTAGCAGTAGCTAAGAAGAAACGGCTGATCCCGCCTTTACTACTGGGAGCAAGTTCGTCCATTCTGGGATCATGTCGGAGAGTGGAGTACCCGTATTGAACCCAAGCAGCTCGTGCTGCTCGACGTTGGTTACGTCGTGGACAACGTTTTACCTCAATTTCAAGGTGAGAAGTATGTTGTGTTTCTCGCTATCCTTACTGTTGCAAGAAAGGGGATTTGGACGACGCGAAAGAAGGGATTGTTTGACGATGCAAATTTTTCTCCTATTGATCTGATTTTGTTCTTTAGGCATCAGCTTAAGGTCATAATTAGATGCGACAGAAAACGCTTGGATCGTATAACATTCAACAGAAGGTGGATGCATGCATTGAGCCTGATCGTACGAAAGGGAGCAACGTTGGAGTCATCCTTCCCTCCTCTTCCTGCGCATGGTAACTACGGACCGCGTCTTTCGGGACCCCCCCAGGTAAGTAGTTTGTTTGTTCCCTTTACCCCCTAGTTAGCAGTATGTTGTGAGTCATTGTCCCCGTCATCTAATTGTTAATCTCCAAGGTCTTCTCCGCCCCCATTCTTTATTGTCCCTTAACCCTCAATTCAGCCCCATTTTTCTGAAGATCTAGGAATTCATATCTATATTCTCATTCCTGTAACCTGCATAAACCTCCCACACCGCACCCTACCCTGTGCTTATTTTGTCCCTTTAGCTTAGTTTCGCTTCCCCTCTAAGGAAGGTCCGGCTTGTTTTCGGTTCCCTCGGAGACCGGAAAACAGTCGGCCTCCATTTTATAAATGAGGGGCAGGAGGGAAAGCAAACGGGTGTTTTATTTGTTCTATTTTTACTTTTTCTTTTGTTTTTTTTCATTTCCATCCTTTTCATAAAATATTCATAAACCATTCTTTGTAAATAAAATACATTTTTCATCCGGGTTTTTAAATATGACTCTTCTCATAGAGTAAATGCGGTATTTTGGTGGTTGTGGCACGCTTGGTGAAGAATGAATGACCAGTTGTATTATTGAATGGGTCGGCGAATGTGGCTAGCTAGAACTCCTTAGTTCTCATAGACCATCACCCCTTCGCCTTCCCCTGAAAATCTAGGGCTTTGTGCTCCCCAAAATTGTATACACTACACTTTTCGAAATAAAACCTCCAAGCTGCCTGACAGTAGCGGAAAAACATTCCTAACCGTTGTATAACACATGTACTCTGTATATTTGTTCAGTTAATGTAATATATTTGTTTCAACCTACTTCTCTTGTCTGTATGTCTTCATTTTGATCCTTAAACACCACAACAACTTGGCGACGAGTATGTACGAGGTGAGTCGGGATTAAAAAGGAGTTCTTCTATAATAACTTGACGGTAAAGTATTTGTGAGAACAACCGAATTCAAAAGGAATTATCCTAATTACACTGGCAAACCAAGTTTTTCGTAAGAAATTAACGCGAAAAGCCAGCCAATCATATGCAAATAATTGGCGAACAGACTTGGATTGGATTTCAGACTTACAGAGCTAAGTGCGAATAACTTCAAATGATTTATATTTGTGCAAAGGCCAGTTTCAACAAAAGATGCAGAAATTAGACGCAGAATACTAAATAAATTGAAGAATGAGCCAAATATAACTTGACAGCAGATTGCTAAGGATTGTCAAAGGTAGGTTAGCGTAAAATTAGATTATAAAAAAATTGAAGAATCTGGTATTGCTCACATCAGAAAAATACGCTACAATAAGAAACAAACTAAGTCTTCCACTAAAATTAATGAATCGAAAAAAACAAAGAACGAGCAAAAGTATTTGTCCCCTATCCCATGTTCCGGATGTGGAACTCTACACTGGTACAAAGATTGTACATTCCGGAATAAGAAATGTTTTATATGTAACCGAATCGGACATAAAAGCTCTCATTGCCGATCTAAAAACAAAATAATTAGTAACATAAAAAATACAAAGTCGGATGAACCAGACGATGCAAACAAGGAAATTTGGGCACGCAAAAATGTTAAACAAAAGTGTGAAATTCCAGCTGGATTCTGGGTCAGATGTGACGATAATTAATTTACAAACTTGGAAAAAACTGAGTCAACCAACTATGATTAAATTCACTAAAATTGCAAAATCGGTAACAGAAGAAAAATGAAATTCGAGGGAGAATTGATTACGAATGCAACGTTCAATGGGAAGACTCTTAAATTAAAATCGTTCGTACTAAAGAATACGAACAACCTATTTGACACTGATTGGATGACACAATTCCAGCTTTGGGACTTGCTGTCAAAAACTCTTACGGTCAAAAAATTGAAAACTTGAGTACCGAAGCTGAGAAATTGGTTTAAGATGATGGCAAAATTTGAACTTCAAGACAACGTTCTGCCAGCGTTCAAAAAGAATCGAAATGTGACCTTTGCTTCGTTGGAACAAATTAACTAGGAACTTGATAGACTAGTAAAAACTGGAATTCTTTCAAAGTTTGAGTATAGCGAGTGAGATGCACTGACGGTGTAAGTGAAAAAGAAATCCAAAGACGCGTTTGCGCTGATTTTGCTACTGGATTAAACGCTGCTCTGAAAGAATTTAATTATCCTCTTCCTTGCGAAGATAAATGATGGAAAAATTTTCTCGAAAATTGACCCTAGCGACGCTTATTTGCAAATTCATGTTGAAGAGGTGAGTTCGATGCCATTGAGCATAAATACGCATCGCGGATTATATAGATTCAAGCGTTTATCGTTCGGAGTCAAGGTCGCAGCAGCAATTTTTCAGCGGGTGATGGATACTGTGCTGAGTGTTCTTGACTTCGCAGTTGCTAATTTAGATGACATTCTGATGAAAAGCAAAAGTATAATCGAAAACAAGGAACACGTCCACAAAGTTTTTACTAAAATTCAAAATTATGGTTTAAAAATTAAAGAGACCAAATGTGATTTTTCATGGAAAAAAATCAAATACCTGGGTCACATTATTGATAAGGATGGTAGAAGACCAGATCCTAAACTGGCACTCAATAATATCGCTTCATTGTAGAGTTTCCTGTGACTATATAATTATAACCAGATATTCATATCGAAAATGCATCATTTGCGTGCCTCTCTCAATAAATTGTTTAAAAAAGACAAGCCCTGGGTTTGGACCGCAGAATACCTGGAGGCATTTGAAAAAATAAAGAAAGAAACTGACGTCAGAACTATTTCTTACCCATTATAATCCAGATTTGGATATTATAATGGCCAGCAACGCTAGTTCGTATGGTGTAGGGGCATAAGTTCTGCACAAAATGACAGATGGGAAAGCTAAACCGATAGCTCACGCGTCGATAGCTTTGCTTCCTACGGAGGAAAATATTCGTAAATTTAAAAAGAAGCTTTGGGGATTATATTTGCAGTCTCAAATTTTCACCGTTTTATCCATAGTCAACACTTTACGAGACAGACTGACCACAAGCCATTTCTGACCCTTTTGGGCTCAAAGAAAGGTCTGCCTCCTCACACAGCCAACAGACTGCAGAGATGGGGTACAATCCTGCTTGATTATAATTTCAAAATGGTGTACCTACCATCGAACAAATTCGGCCATGTGAACGGACTATAAAGGTTAATTCTCAAATACAAAGAACCACTGGAAGACACTGTTATTGGCTCTCTTCAATCTGAAGGCAAATTAAAAAATTACCTTTTGCAATTCAGTTAGGGAACTCCCAGGGACACTTGATCAAATTAAGCAAGAAGCTCTCTGCGATTAGTATATCAACTGGATGAATACAAAATAATTTGGAAAAGGACCAGCGTACCATAGACGTTTTCTCTACTTGCGACGATGTGTTACCTTACAGAGAACGCGCCGTCATTCCATCGACATAGCAGGAACGTATTTTGAAAGATTTTCACGCTGGCCATCTCAGGAGTACTAGGATGAAAAGTCTGATGTGTAGCTTTGTCTATTGGCCAAACATGGACAAAGATATTGAAAACGCGGTAAATCTATGTAAAGGCTTTGGCTCCTATTAAATTCAACCCTTGGCCAAACGTATTTTGAAAGATTTTCACGCTGGCCATCCCAGGAGTAATAGAATGAAAAGTCTGATGTTTAGATTTGAAAACGCAGCCAAACTATGCAAAGGCTGTGCCCTGGCAGCTGAGGCACCTCCAATTAAATTCAACCTCTGGCCAAAGACAGACCTTTCACGGTTTAGGATACACAGACTTCGCTAGCCTAGCCTACTGGAAGGATTTTGCTATTTCATAGGAGTCTACATTTTCTCATAGTGGCCCAAAGTACATAGATGTAAAAACCCAACCACAGAAATCACCATAAAATTTATTCATGAGCTGTTCGCAGGGTTTGGTGTAGTAGTGTCTGACAATGGAAGCAAGTTTACATCTAAAGAGTTTAAAGACTTCTTCGAATCATACCCGATCGATCACGTCACCACCGCCCCGTTCCATCCGCGGTTTAACGGACAGGTTGAACGATTTGTGGATACCTTGAAAAGAGTTTCGAAAAAAGTTAGGGCTACACCAACTGAAAAAGCCCTTCAACAATTCCTTCAGGAATATAGGATTACTCCGAATAATAAAATACGGTTTGTGTACGACAAAATGCTACCTAAACAGACGAAGCCCGGAAGAACAAACATCGTACCAACAAAACGCTATAATCCCGGAGAAAAAGTATTTTTAAAGACAATAGATCTTTCTGGGAGGCGGGTACGATCGAGAAAAGAGTTGGGAATATGATGTACATTGTAAAGGGTTCACAATTCATGCATGAAAGTCATCTTAAGGAGGTGCCCGTGGTGTAATGGCTATCGTCTTAGGAAATGGACACGGCGACACGAGTTCAAATCCTGGACGAGACTGATTGCATTTCACTAATACCATTCGGAAAGGTATGAATCCAATTATTCTCCCTCCAGCTATGGGTAAATAGTAGGACAGGCGAGGTTCTTCAGCCTTGGTGAGGCAAATAGTCTAGGAGAAGGAAAACTCTGAATTCAAACCTGTTAAACTCAGCTTAAAAATTGACCTTGTGTCATATCCTGCCCGAGTGTAGGGGTTGGTAAATATGATAAAAGACATCTTAACCAATTTATGAGACGCATATCGAATGAAGCGGATAGCGGTCCTTTGGAGGAAACGGTGGTGGATGTCATCTACGACAGTTTTAATATTCCAACCCCCGTCTAGCAGATCCAGAAATACGCCATTCTAAGAGAAAAAGAAAAACAACGGATTTGATTATAGTCGACCCGAAATGTAGAACATATTTTTAAAAAAGAATACAAAATGTAAATAGATAAAAACAAAAAGGTCTAAAAAGCCTTTTTATGTTAAACTTAGTAAAACAAGTCATTCAAGTTTTTATCAACCAAATTATGAAAAAGAAATACTTGCATTTCTGTAAATAAACAAGAAAGTAAAGCGGAGGAAAATTACAAAGAAATTTTATAAACTTTTTTATAAAAATATTCCTCTGGATAAATAAACTTTACAACTATAGTTACAGCCTCAGAAATGGAGCTATTAAAAAAACTTTCTTTTCTGACTCTTGCAGAGTAGAGTTTTAGGAGGTGGGTGTTGTGGTACCTACCTACATGGTAATGGACGATTCCTCCTCAATATATACCGACTCTACTTGACACTTGGAGAGATAATCTCCAAGCTGCCAGACAGTACCGGAAAGAGGTTCCTAACATCTGTATTCTGTATATTTGTTCTGTTATTGTAATATATTTGTTTCTACTTACTTCTCTTGTTTTCATTTTGACCCCTAAACACCACAACAAATAGTTTGCAAGTTAGACTAGCAAACCGTTACGAGTGATTTCGAGTCTTACTGGGTGCCCTATTTATACGCCCTTGTGCCAAATCAAAGCAAAAGCTTAATAAATTACTAATAAATCATCTGGGTGTACATTTCATTTTTTAAGTTAAGGAATTATATTTTAAATTGAATTACCATGACCAGAAAATCCGGCAAACACCAACGTGCTACACACGGAACCACTGGACAGCTGTTTCGACCTTATTAGGTTTTTTCGGCTGTGTATACCGTGATATTCTCCCCTAGAGATCGAACCAACTACCATACGTCTACCCAAGAGGAGTGGAGATACGCATCAGCGTAATTATAACCTCCTGGGCAAGGAAATAGATGTACATTTTCTTTTTTAAGACGAGGAATTATATTGTAAATTGAATTAAATTTGAGACGTGGCCCTTGAGGTGATCGAGTCCGCTATATAGATCACGGATGTAACTTACAAGATACATCAGGTTAATTAGCCTCACAATTGCCAGAACTAATTAATTTGGCATCGCTTGTGTGCGATAAGAACCGGTATCTCAGTGGTAGAGTTTCGGCTGTGGTCGTTGGTTTGATCTCCTGTGGGGGAAATCACGATATACACTACTGATGAAACCTAATAAGGTCGAAACAGCTGTCCAGTGGTGCCGCAGGTGTTTGCCGGATTTCCTGGTCATGGAAATTCAATATGCAAATCTTCTGGGAGTAGTAAAAAGAAATGTTAGATCGCTTTATTCCTGTTCAAGTTGACTTCTTCGAAGTTAAGGGTAAAAACTAATGGTGAGAGTCATGGATTCTCTTGATGGTCAAATTTCTTTAAGTTCTTCTTCCTCTAATTTAAACCATACTTCTACCCTTATATGTGTGTGTGTGTGTGTGTGTGTGTGTGTGTGTGCATATATATATATATATATATATATAGGAGTCCCTGTGGTGTAGTATCCAGAATTTGAATAGAAATGGCTAATTACAATAATAATGTGACAAATATATTATGCAGTGCTGTTAACTCGCACTCGGTCAAGACTTTTTCTTATTTGCGATTAAAGTATAAATTTTCGAAATTGTGTTCAATTAGATGGCATTCAAGTTCAGAAAAGCTTTTTAAATAACACTCTTACAAATCGTGCAAGTAAGCAAGAATCTGTTCATTTGCAATTTCATGTTTCATTTTAAAACCTGTAGCTTTGGTTTTCAAACCTGACGGGGGTCAAGTGAAACGTTCATTGACGGACCAAGATACTTTGATTGAATGTAACCAAGTGAGGTTACTCTTGCGAACCATACACTTCTTTCATCGGTGTTGTAGTTCTTAAATTTCATTGGTCCCCAATAGGAAATATGGCATCATCATATGAACGTTTCGGCCAATTATCTTTTCGGCCCACCATCGTATGTTGTAATCAGTTACTTGTCTCATTTACCAAATGGTATATCATAGCTTGGATCTGCTAATGTAAATTCGTTTTGTTTTGTTTTGCTTTGGTTTATTTTGGTTTAGTTATGTTTTATGCCATATCAACTCTTGCCGGTTATTTAATGCCAAACACATGTTGCACAATTTATTAGATATATTATTGGGAAGCGGACAGATGATAGGTAACATTTTTTTCAAACGAGCTACGGCTCATTCATTTCACACAACCAAAAAATTTTAAGTATTGTTTGCAGATTGTTGAATGCTTTCCAGCATTATAATTTATTTTTTGCCCTCATTAAATGGTTTCAAGCATTGCTATTAATTGTTTGCACACAGTTAAATGGTTTTAGTATAATTATTCATTGTTTACACACAGTTAAATGATTTCAAGAGTTTTTATCTAACGCTAATACATATATTTGCACAATATTAAAGGCTTTCAAGAAACAAAACTAAACAAAACTACAAAGAGTTCTCAATATTGGAGATTAAGCACATATATTTACATTAAGATAGCGTAGACACAGAGTTAATTTAGTTTCTTTGTTTAATCCTATTTACCCAACCCCTCTGCTCGGGCAGGATATGACACAAGGTCAATGTTTAAGTGGAGTTTAACAGGTTTGAATTCAGAGTTTTCCTTCTCCTAGACTAGTTGCCTCACCAAGGCTGAAGAACCCAGTCTGCCCGACTATTTACCCATAGCTGGAGAGAGAATAAATGGATTCATACCTTTCCCAAGGGTATTAGTGTTATATGAAATGCAGTCAGTCTCGTCCAGGATTTGAACTCGTGCCGCCGTGTCCATTTCCATCGATGATAACCATTACACCATATCAACCCTCATGACTTATATAAAGTCAAAGCTATCCTTTTAGAAGAGCCGTTGTGATACTATTTAATCCTCAGCTAGGGGAATAAAAGGGTTCATGACTTTTCTTAGGGTGTTAGTTTGAAAGTGAACACAAAAGTGCGACTGAGGTTCGAACTCGCTTTATACGATGTTATTTACAAAGCCACGGAGATTCCTTAGCCCTAAGCACAGAGTAAATAATCTTATATACTGTAATCAAAATTAGTAGTTTAAAGGTTTTTAAGTAACATCTTTTAAAATTTGTTTTCTTTTTCATTGCTGTGAAGTTGATAAAAACAACTGATATGATATAATTAAGGATGGTATTATTATTATATTATATTAGTTAATTATTTTACTTGTTATAAATTGTGAGTTGGCTTAGAACTTTGAATTGAAGTGTAAGCCGCATGCGAAGGTCAAACGGTGCAAGTTTCAAACGGAATAGCAGTATATGTTTTTTAGAAATCGGTTCTAGACAGGATGTTAAAAGACAAACATTTCTTCGGCTGAGGTTAAGATAAGATGGCATGAGAGTGAAAGTTAATGACACGTGTTCTGATCGCATTAGTTGATGAGATAATTTATATAATATATAAGCAGAGTGACTTAGCGGTCAATTAGTTTGTTGGATCGGTCAGAGAGGGTCATAGTTGTTCGGACAGATTCGGATCCAATGGACAAGCAGACCTGTCGGGAGACGGGGTGAAGTAACGAAATCGGTGTTTTGACTGTTCGTCTCTTACAAATGAGACTTTTAGCGTTTCTAATGAACACCAGTAATTCTTTCAATCTATCTTTCACTCTCGTTTCCGTGACATCTACTGTATGAAATGTTGCAAACTGTAATAGATTTTTGTATCTAAAGAAGCCACTGAGTCGTTTTGTACTTTGAGAAATGTGACATTATTGATATCTGTGTGCGAAGTATTACCTTATATTTGTCACCGTCATAATATATATGATTCCGTAATGTTACACTGACAACATAAACTATTTAGGATCCCCCAAAACTTCAATATATTATGGATTTTATGCATTTGTTATAACATTTAGGGAGATATAGTTCTTTGTATAATGTTCCATTCATCTGTCCAATATTAAAATAGTTTTTATTGAAATTTACGCGCACGTAAATTTTATGTTACACTATTAGACTTGAGATAATATTATACTCAAAGAAATAAGTACTTTTCTGTAAATAATTATTGGCTCATACGCTACTCCCACTTGATTATCCATTTTTTGGGTTGTGTTCGATATGGTCTTTTCCCGAAAAAATCTCCCCCTCAACGATTTCCAACAAAGAAACAATATTGCTTTTTGTTGAAGGGAATTTCCAATATCGAAATAGCTCAAACCAGACATCTTAAAGAACTACCGAAATTCGCGATGCATTCCTCGGAGCATCATTTATAAAGCTTCGAGGATTGGACTGCCTATAACTATGATTTTCTGGGCCACAAAAAAGTTAAAATAATTTGAATGCAAACAGCCGATGATTTTTTAAAATACTCTGTATAGAGACATGATTAAAAGTTTACAAATCCTTACAAAAATTCGCTGTCCAGCACTTTATCCATTGCGGCATGGAAACTCCCCACCACAGATCGTTACGTGTACATTAATCTCTTATTAATAAATTGAATAATACATAAATTTTTATCATCCTTTCGGCATAGTTTAGAAAATGCTGACTATTTCCTCTGCAAAGGGGTAGCGACCCTGCCAAAAAGAGGTGTCCTGAGTATGACTGAATTATACCTGCTGATGAGGCCTTAGTATCAAAAATCTGGGGAATATGGACTACATTGCTATTAGTTTTAGTCTAACTCTGACCCGAAGTGGTACTATTTGTTAGGGTCTCATCTATGGGTGGAAATAAATCTGTTTGAAGATTATTCTTATTCAATCGGACGGTGTGCAAAAACCAAAACAAATATCTCAAGAAAACTACGCCAAAAATGTTAATACGAACGGACAATAAACGCAGTTTTGTAACATTTAAGCCTAAAATGAGACGAGACGGGTTGAGATGCCGTTAAAACTAAGCAATCAACCAATTTTTAAAACCAAAAAGTAGATTTTCTACGAAATTAAAATACAAGGATTTTAATGTATCTTGAGGGTTATACAATAAACACAAATATTATTTTGCCTAGTCGGCTCCCAGGTCTTCTCTGGTTCGAACTGGTAGCACGTGATAGGGTCCTATCAATGGCTTAAATTGAACTAAACAGTGGACTTTTGCTAAACTGAAATGTTTGAAATGAAACTATTTTTAACATTTGAACTATACTTATGTTAAACTGAATTGTTTGAAATAGAACTGTTTATATGTATAAAATTGATTTGATAATCTACAATGGTTGACATCACAAAAAACATAATCAACTTAACTAACCATGAATATTATTATGCATTATTTACGGCCAACCCCGACAGCATTGAAACTCAGACTGTTGAGATTTGATTGGTATAAGATAAAATTATTCATAGGATCCTGAAGAAATCTATTTTAACATGTTTCTTATTCAATAAAATAGCAGAGGTTTTAAAGGAAAAAATGGACGCTTACAATTCTGCCAACATTTCATTTCATCTTTACTAATTAAAAAGAAATATAAATCTAATTTTTTTCGAGACAAAAAATATTAGGTTGATTGGTTTCCTTGTTTAATGGCATATCAACCCTTGTAGGTTATTTAATGCCTCAGCCATTCTCCTAGAAGAACAGTAGTGGTACTATTTAACCCATAGCTGGAAGGATAAGGGGGTTCATACCTTTTCCAAGGATATAAAAAAAAATTAGGATTTTATTATCTTTAGTGTACAATCAAAAAGTATATTATTGTGTATTGTTGATTACCAAACTCTACAGCATGAAAACTCTCAGCGAAAAATAAAATTGAAATACCAACAAAAAGGAATAAATTATAATTAGAGGATGTTTCATAAATATTGATATTTCGTTTTCTAATAACTTGATCTTTTAAATGATCTCGAATTTTAAAAAAATATACAAGCAGATATAGAGTATTTAATGCTTTTCTTTTCAAATGAATGGAATTTCTAAATAAAACAAAAAACAAAACATTAAACAGCGTTTTAAGTTGTTTCTACCCATGCTGTAAAAGTTTGTGATCATTTTACAAAAATTGGTCAGCTTATTAGATTAAGAATTGATATCCATTTTTCTGAAACACCTTGTCTATCTCAAATGATAGCCATTTTTCTACAACACCCTTCATATCTTCAATGGTATCCATTTTTTCTGAAACACTTTGTATATTCGATTAACAAATTCAATGGCTCTTTCTATGTCTCAAGAGTGTAGTTCGTTTTGTGTCTACTGTTTTAGAGAAGATATTATTTTGATGAGCCTGTACAAACATAGTAGAATGGAACTAGTAATTAAACTATATCTTCTTGTTCTTTTGGTGACTTTTTGGAGCCTACAGCGTAAACCAAATAATGCATCGTACTCTAGAGATGGTTGAGAGATCCAATGGTACCGTCTTTTTAAAAGTTAATTGTGTGCCTTGTGGTTTAATCTTTGTGCATGAAACTTGAGTAGATCTGTCGCAGTTTGTTCAGGTCAGCTATTTCTATCGATCTACAATTAATTCCTCAGCAAACGTATTAACTCATTTTGTTCTTCTTTTTCTTATGGCACAAGTGTACGGTTTAAATTTTTCTTTCCTAGGCTTGCAACGAATTACAAACACACTGACCGCGAACAAATAATTGCATCAGAAGTTTCCACTCCATTGGGTCGAGACGAAGTGACGACACTCAAAGATTTTTATTACTTCAGGATGATCCTACTGCACTATCACTCTTGACAAGTAGAGGCCGATGCAACACACACACACACACACACACACACACACACACACACACACACACACACACACATACACACACACACACACACATATATATATATATGTGTATGTGTGTGTGCACGTGTGTGTGTGCATTCATGCGCATGTGTATATATGTGTATGCGTACATATATATATATATATATATATATATAAGTTTGTATGTATACATATATATGTAGATATATATATATACATGCACAAGAATAGGTATCATTCAACGATTTTCATTTTATAATAGACAGTTTTCTGCAAAAACGAATATATATATATATATATATATATATATATATATATATATATATATATAATATCGGCAATAAGTGGGTAAACCTCAGTGTTCTTTTTTACTAAAAGATTGATTTTCTTCTAAACTAAATCTATAGGGTGCAGTGGTTAATTTTTTACCATTTTAATTGATCAATTTCGTGTGTGCGCTTTGTTTTTTTTTCCCTGGTTTTGTCTGCCGTGCTGTAAACTCGATTAATATAAACATTGAGAGGATAGCAATACCATTATTGATGAAAAACAAATACCCAATCTATATCATGGGTTTTTGGAGTGGTCTCTAAATATGGTGACGTTATACCTCTATTAATCTTCCCACGTGACTTCACAGTAAACACGGACGTTTGCATCAAGTGCCTGGCAGAGGTAGTAGCAAAAGTTATGCGCCACGTCACATAAGCAGAAGAACTAAGTCTTGGCTATCAGAAAATTTCTGCCACCGTATCACTCCTAACATCAATCCCCCTAATTCCCCAGAATGAAATCACCATGATATGTGGGGTTTCAGTGATCGAGAGATTAAAAACCTTCTTGTAATTCTAAAGATGAACTGGAGGAAAGAGTAACTGCAGCATTTACCATTTTAAATAAGGATACTGTCAAAAAGTCATGGAGGAGATTCTGATCTTGTCTGGAGGCTGTGGTTGAAGGCAATATATATATATATATATATATATATATATATATATATATATATATATATATATATGTGTGTGTGTGTGTGTGTGTGTGTGTGTGTGTGTGTGTGGAATTTTTGAGGGAGAATGTATACAATTTAGGTAGTTTTCACTTTGGTTTGCCTTTCGTATTCCTTGTTTTAAATTAACGATTCTGTTGTTTATATTAGGAGTAGTAGTAAGAGTTGTGATGTAAACTGATTCCGATGACATGATTTTCTATTTACAAACTAAACTGTTTCGAATAAAAGAAAAGTTTTTCAACAGTTTTGTCTTTCTCCTTAATTAGTCACACACACACACACACACACACACACACACACACACACACACACACAAATATATATATATATATATATATATATATATATATATATATATATATATATATATATATATATAACGTTGGGCAAGTGAAATCTTTTCAAGTTACTGGATGGTTTGGTTTGCTTGTTTTAATGCCACTTCAACCGTCGTGGTTCATTTAATACCAAAGCAATCCTTGTAGAAGGACAATAATAGTATTATTTAACCTATAGGGGGGGGCGATAAAAAAGGTCCTATTTTCCCATTGGATATTTGTCCGAAAGTGAACAAAATAGCGTGACTGGAATTCGAACTCGACTGCTATCATGTTGCAGTTTAGTACGTAAGCCTCTACAATACAGGAACGCCCCCTCAAACCACTTGAGTAAACAAAATTAAGAAAGTGTGGAAATGACAAAGTGATGTGAGAATAAATTCAAAAGAAAAGAAAAATTGGAGAAAATGAAGAAAGGCAATGAAACACTGAAAAGAGGGTTAGACTGATTCGATTTGGTTGCTCTGCTTAATGCCATATCAACCTTCGTGGGTTATTCAATGCCAAAGCCATCCTTGGAAAAGAACAGAAGTGGTACTGTTTGATACATACTTGGGGGCTAAAACTGAAGTATAGAAAATAATATAAAGAAAAACGAAATTTTACGCGCTTTTGTGTGTGTGTGTGTGTGTGTGTGTGTGTGTGAGAGAGAGAGAGAGAGAGAGAGGGGGGGAAAGGGGGCGAGGAAAGACGGAGAGTATGTGAAGGGAAATAGATTAATCCACTTAGTAATTACCTGTGGAAAAACAAGATATATTAGAATTTCTATGAGCTCATTCCTTTAATTAAAAAAATTATAAAATATATCTATTAACTTATAAGAAACATTCTTATTATGAGAACATGTTATATACACATATATAACAATATCAATGAATAAAAAAGTATAAAGAAAAATATTAATAATTCAGTTATGCTTTAGGGAATGCGAAATACAACTTTATTGCCATCACTCCCAGTTCCACTCTGGCCTGGACTAGTAGTACCTGACAGGGTCTTATCTATAGGTCAAATAGAACTAAACAGGATACTTATACTAAACTTAAATGTTTGAAATAGAACTGTTTTTGACATTTAAACTGTGTACTCATGCTAAACTGAATTGTTTGAAATAAAACTGTTTATATGTATAAAAATGGATTTGGTATTAAATAACCTACAATCGTTGGTATGCCATAAAGTCAAACAATACAAAACCAAACTATTTTCCTTTTTTAAATGAAATGTAACAAGAGTCCAGAAACTACTTCTGATGGTGAGGCTGTTGTCTTGGAGCTTTGAGAAATGTGCAGTACCCCTTTTGTTGCCATAATTTACAGGATCACTCCAATCCCGATTGTTAGTACCTCTTAGAGTCGCATCTATGACTCAAATTCATATGTTTAAAAATAATTCGTATTCAATTGGATTGTATAAAAACAACATAAAACAGAAAAAAAACCACAACTAAAAACAACAAAAATTCTTAAAAAACAACTACATACAAAATGTAGATATGAATTTACAATAAATGCAATTATGTAATGAAAAGTTCATTGATAAAAAGACATCACAAGTCATTATACGAATACGTGTTTATATACATTAAAATAGATATACATTCATTTTGGAGATTTTATATTTGTCATTATTTATTTTAGAAATTTAACTTTCCTAAAATTATTACGTAAAGTATTTTCAAAAAGTGCCCGATGACAACAACAAGTTGGTTGAATATCGAAAATTTATTTAAAAATTCGTATTACATCTATATATCTATATATCTATCTACCAACTTTTATGATTTCAGCTTCAAATGAACAGCTACATCAGCAATTGGAATACACCCTACTAAAGCCTGATTTTCACAACTGGTGAATTTCAAAAATGCAATCTGGACGGGAGGACACGTTAGAAGTACGATATGCAATAAAATTCTGTTTGAAACTTGGAAAAAATGCCACAGAAACGTATGGAATGCTTCAGACTGCTTTTTGACCATCTTCCATGAATCTAGCATCAGTTTTTGAGTGGCATAAGAGATTCAAGGAAGGAAGGAAGGGAGTCTGTGATGGATGATGAGAGGTGTGCGAGGAGTGAGGTAGTCAATACACCAGAGTTGATTGGCCAAAGTTTTAGGGTTAGGGTTACTATGTTGAGGTTTTATGGGAGTTCAGGAAGAGATTCGCTCGGAAGAGGCCAGCACTCTTCAAATCGGGTCAGTGGCATTTCCATCAGCATAATGCACCAGTCTACTACTCAGACTACTTGACCAAGATTGGCATCAAGACAGTTCCTCACCCTCTCTATAGTCCAGACCTTGCTCCCTGTGACTTTTGGTTATTCCCTAAGCTCAGAGGCTGTCGTTATGAGACAATTGAGGATATGAAAGAGGCTGTGACGAAGGTCATTGACACGCTCACACAAGAGGACTTCCATGGGGTCTTCCAGAAGTTGTTGGAACGGTACAAGTGCATTGCAGCCGGAGGAGATTACTTCGAAGGGGACTAGCGTTTCATGTGTGTACTATCAATAAAAGTGCCAATACGAAAAATGTCTGGAAACTTATTTAATGATCGTCGTAGATGGTTTTGTTTTGTTGATGCATCTATAATGTTTTTAAACGTCTTTCTGTTGAAGTTTGTTATTATGTCGTCAGTTTCAATATTCCTCCTTTCCACACGAAAATATTTCTGTAAGGTTTTCGTTGATCCTTGGGGGTTGCATTTTTTCTGTTTCTATGGTCTTGTTTAATAATGTTTTTAGATGATTTTATTCTTAATGTTTAGGGGTCTGTATTAACTTACTTGGACTTGTATCGGCTTTCACCCTGGTCGGGTTGAACCGGCTTCCCCCTGAGCAAGTACAGCATCTCGAACTATCGCAGCCCACGTTCGCCGATCCTGAGCCAGGTCACACGAAATGTGCCAATCGCGATTCCATCGCCGAAGACCAACTACTTGGAGACCTGATAGTGCTACTAGATTATCCTTGATTGTGCTGGCCCACGTCTTCAGCTGCCCACCGACACGTTTTCGCCAGTTAGGAAGAGAAGGGGGAGAAGTACATCGCGGATGAGCTCTCCCTCTGGGCGTTGAACTGTGTGCCTGAACCATCGGAGACGACGCTAGAGCAGGACGGACGGAAGAGGACGGAGGCTCAAGCGACTACGTAGAGTAGTCAACCGTGTGCAAGCTTCAGCCCGGGTTGTTGGTATGACCATAAATGCTTCGAAGACCAAAGTTATGCCATCTCTGGTTGATGTAATCACCAGGCAGCCTTTGACACTAGACGAGTCAATCTGGAGGACGTGCAGTCTTTTGTCTGTCTCGGCTCAACAATAATGCCGGTCAAGCGGTCACTATGGGAGCGACGAGAGATATCCACGGCTACGAAAGGGCGCATCTATCAAGCCATTGTCCGGACAATTCTCTTCTATGGCTTCGAAACGTGACCACTTAGAGCGGTTGACCTACGAAAGTTGAAGTGTTCGACAGCGATTGCCTTCGTTACATTGTACGATGCCACGGAATCGATCATATGCCCACAACTTTAGGGGTATGTAGATTGAGATAATGAGGGATTTGATATTTTCTGTCATCTTTGTTCTGTGGTCGGTTGTACATGATTTATTTTGGATTTTGGGAAAGTTTGAATTTGGTTGGAGAAGTCAAAGTATTACGGAATCATAAACAATAGAATTTTCGGCATTTTTACACAAACTTTTGACTGATAATTAATTCCTATATTTCTAAATCGAATCGCAGAAATCGAAACGAAGAAGTACATCGAACGAAAACCCAATTTCTGTCAAGTACCACGTGTCATTGCTATGCCCTGTAGCAACCCAATTAGCCTTTCTGCGAGTAGAGTTCATATCTCTTATCATAATCTCATCGCTTTTGTTCTTACTTACGTGACACTAATTTCGGTTATCTTAGTAGTAGACATTCAGTGAGATTTCGAGATAATTCAGGAGACGATCAATTTTTACTTCAGAAATTTAAAATCATTAAATCTATTTGAAAACAAGCGTTAATGGTGGAATCGGATTAAAGGTATTCGAAACGAAAAGGACAAGCCAACAATTGTGCCTTTTTTTCTTACCTGGACAACAACTTAATATAAAATTATTGCTTTTAATTTAGTAGCACAATAGGTCAATAGGTTTATATAATTCAAACACTTTTGTGTTAATTGATTAATCTCAACAGTATATTAACCCGTCAAGGGTTATTTTAGGCTTATTAAAGGTGTCTATAGGGAAAATCGATCCGTTCATCCTTACTTTTTTAGCAGTGACCAGGATGGATATTTTACTTGGATTGCTTATGCGATGAGGAGTGATTTTTTCTCTAGTTTCTATCGAGCTTCCCCCCCGCCCCGCCAAGATGTTTCCTCAAGTCCGTATAAAAATTGTAAAACTATTTTCCTTTCTTTGATACTTTACTTAAAACCAACGATAAGTTTGACTTAAAAGCCTTAAAATGTACAGAGATGAAAAAACACAAAGTATTCAGAGGATGTTTGTTTCATTAAATTATTTGCCAACATTGAACGTTTTGGTTTTTAGATCTTCATTAAAGCCAGTGAGGTATCAAATGAAATGAAAAAGATGAGAAAGTCTTAAAACATTCATAAAAATTATACACCGACTGCATCTCTACTAGAGGGAGAAGGACCCCCAAAGAGTGTCTTAGATATCTGGTGGGGGAAATACCCCTTCATTGCCATAGCTGCCATGTCCACATTGACTCGGAGTGGTAGCACCTGATAGGGTCTTATCCATGGGTCAAATAGAACTGTTTGACATTTAAACTGAGCGCAAACAAATGACTTATGCTCAATAGAATTTCTTGAAGTAGAACTGTTTGATCATTTAACTCTGTGTAACAAATAAATGATATTTAATTGAATTATTAGTTATACATATCAATACTTGAAATTATTCAACCTTGTTGACTTAGGTTTACAAATCATATATATATAATATATATCTATAAACGATTCGGCATTAAATAACCAACCGTGGTTGATATGCCATAAAACCATACCAAACCTCATTAAAAGTATATAGAAAATCATTCAGCACAATGATCGAATACATTTTTTTAAAAATTGTTTTATTTTTGTTTGGTTTCTTTAATGGTATATTAATCTACATGGGTTATTTAATGCCCAAACCATTCTTACAGAAAAACTATAGTGCTATTTTTAAACTAATAATTCAGTAGAAAAATATATGATAATAGGTTTCTATGTAAGCGCTATTAGGATATGTACGCATTTACCCAATTGTTTTGACACTTCCGAATGAGATACAAGGTCAATTTTTAAAGCAGAACTCTGGTCTTCATTTAGAATTTTTTAAAAACTTCTTAAACAAGTTCTTTAACCAAGGCCTTTTCGATATGCAGCCCCAATATTAGGATGAAGTATATAAATACTATGAAATATTCTAAAATCCTACCAATGTCTCATTTCGTTCATACACAAAGGTAGAAGAAACGTATATAAGATCTATTCTAGAAAAGAGAAAGAAAACCAACATAAAAATAAATAATCCAAGCATGATTGAATTCAATATATATGTAATTCTCCCCACGAACACAATATAATTGAGAGAAAAGGCATCCAAGTCTTCAGCATATCCAAAGGAAATAGAAATATAACCAATAAGAAAAAGATTGTGATCTAAAATTATGGAAAAATAAAAAAAACAGTTTAATTTAGACCTAATTCCATTGAATAATGAAACTTGTAAAATTAATCATAGCTTTAAACATATTAACAAAGAATTATCGTTCTAATGTTTTGTAACTAAGGACAAATGTGTCGGGTCACTTTATGTAGACAGTTGTTTGATGTGGTAACTCATTGATGGACACAATGATTCCAGGTTTATAATGTAAGGAAGGGATAAGCTTATCGAATGGCACCAGAAAATTTGGGCATGATTAACGGAAGGATTAAGTGAGAAGTGGAGGGCAATGTGATGAAGGACGAAGAAACAAGTTGAGAGGGAAAACTTACAACCAATCGAGACATGATTTTCAAGAATTGGTCAATGATTTAAGAAAAGAAGTTCTGTTAATTGGTTATTATTAACCAACGGCATGAAAACACACACACACACACACACACACACACACACACACACACACACACACACACACACACACACATTGAATAAAGTGTATAGATTATCAAAAGATGTCTGTGTAATTCCTTTTATAACAGTATAAAGGTTTTCAGGGTATAGCAGCAATTTACAACATTGATGATCAAAGAGAAAACAACTGACAGTAAGTAACAGTCACCTGTTCACCCGACTACACCGCAGTGGTTTTGTTGATTGGCTGGTTGGTGTTTTACAGTATATCGAGGCATGCTGGTTATTCAATGCAAAATCTTCTTATATATATATATATATATATATATATTGGTAAGCGAATATTTTATTGGTAACTATTCTTAAACGAGTTGTTAGAATTCATTTGTTAGCACTCAGTTGAATGATTTTGATTATTCCTTTATAGCACGAATAAATCTTTTCGATTTTAATCATTTGTTTGCACACAGTTAAATGATTTTAAGTCTTTCTATATAACACTAATAAGTCTAATATATATCAATCATTCGTCTTTACTCACTTAAATGGTTTTAATTATTCTTTTCTAGCACTAAAAATCAATTTGATATTAATCATTTGTTTGCACACAGTTAATGATTAAAATTATTCAATATTAATAATTCTATTTAATATTAATCATTTGTTTTGCACACAGTAAATGGTTTTAAATTCTGCTATTTAACACAAATAATTCTACTTATCAAGTATTCCTATGTAAAATAACTAATTTGTACACAGCTGTATAGTTTCAAGAAATTTATTATAATAATAATCCTTTGCATTGAATAATTCTATTTGACTTATAGATGGGTCTCTAACAGTTAATATCAATCCAGGTCAGAGTGAACTTGGGAGTAAAGACAATAGAGGGGCACTCTACACTCTCCAAAGCATTAGGACTGAAACCTCACCAAAGGACGCGGTTTTGTGTCATACCAAGGATATGCGTTTGGCGGGTGTGTATAGGTATTTCTCCTTTGGAAATGTGCAGTCAGAGTATTCAAGAACCCCAACCGACAGAGCTGAAGTCATTTTGAAGTATAGAATACCATTGTTGAACATTAGTAAGATAGAATGGCTTATTTGGGTGGAAGCTTATTTCCGGAGTTGGTGATATATTGTGTATATCGATATTCGCCTAAGCATGAAAAACTTATTACGACTATTTATTTACATTCACATGGAGACATTAGCGAAAAGAGTTTTAGAGTTCGACTCTGATGTCGCTTTTTATCGGTATTTATATCGGGAATTTAGCATTACACATTTTATAACGAAAAATGTTCGAAGAATTTAAGCGGACTATATTTAACTATATTTTCACTCAATCTATTTTCAAAACATAGATTTGACAGGACATTGATATTTCATTTTAAAAATCTTAAATTAATGAGAGTTTTTTTTTTCAAATTCTAAGTAATTTTTTTTTCATTTAAATTTAAAAAATATCTGCTGAGTGTTTTTTTAACACACTTCATAAATTTGCAAACATAATCAAAATTTTAGAAATGCATAGATATATTATGTATTTTGAGTGAGTAATTACTTCAGAACGGTGTGTGTTGTATGTGTGAATGTGTATGTTTGCGAGAGTGTCTTTGCACATACGTATATATATATATATATATATATATATATATATATATATTCAAGCAAGTTTTGTTTTGTTAAAGACAATTAAACACTGTTTATAATTTCTAATTTTATTTTTTCCAAGACCGGTTTTTATTTTGTAGTGTCGGGATCTAGGTGGTAAAGGAATTGTCCCATATCTTCTGCCCAAGCGTTTTCGACCATGCTTTTAGTCGTCATTAGGGGTAGTGTAGTCCTAAGTTGAGTGTTGGGTTTTTATTGTTTTAATTATGTTTAAAGTTTTGTTTTGAAATTGTCGGTTGAAACGACAACTTCAAAACAAATTGTTACGAATAATGATTAATTTTTAATCAGAAAGCATTCGGATATCAGATTTTCAAGTGAATGAATTTAAATGTAGAAAGGTCTTTTCTTCATGGTATGTACGTGTTTCTAGTTTCTTAGAGAGATTTGGGTTGGGTAAAGCTTCTTCTAATTGTTCGTTGTGTGGAATTATAGACATTCTGTATGCATGATTCCCTGGTTGCAAATGCCTCTGGAGGGGCAAAAAGAGGTCCTACCTTCTTGGCCATTTTCAGAAGACAGATGACTTGATGCTTTTTTTCATTTTTACTGATCTATGTTGCTATGGCAACGTTCCAGTGATGTCATGCAACGATTCATAAAAATTATCTTTTAACAGACGAAGGCGGTAATCCTACAACTGCTACTTACAAATATCTTTCGATAAGTGAGCTTTAAGTTTGAAGAGGGGTCAGTCCCGGTGGTGTAGTGGCTCACATGCAAAACTGCGACATCATAGTGAGTGAGTTAAAACTCTAGTAGTGCTATTGCGTTCACTTTTGGACTAATACCCCATGGGAAATGTCTGAACCCACTTATTCCCCTTCAGGTATGGGTTAAATTGTGCGACTACTGTTCAACAAGGAGAGCTTCAGCATTAAATGACCCACAAATATTGATATGCCATTAAACTTAGAAATCAAAACCAAGGCTGGAGAATTTGGCAATAAATAATACATAATAACATTCGTTTTTATTTCTCCCAGAAATAATAAAATCTTTTTATCATTGATTTCGAAGAAAATTTATTTTTCATAAAAAATATTTTTAGACGTGTACTTCTGTTTGATACTGAGTATCTTTTTAAAAGTTAAGTTTATGTATAAATGTATTAATCTAAATCCTGCGCCTGGATGTAATACAATGCCAATTTTTTAGCGGGATACAGCTGGTTTGAATTTAGAGTTTTCCTTTTCCTAGATTGGTTGCCGCACATACAATTAGGAACCTAGTTTACAATTTACCCAATGCTGGAGGGGAACACAATGAATTCATGTCTTTCCCAAGGGCATTAGCGCAAAGTGAAATGCAAACATCCTCGTAAAGATTTTTGACTCGATCACTGAATCCATTTTTACAACGAAAACCCTTACACTAACGACCCCACCTTTGTATACGTATTATCATGGTGTCACATGACCGTTTTTTTCCTGGTGATACCGGGGACTTATGTTAGGAATGTATTGAAATTCAAGAGAGAGAGAGAGAGAGAGAGAGAGAGAGAGAGAGAGAGAGAGAGAGAGAGAGAGAGAGAGAGATATTTTAGAATCGCCTTTGATGTAATTCTAAAACTCCATTGGGAATGCTAAAAGCAGTGATTTTTACCTCGTTATTATGTCTGATCGAAATAAAAAAAAAACAATTCGGCATTCAACATTCTGTTATTTTGATATACATCTATTTTTGCTGTGAGTCATCTTCGATTTGATGAATATTGAATATTCATTGAGAGTGATATCAAAGGAAACACGCTTGTCCTCTCAAAGGCGTCCACTTTAACCCCTTCCCAACGAATGTCGTGGAATGATAGTAAAATGTCTGATGGTAAGGCTCCATTCCGGGAGCTTTTAGGAATATGGAATATTCCTTTTGTGCCGTTACACTCAGGTTCACTCTAACCCGAAGAGGTAGTACTTGTTCAGGTCTTATCTATGGGTCAAAAAGAATTCCGCTGACTACACATCTGCGAACGAATGTCCTGTTCCTGACACTAAATTGCGTCTGATGGTGTGGCTCTAATCCTGGAGCTTTAGGCAATATTGAGTACCCATTGATTGCCATTTTTCTCCTGATCACTCTGACTCGGAGTGCAAGTACCTGTAAGGGTCCCGTGTAAGGGTCAAATAGGTTAGTTTAATCGCTTACAATACCTGAAACAAATTTAACTGTGTGCAAACAAATTATGGTTAAATTGAACTATTATTATTACATAGCAATACTTGAAACCATTTTGAAAATCAATGATTAGTATCAAATTAGGAATACTTGATAAATTACTATTTTAAATAGCAATACTTGAAACCGTTCCGCTGTATTCAAATAACTATTAGTATGAGATTGTAATACTTGAAACGATTCAATTGTGTACAAGCAATAAACAATTCTTCAACAAGGCTGACTTTGGCATTAAATAATCCACGAAGGTTGATATGTCATTAAACAAAGAAACCAACAAATTCTGTGTCTTATCACTAAGGGTTTTTGGACTATTTTCTTCATCTTCATTTTTAACGTATCGGCCGATATATCCCCCGGCCTTCTTCAGGTGTTTGTAGAACTCTGGAATCTACACGGAATTTCGAACCACGTCCTTTATTGTCTAGCAGGATACATAGCGTAACGGTTATAGGTGTTGGTTCCCTAAGCTTCTAAGGAGACAATCATCTGGAGGTTACAGTTTCAATCCTGACTGCAGGCGAGTAATAATACAGGAATACTTAACACTTGTACCCGGTTACGGCTAACAAAATCAGAACAGGCGACCCCCGTGGATTCATTAAAGGACGTAGTTCGAAGTTCCGTGAAGGTTCCCGAGTTCGACAAACACCTGAAGAAGGCCAGAGGATATATCGGCGGAAACGTTTGGGAAATAAAAATAAAAATGAAGACAACTGTCCGAAAACCCTTAATGATAAGAATCATCAAGCTTCATCTCAGAAATTTAGACGACTAATTCTGTGTCTACGCTATTCTAATGTAGATGCATCTGCTCTAACAACAATAGTGAGCACTTTTGGGTGTTTCTTTTGGTTTATTTTCTTGAAACCAATTAACTGTGTGCAAACAATAAATAGCTATACTTGAAACCATTTAACTGTGTGCAAACAATAAATAGATATACTTGAAACCATTTAACTGTGTGCAAACAGTAAATAGCTATACTTGAAACCATTTAACTGAGTGCAAACAATAAATAGCTATACTTGAAACCATTTAACTGTGTGCAAACAATAAATAGATATACTTGAAACCATTTAACTGTGTGCAAACAATAAATAGATATACTTGAAACCATTTAACTGTGTGCAAACAATAAATAGCTATACTTGAAACCATTTAACTGTGTGCAAACAGTAAATAGCTATACTTGAAACCATTTAACTGTGTGCAAACAGTAAATAGCTATACTTGAAACCATTTAACTGTGTGCAAACAATAAATAGCTATACTTGAAACCATTTAACTGTGTGCAAACAATAAATAGATATACTTGAAACCATTTAACTGTGTGCAAACAATAAATAGATATACTTGAAACCATTTAACTGTGTGCAAACAATAAATAGCTATACTTGAAACCATTTAACTGTGTGCAAACAGTAAATAGCTATACTTGAAACCATTTAACTGTGTGCAAACAGTAAATAGCTATACTTGAAACCATTTAACTGTGTGCAAACAATAAATAGCTATACTTGAAACCATTTAACTGTGTGCAAACAATAAATAGATATACTTGAAACCATTTAACTGTGTGCAAACAATAAATAGATATACTTGAAACCATTTAACTGTGTGCAAACAATAAATAGCTATACTTGAAACCATTTAACTGTGTGCAAACAATAAATAGATATACTTGAAACCATTTAACTGTGTGCAAACAATAAATAGATATACTTGAAACCATTTAACTGTGTGCAAACAATAAATAGCTATACTTGAAACCATTTAACTGTGTGCAAACAGTAAATAGCTATACTTGAAACCATTTAACTGTATGTTTAAATGATCTTGAAACTTTCAGTATAAAAATGTTTACATATAAAATTACAAGACGTGCAACATTGAAATTTAGTTTAAATAAGTATTTGATCAACTCATATATAGTGCCACTAATTTGACGTAATGTCGTTTTAGAGTGTGGACTCCTCAGGAGGCAAACCTTTTTCTCATAGGACAATGTCAAAAATAGCAAAGCTCTGTCGAGATCCCCCTTTAGAGGCGCCAGTCTATAGTCTTTGCTCTTATCCCTTCAGATGATAAAATCGGTAATGTCTTGTGAAAGGGACCCCCTGGAGATGAACTGTTTTTTTTTTCGGACGTCACCCAGCACGAACGTTAGGTGTGTGTGTCATCCTGCTCTCATCTGGCCCCAAGCACTAGAAATAGTAGCGACTAACATGCCGGAAAGTAACTAAGTTCGAACTTATTGTTGGACTAATATCCTTGGGAAATTTATGGACTCCCTTATTCCCCTCAGCTATGGGTCAAATAGTACCACTAGTGTCCTTCTAGAAGGAGGTTTTAGTATTTAATACCCACAGTGGTTGACATGCGATTAAACAAGGAAGAAACAAAGCATATCTTACTGCCAACAACATATCTTTATGAATTTCAATGAAATATTTTAGTTGGGTGAGTAATGGTCTCAGGGTCTGATGCATGCGTTGGTGAAACTGGATTTAACCGGTTTTTCTTTTTTTCACTCCGTGATTTTTTTCTTTCACACTTTGCGTTCTTTCTTTTTCTCTTTGCTCTCATTCTTTTTCTCTTTTTTTCCTCGTTTTCCCTCTTTCACTATTTGCTTTCTTTCTGGCTTTTTTCTTTCTTTCTTTTTCTTCATGGGCACCTAATTATTTCTAAATGGCTGTATTTTCTTAAAAATATCGCATAATTTTCTTGATAATGACTTTAGTCTTTCTTAAAAATAATTGTTTGTATTTTCTTTATAATTGCATCAATTGTTAATAAATTTCATTTTAGGAATTTATTCAGTAACAAAATGAAACTGTATTGAAAATGATTTTTAGTATGGGTCTTATTTTAAGATTGGTATCGTGCCAAATCCGGCTAGAGGCAAAAGTGCACGTGGGAAGAAGTCATTACCCTAATCATCCAAATAAAGGGGAAAAAAAGTTATCACTTTAATGCGTGACTGACTTAAAAATCAGCCGTAGAATAGAATCTTGCAATGTTTTTAATTACATTTAAATTTATGAAGTCAAGACTTATAGCAATCCAAAACTTACTAAATGACTTTGTTTGTTTACACAATTAATATTTGTACTTATAAACATTCAAAAAACTTTCAGCTACTCAGTCAATCAATATGAAAATGTTGGTCAATAAACTGTGACACTTTTCAACATTGAAAATGATTAATATTAAATTGATTTATTGGTATTAGAAAACAATGCATGAGAACCATTTAACTGTATTTAAATAGAACTATTAGTGTTAGATAGCAATACTTGAAACCATTTACCATTTGAAATATCTGTGTTGGCAAAACTAAACTTTTGTTATTGTGTGTATACAAATGATTCGTATTAAATTTAATAGATTTACTTGCTAAACAGATTTACTAATGTTAAATAGCAATATATGAAATCTTTTAACTGTGTCCAAATAAAACTTTTAGTGTTAGATTGCAATGCTGGAAACTATTTAATTGTGTGCAAACAATAAATTGCAATACTTGAAACCATTTAATTGTGTGCAAACAATAAATTGCAATACTTGAAACCATCTAACTGTGTTCAAATAAATGAGTTCTGAGTCGTTTAAAAATGATGTTACTAATAAACTATTCATTTACAAGTCATATATACGAGTGTGCGAGTATGTGTAAGTGTAAACAGAAGTCAGCCAACCAGCCAACCAGCCAAAAGAGAATAAATTGCATACCATTCTGAAAATAACGAGAATAAAATAGGGTCTATATTGATATATGACTTTTTTAGCAAATACAAATGTCAAGCTATTTTGTTTCATTAATGAGCACTTTCATAATCTTTTTTTTTAACTTCATTGAATCCGCATCAAGATTTGTGTCACTCACGAAACATGATATATAGCTTTGTTCAAATGAAATCTCTAAATTTATTCACGAATTTGTATAAGATTTTGTGGAAGGATGGGCCATTGCTCAAGAAAATGATATAGGAGTCGGTGCAACAAATTAAATTTCCTTAAATATAAAGGTCTGTTTGTTCTTTGCGCAGTTCTGAATGACTGTATAGTAAGGCTCTTATTCTTAAATTGCTATGGTGACAGGAGAGTGAATGTTGGAAGAAGTTGCTGCCTTGAACTTCCAAAATAAAGAAGTTGCAGCCATGAGCTTGCTTTGAAAATAAGCTTTAAATTACGATCTCGAAATCTTTTTTTCATCAAAGTCAAGATTTATCCCTCCCTGAAAGGTTTGATTGCTGAGTTTGTCAAACCAATATATACACAATCCTTTCTGAATTTTTATTGGATTTTATGAAAGGGTTTACTATGGTCTAAATAACTAATATAGCAGTAACTGAGCCTAAATGTAACTGTCTTCTATAAAAGAGGTCACTTATTATTTATATCATTTCGAGCCATTTCTGAAGCGAGCTGACTGTTCTTTTAGGATCTTCTTTAATAATATATATCAATGTTTTTGGCAAAACAAAATGTGGAAAGAGCCTTCACCAATCTTTCAAACCAAAAATATGATTGCTTTGAAAATCTGCTTTGAAAAGTAATCTTTTTCATTTTCATTTTAAATTAAAAGAATTCTTATAAAAGCTTATACAACCCATCAACTTAATACATGAATTTTCCAAACAAAATTTCTCGATGAATTTACATATGTTGTGGGGGGGGGGTGAGCAATGGTCCCTGGAACTAATATAGGAGATGGTGAACCTGTTATTTACTCTGTTCCGCCCAATTCTTTACTTAGGGTTTTATTTTACGATTGATAGAGCGTCAAGTCAAGAATATTGATAAATATCAAGTTAATCTATTTAATTTATTCATTCTAATTTGAATATTGTCAGATTTTATTCACAAAGAAAAAAAACGTCATTCTCATAATGCAAATGAAGAGCAGGAATATCTGTATGCTAATATTGAGTTTTTTTTTTTTTTTTAAAAACGTACTTCGAATTTTCGAACACTGGGGCTAGAGCTACTGCCTCAATAGAATGTTACCCTTGTTGACCCGCGTGAAGAGCAATGTGGTTTAAAGGTCAGATTTGAATCGAAGTCATGGTTATCATTCGATTGATATTTTTCTCATCAATAGACGAAACCCTAATAGATGAGTTTCTTCACTCAATTATTTGATCTTGGCTGTTTACGTATGAGGCCCCTCTGCCCACCATCAGGTAAAGAACGCCTTTGACCTGCCTTTGGGTTAATTCGCCTTACTTCACGTCCACCATGACGCATCTCATTGAAGCATTCACTGATTTTATAATAATAATCATTACAAATGAACATTTTAGTAATCTTTTTTTTTTCAATGTGATTTTAAATGTATCGAGAATTTAGGTTTTAAATGCATCTAATCATATTCTTCTCCGAGGTTAGAAAATTCTAAAATGTGCAAAAGTGTTATATTTTATTGACTAACATTTTTAATATGAATTGACTTATCGACACTGAAATCATATATACTTTTTTTTTTTTAAATACAAGCTCAAATCAAACTCCATCCAGAAAGGATTCATGGTCGAACTAGGCTTTTTCTTTTAATTCAGGTTGAACAAAGAAGAAAATCATTTAATTATCTAATCTAATATTTCTCAGATTTTAATTACTGACGAAAAAGAGAAAACTTGCATCCCGTCGTGAAACTAAAAGAAAAAGATTATAGTAAAATCATGTATAGTTTGTTTTTACATAAATCTAATTAAGAGTTAAGCTCTTTTGCAAATTAAATATTTTACAATCTTTTTCATTTGGATTTTAATTTCATCAAATTCTAGTGAAGACTGTATTTTAATTTTATGAGACATTTCTGAAATTATCTGATAGTTGAATTAGGATCTCATAAAGTAAATATTAAGAAAGAACATGTGCATGCCGATAAAATAAGCATTCAAACGATATTGCAATATTTTTTCTTTTGAGCACTGATTCTCAAATTACTTGATGTTTATACCAACAGGATATTTTTGTAATAGGGTTCGGAGCGGTATTATATTTGTGCTGTATTATTATTTATTATGACAATATAGTTTGACTAACTGTAGTAATGTAAATATATAACGAGAAAATATGGAAATATAACGAAATAAATGAAACAAAAGTGAACACAATTTTTATGCACATTTTGTAAACGAGTTGTATATCATTACAATATTGTGAAACTGGAAACTCTTCACGGACTGGGGATCGAGGACTTGCGTAAACGCACTGTCACGCATGAAACCGCTGACAGTTGCGCTAATTTACAGTTTAAATTCATGGAATCCTTATCAATTCTCAGGCAATCCCACAAAACCTAACATGACTTTGTCCAAACGAAAGTTTGCAATGAATTCTGATGAGATAAGACTGGAGACCGATTGGGATTCTCGTTGTGTTATGGCCAAAGTCCTGGACTGCAGCCTCGAAATAAACGAGTTCTATCTCTAGTCGCGCGATTACGTTCACTTTCTGACTAATACCCTTAGGAAAGTTTTGAGTCTTTTTATCCCTTTGAAAGCTAATTTGATTGAAAGTCGGATAAACCCTCCATGTCTGCATGCAATTAAAATTAACATCACTGAACTAACAATTCCTTAAGATCTTCGAGGGGAACCACCGTAGTAGTTGACGTGCTGGACTGAGACATCGTCGTAATAAGATTCGAAATCCACTCGCGTTTTCATGTTCGCTTTCGGGTTAATACCCTTTGGAAAAGTATAAACCTTCTTCTCTTCACATCTATAAGTTAAATGCCTTAAGCAGAAGTAACGGACAGATGCGCATAAAACGCTAGAATGTTAAAAGTTAACCCCTATTAAAAAAAGATATCTTAAAGCAAAGGAACTAACAATGACATCATAGACTTTTAAGAGAAAACAGCTTTATACAATGAATTTTTATTATATATAAAAATGCTAAAATAAAAAAATCTATCGGAGAATTAACATGCCCTAAGGACCCCCAAGAAAATCATTTCTATGGTTTCAAATACTCCTGTTTAATACAAATCATTTTAAAAAGACAAATTTGACTTATAGATTGAGTCCATATATCACAACGGGTCAGAGTGGACCTGGGAGTAAATGCAACGAGGGAGTGACTCAGCACTCCCGTGATTTCTATAACTTAACCTCATCACCAGAAACATTTTAGCATTTTACTAAGGACACTGTCTCTGTGTGGTGGGTATTGTGTTTTACAACCCTGCCAAGGATGCAATTGGGGTATTCAAAGCCCAGCTGAGGGAACCTTTTTAAAGGTTTTCGGTTAATTTCTGTGATATTTTGTGAAAAAGTGGGCCGTGAGCCAAAAAAGACCATTAGATCTTGGAGTGGATCCAGTGATGTTTTAGATGTACATTTCAAAGCAGGACAATTTTTTTTTTTTTGCTTTTTGGGCGTCAAATGGCAGCAGAAAAGTCTCCACCCTAATGTCATCGTAATAGAAAATTGATATATCTCGAATGAATTTTAATATAGAAAATTTATTGGCAGGCTCTTTCTTTTTACAATATATATATATATATATATATATATATATATATATATATATATATATATATATATATGCAATGGAGAGACGTTGAAATAGCCAGGCTGTCTCCTGTAGTTTGTCGTGAAGTCCGAATACCGCTTTGCGAATTTGTTGGATCATAATTATAACCAACCTTTGTCTAATCGTAGTCTGGGATCTTTTGCTTGATTGTCGAGTTTTAGTAATTATGACAGTAGTAGTTCTTATGCAATTATAAAGGCAAATAAAAGAAATGAACCGTCTCTTACTCTCTCTCTCTCTCTATCTATCTATATCAAAAAGAAAAAAAAGACTATTTAACTTTGAAGCTCTCAATATTTGATGATGTACTTAAGGAATGATATTTGTGGTTACTCCTGACAACAGTACAAACTGTCCCAATCGACTTTGATTATATATTTTACTGTAGGGATAAAACAAAGAATTACCGGAGAACTAATTTAAGAATTTTTTAAAAAAATTTTTTTTTATTGTGGACTTTTTGTCCTCATCTTGGTAGTTTTATTTTATTGTTTTTCTCACTACGTTTCGGCTAAATTTCACCTCTGGCCTTCTTCAGGTGATTTAACCGCGACCTCGGATAAGAATGCTGAGTCTTGTAACCGTATCCCCAATAATTAATGCCTTCCATAGTTGTTGTCTATCGCACCACGAAACGTAGTGAGAAAAACAACAACAACAAAAACAACAACAATTACAAATTCGGTACGGACCCGACTATGGAAGACCAGATAAGGAGAACAAATAATTGGATTTATAAGACCAAAAAATCCAACCTTGATCGCCCTTCGGTGCCCGCAGCGGATAGAGTTGTTGAGTCTCTGCAGTTCCGGGTGAGCATTGTCAGAAGATAGCGGTTTCAACTCCTACCCAAGCCGGCCAGTGGTTTACGATAGACAACAACTATGGAAGGCAGTAATTATTAAGATACGGTTACAAGACTCAGCATTCCTATCCGAGGCCAAAAACAACTACCAAGATGAGGACAAAAAGCTGATCTTTAAACAGTTGCATCATTGTCTTTCTACGAGGGAACAGTATAGGCACATGTTCACTTCTACCAGGGAACGGTGTAGGCACATGCTGACTCCTACCAGGGAACGATGTAGGCACATGCTGACTCCTATCAGAGATAAGCACATGCTCACTTCTACCAGTCAACGGTATAGGCACAGGGTCATTCCTACCAGGGAACGGTATAAGCACGTGCACACTTCTGCCAGGGAACGGTGTAGGCACATGGTCACTCCTATCAGAGAACGTTATAGGCACATGCTCACTTCTACCAGGGAACGGTGTTGGCACAGGGTCACTTTTACCAGGGAACGGTGTAGGCACAGGGTCACTTCTACCAGGGAACGGTATAGTCCTCATGGTGTAATGGTTAAAGCGATGAGCTGCGGAATCGTAGTACGCGAGTTCGTACTCCAGTCGCGCTATTACGTTCACTTTCGGGCAAATACCCTTGGGAAAGGTATGAACCCCCTTATTCTCCCTCCAGCTATGGGTAAATAGTAGGACGGACTAGGTTCTTCAGCCTTGGTTAGGCAACTAGTCTAGGAGAAGGAAAACTCTGAATTCAAAACCTGTTAAACTCCGCTTAAAAATTGACCTTGTGTCATACCCTGCCCGAGCGGAGGGGTTGGTAAATAGTACCAGGGAACGGTATAGTCACATACTCAACTTACCTACACTTAACTAGAAAGCCTTTTGCTATTCTGTACCCTCTCCACTATATTGGTTGTTCATGAAACAATATGTGTATAATTCTCGCTCTTGTGACATTATTGTATCCATTTTTATAATACAAATTGCATATTTATCATGCATCTAAAATATCAAATTTTCTTGTTTGTGTTGAGTTCATTTTGTCTTTCCTTTTGTTTAGTGCTTGTATATCGCGGATATATTAAGGCTAATATTGGAGAGTAGGGACTCGTCTAAAATGTATTTCCTATGCCAACAGTAAAGCTAGAAAATTAAAGTTTCACAAAAGGAAAAGTTAATCATTAAAACTAAATTTACAAACAGTTTTTTGCTGAGTCATGAACATTTTAGAAGAATTATTTACACGTATGATTCGGTTTATATTCAATTGGACTTCTGCACGACTTGTTTCGATAAAGGAACGAGATATCTTATTGTTGTTAGGATCTGTCTACAGTAAATTTTACCGGGGTTTCTGGTTGTCAAATTTCTGCTACCTGTGTAGAAGAGGTTTGGTATTTTTGAAAATTTTCTTTCTTTTTTTTTTATCTGGACTGTTTCTTCTTCGTTTACCACCGCAAGAAGGTTGATTTCCATTGCAGCAAATCTGGTATATACTCAAGGGCAGATAACCAAATATCACATTCAACAGTTATTTATTTAGCTTGATTTAGTTGTGACCCAAAGCTCGCAGTATGAGACACCCAGTGAGAATCGAACTCGCTAATCCTGATTCACTACGAGGTGCCCAATATTTACATTAGGTGAGGCTCTAATACCAACGGCATTAAATTTAGACGTTGTGGCACAGCATGATAAAATAGAAATCATTTCTTTTCACTTCTAAAACCCCAATTTCCTTTGAGGTTGATATGCTGATTCTTGGTCATTGCTGGCCAAAATGTAAAGCCAATTGGCGTGACTGTGAATGAAATATCTTTTTAATTGAAAAATTGCTCTATCCAACGTTGTTATTGTATTCTGTATTTATTGTAGTTTCTGTAAAAATAAATAATCTTTACTTAAAGAGCCTTCCTTTCTCAAATTATCAACGAGTGCTTGTTTGGTATAATTCAAACAAAAGAACTAGAATATTTTGATAAAAATTCAGAGAATAATTTTTCTCTGAGAAAAATGCTTACCACGATTGTTAACCTTGATAGATTCCAATAATGGAATTTTTACGGTAAATATGGTGCATGCTTTTTCCCGGATATTCTGCTTATTGAACCTGCGAAAAAAAAAAAAAAAAGGAATGAGAAAGAAATAAAAAAATACTTTTAATACATCCTAATATTTTTACTAGGTCTTTTTGCCATCCGTCTATCGAGTGAACTAATGGTAGCGCCCCAGACAGTCAATATCGGTCCTGCTGAGAGCTGCGTAAAGAGTGCTTCAATAATTCGACCAATGAATAGAAATCTACAGTTCTTCTGTTTTGTGCATTCACTGTGTGATGAGATTGGAGTGACCTCTCCAGAACTTACGCTTGGTTTACAGTGTATGAAGGCGTTTGTGTTGTTCAGACAACAGGGCACCTCATTCAGTCATTCTGACGAAATGCAAAAGTATGCAGGGAAATAAACTGGGGACCGACGGAGCTGCAGGAGTTTACAGAAGGAGGTCAATGTTGACAGCCAATCGCTTTAGTGTCTCCATTCCGGATCTTCTGTCTGGGTTTATTTGCATAGCTCTTTCATGTTTCGATATGTGATTTATTAACTTCCCAGCAAGCTAGAATATGACAGAAGGTCGTTTTAATGTGGGGTGCAACACAGGAAGGCAAGACTCCCACGTAACGGTTATAAAAGTTGCTTGGTTTCTGTCAGAATTCCCTTCAAAGGGCGCTTCAAGCGCTGTGCAATTAACCCAGCCGTTCTCCCTTTTAGATGAAGGGGCAAATGCTCCATGTCTAGATATAATTGCAAGGAGGTGGAGGCTTAAAACAATATAATCTCTTCCCTAGACGGATTGCTATCACAATCTGACGAGGATTATCAACCTGCATGATTGAATGGAGAAGGTGATTGACTACAAATTAGGTAAACAAACCCTTTTAGACGAGGGGACAAATGCTTCATGTTTGGATATGGTTGCAAGACAGTAGAAGCTTAAAATCAATATAATCTCTTCTTTACCGTCACAGGCTGTTAGTACAATCTACTCGAATGACTGAATGGAGAAGGAGATCGACTGCAAATTGGGCAAACGACTAAAATCTGACCTTACTGACAATTGGTACTAAGAAAAACCGGAAATAGTCGTAGACGTGAATGATTCTCTGGAATTATGAGATACTAACAAATAACCCAATCCAGACTCCAGTGAAAGCCCACAGTTAACGTTGGTGTTAAAAACTCGCTCTGGGATCACCGTCATTATTATTATTATTATCATTTTACAAGATAATTTTTATCATTTTACAGGATAATAATAATAATAATAATAATAATAATAATAATAATAATATATATATATATATTCAATCCCAGGTCGAGTCATACCAAAGACTCAAAAAAAAAGAAAAAAAATATATATATATATATAAATATAACATATATATATATATATATATATATATATATATATATATATATATATATATATATATATATACAACCCAAAAATTTTGACAGTTTTTAAAATGGCTTCAACGAAAATTGTGACATCTCTTTAGCCAACTAGAAAAGATGAACAAAAACGATAAACATCCAATCCTTGTTTTTCCTTTTCTATGAAATATGCCAAGAGAATCTGCCGCCTAAATACCCATTATATATATGTGTAATGTGGCATTTTTCTGCATTACACTTATATATATATATATATATATATATATATATATAGAGAGAGAGAGAGAGAGAGAATTGATAACAAGGTAATCCAAGTAGAAGGAGAGATTTATTGAGAAGCAAAGTCGACACTGTAGCGTTTCGGTTTTAATGTACCATCATCAGGTGTGCTAGGGACGATATTAGTGATGTTAAATTGACGATGAATGTTGAAAATTTTAAAATACAGAAACTTAGGGAAAATTTGTATTATCAGAAAAAGTTGGACGTTTAATTAATATATATATCATTATCCCCAAGTCCCCTTGCTAGTACGGATTTTCCTAATTCTTTCTCACCATTCGTCCCTATCCTGCGTAGCTACGGACGGAGCTTTTGTTGGTAAATCCTTGTTGTTCAGCCAACACTGGCACGTCCATGTAAAGGGGTCCATGGGAGAACGTCACATATGAGTTCGTCCTTGATTCTCCAGTCGTGTCCCGCTAGTCTTCTTCATCTTATTTGGATGGTTTTAGAGATGGGAAGTAATTGGCTGTATGGCTACTATTTTGTGAGATGTTGCTTCCAGGAGTTGTTCAGTACAGCATTCTTATGCCGTTCCCGTTTAACTTTTTCTCTATATACATTTTGTAAGCATCCATGTGGATCATCTGTACAAAAGTATTGATGCAACTGCTGCTTTTTAAAAAAATTGTTTTATCTTATCGGATAGATCAGATTTCCATATGATCGATAGTCAATCGATAGCAGTCTATGTCTTAGCTAGGCGCAAATTGACATCATTTTCAGTTGATGAGACGCTGCTGCCGAGATATGTGAACTTACTAATTTCAGAGGACCCCCATTATAGAGTGGAGATGGCTCATTCTTGATTATAACACATGAACACTGTTTTGTCCTTAACGTGTAGGTCAGTGTCCCTGCTGGCTGATCCAGGCTATGCAGTAGGGTTTTGGCTTGGATAGATGTGTTTGCAAAAAGCACAGTATTATCTAAATAATGTGCGTCCTTAGTAGTTTCTGCGGGATATCGTCTGCTTCTTGCTTTTATTTAGTGTATTTGAATCTCCATTGCAGTAAGTGAACCTTGAGTTTTGTGTTATTATAGAGCATCATTATGGTTTTAACTTTTTCTTTGGGGAGACCATGAGTTAGAAGTATTTGCTTCATATTCCGTCTGTGTATAGAATCAAGTGCATTGGAGAAATCCACAAATACTTGTGTTTCCATGACGTTTTTTTGCACGAAATCCTTATTAGAATCTGAAATGTTGTGGATCACTTTCTCCGAAAACTATTCTGATTTTTCTTAAGAATTTTTTCAAATTTAGATTCAATGCAATTGAGAAGCAGAGCATTATAAACCTTAACCGATATAGAAATCAGAATTATACCTCTGTAGTTCTTGGCGATTTCGAGGTCACCTTTCTTAGGGAAAGGGGGGATGCAGACTTTTGTCCATCTCTCTATTGTTTTCTGTTTATATACGGCGTCGCAAAATCGAAGAAGTTAGTCATCAAATTTTCCTTGACTTCCGTGCTTATGGGGGTATTTCGTACAGGTCGGCAGCTTTTAAAAAAACCACACACACACACACACACATATAAATATATATATACATATATAACTGTAAGACTGAAAAAATTGTCACATTATCGCAAGAAGTTTCTTTAAATGATTTGCATAAAAGTCCTCAACTTATAATATAAACCAACTTGCAGTTTAGTTTACAGCTAGATAACAAGTTTTCAGAATATGATTTGCGCTGAAAAAGATTTCTCTATTGCCCAAAATTTCGCCATTTATTCATTTATGAATGGATCTATGCATAAAATATCCTTCCGAAACTGCTGCTGGCGTTATTACATAATGGGGACCTTAGAAATCGAAATGTGCTTGTTTTGGTCTTTTCGTTCCGATGGTTAGTTTGTTGGTGTTTATGGCATATCAATCCTTATGGGTTATTTTATGCCAAATCCCGTTCACACACACACACACACACACACACACACACACACACCTATATATATATATATGTGTGTGTGTATGAGTATGTACTGCATTACGAATTATAACTAGGAGGCGATTTTCCATTTTATCTGAAAAAGTGCAAATCGGAATATACAAAAAATTCCAAAAACGATGGCGTGTACGTGCTGAGTAAAAACTATCATGTTGTCCGCAGGTGTAAACAAACTGCAGCCAATACACGTTACTTCAGATTATTAAGGAATCACATCATAATCGTGAAATAATTGGTCGATAAATTGACTTAACCGCTTCTGAGAAGTCTGTTATAATATTTGAACTTGCAAAAGGTAGATCAACATTAGAAATAATTGGAAGATATCACCAAACTGTGAAAAGATTTGT
>OY757934.1:77709217-77916717 GCA_963585895.1 Sepioteuthis lessoniana
TCTGGTTCGTCTAACTTGAATAGTTTTCGTGATAGGGGGCAGGTGGCCGTACAGTTGGTGTCTTGTGGGGTGTTGCTGCCAGGACTTGTTCAGGATTGCACGCAGCATTCTTGTGTAATTGCCATCTAGTTTCTTCTCCAGCCGTTTTGTTAGCGTCCATGTAGTGCATCCATATAGCAGTATCGATGAGACCGCTGCCTGGAAGAAACTGCGTTTCATTTTATCGGTTAGGTCTGATTTCCATATAATCGATTGGTCAGTATGTCTTTAAGTCCTATCAATTTAAAATGCTGAATTTTACAAAATGTTATGCTGTATTTTGTTTGTGAAATAATGCTTAAACTATGCGTTTTAAATGTAAAGACACGCTTACTCTACTATAAAGCCAAATTGATGTTAGCCTTTCCACATGTCAGCGAACAAGGCAGAATGTTTTTGAATATCTTCTATCGAATAATTTAAAAATTCGTAAAGAAAGCCCTAACAGTAGTTTAGAAGAAAAAGAAAAAGCCTAAAACACCTAATGCTACCACAGGCCCCCCCACCAAGAAGAAGTAAAAAAAAAAAAAAAAAAAAATTTGTTTAGCTCTATAATTCCTGAAGCCTGCTAGGTTCCCAACTGTAGTAAAAAAAAAAAAAAAAAAAAAAAAAATGAAAAACCTAGGAAAAGTCCCAATACAGCAAAAAAAAAAAAGCACAAGTCAGTACCAGTGAAAGTCATACGAAAGTACCTTAATGTTGGACTTTAACTAAGTTAAAACTTAAAACTTAAACCAAAATTACCCTCCCCCCACTTTTTTTTTTTTTTTTTTTTTTGCGTACACATGGGAAGCAGCATGATGTACGTAAAGGTATTTGAATAAACCCATGTACGACCAAACTCAATACCCAAACGGGTCCTGGACGTGAGTTTGACGACTTTACGCTCAGGATCGCTAGTTCGATCGGGGAACTACTGCTGCTCCTCTATAAGAGTGGCTTCTATAGAAGAGAATAAAACAGCCATCGAAAGATAACCATTGGCTGTACCACTCGTTAGATATTCGGGACCCTTTGTGAAGTGCACCAGAGAACTTAAGCAAATGAACCAAAGAACAAGAAAACTAATGACTATGCATAAGGCATCACATCCCAGAGACGACGTTGACGGACTATTTATCACGGAAGGAGGGAGGAAGAGGACTTGCCAGTATTGAAGACAGCGTTGACGCATCGATACAACGACTCGAGGACTACATAGAAAACATGAGGAAGGACTGATTACAGGCACCGGAAACGAGAGAGACAACCCGATGGACAACATAATGACAATGAATAGGAAACAGAAATGGGAAGAAAAACAACTCTATGCACGTTTTAAACGACTGTTATATACTCACATAATAAATATGCTTATATACACATGTACATGTTCATGCAGCATCATAACGACACAATAATAGATAGACGCACGATGATAAAGTCGCAGGAATAAACGACGCACGCAGGAAAGAGGACGCAGGAAGACTTCTTTATAAAATAATTTACCTCTCACTTTATTTGTAAGGTTTCGAAAAGGGTTACTCAAAGTTTGCGTGTGAGAGGTAGCTGGGGACCGAACATTACTGAAATATTTTGACCCCGAAGTTATGGCCGTCAGCGTTGTGTCTTTCCCGTTCTCCATGGTTGCTCCACCGGACCCTGGAGTAAACTCTTCTGTGTGCTGGCTTTCCCTACTACACGCGTCTACTTCCGTCTTCCACTGTACTGCTTGCCCTCCTTCTCGCCTATCTCCCACTGTCCTCAATTCGTCGGCCTTCAAACTCCCACGCAGTAATATAGACACGCCTCAACGCCTACGCAACCTCTTCCGATTTCCAGCGACCGGGATGTGTCACTTCCTTCCGGTGCACCACCTTGAATGGCATTTTTGGCCGGGTCAAAAGGTCAAAACATAACACGACTAATAAACAACATCTCACACGACAATACCTGGTCGTGGCTAAGAAAAGGAAACCTCAAGAGAGAAACAGAATATCTCCTAATAGCAGTACAAAACAACGCCATAAGAACCAATCATATCAAAGCGAGAATAGATAAGACGCAACAAAATAGCAAATGTAGATGAAACCATAAATCATATAATAAGCGAATGCAGCAAATTAGCACAGAAAGTATATTAGACTAGACACAACTGGGTGGGCAAGGTGATCCACTGGGAAATGTGCAAGAAATTCAAATTTTACCATACGAATAAATGGTATATGCACAACCCAGCAGCTGTCCGAGAGAATGATCATAAACTACAATGGAACTTTGACATACAAACGGATCACCTAATCTCGGCCAGAGAATCAGATCTTATAATAATCAACAAAAATAGAATTTACAAAATCGTGGACTTTGCTGTCCAAGCTGACCATAGAATAAAACTGAAAGAATGTGAAAAGAAGGATAAGCACCGCGACCTTGCTAGGGAATTGAAAAACTATGGAACATGAAGGTAACAATTATACCAATCGTGATTAGTGTTTTCGGTACAGTAACTAAAGGATTATTAAAGGGACTGGAGGACGAGTGATGATCATCCAAACTACAGCACTATGGAGAACGGGCTGAATACCGAGAAGAGTCCTGGAGACTTGAGGAGACTTGCTGTCACTCAGGATCCAGTGAAAGACCATCAGCTAAAGCTGATGAGAAAACTCTCAATGAGTAAATAATTATAATAATAATAATACATTTCACAATACTTCCTCCAAAAACGACAATCTTGACGAAGATACATCAAATTTGGTGTTAACGTGAAAGTTAAGAGACTTTAATTGTCTGAAGACAATCAGACGAAGTCTCTTTTCAAAGATGAATGAAAGAGAAGGTAAACAGAATTATTTATTTGTAATTACTTGATTTTATTCGTTCTCATGGAGTCTCGACCAAAGTTTATCTTCATGAGAAAAAAGTTCTAAAAAGATTTTAAAAGTATTTTTAAAAAAAGATGATTGACAATAAAAGAAACAACGAAAAATCAGATAGTAATGTAACTGATCCATTAGTATACACCTCTGGACAAAACTATAAGACCAAATGAAGAAAAAAGACATCGTGTTTACAATTTTTAAATTATGAAAATCAGATATATGAAATATAAGGTTGAAAGACATTTAAATTCAGAATCAGAAAAAAATTCAATTCATTTTTTATATGTATATTAGCATTTATCCTAAATTTTAAAATCTATTTTTGACATAAATATAAGACCACCAATAAAAACTAAAAAAAAAGAAGTATTTAATTTAATTGAAAAATTTATCATATATAGTCTACGTAATGTAAAAGCTATTAAAACTGTAATATTTAAAATACTGAAAACAAATGGCTTTGCGAACTAAATTATTTGAATTTGAGAAAGGCGAAATTACAGCACTGAAAAGTTTTGGAAAATTTCAGAGAGAAATTTCGAAGGCTTTCGAATGCAGTAAAACCATTCTCTGCAATTACTTGAAAAGTCCAAATAAGTATGGAGCAAGAAAACTGAATGGCAGGCCAGAAAAATTATCACCACAATTCAAGACAAGAATTGTTCGCAGAGTAAAATTGAAAACTTCGTCAACATCAAAAATATTAAAATCTTTAGTGGATACTCTTTGCAGTACTAGAACAATTAGAAGGTATTTAAACAACGAAAACAAAAAGAGAAATGACTGAAATATTCTCTTCAATATCAAACTAATAGTGTTAAAAAATGACGAAAAGTTGTTTTCTCGGACGAAAAGAAATTTAATTTAGACGGTCTCTTTAGGCTTTCAGAAGTACTGGCACGCAAAAAAATTTCCAGAAGAGAATTACTCAACAAGTCATAGTGGAGGAGGATCTCGTATATTCTGGAGGGGCCTTCTCATTTTCCAAAAAACTTAAACTACAATTTCTCAGAGGTCGACAAAATGCAAAAGATTATGTTAAGATGCCAAATGATTTATCTATCGCACAAGAGGGCCATAGTCAATGTGGGAAAGGATAGATTTTTCAGCATGATAATGCTGCTATCCACAATGCATCAATAACAAAGAATTACTTGCTTGAACAAAAAATAAAACTTCTTGACCTCCCAGCATGTTCTCCAGAACTCAATCCTATAGAAAATGTGTAGGGATTGATTATTGCGAAAGTTTATGAAGGAGGTCGACCGTACTCAGCAATTTCTGAACTCAAAAACGTAATCTTTGACGCATGGAAAAAATAACTTGGGTTCAACTGCAGAGCTAATGGCGGATCTACAAAATATTAGATTTAAAAAATTGCCTTTATATTCTATAGTTCAGCTTATTGGTCTCATATTTAAGTTAAAATAAAATTTTAAAATTAAGCATAAATGCTAATATACATATAAAAAATGAATTGAAATTCTTTATTTGAAATTTAATTGTCTTTATGACTTATCTTTCATATATATATGATTTCCATAATTAAAAAATTGTAAACAATATCTTTTTCTTCATTTTTGAGGGTGAGTGTTATAGTTTTGTCCAGGAGTGTATGTATATATATATATATATATATATATATATATATATATATATATATATATATATATATGTGTGTGTGTGTGTGTGTGTGTGTGTGTGTGTGTAAAATTAATTGATTTTTATAGTAAACAAAAATAGGCAAAATAGAGCCTCTCATAGCCAAAAAATTTGATTTTCCAAGTTTGTTTTTTTCTTCGAATAGAACGCTAATTACTCTTTGATTTTTGCAGACGACAAAATATGTTTTGCCTCGTAATATTTGAAAGTTCAAACCTCTAAAAGATTAAAAAATCTTTTTCCTCCTTAATTATAAAAACAGAATAGGAAAAATAACTTTTTAAAATCCTCGATTAATTAATCTATTCTTGATTCTACTTGTGAGGCGAATTATTTCTTAAACATAGCAAGATAAACAAGCTAATTTTAAGTTTTTCAGAAAAAAAAAAATTACGTATGGTACATTTAATGGATTCCTATTCTTTCTTCCATATTTCATTGAGTGAATCGTATTATTTGTTCAACATTTTAAAATTTCAGTTTTTCGGAATCGATTTAAATTCAACATTTTTTAACTAATTTGTCTTATAAGTATTAGCTTCAAATGTTTGTCTTTGTTTATTAGATATTCGTTCAGATACCCACCAAGCTGCTGCTGCTGTTATTATTATCTCTGCCATGAATACGAGATGCTGATAAACTACTCTCAACCTACTAATATGTCTTAGCATGTAAAAATTATTTTCTCCCTTCATAATAGCAGATACACGGGAAAGGAAGATCTACACTCATAAAATATATTTTTAATGATTGTCAATTTGAAACAAAAATAAACTCTACTTATATGAACTTTTCTTTGTTGATGAAAATTTTATAACAAAGTAATATATTATCTACTTTATCTTTTCACAACAAAAAAGACGTTGTAACTTTTGTTTTTTTAGGAAACTAATTTACAAGATTTTAAAAAAAAATGCTAAATTCATATAACTATTTATTATATTTACAAATTTGCTCAACATACAACCACCCACCCACACACTGAAATCTACGCATACAGAAAGAAAGACACACACACAAAAACACAGACTGACACACACACGCGCCCCACACCAACACATACACACAAACACACAGACACACACACAAACAGATACACAAATGCTCTCTCTCTCTCTCTCTCTCTCTCTCTCTCTCTCAATATATATATATATATATAAAATAAAATTAAAGTTGGCGATCATAGTTGAAGGCAACGCGAAGGCTTCCCTTTCCAATAGCTACTACACCAAGGTGTAGGGGAGGGCGCTATTCCTTTCCCTGGATTGCTCCACTTTACCCTTGATATGTACCTTATATTGCTGAGTGTTAAGTAAGGAGGTATCAAGTACCATTTTAAAAATTTTTGGTATGACCCGACCTGGGATTGAACCCAGGTCTCCCGGACCATTAGGCGAACACTCTACCCACTAGACCAATGAGCCGGTAAGAATATATATATATATATTGTATTTTATATATATATATATTTATAAATATATTGTATTTGTATATATATATATATATATATATATATATATATATATATATATATATATATATATATATATATATTGTATTATATATATATATATATATATATATATATTCCCCTTTAGGCATAGATTACATCTACTATCAAATACTCCAAAATGTTTTGATAGTAGATGTAATCTATGCCTAGAGACAAAAAATACAAATAATGATATACCCAGACCCTGAAAAATAATTAAATAAGAGATGTGAATCAATAGCTAGATATAGACATAGGGATAAATTTAAACTATAGACAAATTATCATAGATAATGATTAAATAAAAAAACATAGAATTAAATTGAGATTTACCTTCAATTAATATAATATAAGTATTTCTGTATCCTTACGTAGAGTTATTAAATAAAGTTATTTTATCTAAATTAGTATTAAATCTGGAGTTTTAAGTCGAAAAGTAATTAGAATTTTAAAAGATAAAAATAAAAAGATTAATTTACTATAATCTAACCGGCAATAAAATAAAAAAAAAACGGAAGTGGGCTAAATGAGGAGAAAACTCTTCACCCCTCATCTATCCCCTCCCACCCTTCTTTCCTGTGTCTATTCTGAATTATTTTATCCATAAGATATGAAGAAGTCCTGTTAATTTTTTTCGTGTTTTTGATTTATATCAAAAACACATAACAGGATGGAAATAAATTTAGAATCCTAATGTGACCGGTTTTGTTCTTTTCTTAAAGAAGTATATATATATATATATATATTCATATATATATATATATATATATATATTCGTCCAGATAATAATTATTCTAAAATATTCCCACAAACACATGTAACAAGCCAGGAAAAAAATTATATATATATATAGTCATCCACAGACAGATCCGTTTCATTCTATCATAACTCATCGGTGTGGCAAGAGAGTAGCTTCCCGTAGCTGGGATCGAGACCCTGGTTGACTCAAACGCCATGCCAAAGCTTCTAACTATTCAGCCACGAGGAGCCATTAGCTGTGAAGTAAATTTTAAACGGTTATAAATCACAATTACTATTGTTTATATACATCCGTTCAACGTCTGCCGAGACCTCAATTCATATACGAAGAGGCTTGCAATGAACGCTAATGGCAACATGATTACTTCTTCGCCAGAGAACTCAACCCTACGGGGGTAGGGGAGGATATATCTCTATAGCCACACACACACACACACACACATATATATATATATATATATATATATATCATTTTCTTGCTGGCTTGTTACCTTTGTTTGTTGGAATATTTTAGAATAATTATTTTTTGGATTAATTTGCTCAGAAAGTAAATAAAATTGTCCTCATAAGTCATCCTTTCTCTTCAGAAGGTCAGGAACATTGAAATGGGAAATTAATCTGAAACGACGTATTCTACTCGATATTTGTCTCTCCCTCCCACCAGACAGGACTTGACACAAGATCAATGACCTGAATGTCGATTATAGTGGGGATTTAGGGGAAGAGAATGTCGAGAACGAGTCGATGCTCGTGCCCTGCTCGACTTTGCTGGTCATCGGCCCACTTAGTGTAATGAGGGCCTGATGAGCCAGATGAGCCTAGCTGGACATGGACCCAAATCTGGGTCCAGGCACGTATGCCTGATTATAACTTAAACTGGACAGCAAGGGTGACAAAGGTATCAATGATGCAGCTCGCCCACCCGAAGGTGGCCCAGCCAAAGTTGGGGGCCTTTCGGCCTCATGTTTGCCATGGAGTATTGACCGTCCGGCACGAATGCTAGACAGTCCGCTGAACAGTCAATAAAAATGCCCGACATATTCTACCCGCTGACTTGAATGATAGAAAAGTTTTACTAAAACTTTGTATGCAAAATCCATTGACTTCAGGGATATTTTGGTTTGGTTTGATTTGATTTCTTTGTTTATTAGCATATCAACCTTCGGGGTGTACTTAATTCCAAGCCTATCATTATAGAAGAACAGAAGTTGTAAAATTTTAATTATAGCTGAAGTATATAATGGGATTTATACCTTTATCATTGATATTAGTCCGAAAGTGGATGTTATTGCGTAACAGGAGTTTGAACACGCTTATTATAAAAAGAATGGATTTTTATTTTCATCCTGGATCAAGTTAGTTTTTTGGGTTGTTAGTTTTGTTTTACGGCGTATCCATCCTTTTTTGGTCATCTAACGCCGAATTAAGGCATTTTGATAAACGTTTCAAACAATACAGTTTTTTGTTCACACGCAGTTAAATGTAAAAGTTTCAAACAATTCAGTTCAGCGTAATTACACAGTTTAGTTCTATTTGACCCATAGATAGGGCCCAAACAAGTACTACCACCCCGGGGAAGAGTGGATCTGGGAGCGATGGAAATGAAGGGTTACTCTGCATTCTCCAAAGCTACAGCATTACTGAAGCCTCGGCATCAGATTATTTAGTGTCATATCTAAGATACTCGTTGGAGGAGTCTTAAACCTCTGCAGAGCTGCAGTTGGTGTATTCTGCTGCCCAAGCCGACTAGGACAGCCAACTTTGTTTCTCCCGCTAATGTATGTATATATATATATATATATGTATATATAGTTTGATTAAACCCACAGAAAGATAAAAAGAAGGCGGCTAACATTAATAAAAATCTTATGTAATGTTTAAAATAGGTATTTATGAATAAATGATAGAGAGATTAACATAAATCAATAGATAGATATATAGAGATTAAATCAATAGATAGATATATAGGCTGATGTGATATGGATTTTGAAAAAATATTTTTTCAAACGCTAATTACATCACACAAATTTGAAAAAGAATGCAAACGGGATTACACTGTCATCTTCTTTGCTTCTTTCAATTACTCATTACAGATGAGGGTTTAAGAATCTAAACATTTAACGTTGGAAAAAACATTCAATTAAGAAAATATTCTCTGAAGACTGTGTCTTTGTCTCTCTGTATATTTTTATATATATATATATATATATGTGTGTGTGTGTGTGTGTGTGTGTGTGTGTGTGTGTGTGTAATTGGATACGGCAAATCGAATTCAAATCCTGGACAAGGCTATTTACATTTCATATAGCGCTTATGCTCTTGGGAAAGGTATGATTCCAACTATTCTCTCTCCATTAATGCGTAAATGGTAGGGCAGACTGTGCTATTTGGCCTTGGTATAGCAACCGGTCTAGGAGGAGGAAAATTCTTAGATCAAACCTTAAAAACTACCTTTAAATGATTGACCTTGTGTCTCAACCTGTTCATGTGAAGAGTTTGTTTTATATATATATATATATATATATAAGAGAGAGAGAGAGAGAGAGAGAGAGAGAGAGAGAGAGAGAGAGAGATGTATTTGAAAATCAGATTGACATGTTTTGCTGAACTCTTAGCGTCGTCAGCTCGCAAATGAATTAATTTTCAAAGAGCAGATTTACATTACTGGGAGGGAAGTGTGATAGTTGATGAAGAAAGTATGAAAATTAAGGTTTTTTGGTTATAAAGATATTTACATTCTGATTACATTAAATTTCTTGAGAAATATGACTTCGCAACGATCCAAACTGTCTTTTTTCTTCTGATTCGTTCATATTTCTTTCAAAACGTATATATATATATATATATATATCATCATCATATCGTGCTGGTAGCACGGATATCCCTGACTCTCTCTCGCCACTCCTCCCTATCGTTCATCGCCCTAGGCAAGTCTTCAGGACAACATCCCGTATCCTCACATAGCTGCTGAATGTATGTTCGTGCTGGTTGTCCTGCCTTCGCACGGCCATGTGTGGGGGTCCATAAGAGTACATCTCTTATGAGTTCGTCCCTGTTTCTCCAGCCGTGTCCTGCATGTCTGGTTCGTCTAACTTGAATAGTTTTCGTGATAGGAGGCAGGTGGCCGTACAGTCGGTGTCTTGTGGGGTGTTGCCGCCTGGACTTGTTCAAGATTGCTCGCAGCATTCTTGTGTAATTGCCGTCTAGCTTCTTCTCCAGCCGTTTTGTTAGAGTCCATGTAGTGCACCCATATAGCAATATCGATGTGACCACTGCCTGGAAGAAACTGCGTTTCATTTTATCGGTTAGGTCTGATTTCTATATAATCGATAGCCTATTGATAGCTGTCCATGCTTTCGTTAATCTCGTGTCGATGTCCTTTTCGGTTGATGCGACGCTGCTTCCTAGGTAAGTGAATTTGTCTTCTAGTTTAAAAGGGGTTCCGTCTAGAGTGGAGATGTCCCCCGTTTGATTATAGCACATATATTCCGTTTTGTGTGCATTAACATAGAGGCCTATGCCTGCAGCTGCTCGTTCCAAACTATGCAGTAGTGTTTCGGCTTGGTCGGGTCTATTTGCCAGTATCGCTATGTCATCGGCGTAGTCGGCGTCGGTAATTGTTGTTGCAGGGTACCTTCTGCTTTTTTTCTTCGTCAGTTCGAAGCCATTCTCTCTGATTTTGTCAATCGATGTTCTAAGTACGTAGTCTAGACAAATGATAAAGAGGTACAGAGCCAGCGTGTCCCCTTGTTGTACTCCTGCTACAATGTCGAAGTATTCTGTGTCTCCATCTGGTGATCGTACTTTTACTTTGGTGTTTCAATAGAGAATCGTTATTGCTGCTACGGTTTCTTGAGGTATGCCGTACGCTAGTAGGATTTGTTCCATCTTTCCTCTGTGAATGGAATCGAAGGCCTTGGTAAAGTCAACAAATACATATATATATATATATTCTTCGTTTTCTGTGTATTATTCCAACTGGCTCCAAGGCTAATTAATCAGTCTTAATGAAACTATCTTGACATTGAAAGGTTGTTTTATAAGTTTTGGGATATACATCACTCTATCCATGGGTGTCAGCAAAAAGCTTAAAATTAACCAAGGAGGTCTAATTTATACAGTAAGCAAATAAAATTGACATCTACTTGATAGTTCCTCTCATAGAAGTGACAGTTTCCTTCTCCTCAGTATCAGTCCAGGAAATTTGAGAATAAAATTAATCAGAATTTGTAAAAAGCGCAAATAAAATTGGTATCCACAGTTGTGAGTCTTAATCAACTCAAAAAACAAAAACAAGTCTAATTCATAGAATAAACGTATTTAAAAAAAAAAGTAGGAGGGGTCCTTACTGTTTCCGAGGGCATACACTAAATTTTTAGTGGTCTTTTAGAGAATCAAAGGTAGGCAGATAGATGAAATGTCTCAATAATATATCATCGTCAAGTTTAGCTGGTGCTCTCTTTAGCATACAATCCCTATTATCCATCGCCCTTGGCAGGTCTTCTTGGCTGCAAAATGTGTCCGCACAGAGCTGATGTATGTATTTACCCAACTCTTTTGTATGAACTAGATGTGACACAAGATCAATTATTAAGCGAAGTTTTGCTGGTTTGAATTAAGAGTTTTCCTTCTCCTAGACCGGTTGTATTACTCTGTCCTACTATTTACCCAGAGCTGGAAGGAGAATAGTTGGATTCCTACCTTTCCCAAGGGTATTAGTGATATGAGAAATTCAAATAACTAGGGGTTGAACTTGAGTCACCGTGTTCATTTTCTAAGACGATAACCACTACACCACAGACATCTCACACAGAATTAAAGTATGTAAGTCTTTGCTGCTACTCAAGAGAACGTCGCTTATGAGATCATCCTTGCTTCTCCAGCCGCTGTTCACATGTCTTGTTCATCTTACTTGGATACTTTGTGAGATGGAAAGTAAGTGTCCATATAGACACTGTTTTGTGGGGTGTTGATTGAAGGATTTGTTTAAGACAGTACAGAGTGTCCTTGTGTATTTCCCATCTAGCTTTTTGACAATGTGTTTTCTGAGTGACCACATGGTGCAGCCATATAGTAGTATGGACACACCTACGGCTTGGATGAAATCCCATTTTATTTTATCGATATTTCTACGTGATCGATAACCTATCAGTAGCAGTTCATGGATTCAGTATGGGTATGTTGACATCTCTTTCAGTTGATAAGATGCTGTTGCCGAAGTGTATGAAAATGTCTATAATTTCTTGAGGCTTGTTGTTTAAAGTGGAAATGGCTCCTTGTTTAAAGATATGAATTTTAAATAATTACCAAATATAACATTATCATCTTTCTTGATGTATCTTGTGTATTCTGATTTGTATTCACCCTGGAGATCTGGGGAGTGTGAAGTACTCCTTCATTACCATTACTCCAAGGTTTACTCTGGCCCAGGGCGATTGTACTGGTTAGATTCCCATCTAGGTGACAAAATATTTGACTGAAAATTATTAGTATTAAATTGGAATATTTAATATCATATAACTATGTGCAAACAAATGATTATCATTTAGTAAAATTGATTACTTGAAACCTTACATTGTGTAAAAATCATTTTTATTAGATAAAAATACTTGATACCGTATGTTACAAAAATAAAAAGCAATTACTAAAATAATGTAAATATAAATGTATTATGAACATGATTCCATAACGTCTAGACATAAAATAATCCCAGACAAGTTGATATGCCGTTTAAATCAATCAATCAATCAATCAACTAATTAAATATTTCTGTCAAAATACGGAGTATTCGACGTGTATGGTATTTTAAATTAATATCATTTGCTAAAATTTCTTAATTGATGAAGCTTGGTGGTGTCCTCGTGGTGTAATGGTTAAAGCGATGGACTGCGGAATCGCAGTAAGCGAGTTCGGACTTCAGTCGCGCTATTTATGTTCACTTTCAGGCAAATACCCTTGGGAAAGGTATGAGCCCCTTGTCCTCCCAGTTATGGGTTAAATAGTACCACTACTGTTCTTCTAGGAGAATAGATATGGCATTAAATAAGCTACAAAGGTTGATATGCCATTAAACAAAGTAACCAAACCTTCGATGAAGCTTGGTAATCTTTATCATTTAGAATATTTGGACTGTTGTCTTCATCGTCAATGTTATACTCACAATGTTTCGGTCGATACGCCCTTCGGCCTTCTTCAGGTGTATTATATCGAATTTGGGAACCTACAAAAAACTTCGAAACTAACCTATGCGGGTAGATTGTTCTAATTCGGTTAACCATGACTAATAAGTATTTTTTTGTTGGTGGCACCCCCAGATGATTTTACACTCTCATAGTTGATGGAATTAGAACAATCTACCCTCGTAGATTGTATAAAGGATTCAGTTCGAAGTTACATTTTATGTTTGGATTACTTTTGCTATAATTTTAGTTAGATTCCTTTTAGAAGTGCTTTTCTAAGTGTTTGTTCAATATGTAGCACCGTCCCCACCCACAAAAAAAGGGAATACTCGTCGAAATCCACTTAAAATGAACATTTAGTCAGGATTAGTCGGGAGTGTTAAAATATTAGAGCCCAAGTATTTCATTCCTGTTTGATCGAGTGATTGAAGGCGGTCAAAAGATAAACCATTCATCTCTTGTCTCGTTTCTCTTTCCGTTTCAGGTCTGAATGAAACGAAACATTTCAGCCAAAATCAAAATGAATGGAATTATATTTTATGCATTCTAATACTAAAGTTGACCTCTTGCCGATCAAGAAATTTTATGTATTTTATTGAGTCGCAATCAGATGAAGTACGTACATTATCATTCTCTAACGTGCTTGAGTGAGACATTGTAGTAAGCGAGTTAGCACTCTACTTGTACTATAACGTTCACTTTTGGGCGAATAAATAAGGGGCAAGTATATAAAATCTTATTCTCCTCCAGCTATGGGTAAAATAATACCACAGCTGTTCTACAATGTTGGCTTTGACATTAAATAACCCAAGAAGTTTGATATGGCATTAAATAAAGAAACCAAATTAAACAATCATTCCCTTTGTTACGATATTCTTAGCTAGAATACTTCTAACCAGATTAGTTTTGATTTATTTGTTTAATGGCGTATCAACACCTTATGGGTAATTCAACGAAATACATATAATCATGACACACAGCTTTACAGTTCATCTTTCTCTTCCCAATACTTCAGAATTTGTCTACAAATCTCCTTCTCTCTCTCTCTCTCTCTCCTTCTCTCTCTCTCTCTCCCTTGCTCTCTGCTTCTCCGTCAGAGAATTACAAAAAGTATGTGAAAAGTATATGAATAAAAGAAAGAAAAATAATACACCATACAATGTATCAGTAAGAGTTTCATATATATATATATATATATATATATATATATATATATATATATATATGCTACCCCCTGGTATTGAACACCCTTACGAAGGAATTACTGGTTGCCAATCACCTAATGAAAATCTCTTTCTAATGAATTGAGCACTCATTAGCCGCTAAGCGTATATGTGTAAACAAAAAAGTGATACATAAGCGTTAAAATCCCTTCGCTTACGCTGAATTTGTTGGTGGTTACGCGGTAGAATATCTTTCTGACGCAAAGTCAGCCAGGTTTCGTCTAGCCACTCTGATGAGTTGTGATATAATGAAACATTCTGTCTGTGGATGACAATATGTAAATATATAAGTTGGATGACCGCTGTCGAGGGCGACCCGAAGACTCATTTTTACCGAGGTGTAGGGGGGAGCACTACTCTTTTACCAGAATTGCTCAACTTACCTTTGTTTATTACTGTATCTTACAATCCACTCATTGCTGAAAATTTGACCTTTCTTAATGACACTGATTTTTCCAATATTTCAGAATTTGTCAACAGAAATCACGACTTGTAGTTTTCAACCAAGTCACTTTGACTTTGCACCAACTGCAATTTTTAAGGAATCGTTTTTTTTTTAATGATTTTCGCAGAATTTTCTAAATAAGATGTTGTAGACTTAAACTCCTGACCTGATCATCTTGTGAATTTCTATGGTTCTGTCAAGGCAATTAGTACGAACACGCTCTAATTACTAATCGGATATTGATGGTCTCTCTGGACTTTTATTTTTGTTCAAACGTCGTCCCGTTACATATTTCTTCCAGCAATCAGAGATGGGTTATCACGTCGGATGAGATTTTCCAAAATATTTTCAAAATTGCAGTTGCGGGAGCATAACAGAATTCGTTTTGCTTAATTCAAGCACCCAAAATGCCTTCCCAAGACTTATAGGATTTGGCATCAAAACAATGGGACACCTGGCGCCATTGAAAACTTTAAAGATAAACTTCCTCTGGTTCTCTACAAAACTGTGTATTATGAGTGTTAATATCTTGAATAGGTATTTTAAAATACATTTTAAAGCTGTCAGTTTATTTTGAAGCTGCACTTTATTTGGCATATAGATCAGGTATGGCACATTGTTAGAATTAAAACTTATAGTTAACCCGTAATGTTTTTCTCTTAAAACTTTGGCAATAATTTCTGTGAATTATTGACAACTAGGAGTCAAACGTAGTTTTTTTCTAGTATAAAATCCATTAAGACATCTAAAAAAATTCAAATAAACAAACAAAAAACCGAAAAACATATTCCATGCCGAATTTAATTTTTCCGCCGAGGCCTTTGTGTAATTTTACTGTCAGCCGTTCATATCTGTAGATTGAAAATATTTGAAAATAAGATTACAGAAAAGTCTAGAAATGATTTTCTCACGCACTGAGGAAGAGGCTAAATCCGAATCAAATGATAAACAGAAATAACTTTCTGTTGCCTCTCGCCATATTGCAGGCATTTAGTGTCACTTAAGCATTTATTTGAGCATAAATTCTTGTTCATTCACTACTTATATTATCTATGTTAGTGAATTCACTGCGCATAGCGTGGCTTTACGTTAGGCCCCTGCAGTTGGCTTGGTCGCTTCGCAGCAGACTCCCTTCACTCATACCCAAGCGATCTTAAACTCACAATTCAGTGTCTGAAATATCTTCATATAATTCCAAAGACTGTCTTCTCACAGAATATAAAAAGCCATGCTTGGTATTCATTTAAGCACCCCCCCCCCAAAAAAAAACACGTTTTATTTCTATGTTTTCAATATTGAAGGCTCACTCAGGAAAGATAGCTTCTTTTACCAAGTGTTTCAGAGTCCACTTGGCGTTTGTGTTGGTTTGGTTTGGTTTAATGGTACATCAACCATTGTAGGTTATTTGATGCTAAATCCATTTTTATACATATAAACAGTTCTATTTCAAACAATTCAGTTTTGTATAAGTATAAATTTTTGTTTACGCACAGTAAATTGTAAAAACAGTTAATTCGAAACAATTCAGTTTCACGTAAATACATAGTTTTGTAATATAATGGCCGAGGGATTTCGGTTTATGCCTTTGGGTTTAGTTAGGCTGAGAACATTTCGGCTCAGTGTATGGGTTACTTAGGTGCAACATTAGCGCAGGTGTCACTCAGAGATGTCACAATAGCCCGAGATGGGAAACGAAGGCTAGCAAGTGCGAATGACATCACACACTGGAAGCGAACGGAGGATTTTGGGAGATTTTGAAAAAGTCAGTCAGTTGAGATGAGACCTGCCTCGGGGGAAGACGGTTGGTTTTCACTTACTCGCGGAGACCTTTGTGGCGAGTGCCGCACGTGTTGGGGGTGGGGGGTGGGCAGATGAAAAAGGTAGAATAGAAAGATTGTGCCTCTCTTTATGCCGAAAAACCTTTAAACTCAAAAGTAATAAAAAGTTTCGTACCTGAACAAAGAAGTCGTAAGTGTTTTTCGTGTTTCGAGATTCCTATGTTCTATGTTATATATATAATGAACGTCCCATGTATATTTCGCATATTCGCGTATATGGCTATGGTACAGTTTAGTTCTATTTAACCTGTAGATAGGACCCTATCAGGTGCTACCATTCCGGGTTCGAGTAGACCTGGGAGCGATGACAATGTAGGTTATTTAATGCAAAATCAATTTTATTCATATAAACAGTTCTTTATCAAGCAATTAAGTTTAACATAAGTACAGTTCAAATGTTAAAAACAGTTTCATTTAAAACATTTCATTTTAGCAAAAGTCCACTGTTTAGTTCAATTTAACCCATAAATAGGACCCTATTACGTGCTACCAGTCTGGGCCAGAGAAGACCTGGGAGCGATGGCAGTAAAGGGGTAATCTGCATTCCCCAAAACTCCAGCATGACGGGAGCCTCACCCTCAGATTTTTTGAAGTCATATTCAAGACACTCGATGGCGGGGTCTTATCCCTCTGCAGAGAAGCAGCCGGAGTATTCTGCAACCCCAACCGATAGTGTCAGTTTGTGTGTATGTGTGGGGGGATATTAACTTGATTGTCACAGGGCTGTGTTTATTGCTTAACGTTTCTAAAAGTAAGCGGTGATAGGACAAAGCATTTTTTGAAGGTCGTAGATGAGACTCTATTCCTGTGTATCTCCCACTTTAGAATGACCTTGTGTCAAATCTGACTCGGTTGGAAATCGTATAAATCCAAATCCAAATCCATACTTACCAAATCAAAAACGTTTGGTTTGCGTTGGCAAGAGTTTACGTGAAACCCATAGTTCACCTTCTGTCTTAGAGTAATTAAATCTTACATCTTACATATCTTCGACTCAATACATAATTATTACATTATAACAGATTTGCATTATATATTTTGTAATACTTATAACCTATAATAAGTCTTATTTTAATCGTTTATATTTACATATCTTTTACCTCATATCTGCTATCTGCTTACTTTTCCCTGCTCATACATCTTACTTATTGTCCTTTAGCATATTTCATTGTAGATGAGTGAACCAATAATAGATAAGTTTATAAAATTTCCTCAAAAGAAATTAGCCGATATATATATATATATATATATATATATATATATATATATATATATATATATATATATATATTGGTTTGTTTTTTCTTCTCCAAAACTTGAAATAAAAAAAATCTCTTTTTCAAAAATGACCCGTTTATTATTTCTAAATACCGAGCACTTTTTTCATAAGAAAATCCAATAAAAAGTTGTGCGGTAGTATCGACTTGCGACTTGCGCAGTCTCACTCGCAAACTGATCTCATTCCCCATGATGCGTTTATTTTATATTTTAAAAAAATGATCAGTCATCAGTTTTGGTCGAAATTGTATAAGCTGCGGGTCAGTTAGAGTGTTCGCCAATGCCCTGGGAGACCGGCGTTCAATCCCAGGTCGAGTCATGCCAAAGGCTCAAAAATGGTACTTGATGCTACCTTGCTTAACATTCAGCATTATAAGGTAAGGATCAAGGGTAAAGTGAAGCAATCCAGCGAAAGGTGTTGCGCCCTCCCCTACACCTTGGTGTAGTAGCTATTGAAAAGGGAGCCTTCGGGTCACTCTCGATTACGGTCGCAAACAACTTACGGGACAGTTCGAAAAAAGCAACAAAAAATAAATAAACCAAAAAAAAAAGGCGAATATAATGGTCTTGTTTTCTTTGCGTAATCAAAAATGGGGCAGAAGGATTTTCATATCAGAACCTTCTTGGTTGAAACACTCACATTTCATTCTATTGTTTCATTACTTTCTAAAATGTTTTATCTTCGATACTCCTTTTTTTCTGGGTCGATACACTCTTCATTATTACGATCCTTTCATCAATATTTGTACTCCGTCTCATAATTACTTCTTTTTAAAGAAAGCATTTTCACTATCATTATTACTGGTATTACTCAATCAAATAAATCTTGCTTTCTATTATAATGTTCTGGATCGATAACCTCTTCATTATTTCAGTTATTTTAATTTAGGAGGTGATCGTGGCGTAACGGTTATCGTCATAGGAAATGGACTTTGTTACCAGAGTTTAAATCCTTGACAAGCCTGCTTACACTTAACATAACGCTAACATCTCCAGCTACTGGCGTAAATGGTTGGTGGGCTAATTTAAAAGATAAAAACTATGAAATCAAACCAGTTGTATCAGCTTAAAATTTGACCTTGTGTCATATCCTTTCCGTGGTGTAGGGATGGTTAATTGCATACTATTATTTGAACTTCTGCTTCAAGACAAATTTATAACTCATTGCGGTACGGTAGGCGTCAGGTTAAGGTTGAATAGCTCACAAAAAAATAAACCGCAAATTGCACTCCATTCAAAACAAAAAAAAAAGCAAAAACAATTTTGTTTTGCCCAGAGAGGCATATTTCACATGTAACAAGTTTTGTGTTTAACTCGGGGAGTGGGAGGAAGAAGTAACTTTCAGAAATCGATGCATTCTTTACACAACGTGAAAGAGTTGGAAAACGATTACGAAAACAGAAGAGATGACTCAACCCTGCCACCTCAAATTATTTCATCAGACTTTCATTTAATGCGGAGAAGCCTAAAATAAATATAAAATAAAATATAAATACAGCCTAACCACGTTCTTCACTTCTGTTGAGCATTGGAAAGTGGATAAACATAGTGAATCAAAGAACACAATCAAAGTAATACATCCCAGAGCGTCAAATCCGTGAAAGAAGCGATTCCTTTGGAAAAAAAAAAGAAAAAGTTATTATCTAAATCAAATAGAACTTAAGCGAGACTTAAAGTAATGTTGTAATGTATGCACTGGTTCCCGCCAGACTGCGAAAGTTAAGCAGCAATGATCCTGCTCAGTACTTGAATGAGTGACCACTTGATCACAGCTATGTCCTCGACTAAGAAAAAACCTGGCAAATAACAATAATTATCAGAGCTGCATGAAACGTGAAAAAAGCCTTATTTCTCTTATATAAAAGTAAGCATTTAACTTCAAGTAACAATAAGTATCAACTTATTATGGCATGTAAAAGAACACGTTTTTATCATATTTAAAAAAGAGACATTTTACAGCTACAATAATACATGTCTAAACATTCAAACATATATATATATATGTGTGTGTGTGTATGTGTATATATATATATATAAATATTATTCAGACGTATCTGATTTTAGTACATCGATTTTTATCATTAAAATGAACTAAAAAAATCTAAAACTAATGTCATTTTATGCTACCCCCCACAATTTCAATAATAGAGTAAAAATCACTAATATAAATTCAAATTCAATTCATTTACCAATTTAATAAATCATCGTTATTCATTTTCTGTTTATTTATTTATTCACTTATTTTTGAAAATAGGCTAAATTTATTTTTATGCCTACATCAAGGAATTAAATCACATCTCTGATTTAATAGGTAAACATGATCAACATATAACATAATTTGTATCTTTTCTTCCAGACACAAATTACATTTTCCATCAAAGCAGTTAGTTGTAGTAGATCTTTTCAATATTTTCCATTGAATTTTTGGAGTTAAACCCCTATTTTTCATCTTCCAAAATTGTTTGGATAAAGCTGTTCGATTTCTCAAGCGTTCATGAGAGAACAAATGAATATGATTATTTTATCTTAACATCCATCTAACCGACGAAATTCCGAAATAGTTTTTTTTATATTTTACGTTTTTCTTATGGAAAATAGTAGCTTAAAGAAATCTTGTTAATTTTTTAGAGCATTAATTCATATCAATGCTTTTAACCGGATGGAAATAAATTTCTTATCTTAATGTGGCTGATTGTTATTTTTTTTTAAGAGAAAAAAATATATATTGATAATTAAAAACACAGATTGCTATTATCCGGTATACACTTGAAAAAGATCTTTTTTGTGCAGATGGGCCGGTTTTTAAGCATGAAACTGATAACAAGAATTCATTTCCGACTTTAAAAAATACATTTTAACGATACAAGTAGCACTATCAAGTGATATCGAGCAGTGTTACAATGAAATCTAAACACAAATGATTCAATTAAAAGATATCATCGATTTTTCTCAAAATTACACACACATGCACACATACACACATGTGTGTGTGTGTGTGTGTGTGTTCATATATATACATATATATATATATATATACACGCGTTGGGCTAAGTGGAGATATAATTGGTGATTGTTAATTTGTTTAAGGTTTTGATGTTATGGTATCTATATCGACTCCATTTTGGTTTCTCCCTACCCCATCTTATATTTGCTAGCATCTATGAGGGTTGTAAAAGGAATTACCGAATAATAGAAGAAAGGAGGCAACGATATATTTTAATATCAACTTTGTTTCATTAAGGATTTTTGTACGAACTCTATAGCGAGGAAAATTTTTCCTGGACTTTTTAAGAACCGTCGTTTTTTCCAAATCAGCCATTGAAATTCACTAGTAGTTTTCAGGATTGATATGTTATAATTCAGTGTTTTTTACTCGTAGTTTGATAAGTCCATTATTTAGTGTTCTTAGTCGTGGTTTGTAGGTAACAGAAATGGCTGCTACTAGTGGAAAGGTTAACCAACGTGCCGCATAAAACTGACACGTGGCCCTCCACCCGCAGCAAGAAAGATATAGGTGTTTTCAACCCAACGGCCACAGCTGAAAAAGAATGGTTCCAATCCTTTGCGCATGCGTCGCCCTTATTTCCTGTGAGAGGCTTCTCGGAGTTTCTGCATTTAAAAACATTTTTAATTTCATTTTTATTTTTCTATTCACACACACACATATATATAGACATTTGACAGTATGATCATTTTACTGACCGCTGCTCACGCTACCTTTACTTTGCCGGAGAGATCGGGTTTCCACTCAATTGACTGTATTTTCGACCCAGGTTTGTACAATCAAACCCAAGTTTAACCCATTTCTGAACATTTTTTATAACATATTTCTCTATAGACATCACAGATACTTCCGCAAATTTCACAAGGCTTTCACATTTCAACCACCAAAAATTTGATGTCAGACCTCTGGATCACTCTGATTGATTTTCCACCATTTTGAGTAGGCGCAAACAAATATTTTTGTACTATTTACCAACCCCTCCGCTCGGGCAGGATATGACACAAGGTCAATTTTTAAGCGGAGTTTAACAGGTTTGAATTCAGAGTTTTCCTTCTCCTAGACTAGTTGCCTCACCAAGGCTGAAGAACCTAGTCCGTCCTACTATTTACCCATAGCTGGAGGGAGAATAAGGGGGGTTCATACCCTTCCCAAGGGTATTTGCCCGAAAGTGAACGTAATAGCACTTTAACCATTACACCACGAGGACACCCCCCCAAATATTTTTGTCAGGTTAAAATAATTCATAATAATAAACCAATTCCAAACAATACAGAATTTACATTTTGGAAAAATATGCGTTTATTTATTGAATGACAATCGTATATATATATACTTGGGTAAGAGCTGGGATTATTTCCCGACGTCTGGGTTGTCCCCCACAAAAAACAATACCGAGAAAGCTCTGAATTTTTTTGCGCAGTTCTATAAGACTCTTGCTGTTTGTAGGTGTCTCAAATTAAACTGATCTTGTGCCATGTTTCAACTTCGTGAGATGGTAGAAAATCACACACACACACACACACACACACACACGTAAACACACATGCATATATGTATCATGTATAATATAGATATGAATTTGTTTGAATACAATTATATTGTATTAAGTATTCTTATCTACTATTGAGATTTATACTTAATTGTTTGGTTTTAACTAACAATTCCTATTTGATAATAATGATAGTCATTTGTTTGCACACAGTTATATGGTTTCAAGTATTCCAAGCTAATAGTTGTAGTTTTCAAACCGATCTATTAGACCTATACATTGGGCCCTTAATGGTACTAACACTCTGTGTCAGAGTGGATCTGGGAATAATATCAATGAAAGTGTACCTTGAATTACCCCGAGTTCCAGACATGTAGTATCAATAGTAGGTAGAGTTTATTGTCATACTTAGGACATCCCTTTCTGAGGGTTGGATCTTATCCATTTGCAGAGGAAGCAGACTAGTGGTCATGTGTGTTACACAGTGGCGGCGATATGTAGAATAACATTACGTTTCATGTATCCCGGTCATTCTCCTCTTTGTAATTCGTAAACCTTTCAGCAACATGAGTATATTGAAAATTTATTGTTTAGACAATTCCTCTGTAAATGTACAGAAAATAGGAACGATTGATAGAATAAGGATATTGTATGTAGAAACAATTAATATTCAGTTATATCGTTATCTAAATCATTGATGGGCTGCAGTCTGTAAGTTTTTGAAAGTTTTATTAATGAAATGATAGATTATTGGAGGCTTGGAGGAGACAATCAGTTGGCATAACAACAAGAGATGCGGTGTTAAGATGGTTCTCCTTTTCTCAGTATACTCTATGTAGATTTCAGTTTCAACATTTTGTGGTTGATTCCTTCAAGAACCTGGTCTTTTGTATCATGAGGAAATAAACATATATCTTAAAACAATCATAATCTTCATACATTGTGCGTAAATAAAGGGTTATGATCAAATTGACTAAAGAAGTATTGCCACATTGGTAATTTGACCGTATTTTAATTCTACTACACTCACTTTAGTGCAATTCCCTTTTTTGTATTCTCGTTCCTGTTATGGTTTAAAATTTTCCTAAATTACGTACATTGTGTGTAAATAAGAGGTCACAATCAAAATAACCAAAAAATAGATAAATAAAATAAAATAAAAATAAAACATTGTCAACTAGGTTTAATTGGCCATATTTCAATTCTATTACACTCGATTGAGAGTACTTCATTTTTTTTGTATCTTCGTTCCTGCTTTGTTTGTACATTGATAAAGTTGTTATATTATAAGAATTGTCTCCTCTTTTCTCTTAGATTCCCTTCTAAATTCAAGTTAATGTTATATTAATTGTATCAGTGCAAAGGTTATAAGTCACATAATTTCACTACAAATCGCTTTCCATCTGTGTAATATTACTAATGTGGTAAAACATCCAAATTGTATTTTTCGACATCACTTCACTTGATTAAAAATTCTTACCAAGAAGAAGCCGGACAAGTATGAAAGTGCACGTTGTGTAACATCTATGGTCGTGGAAAATGGACACAGTGACCCGAGTTCAATTCCTGTGAAGAATTAAAACCTGTAAAACTCCGCACAAAATTTGTGCCACATCCTGTTTCCGCGGAAAGTTTGTTTGAATACAACCTGGACGAGTATCCACTTTTTGATTGTTATTATAGTCACGTTTCTCGAAACTGCTCCCTCCGATGAAAATCGGAGCTCCTCCGTAGTTTTCAGTCTTCTAGGAATATCAACTTGAATGATTCATTCAGTCCATGGGGGTTACAGTTTTTCTATCTGATCCTCCTTGCCTCATGCACTACTTACGTCGATAACATTCTAAAATTGTTAACTGATTGATTGTTTGTTTGTTGATTTTAACGGCATGTCAACCCAATTAGATTATTTTATACCATGAAGTTGGGGAATCGCGTTCATTGTACTATATATTACAGATATTAACATGTTTTGTGCTGTGGTTTCTTTTAAGAGTTTTTGGACGCATTTATATGATATAAAGTATTCCTATCTAATGCATATAATTTGTTCACAGTTTTTAGTTTCAAGTATTTCTATCTAATACTAAAAATTATTTGATTTCAAGTAATTATTTCTATTTGTTAATAGTGATGTGTTTGCATACATGTATACGATATTAAGTATTTCTATTTAATATGAATAATTTGCACAAAGTTGTGTGTTTTCAAACATTCATTAACTATTTGAGTTTCAAGTAATTGTTTCAATTTAACAATAGTTATTTGTTTGTTTTCAGTTATACGATATAGAGTATTCCAATTTAATACCAATAATTTGAACTTGGTTTCTCGTCTACTTATCTAATATTAATGTAAGATAGCCAGATAACTGAATACGTGAAACGTCCATAAAATGTTCATAGCATATATACATAGAACATAGGAATCCCGAAACACGAAAAACACTTCTTAGTTCAGGTAGGATATTTTTTATTACCTTTGAGTTTAAAAGTACTTCGACATAAGGAGAGAGATACACATTCTTTCTATTCTGGCTTTTCCATCTGCTCCCTCCCCATCTCGAGCGGCGCCCGTAGCGCGCAAATTCGTCTGGCCTCTGCGAGTCCCGAAAGTCGACCCTTCTCGTTCGGAGTCTAGTTCTCAACTCCTGACTTTTTTAAATCTCCCAAAATCATCCGCGCACGTTTCCGGTGCATGACGTCATTCACATCTCCTGGTCAAATCCTCTAGCTAGGATTTTTATTTTGACATCTATGAACGACACATCCTCCCCGCACGCGCGTTAACACCTGCACTCAAGTTTGCCCGTAACTACCCCATGTGCTGAGCCGAAAGGTTCTCAGCCTTACTAAACCCAAAAGCAAGATATATAAAACGAAATCCCTCGGCCATTATATTACACTAATGATTACAAGGTTTCAAGTAACAAATGATAATTGTTAATAAACCATCATAACTTCAAGTAAATGTTCTTAACACAAATAATTCACAGTTATATAGCATCAAGTATTTCTAACGAATACGAATAATTTCCACATTTGTATGTTTTCAAGCATTTATATTAATAGCTAATATTTTTAAACGGATCTATTTGGCCCAGAGATCAGACCCCAACAGGTACTACCACTCCGTTTAGAGTGGACCTGGGAGTAGAGTCAATGAAGGGGTTCTCTAACTCCCCAGATCTCAGAGCAGGAACCTTACTCTCAGATGCAGTTTAGTGTCCTATCCTGGAAGATGTATTTTCTTACATCTCTTGAGGGAATACATTCTGCTTATTCTAAACCTCTCCGACAGGGCTGTAAACCGACTGTAAGGAATCAGGGTCCGGATTTTACCACTGCACTCAGCGCTCCTTTGTCGGCATCCGCTACCGGTTTCCTATGGTGATATAATTTAAGTTTCCTCGAATTAAAATCCAAACATTCTGCGAAAATATTACGTTATCCAATTTTGGACAATGTAAGGAAATCCCAATGAAGAATGTTTTGAATTTCTGGAGAAACATATTTGCGGTTCTTTGAGCGAAGATTAGCATGTGAAAAACAGAGGAAGGAAATGAAGCCGGAAACATGGCTTGCTGTTCCGGAACTACTTGTAATGTGTACACTCAATAATGACGTCATTCAATATTCCTGCCACCTGGTATCGTCAAATAATGACAGTGGGCTGATATCAATCCTGCTCATATTGAAACCGAAGGAAGTGTGCTGAGCAGCCAAAGCAGGTGCGCCCAGGAAGGAATGGCCACCGGAGACTTCGCCAAGAATTCAGAGAGAGAGAGAGAGAGAGAGAGAGAGAGAGAGATTTTGACAGTTAAAAAAAAGACATACCCAAAGAGGAAGAGAAAAGAAAGGATAATGGAAGAGAGAGAGAGAGAGAGAGAGAGAGAGAGAGAGAGAGAGTTAAGAATTTATGCAGGATTAAATAAAGCGTATGCGTGTAGGAGTAAACTTGTATATATGAATTTATACAAATGTAGGTGTAGCGTATTTAGTGGTTGCCTTTGTTTATGTGTAGGTGCATGGACCCTTCATGTCCCTCGTGCTATGAGTTGAATAGCACCAGTACAAGGATGGTTCTGGCATTAAATAACCAACGAAAGATGATAAACCATTAAACAAAGAAACTGAAACTTTCAAAAAGATAGCAAGAGCTGTTGGTGAAATCGATAGAATTTAATTGATGATCAAATGGAAAGAAAACGATTTTTCGATAGGAATGAATGCGTTAAATTTTGAATATATATATATATAATTTCTTTTAAAATCTAGGCCATTAAAAGAAGTTTTCAGTATTTGTACAGTTCGCGGTTACTAGCCAAAGATATCATTGTCTGAAGAATTTTAGTTCTAGGAGATTAGTTGGTTGAGAGAGAGAGAGAGAGAGAGAGAGAGAGAGAGAGAGAGAGAGAGAGAGAGAGAGGGGGTAGTTTTGGTAAATAGCCAAGGAAATCTGAGTCTATGGTAGTCAGCAGTCGACGCAGAAGGATAAAAACTGACCTGCCTCTAAGTTCATTCTACGAAGTGTCACACAAGAAATTGTCATCAATATATATATATATATATATATATATATATGTGTGTGTGTGTGTGTGTGTGTGTGTGTGTGTGTGTGTGTGTGTGCGTTTAGAGAGCATTTCCTGGTTGAGGCATATCTGATTGAATATTGCAGACAATCTTTGCATATCTTTGTCGGCATTTTTTGTTTCAATTTTTTCAAATCGACGTGTTTTGATATCTACAGGATTTTTCTAACAAATTTTCCGTATTTAACTGGTTCCTAAGTACATTCGTGTCCTTCTCGTACAATCATCATTTGTATATATATATATATATATATATATATATATATATATATATGCAAATTTTTGGTACATGTGAATTTAAAGAGGCAAATACTAAGAGACATACTCAAAATTAGATTACAATATGCGGAATTTATTGAAATCGCAAAGGCCCTTTCATCTGACATTTGTCAAGCAACAGCTACCAGAAGTAATTTAAAAACAAGATAAATAAGATTATCTAAAAGAGGGGTGAAAATAAGAATGATAGCAAGACCAACGGAGAGGGGAAAAAATTAAAAAAACACTCTGAGTTAAGTAAGAAATATCTCCCAGTAAGTTCAAAGAGTGCTTGGGGTTTAGCTTGCACAGAGTTGGCCTATAAAGTAAAATATAAAGGGCTTCTAGGACAAATGTTGTTTTGTCCTAGCTCTATGTAAGACAACAAAACACTCTTTATTTCCCAAAATTGTAAGAAAACATACAATGTTGGGGGAGCATGAAGCCCAAAAAGCTTTGAGGGGGAGGAATTGGGACTATGATATCTAGGGAGCCCCGGCTAGCCACATTCATCGACCCAGACGAACAATACAATAAAAGACAGAAATTCATGAACAGGCGCGCAACAATCACCAAAATACAACATTTTCTCAATGAGGAACTACTTAAAACCAGGGGAAATGAATGATTTATTTCAATGAATGTATATATACAGTTGAGCAATGATGGGGAGGGGAGAAAAACCCAAAAACTAATTAGTAAAAACAAGGATAAAACCCGTTTGGCTGGCCTCCCGTCTCCATGTCTATGATGTGTAGAGCTGACTGTTTTCCGGTCTGCGAGCGGATCGAAAACAAGCCGAACTATCCCTATGGGGGAGTGGATCTAAGCTAATGGGGTAAAAGAAACGCGGGGGAGGGTTCGGTGGGGAAGAGTAGCATGAATTACAGTAATGTGGGTCCAATATCTTCAAAAAGATGGGACCGAAGGAAGGTTAAGGTGATAAAAGAATGGGGGACAGGGAAGATCTTGGAGACTAACAACTGGATAGAGGAGTCAATGACACACCTCATACAGATAACTAGGAAATAAGGGGTACAAGAAATTACCTACTTACCGGGGATTGGGTCCCGAAGGACCCAGACCATCGTCGCCATGCGCAGGAAGAAGAGGGATAGATGACTCCGACGTTGCCCCCTCTCGTACGACCAGGCTCGCTGCCTACACCCACCTTTCGTCGAATATCATGCGCTCCAAGCGTTTTCTATCGCATATAATTTTGACCCTAAGCTGATGCCTAAAGAACCAAATCAGATCACGATGAGAAAAGTTTGCACCGTTATACAATTCCTTGTTTTGTGTTTTCCAAATCACCATTCTAGCCAGAGCTAGGATCGAGAGAAACACCACACGCTTCTCACCTTGATACAGAGGATCACTATTGTCCACGACGTAACCAACGTTGAGCAGCACGAGCTGCAAGGGACTGATGCGGGCCGTCCACTCCCCGACGAGACTCAAGAACGGGCGAACTCGCTCACACTAGGAGAAGGCGTGCAAAGCAGTTTCCTCTAAACCACTGCTGCAGCGAGGACAATCGTGCATGTCTGCCAAGCACGCTCTGAAAGACCAGTCGTTAAGTGGCAACGCGTTCCGGGTAAGCCACCAGGTGAACGAGTTGTTCAAGAAGCTCGAGCCTGGCGCCCAATTCCATTGAGAGCGAATCTTCCCCATCAACCAGCCGAATCGATCCACCAGAAGATCTGAAGCGGAACCCACCACTAACTCCTGATACAGTTCCTTTCAAGGCCGAGAAAGGTCACAGGACCCAGGAAGTTTACGGAGGGCTATACGACACTCGCGGGAGAACGGTTCTTCATCCCTAGGTCTACGACGACCTTCAGCTTTGGAATTGGACTTCAGGCGAGGAAAGACGACTCTCACATTTTGTCCCCACACCGTGTCTCTCAACAAGGATCGGCCCAGGTAAGTCAGTCTTTCAGCGATCCAGTGGCTCTCCAGATCTGGCATCCCTCGACCCCCATTTTGAAGACGTCGGTAGCAGATGTATCTGCGGGCCATCGGACCTCGGCATTTCCAAAGTAATTTGGAGAGGGATTGTTTTAGCACCACCAATTACAGACAAGTGGTAAAGAATCAAAGGAAAGATGTACACGGCGCACGCCTCCACTCTGCCCTTTAAGGACAATCGCCTTCGAAGCCATGTACCCACCCGTGCTTGTACCTTGGCTAGTACCTCCGACCAATTCGCTCACGCTGGAGGCCGGGCCTGAACCACACCCCGAGGATGCGGACGGGTCCGTCAATCCAGTGGAAGGGCTCTGGCTGGGGCGCCACCCCTCCAGGCAACCATACGCAGACCTTCGCTCTTATTAAAGTTGATCTTGGCCTCTACTACTTCGTTGTTCCTCTCAACCGCCTTCTTCACAGCCAGTATGTCCTAATGGCGGGACACAAATCAGTTTTAACTGATAGTTTTTTGATGAAATCTAAGTGACAGCAAGTCTTCTCAGGTCCCAAGGATTCTTCCAAATATTTTAGCTAATTTCCATAATCCTATGGATGTTCTCGTTTTTTCCTCAAATATTCAATTCTCAAGACTTTTCTCTGGACTTTCACATTGATATCTCTGTCACCTTCCTGTTCCATTGGTGTTTTCAGCTCTCTGGCAAGATCCAAGTATTTGCCTATCTTTTTGTCTGCTTTTATTTTCAATTTTTAATCGGATGGAACATCAAAATCCAATTGATTATAAATTCGTTTTTTTCCTCGTTGATTAATACTTGATTAGGTATTCCGTCCGGACTTGAATGAGCTGTTTGTTTTTCAAAATCCTGAAGAATTTTATACATTTCATTTCCAAGAAAATATTCTGGTTTCTACATATAACATTTGTGAGGATGTTCAAATTTTGATCTCTTGCACAATTCCTAGTGGATCACCTTTCCCACTCATTCGTTTTATATTCCTTTTGTGTCAACTTGCTGCGTTTGCATATTATATGATTAACAGTTTCATCGCCGTCACGACAAAACCTAGATTTGCAATTCTACATTTTATCAATTTTTGCCCTGACCTTTTCGGCTCTTATGATATAATTTTGTCTAAAGTTTCTCTCTTTTGGTTTCTTTTTCTTAGCGTAAATCATCTCGTGTGCAATTTCATTAGTTTACAACTTGAAGTATTTATACAGTTGTTTTTCTTCTTTCTTTACTCTTTTTCCAATTAACAAACAGGTTTTAATAACAGATGTTGGAGTCAAAGTTTCATGCTGTCAAATACTGATCGGAAGTGTATTTCGAAAAACATCTTTGGTTTCTTTTAGTCTTTTTTTTTACGGAGATCATTAGAAAGAATTTTCGAAGTAGGTGAAACTGGAAAAACAAGAACATTATACATTTAATAGTAGCTTGTTTGGTATCTGTGGCGTAGGTTTTTTAGTTGGTAAGTTTTTTTGAGCAGATTTGCCCCCGCCTCCGGTAAATAGGTGAAGGAAATGAATAATGTATTCTGGCATCTTATGACTGATAAAATTTAAGAAGAAACGGTTTGCTTTATAATCAACACTCGCTGAAAGCATCGGTTCCCGTTTGATCATCAATGCCAACAAGCAATGAACCAGATGGTTGACCACTTAAGCAAGTACTGTTAGCAAGCTTAAGTTCCCGTTAGATGACCAAATTCATTCAACATTTTAGTTTTTTATTTGACTTTTTCCAGTTTTGATTCCTTAATAACGGTAATACTTCTTTCTTTTCAGTCGTGATTTTCTTTATCGTTTCCACTTTTTTCTAATCCAAAATTTATTGTAGCGAACGTGATGCGTCCGTTTCTGTGATAGCTTTCAGCAATTTGTGTTTGAAATCTTTGAAGAGTTCTGTTTGTTGTGTATTTTCTTCATTAACCTGTCAGCACATTTCCATAATTTTATAATCTGAGAACGATATTTTGCTTATGATCATTATTTGCTTCCTCTGCAAAGCCAAGTCGACAGGGACAGTAGAATGCACAGACTGTATATCTGCAGAGGGGTAAGACTTCTCTATCTGATTGTGAGATTCCAATACGGGAGCTATGTAGAATGTGGAGTACACCTTCATTGCCATTACTCCCAGCTCCACTTTGAGTGGTTGTACCTTTTAGGGTTCCATCTATGTGTAAAATAGAACTGTTTAATCATTTACTTGACAAGACGTTCCCAGGATGTAATGGTGTAATCATAGTTGGCAATGGACACGGCGATTAGAGTTGTAATCATGAATGAGACTATTCACATTTCACATAGTACTAATACCCTTGGGAAAGGTATGAATCCATTTATTCTCCCTTCAGTAATGGGTAAATAGTAGGATAGACTGAGTTCTGTAACTTTGGTTAGGCAACCAGTTTAGGAGAAGAAAAGTTCAAAATTCAAAACTGTTAAACTCCGCTTAAAAGTTGACTTTTTTTATATCCTGCCCCTATGGAGGGGTTTGTGAATACGTTCGTACTAGACTTTATACCAAGTGAAAACAGATGATTATTAGATTAAACTATTCGTATTATATTGCAGCGCTTGAAACCTTTTAACTGTGGATAACCAAATAAATAATGTAAGATAGAATTATTGATGTTGGATTGCAATACTAGAAACCATTTAATGTTCTGTGGTGTGGCTCCAGTTTTGAAACTTGGGTAATTTGTAGTGCCTCTTCATTACCTTCATTCTCAGTTCCATAATGAACCGGATTCGTAGGACCTTTTAGGTTCCAGTCTATGAGTCAAAAAGAAATATAGTCTATCATTTAGTATACTTGAAACCATGTGACTGCGTGCAAACAAAGGGAATTTGGTTCGTTTAAAAATTAGGTTACTGATAGAGTAATTATATACTTATATATATATATATATATATATATATATATATATATATATATATATATTGTCTTTCATTAACAGACTGTTCCGTTTTATCAGAACTAATCTGTGTGATTAGACACGTGAGATGCCACAAGCTAGGATCAGAACCCAGCCAACTTTATGTCAACCGGATAACATAACCTCACAACCATCAGAAGTCTCAGTGTGAGGGAGTTTAACGTATATGCATTAATTTTTCTTTTTGTTTACATTTACGCTAACGGAGAACGGAATGCTCAATTCGTAGGAAGAGCTTTGCCTTACGTGAGTGGCAACCGTTAATTCCTCCACGAAAGTGCTCAAAACCTGGGGGATTATATATATATATATATATATATATATATATACAAGCGTGTGTATGTGTGTGCGTGTGTGTGTGCGTGCGTGTAAACAGGATTTGGCATTAAATAATCATCAAAGGTTGATATACCATTAAGCCAAACAATATAACTTAATGTTGATCTATAAGTCTTTGGATTGTTGTATTAAACTTGATAGATTTCTCCCATATTTCCATGATCTTTTTTTTTTCTTTTATATTCTCGTTTTGAATATCAGTGTAGTACTTGTACGTTATCTTCATTCCTGTGGTTTTATTATGTTGTTTATCAGTGGAATTGTCGAAGAGTTCGTTATCTTTGTCTGAAATTAGAACTGCCAATATTCGCAAGATGGTGACTGTGGCTCACATGATATTCATCAACGAAACATTCAAAACTTTCATATAAGTTCAATATTTATTTGTAATAAAATGAGACATTCTCATGGGCAATATATTGTGGCTCTACCAGACCTTGAGTTTATTTATTACCCGTGTTCCTGTCACAGAAGGAATATGGTATTCTTCAGCGTCTAAACAGCACCGCGGTAGATAAATATCTTTTTTATTTCTGTCACCATTATGTTCCCAGAGTATTTCAGCTGACAAGTTGAAGGTTGTGTCCAGTTATTCATCCACATCTTTATAATCAAACATTAACGAATGAATCAAACTTCGGAATTAAATAAACCAGAAAGTGTTGATATACCATTTAATAAATAGATAGATAAAATCAAACTAAACCAAACTTTTCTTTTCTTCTTTTTTCTCTCTTCTTTTATAGTCAAACATTTACAAATTAATAAAAACTTGAACATTAAATAATCCATGATGAATTGATATGTCATTCAACAAATAATTTAAAAAGAACTTTTTTTCGCGGTCCTATTTCACGGTGAATTACTCGAACCAACAATCGACGAGTATCATTGTTTTACGAAGTTTTATGTAAAGTAAAGGAAGGAAACAGATTTGACTCGACTGCCTGTGGCATTTGCTGTGTAATGCAAAATCCTATCACGTTTGAACAATACTGTACACGAATTCGGAATCAAAAGACTGATTATATTCTAAAACAGGTTTTTTAGCGTAGTAGCAAAATCTGTGTGGCTTATTGTTATCAGGGTGTATGCGAATGTGTGCTAAAAATGTAGGGTTTTTTTCTTTAAATTCTCCTGGAGAGTTTTTATATGTTTCTTTAGAAGTTTTTTTAAAAAGTTTTTAGAGGCATGTGATAAAGATTTTTAAATAGAATGTACGCCTCACGGCTTTAGATCATCCTATTTTTGATTGTTCTAAGAACTTTTTATTACATCCTTATGATTATATATTATCTAAATTCTCATTTAACACACACACACACACACTTACCCAAACCCTCTCAGGAGTAGGATACGATAAATGGTAAATTTTTCAATGGAGATTTACTTGTTTTACGACAGAGTTTTCTTCTACCCTTGTGGCAATACGAAAGTTTAAAGACCTCAGTCGACTAACTATTTACACATAAAATAGAGAATAGGTGGATTCATACATTTCCTAAAGGTATTAGCTTCATGTGAAATGCAATCAGTCATCATCCTCCACACACACACGCACGCACACATACAGCTATATATATATATATATATATGTATATATATTCGTGATGCATTCAATAAGCTTCCGGATTTTTTTGTACAGGCATTTAAAATATGTTATTGCTACACATCTTGTGAGATGACTGACCAATTTTTATGATTTCAGGTTCAAATGAACAATTACAGCAGGAATTGGAATACACCTTACTAAAGCCTGATTGTCAGAGCTGGTGAATTTCAAAAATGTAATCTGGATGTGAGGACACATTAGAAGAACAATATGCAATAAAATTTTGTTTTAAACTTAGAAAAAATACCACAGAAACGTATGGAATACTTCAGACTGCTTTTCGACCATCATGCATGGATCAAGCATCAGTTTTTGAGTGGCATAAGAAATTCAAGGAAGGCAGGGTGAGATATAATGAGAGGTGTGGGAGGAGTAAGGAAGTCAATACACCAGAGTTGATTGGCCAAGGGGTTAGGGTTAGAGTTACTATGTTGAGGTTTTAAGCAAGTTCAGGAAGAGATTCCGTTGGAAGAGGCCAGCACTCTTCAAATCTATAAGAACACCTTCATCCGAAAAAAAGGTGTACTGGTATAGCACATCTGATGATGCAGCTCATATTTTGGATCTCTTGGGAGTACGGAGTACCCACTTGTTTACTTAATTTCAGATCCACTTTGACCTGGACCGGTAATACCTGTTAGGTCAAGTAGATATGTTTGAAAATAGTTAGTATTTGATAGAAATACTTGAAACAGTATAACTGCGTTCAAATCATTTGTATTCGGTAAACTTGGTCCCATATAACTGTGTGTAAGAATCGCTATTATTAAATAGTGGTCGTACCGCGCAGTTCCTTCTTTTGATCAAATAGTCTGGGTTAAAAATTAATACATTAAATCAGAAAACTTAATCATATAGCAGTGTGCAAATAAATGACTATCACTAAATATTAATAGTTATTTAAAACTATATAACTTGTTGGTTTGGTTTTATTTCTTTGTTTTTATGGCGTATCAACCTTCATGCGTCATTTAATACCAAAGCCATCCTTGTATGACAGCAGTAATGGTACTATTCAATCTATAGCTGGACATATAATTGGGCATAGATTATTTATATTATGAGTGACTAATACATATATTTTTTCATATGATTACCATACTTGCAAAAAGGACTGCATTTGGCATTGAGTGACCCTACAAGGATTGACATGTTGTAAAACCAACCGACCAACCTACTCAATTTTTTTCGATTTACTTCACATTATTTCATTTACAATGAAGATCGATTACAGGTGTAGGTTTCCTGTAAATCAATATAGATTTTAATGGAGGAAAAACAGAACTGAAATTGTTAATTATTTCTCGCCCAATGACATGTCAGTATCTGCATTTGCTCTGGGAAACGTAAGAAATTGACAGTTTTCGTTGACTTGCTTTTCCCTGGCAGTTTTTTTTTCTAGCTACCGGAATTGTATATATATATATATATATATATGGAGGTTTATATATATATGTGTGTTAGTGTGTGTGTGTGTGTGATGTTATGGTTATCGTCGTAGGAAATGGACACTCTGAATAGATTCCAAAACCTGAATGTAACTGTTGGTATTTAATATAGCGCTAATACACTTGCTAATGGTATGAATCCAACAATTATTTCTCAAGCTATGGATAATTAGTAGGGCAGACTCTTTAACTTTGGTATTGCAACCGATCTTGGAGAAGAAAAACTGAATTTAAACTTGTTGAATACCGCTTAAAATTTGATCTTATCTCTTATCCTGCTCCAGTGAAAAACTGTATATATATATATATATATATATATATATATATATATGTGTGTGTGTGTGTGTGTGTGTGTGTATGTATGTGAGAGAGAGAGAGAGTTGGTTTTACAGGCATCTCTTAATGGGTTATTTTATACAGAAGTAATCTTTCTCGTAGAATCTATATGACTTCAGAAAGCTAATGATAATTATTTGTAAATAGCAATTGCTTCGAGTAATTATTCTTAATATAAATAATTTGCACGCATTTATATTGTTTAATCAATTAATTATCCGCCCAATCACCTGGTGCAGTAGAATACGCCCATGGCGCCACTACAAAATGATATTTTTCAACGAAACCACCTGTCTCTTGGGTAGGACATTAAACTGCAAGTGATGGTAAGGCTCCAGTGTTTGGGGGTTGGGGAATATGAACTACCCCTTCATGACCAAAAACTCTTAGGTCTACTCTGAATCGGATTTGGTAGTACCTGTTTATGTCCTATATATGGGACAAATCATATTTTCCTTCAGATTATTATTATTAGTTGTTTGAAAACATAAAACGTTGTGCTTGTTATTCGTATAAGATATGAATACTAATGTTGAATTGGCATGATTGAATCCATTTAAATATGTGCTAACAAATGATTAATACCTAAATAATTATGAATGTTTGATACCAATACTTAAAATGATTGATTTTATAAATCGTTGTCAAATAAATGATTAATATCAAATTAGATTGAAATACTTAATATTTACAGTTATTAATGTTAAATGATAATTCTGGAAACCATTTAGCTGTGTAAACAAACAAGCTCTAACTCGTTTACTTTTAAAGTTACCTACAAACTATCTGCTTACAACTAATATATTGTTGTGGCTTAGAAGGGCCACAAAGATATGTAAAGTTTACAGCTGTATATATTTACGGAAATACAGACAGCGAGGGTTACCGGTTGCTGACTAGACTCACTTGTTTATTTCCACTTATATACATAAATGGGAGGCACAAGGCCTTGTAGTTTTGGGGGAAGGGGAAGGGAGCGGTCATGCTATTCTATGTGTTCTAAGGGAACCGAGCTAGCCACATTCGCCGACCCATTCAGCAGTACAATATATAACCATTCATCCATCGCCATATCCGCAGCAACCACCAAAATACCACATTTGCTCCATGAAGAAGTCCTACTTAAAACCCCGAGAGTAATGAATGATTTTATTTACAACATATGATTTATTTACAATGAATATGATGGGAATGGGAGAAAAACCCCGAAATATATACAAAAGTAAAAAACAAAGGAAAAAAATCCCCCGTTTGATTGCCCTCCCATCCCCCCGTCTATAAAATTGGAGGCCGACTGTTTTCCGGGGCGAAAGAACCGGAAACAAGCCGGACCTACCCTAGGTGGGATGGGAATCCTAATCTACAGGGGTAAAGAAAAAATAAAGGGCCGGGCGCAGTATGGGTCGATATAAACAGGTAATATGATTTTTATAGATATGAATTTTCAAGTTCCTCAATAAAAAGCGTGGACTGGGATAAGAGTTAAGGTAAAAAACAATGGGGAAGATCTTGAGAACTAACAACTAGATGACGGGGACAATGACTCACAACATACTGCTAACTAGGTTTCAAGGGGGGAAGATCGTCCTACTTACCAGGGGTGGGGTCCCTAAGGACCCGTACCGTAGACGCCATGGGCCGGCAGAGGAGGGAAGGATGACTCCAACGTTGCCCCCTCTCGAACGACCAGGCTCGCTGCATTCACCCACCTTTTGCTGAATGTTATGCGATCCAAGCGTTTTCTATCGCATCTGATTTTGACCCTAAGCAAATGCCTAAAGTACAAAACCAGATGACGATGAGAAAAGTTTGCATCGTCATACAATCCCTTGTTTCGCGTCGACCAGATCACCATTCTAGCTACAGCTAGGATCGCGACAAACACCACACGCTTCTCACCTTGAAACGGAGGAAGAACGTTGTCTACGACGTAACCAACGTCGAGCAGCACGAGCTGTTTGGGTTCGATGCGAGCCGTCCACTCGCCGACGTGATCCCAAAACGGGTGAACTCGCTCGCAGTAGTAGAAGGCGTGCTCAGCCGTTTCTTCCAAGCCACTGACGCAACGAGGGCAATCGGGCATGTCTGCCACGCCCGCTTTGTAGTTCAAGTCGAGAAGGGGTAACGCATTCGGTACAAGTCGCCAGGTGAGCGAGAACTCGGAGTTGTTCAAGAAGCTCGATCCTGGCGCCCATTTCTAGTGAGAGCGGATCTCCTCCGCCGTCAAGCCTCGCCGCTCACTAAGAGGATCAGAAGCGGAACCCACCACTAGCTCCCGATATAGCTCCTTCCAAGGCCGTGAAAGGTCACTGGACCCAAGAAGGTTACGAAGGGCCTTTCGGCACTCGCGGACAAACAGTGCTTCGCCCAAAGGCCTACGTCGACCTTCAGCCTTTGGGTCTGACTTGAAGCGAAGAAAAGTCCGACTCGCCTTTCGTCTCCACACTGAGTCCCCCGTCAAGGACCGGCCCAGGTATGCAAGTCATTCAGCGAGCCAGTGGCTCTCCAGATCAGGCATAGCCAGGCCCCCGTAGCGCGTACGTTGGATACAGACCTGCCTACGGACCATCGGTACTCAAAGGTCTCCTTTTTTATTCCTGCTAGTCTATTGGTCTTGATGTCCGTAACTACGAATGACAGGGTCTTAGGCTCGACCGCCTCCACGAGTTCTGGTATTGGGAGAATTTCTCCGTCTTTGAAATATTGTTCGTATTTTTCGACCCTGTCTCTTGCGTAGTCACAAGGGGATTTTTTATTCACACAATGTGAAGACCAAGAGACTGCTGTTTCCTTTGGTTTTTGGGCGGGTGGTATCGTGCTTGCAGAAGAAGACAAATCAAAAGCTTCTTCCGGCATTGGGGAGGGTCGTATTTCGAATATGTCCAGTTGTGAATGAATGTTGTCCAGCAGAGAATGGATATTGTTTGGCTCCCCCATAGTTGTGAAAACACAGCTAGGGGGAGATAAACGCGAATGATATATAAAAATTCAAGTGAGACGATAAAATTAAAACAGAGACCGATGAATGATTTGATAAAAAATGGCGGTCGTTTTTCTTTTTAAAATAAAACAAAAAAAAACGAGTCGCGGTTTGACCCACCTCACAAACAAACAACAATAGTTTGAGGGGGGTCACAAAGCTGTAATAATAATAACAATGCTATAGCAATCAAATTTTAACAATATTAACTTACTTTTCAGACACAAATCCAAAACGAGAGGTTGACGTAGCAAATGCTCGCTTGAACTGATTAGACTCGGTTGCTTTATTTCTGTATGAAATATACAGAAGGCACAAGGTCTTGAAGTTTTGGGGAAGGGGAAGGGAGCGGTCATACTTTTCTATATAAACTAAGGAGACCTAGCTAGCCACATTCGCCGACCCATTCAACAATACAATATATAGCCATTCTTCCATCGTCATGCGCGCTGCAATCACCAAAATACCACATTTGCTCTATGAAGAAGTCCTACTTAAAATCCGAAGATTAATGAATGATTTATTTACAAGTATGATTTATTTACAATGAATGTGATGGGAATGGGAGAAAAAACCCGAAATATATACAAAAACAAAGGAAAAATCCCCCGTTTGGTTGCCCTCCCATCCCCCCGTCTATAAAATTGGAGGCCGACTGTTTTCCGGGGCGAAAGAACCGAAAACAAGCCGGACCTACCCTAGGTGGGATAGGAATCCTAATCTACCGGGGTAAAAGAAATAAGGGGTCGGGCGCGGTATGGGTTGATACAAGCAGGTGATATGATTTTTATACATATGAATGTTCAAGATCTTCAGTAAACGTGGACTGGGATACGGGTTGAGGTCGAAAAATAATGGGGATGGGGAAGATCTTGAGAACTAACGACTAGATGACGGGGACAATGACTCACAAACATACTGCTAACTAGGTTTCAAGGGGAAAAAACAGTCCTACTTACCAGGGTTGGGGTCCCTAAGGACCCGTACCGTAGACGCCATGAGCCGGCAGTGGAGGGAAGGATGACTCCAACGTTGCCCCCTCTCGAACGACCAGGCTCGCTGCATTCACCCACCTTTTGCTGAATGTTATGCGATCCAAGCGTTTTCTATCGCATCAGATTTTGAACCTCAGCTGATGCCGAAAATACAAAACCAGATGACGATGAGAAAAGCTTGCATCGTCATACAATCCCTTGTTTCGCGTCATCCAAATCACCATTCGAGCTACAGCTAGGATCGCGACAAACCCCACACGCTTCTCACCTTGAAACGGAGGAAGAACGTTGTCTACGACGTAACCAACGTCGAGCAGCACGAGCTGTTTGGGTTCGATGCGAGCCGTCCACTCGCCGACGTGATCCCAAAACGGGCGAACTCGCTCGCAGTAGTAGAAGGCGTGCTCAGCCGTTTCTTCCAAGCCACTGGCGCAGCGAGCGCAGTCGGGCATGTCTGCCAGGCCCGCCTTGTAGTTCAAGCCGACAAGGGGTAACACATTTCGAACAAGTCGCCAGGTGAGCGAGAACTCGGAGTTGTTCAAGAAGCTCGATCCTGGCGCCCATTTCTAGTGAGAGCGGATCTCCTCCGCCGTCAAGCCTCGCCGCTCACTAAGAGGATCAGAAGCGGAACCCACCACTAGCTCCCGATATAGCTCCTTCCAAGGCCGTGAAAGGTCACTGGACCCAAGAAGGTTACGAAGGGCCTTTCGGCACTCGCGGACAAACAGTGCTTCGCCCAAAGGCCTACGTCGACCTTCAGCCTTTGGGTCTGACTTGAAGCGAGGAAAAGTCCGACTCGCCTTCAGTCTCCACACTGCGTCCCCCGTCAAGGCTCTACCCAAGTATGCAAGTCTTTCAGCAAGCCAGTGTCTCTCCAGATCAGGCATACCTCGACTCCCGTTGCGTGGACGTTGGATACAGACCTGCCTACGGACCATCGGCCTTGCACCTCCCCAGAGCAATCTGGAAAGGGATCGTTGCAGCGCCAACCGATTTACCTTAGGCAGAGGAAGTACAGCCAATCGGTAAAGGATCAAGGGGAAGACGTACACGGCGTACGCCTCCGCCCTGCCCTTTAAGGACAACCTCCTTGAAAGCCAGATTCCCACCAGTGCATTCACCTTGGCTTGTATTTCCGACCAATTTCGCTCCAGTTGGAGGTCGGGCCCGAACCACACCCCGAGGATGCGGACGGGTCCGTCACTCCAGCGGAAGGGCCCTGGAAGAGTATTGCTACCCCTCCAAGTACCGAGCAGCAAACCTTCGCTTTTGTCAAAATTGACCTTGGCTCCTGCAATCCGCTCGTACTCGCTAACCGCCTTCTTCACAGCCTTTATATCCTGGCGGCGGGATACAAACACTGTGATATCATCGGCGAACGCGGAAACCCTTGCCGTAAGAGGGCCAGCAAAAGGGACACCGCGCAGGGCCGGATTTGTCGTCCCTAAGCCTACGGAGCAGGGGCTCCAAAGCTAGGACATAGAGAAGAAGAGACAACGGGCAGCTCTGCCGGACCGAACGCTCGACCGCGAACACCCTCGAACGCCTTCCGTTCACCTGCACCACTGCCTGAGGGTTGTGGTACATCATGCTAATCCATCTGCGGAACTCCGGTTTGAATCCGGCAGTCTTCAAAACAGTCGCCAAAAACCGATGGTCAACCCTATCGAAGGCCTTGGACTGATCTAAACTGATCAGCGTGGCCTCGGTGCCGTCTTCTATCCCCTCTAGGACCTCGCGAATCAAGTGCAGGTTGTCCTGGATCGATCTTCCCTTCACAGCAAAGGTCTGCTCAGAGCCGATCAGATCGCTAATGACAAGCTGTAAACGATTCGCTAAATCTTTAACTCTGTGTTAAGCAGAGTAATGGGCCTGTAATCATCTAAACCCTCCCAAACATGCCTGCCACCTTTCTTCAGCAATTGATCACGCCCTTGGTAACGCTACCAGGGATGGCTCCCTGGGCGAACCAATGGTTGAACATATCCGTCAGAATAGGCACAAACATGTGCGACATCCTCAAGTACACTTCGTAGGGCAAACCATCAAGTCCCGGCGACTTGTTGAGGCCGACCTGCTTCAACGCGTCACGGACTTCGCATTCAGTAACCACACCCTCGCAGCTAGCCGCTTCAGCCACCCCAAGGCGGGGGAAGTCGGCAAGATAGCTACGAAACTCTCGGAGCGGGAGATCAGTACAGCGGGCAAAGCGATCCCGAAAGTGCGCCCGAAAGGTGTCACGAATCTCGCGACCCGATCGCAGCAGTCGCCCATCCGGGGCCTTGACAGAACCGATATACCGATCGGGGAACCTTCGCACTTCTTCTTCACGCGCAGTCGCGTTCGTTTTTACAGCTTCGTTGAGAACTCTCTTTAACCTAGATCTAACTACGTATCCCTTGCAGCGCTCGCTACTCTCGCGCTCAAGGTCCCCCCTAGCTAGCTCTACGTTTAGAGAGTCCCCCCCCCAGCCACCGCCCGGGAAAGTCTATCGTCTATAGATTTCGCTTCCTTGGTCCTATCTAAGTTGAGCTGTCGACCGTACTTAGTAGCGAAATCTCTAATCCTATGCTTAAGAGATCCCCACCACCTATTCCCGGTAACTGCCCCCACTAACGCCCGCTGAATTAGGGATTCCAGCCGATCCCGGAAGTCCCGTATCTCCAGTAAGGAGGTATTGAACTTCCAGTAACCGGCCAGACTAGGCCTATTTGCTAACCGTAGACTGACTATAACAAGTTTAAGGTCAGTCCACGCTATCAAGTGGAACGTGGGACAACTAACAAAATCAATGTCAGCTCGTCTCACTAACACTCTGTCCAAGTAGGAACCTACTTTGGCAGAGGGCGAACTATCTAGCCACGTCCACATCTCCCGCCCTGGATGATCCAGACGAAACCTGTCGACGAGGTCATGACGAGTCATGAGGCCGGCAAGGCTGCTTTCACACCTTCCCACACGCCTAGCTCCCCGCCCGACCTTATCTATCTTGGGATCAAGGATCGTATTCCAATCACCCATTAAAACTAGCCGCTTCGTAACGTCCAGGAACGGCGCCAACCGACGAAAAAAGGAAACCCTCTCCACAACGATATTGGGCGCATAAACCGCAACCAGACGAAATTTAAAACTTTTAACGGCAACATCGGCCACAACCAGTCGGCCTCCGTCACCTGCAAAAACAACGTCAACATCAGTATCAAGGCTGCGTCCAACTAGCAAAGAAACCCCAACGCTGGTACGGCTGCCGTATGCTGAGAAAACGTTAAAATCGCTTTCCAGCACACGACAGTCGGCACCGCAAGTGAAGTGAGTTTCCTGCACTGCAGCAACATCTACACCGAGAGTTTTAAGTTCACCAAGCAAGCGCGTACACTTGCCCGGATCCCTCAATCCCCTCACATTCAAAATAGCAAGGTTTAGAGCCATCAATCCCACTTACCTTACTCAGTGTCGACTACGGGCCGGAAATCCTTCGGAGTGAGGATGCCGACGGCCTGACGCAGGGATCCGGTGCCGAGCTCAGTGCTGACTCGATCATCCCCGGTAATTCCCTCGACATCCACGGGATACCGCAATTTTAGGGACCTATAGACTGATGGGTGAACCAAAATCGGGACCCTTCCCGAACAAAAAGGAAGCAATTTTTTAAAACTTTGGTGGCGCAAATCCGCCAACATTACGTCCGCTCGACTGGCCCCCTCAAGAAAGTGCCAGAGCTCTTTGGTTCGGTTGCCAGCCGAACGGACGAATGTGTTCACCATTGCTGCATTCTTAAACAGGTACTGGTTGGTGATGTTCTTGTCGTCTATCGTTTTTAGTCATGATAGGGGTTTTAATGTTTTTTTTAGTATATGGTCCATGTTTTGGGGCTCTATGATGTCTTGGCAATAATGAAATGCAGTGAAGGCACGTCGGACTTCATTTGAAGCCGACCGTGACCTTGGCTTGAGTTCTGTTGATGATGATGATGCTACTGCTGTTGGTGACTCTCTGGTCACCGAGTGTGCCCTTGTAAGGAGCTTGGGGGTTGTGATGGGTGAGAGTGAAGGTGACTTGGGGGAAAGTAGGAAGTCAGAGAAATGTGCTGGGGTATTTTGAGGTTTTTGTGGGGGAGGAATGATTTGGGCTGGTCTTTCAATTTTTTTCTTTTCGCCCTTTTCTTGAGGTTGGGAGGGTGTTTGGGACTGTGTTTGGCTTTCTTGTGTTGGTCCCTTAATATGTTTCTTCTCCCCCTCCCCAGCTACCGATTCCCCGCCATCCCTTCGCCGTTTTAAATTTATCGAACAATCCATTGCTTCAATTTCAGTTTTTTCTGTTTTTTTCTTTGTTTTTCTTTTTTGTTAATGACGATGATGATGATGGTTTTGTAGATGACGATGATGATGATGATGATGTTTTGGCTGTGCTGGTTGTAGTAGTAACAATAAAGTCAGTTTTAGCTGTCGTTGTAGTTGTTGGTTTGGTGTGATCTGTTTTTGTTGCTGGTTCTTTGGTGGGGGTCTTCTTCCTTTTTCCCCCCTTAACCACCTGGGTCCAGCCCTCTTCTTTGTCGGGGCTGTTCCCGGTTTTAGCTTTAGGGGTTTGATTTTTTTCGGCTCTGGTCGCTGCTGTTGCTGCTGCTGTTATAGTTGTCGTCGATGTCGTTGTCGTTTCTGTTGTTGTTGTTGTGGCCGGAATTGTTTTGGTGATCTTTTGAGGGCAGGATTTTGAAAAGTGCCCCAGCTGCTTGCAATTCCAGCACTGAGGCTTCCTGCCCTCAACAACGACTGTCATGATCTGATGTTCATACTCGATTACGTGAGGTATGGCTGTGAACCCCCCTCTGTCCAGGCACATGGTGAAGATATAATCACCGTGCGCTGTCCCATTAACAGATTTTGCTTTGGTGATGTCCTCTATTTCGCCGTGTTTTATGAGGTAGGCAGCCAGGACCTCCTCATTTAGTTGTATCGGGACATTGCACACGGTGATTCGGATTTTACGTCTTCCCGTGTACTCTGGCTGTAGCCGGAAGTATTTGGAGATTACGTTTTCGCCGGCCAGCTTGGCTGCAAGGTCTTCTGATGGAGGCAGCACATCCCATGTTGCAAAGCTACGTCTGCAGTAGTACTTTGCTGGAATGTCTGCCGCTTTTAGTAAACCTTCAAAAGTATCTTTTTTGATACCTGCCAGCCTCTTTGTTTTCAAGTCTGTGACTACATACGAGATTATCTTGGGTTGTACTTCCTGTACAAGTTCCGGAATAGGAAGGATCCTATTCCCTTGGAAGTACTTCTCGTATTTTTGTCTTATTTTGCTGTAGTCTTTCGGGCATTGTTTTAATTTTTGTTGTCCAAGAGGCTGGCAGCGAAGGTACCTTCTGCACCGGTTGTATTGAACTGGCCGACGAAGATGGCTGCGAAAGTGCAGGCCATCTTTCTTCCGGCTTTGAGGGGGGACTTAGATCTTTAAATATGTCGGGTAATGATGACCCTGGTGAATGTGGTGCCTCTGCCATAGTTGCTTATGAGGCAACTAGGAGAGGATGACCGTCGAATGTTCTTGTTTTTACGAATGTGCAAGTGAATATACGTTGGATGATAGGATGAGTCGTTTTTTGTTTTTGTTTTTTTCTCCAAAAAATGATCCGGCGAATAACAAGAGTTGACCCCCCCCTCAACAAACAAAATAACAATCGTTTGGGGGAGGGGCACTCAACTACAACAGTTCAAAACAATAACAAATGGGTTTCAAAAATTCCAACAAATAACAATATTTTTTAAAACAAGAACAACTTTAACAATAAAAAAAAAAGACTTACTCGTCAATAGTAATTTTAGCAACACAAGAAAATGAAGCTTCTAGTCTGCCTGATTAGACTCGCTTGCTTCATTTATCTAGCCAGTCACTATTTATAGCGTCGGGGAGGGTCCATGCCGTAACGTCATGGGATGGTTGATTGGTTGGTTGTTTGGGTTTTATTTGCTTTGTAATATTAATTACATTGAGCTCTCTACCAGGAAAATTTAAATGTTCAGCTTTTGAATGATTTTTTTTTGTCCTGAAGGAATTACTCCCAACTCTGGTTTAACTGGACCGAATAATACTATTTATAGATATATTATGGGTGTATTTATTCTTGCATATCCATCCACATATTCATGTTTTTTTTTAAAAATAAAGATTTAGTATCTGGGTATCCATTATTTGTATGTTTATTTCTGATTATTTGTATACTTATTATTTTTTTTATTATGTTTAGTTTTTGAAATTATTATGACTTTATTTATATTTATTACACTTCAATTTATCCATAACTTTCTTATTACTGAGTTGCACACATTTGGGTACTTATTATTTGTGTACTTTTTCTCTCTGTACTTTTTTTGTACATATATGTACTTATTTCGGCAATTATTATTTGTGTTCTTTTTATTTGGGTTATTATTCGGTATTATTTATTCCTAAATTTATTCCTAAATATTACGTTGAAAATCTGTAACCAAAACATCGCATTTAACATCTTTGGAGCGAAATTCAGTGAGTGGGTACACACACACACACACACACACACACACACACACACACACACACATATATATGTTTGGTTTGGTTTGGTTTCTTTGTTTAATGGCATATCAACCCTTTTTAGTTTATTTAATGCCAAAGCCATTCTCATAGAAGAACATTAGTGGTACTATCTAACCTATAGCTGGGAGGATAAGGGGGTTCATACCTTTCCCAAGGGTATTTGCCCGAAAGTGAACGTAATAGCGCGACTGGAGTACGAACTCGCGTACTACGATTCCGCAGTCCATCGCTTTAACCATTATACCACGAGGACAACCGTATATATATATGTGTGAATGTGTGTGTGTGTATTGTCTCACCGACCGAAGTAGAAACAGTGAGAAGAAATACGAGAGATGAATATTAATCATAATTCTGACTTGTCAGACAGGTGCATTTGCTTATAAGAATCCATCGACAGAACAATTGGCACCATGATGACCCAAACGATATAATATACATATTGAAATCCAGAATATGGAAACATTAATACATTTCAAACCATCAAATAAAACGTATATTGTTTCGTGATTTTCATACCAACAGTCTCACCAATAAATAAGTACACCCAATCATTTTTTACATATAAAAAGAAGTTCTAAACCAAAGACAACCAGGACTTCTTAGTTCTTTTTGTACAACAATATACAATCAAAACAGAAAACAGTCGGTATTTCATTTTAAGAAGCTCGACCGAATTTCATTCTGTGTCTTCCACAAGATACTGGACTGCTTCAAATTCATATTTGGGTCACTGAGTTTTGAAATGAATAATACATTATAATATATAATAATATTCATTTTCATTATATAATGTTGCAGTGGAAATAATAAAATATTGGTATCTTTGGTCTTGAAGAAACAATGGCGTTAAAAATTGTATCTGAAATCCGAACATATTTAGATTTCCTAAGTCACAGCTCTCTTCTCTGTGTTATATAAATAACTTATGACAAGCTGCATTTTCTGACTGTTTATCTATCAATACAAAATAAATATTCTTTTTCAATACGTCATATTTTATGATTATACGGGAACAGGTTTTCATGCACATTCTCTTGTATTGAAGTTTTCATAAAAGCGCACTGTATTATATATATATATATATATATATATATATATATATATATATAATGCAGTGCGCTTTCATGAAAACTTCAATTGGGGTTTAAATGCAATGCTTAACACCAACAGCTCTATGGAAAATATTGGAAATATCAACTACTCCGAGCTGCTTTGATGGTAGATGCAATTTGTGTCTGGAGGAAAAGATACAGATTATCATATACTTTGATCCTATTAACCTATCTAATCAGAGATGTGATTTAATTCCTTGATGTAGGCATAAAAATAAATTTAAATTATTTTCAAAATAAGGGAATAAATAAATAAACAAAAAATGAAAAACTATGATTTGTTAAATTGGTAAATGAATTAGAATTCGAATTTACATCAGTGATTTTTACTTTATAATGGGGGGGGGATTTTACCATAAATAACATTAGTTTTAGATTTTAATGATAAAAATTAATGTTCTAAAATATGTCTGAATAATAATAATAATTATATACATATATATATATATATATATATATATATATATATATATATATATATATATAACTATTATTCAGACATCTAATTTTATATATATATATATATATGTTTGAATGTTTAGACATGTATTATTGTAACTGTAAAGTTTTTCTCTTTTAAATTTGAAGTATGGTGAAACCAGATATTCTTTTACATGCCATAACAAGTTAATACTTATTGTGACTTGAAGTTAAAGGCTGACTTTTATAAAGGAAAAATTTTTTTTTTTCTAGTCTGGTTGTGAATATGAAAAAATATTTTAATCCATTTTCTAGTTTGATCTGAAGAAGTTCTGTTAATTTTTTAGACCATTGATTTATATTAATGTTTTTAATGTTAATGTGACAGATTGCTGTTTGTTTTAAAGAATGTATATATATTTATATATATATAGTGAAAGAATGTTGCTAGAACAACGATGGATGTTTTATCACTGATATTGGTCACGGTTTATATATATATATATATATATATATATATATATGTGTGTGTGTGTGTGTGTGTGTGTGTGTGTGTGTGTGTAATTCAGATGTCTGTCTTAATTTCTGTGGCATACAAAGGTTAGAGGTTCTGCGTCAAATCAAAAATTTGGAAGATGTTTACAACTTTCCGAACGTTCCCCGTATAGAGGTTAGGATAGCATCGGCTGAATCAGCATTGCTTGCTAGTTTCTTGTCAATATATTCGGGTGCGCACACGAACATGCATATGTGTGTGCGTGTGTGCGTGTGTGTTATTTTGTTTCGATGTCTGTAGAATCCGAGCACGAGTCCTTTCATCCATCTTCGGTCATTTTCCAAGGAGAGGGTACTTCTGTGCTATTGAGTACTAAATTCATTCCACAACACTGGAGTACCCTTGTCCTCGAAAATAACCCAACATGGTCGAAAGTACCAGAGACATTTTAGACTTCCTACGACCACAGCTGTTACATTTCGTTCAACAAGTAAAGATGAATGAAAAGTTAAAACATAAATGTTTATTTATCATTTTTAAGAAAATATATCTACAAATGTATCTGCAGCCTAAATATACACTAAATACACATTAAAAGTATATATATATATATATATATATATATATATATATATATATATATATATATCGAATGCACCTCGTATATATATATATATATATATATATATATACGTGGTGCATACGATAAGTTTCCAGACTTTTTCGTATGGGCACTTTTATTGAGAGTACACTCATGAAACTCTAGTCCCCTTCGATGTAATCTACTTCAGCTGCAATGCACTTGTTGTACCGTTCTAACAACTTCTGCAAAGCCCCATCGAAGTCCTCTTGTGTTAAAGCGTCAATGACCTTCGTCACAGCCTCTTTCATATCCTCAATTGTCTCATAAAGACAGCCTGTGAGCTTAGGGGATAAGCAAAAGTCACAGGGAGCAAGGTCTGGACTATAGGGAGGCTGAGGAACTGTCTTGATACCCATCTTGGTCAAATAGTCTGGAGTTGTGGACTAGTGTATTGTTCTGGTGGAAATGCCACTGACTCGATTTGAAGAGTACTGGCCTCTTCTGATGGAATATAATCCTGAACTCCCTTAAAACCTCAACATAGTAACCCTAACCCTAACCCTTTGACCAATCAACTCTGGTGTATTGACTTCCTTACTTCTCCTCCATCCCTCATCATCCCTCACAGACTCCCTGCCTTCCTTGAATCTCTTATGACACTCAAAAACTGATTCTCGATTCATGCAAGATAGTCGAAAAGCAGTCTGAATCATTCCATACGTTTCTGTGGCATTTTTTATCAGTTTAAAACAGAATTTTTTTGCATATCGTTCTTCTAAAGTGTCAGATTGCATTTTTGAAATTCACCAGCTGTGACAATCAGGCTTTAGTAAGGTGTATTCCAATTGCTGTTGTAGCAGTGCATTTGAACCTGAAATCAAAAATATTGGTAAGTCTTCTCATAAGATGTATGGTATGCACCTCGTATATATATATACAAGGTGCATACGATGGGTTTCCATTCTTTTTTCGTATGGCCACTTTGATTAACAGAACACATATAAAACTCTAGTCCCCTTCGAAGTAATCTCTTCCGGCTGCAATGCACTTGTTGTACCGTTCCAATAACTTCTGGGAGGCCCCATTGAAGTCCTTTTGTGTCAGCGTGTCAATGACCTTCGTCACAGCCTCTTTCATCTCCTCAATTGTCTCTGAGCTTAGGGAATAACCAAAAGTCACAGGTAACAAGGTCTGGACTATAGGGACGGTGAGGAACTGTGTTGATGCCAAACTTGGTCAAATAGTCTGTGACAAGGATGGAGTTGTGGACTAGTGTATTGTTCTGGTGGAAATGCCACTGACTCGATTTGAAGAGTGCTGGCCTCTTCTGATGGAATATCTTCCCGAACTCCCATAAAACCTCAACATAGTAACCCTAACCCTAACCCTCTGGCCAATCAACTCTGGTGTATTGACTTCCTTACTCCTCCCACATGTCTCTTCATCCCTCACAGACTCCCTGCCTTCCTTGAATTTCTTACGTCACTCAAAAACTGATGCTCGATTCATGCAAGATGGTCGAAAAGCAGTCTGAAGCATTCCATACGTTTCTGTGGCATTTTTTCAAAGTTTAAAACGCAATTTTATTGCATATCGTTCTTCTAAAGTGTCCTGACGTCCACATTGCATTTTTGAAATTCACCAGCTGTGACAATCAGGCTTTAGTAGGGTGTATTCCAATTGCTGCTGTAGTTGTTCATTTAAACCTGAAATCATAAGAATTGGTCAGTCATCTCATAAGATGTATAGCAATAACATACTGAATTTTCAAGAGTCTACGACAATTTTGTATGCCCATACGAAAAAAGTCTGGAAACTTATCGTATGCACCTCGTATATATATAGTACATATTGTGAGAGTGTGTATACACATAAGCTATAAGTATACAATGAGCAGCTTTTGTCTGAAGAAATAATCTCTGGAAGCATTGTAATAAAAATAAGAACGTATATATAAAATAACTATCTTCATCTTAGAATCCCTGACAACTTTTAATTCGACTTAAATATCAGCCAAAATAAACAGCTAATGATAAAAGTCACCATTATATCTCGATTAAATGAATCGATATCTTAAAACCAAAACCAAACCAAATTATTGCATTGATGTACAAGTTTTGTTATCTATATAAATTTTGTTAGCTTTCAAAAATATTTTTTATTCTTCACTGACATAAAGAGAAAACATTTATACATATATCTATACGTTCAAAACTACGTCAATACAATCAAAATCAATGAAATATCGTAAATAAACAATGTAGTCAAAACCTTGATGTAGTCTACCGTGTTTTTGTTGATATTCTAAACATACAAAACCCACACCACTGATACGCAATAACATTAGAAATGTAGTAATCGCGAATGTAATTGATTTAAACAAGTGTTCATAATCCTTGGCTAATATTTCAATAATATCATATCCATAACTTCCGCTATTTTCTCATTTGGCTCACCCAGTATATTTCTGGATACCCAAGCTAATGCCTAACAAAAGACTTATACTTAAGATAATGAAGTTTGTACGTAATATTTTTACTATTTATAATATTTGTATTTACATGATTCACGTCTTTTAAATAGTCAACAGTATTGAGCAAATAGCTTTCTTAACTTAACTAAAATCCTTTAGATAAATAACCCTAAATTGTAAAATATTAAAATTTTCATTGAGACTAGAAGCAAGAAAATGATTTTTTTTAGATTCAGACCACTGACTTAAACGTCAAATTGAATCGAACTTTTTTTTCTTTTGACCAAGTCTAATTTATTGTTAAATAACTCTTTAAAAAAAGTCCGTTTTATTTTTGAAAAGGTTGGTTAAGAATATCTTCAACATTCAGTAAGGGCCCAAAAGACGCTCATGAAACCACTACGAACCACTTTTTTCTAAGATTGAAATTCGGCTATTTAGTTCTCCATACAAGAATTGTGACTCCCGAGCAACTTATTTCGATCGCAACTCGTTTTTCTTTTTAATGTTTATACAATTTTAGAGAAGATAAACCTGAGTTAACTCACCTTATAGTTCGTATGACCATGTTTAAAGATTTTGTTTGTTTTAATGGCATTACAAAATTTGTGGTTTATTTAATGCCAAATCCCTCTTTTTCGAGGGTCGTATTGATGCTATTTTACCTATAGGTGGGCGGATAAGAGAGTTCAAAACTTTCTAAAGAAAAAGTCAGAAAGTGAACGCCAACAGCGCAACTAGAATTCGAACTCATTTACTTCAATTTCACAGTCGAGCATGTTCCCCGTCGAGCATGATATTCAAATTTGCTTGTGTAAATAAACTATCCAGTTAGTTTCTCTGCGTTTTTCTTTTGGTTGGAATTGACTTTGATCCTTTATATAATATACGGTTGTGAAGTCTGGAGGATTATTTTAAAGTCTTATCTAAAGGTGATATTGTGAAATAGTGTGAAGGGTTACTGGAGGAAATCAGAGAAAGAAAGTGTAACTTTCAATTTACTTGCCCAGAAAAAAACTGAGCTGAACTTTAACTAATTAGAATTTCATTAGTAACATTTCAAATGTGAAAGTATTCAAAATTTTGTAATTGATTTACTTATTCATTTATTCGTAGTGACGCAGTTGAGACATCAAAGAATACTATATTTCTTCCCTGACAGGAACACAGATATATCTATAATATGGGTAGAATATTGTGGATTTGGTAAATCCACAATATACTAACCATGAAAATATCAGTCTTAAATGAGAGTTTTGAGTGTCGTGATCGGCAGTTGCTTCTTCCAGGTCCAACATGAGGGAACCGGTCGCCCTTTGGTGAATGCTGGTTGTTCTAATTTTAGACAAGAAACTCTTCTACAATCGCAATGATTACCAATATTATGATGCCTTAACAGACTAGAAACAAAGAATTCGAGATAAACAAGTTCTATACTGTTATTCTAAAAGAGGATACAGAAAACGGATGAAGGAAATAGTGGGGAAATCTTGCAAATTTAATTCATCAAGCCAAAGATTTGTGGGTCAAGCAAATAAGGATTATAGAAAAATGACGGTTAGGGGATCTTATAATATGTAAAGAAGTAAGTACTGAAGAAAATACTCAACAATAAAAACTCTTCAAAGAATTGAAATACAAAATCCCGAAAGGTATAACACAAGTGACCCCCCAAAGAGAACATACCGCCTCTACAACAACTTTATCAAAAGTGGTAAAGAATAAAGCGGAAATGATTTGGAAAACTATAAATGAAATGTTCTTAAATGGAGAGCTTAAATGGTGTAGTTGCTAACGTTCTGTACAGTGAAAGAGTAAGCAAGTTCAAACTCCAAACAGGCTATTATGCACACTTTCAAATTAATGTCCTTAGAAAAGGTCTCTCTCATCTCCCAGCCATTGATTAAATAACACAAATACTTTTCTTCTACAAGAGATCCCATCAAACAAAAAATCCGAATCCAAAACCATCATTAAATTATCGAAATCGAATGAAAAAATGTTGTTGTTGTTGTTGTTGTTGTTGTTGTTGTTGTTGTTGTTGTTCTTCTTCTTCTTCTTCTTCTTCTTCTTCTTATTATTATTATTATTATTATTATTATTATTTTACTCCTTGCGTGTTTTTCATAGCTGCTATATTTGGTGGACTTTCACTGGAATCTGAGGGACAGCAAGTACCCTTAGGTTTCTGTGACTCTTCTCAGTATTGTTGCCGATCTAAAAAAAATGCTGTAGTCTAAACGTTCATCACCCATACACCGATTTCAAAGTGTTCCAATCCTTTGGAGACTGTTCCAACTGTAATCGGTACACCGTCACCTGCTATTCCACTGTGCATTTTTAGTTCTCCTGAAGGACTAAGTATTTGTCTCTTTTTACTTTCTTTTAATCTCACCTTGTGGTCGGCTGGAACGAAAAAAACCACATGACGAAAATTCCCTTTTTTGTTAATTTTCACTCAGTCTGGTCGTCTGACCGGGATTAGATGATACATTTCTATCTTAAAATCTCAGAGAATTTTATGGGTATCGTTTTCTTAGACGGATTTTGGATTGTGCATATCCCATTTAGTAGTATAGTAAAAAGTTAATATCTTGCATAATTCCCTGTGGATCACCTATCCCAATCAGTTGTTCATTGTCGTGTACTTTTTGTGCTAGTTGGCTGCATTCACTTATTATATGATTTATCGTTTCAACTTTCTATATTCGAATTATCTACACTTCCTATTCTGTAGCGTACTATCGATTTTTGCTTTTGTATAATGTTTCAGCTTCCTTTGTACTTTCGTTTGTTGTCGCAGTTTCTTTATTTGTCCTTTTTGCCTCATTTACCATTCAGGTTTTCTATTTCTCTTCGGATTCCTTCAGGGTATACCTATTTTATCACTGTTTTGTTTAGTTCCAGCAAAGATTTACTCGATCAGTTATGTGATGTTTTCCGTTGAGATATGTCGCAATACTTTATTTACTAATTTGATTTTTTCGACTTTTTTCCAGCCTTGATTCCTTAATAATGGTAATAGAGTCTTCTATTTTTATAAAATTAATTCTTCATTTTTTTTCTGTCTTCTTGTGTCAATATTGATGATTTATTGCAGAGTTCATGAGTGATATGGTTTTTAATATTTTGTTTTCAATTCGTTTAGGGAGATAATTTTTCTTTAGTATATGAAGGTCAGAAAACCAACCTTTCTTTAAAATTAACCTCACTTGATTGGGAAGTCTATGATTTGTTATACATTTAGTGGATTCTGTCCCGATTTCCATCATTCCTTTACAACATCCTCTTTACATCGGATTGCTTTTAAGATAACTGCATATTATTTTTTGTTGTCTTTTCTCGTCTAATTCTTCTTTTCTTGTCTCTCAGATGATTGTTGCTTTGCTCGTTGTTTGTGTGTCTGAAATTAGAACAGCCGATATTTGCAGGATACCTACGGGTCTCCTACATTGGCTATCAAGGTAGCACCTGTCGATCATGACACCCAGACGTGTTGTCTATTCCCCACGTTGATTCTGATCTAGATTTGACATTTTTCATGGGTAGTATAATGTGGCTATACTAAACCCGAAGGTTTATTTACATCTTTACTTTTACCACAGATGTGAACTGGTACTCAAACAAACAAAGAGAACACAAAAGCAGACTACAGAGAAAAAAAACTCTTAAGCCTTTAAAATTAGTAAGTTTTAACTTTATACAAAGTCAAACTGTCACTTTTTTCTGACTTTTAATGTTTACAAATTCCTTAGAAATGCTACAAGATTTTACTTGAGTTTGCCTTTAACTGATAGTGTAACACTATGTAGGTGGTCCGCCAAGCAAACGATCCCTTTATCTGTTTTGGCACAAAACCAGACAAAGTGTTTGGACTTGAGATCTCGACGTGACCGGAAGTAGGAAGGGAACGCCAGTTAGTTGGACAAAGGAACTCAGAGAAGACAGCTGGCGAAGGGTGATGCGAGTGGCCAGTCAACACCGGACAGCAGAGAGACCAGTCGGCATGAGAGGGTCCAGACCAGTGAGTGAAGACCGGTCAAGATAGGTTGGCATTCCTGGTAGCTTTATAGAAATTTCGCTAGAAATCCACGCTAGCATTAGTCTACATATGCACAAGGGAATGCAATGTTACATAACTCCTCTCTTGCACTTTGAGTTAACCCAAACCTTATTGTTTGTTCGTTTGTTCTCTTTCCTCACACTCCCTTGATTGTATTTCTTGTAGCTATGAAGAAATGTGCGATGCCCCTATCGGAACCACTAGTTGATCACCGGCCAAGAAGAGAAATGGCTTGAAGAAGTTGATGTGTCGGTGGGGTGTGAGGGGGTATCGTCACAATAGTAATGTTTAGAAACTTGCACACTTGATTTTATAGATTTAATAACACCATAACTTTACTGGACTTCTAAATCTACGATTTTCCATTTCTTAAAAGACAGTTTTTTGATTTATACATATCTATCACCGGGGCTGTCCCCGTGGTGTAATGGTTAAAGCGATGGACTGCGGAATCGTAGTAAACGAGTTCGAACGCCGGTCGCACTATTACGTTCACTTTCGGAAAAATACCCTTGGGAAAGGGTTAAATAGTACCCCAACTGTTCTTCTAGAAGGATGGGTTTGGAATTAAATAACCTACATGATATTGATATGCTATTAAACAACCAAACCAAATCATATCTATCACCCTTCGTTACCAAGTTTTGCAAAAATCATTCCAGTCAGGTGAATCCGAGAGACAGGGTGACAGAAAAATTGACAGACTGAAAAAAAGGCGGAAAAATGTACCATGACTTGGAATGACTACAAATAAACCATCATATGGTCCTAAAAATTTGGATAATATAGTCTAAGAATGAACAAATAATTTGACGAAATCATAAACTTCATCAGAAATGCCATGGAAAACTGGAAGGTGGAATTGATTGAGGGAGGGCATACCCGCTTTTATCTCATTTTTAACCTTCTTTCCTACTTGATTACTCATGCTCATTGACCGGTTTATCAAATTTCCAGGTTTTTAAAGACAAGATCTTAATTCGAAAGGAAGAAATTTTCGGTTTTTCATTACATGTTTGTTCATTTTTTTTTTTACTGGAATCTTAGTGAAAGGGCTCTTCTCAGTATTTTGATCGATCTTAACAATGCTGGAGTGTGTACGATCTCTATTCTTCCTCCCATTTTCAATTCCTTCTATCTTTTTTCAAAGACTTTTGGCTACCGTTCCAAGTGCACTTACTACAACCTGTATCTCCATCATCCTAATGATCCACAGCTTTTTAGTTATTATTATTAGACATAATATATATATTATATCATTGAGTATATATTATGAGTTTCTTGAATACTGTCAGGATTTATATTTTGACAGTATGTAAAAAAAACCTTTGATTTATTCTTGTCTTTTTTATGGAGAGCGATTGCAGGAAGTTGATAAAACCAGACATTTAAGAACACTATACACTTAATCTTTGCTTTTAATATGTGTTGCATAAGTTCTTCTGTTGAGAAGTTTTTCTTTACAGATTTTTCCCTCAATAAATAAGTAAAGGAAAATGGATTATATATTTTGACATCTTGTGACTGAATACAATCAAGTAGAAACTCAATTCGACTCTCGCTAACTCTCACAGAAAGTACCGATTCTTGCTAGATCATCGACGTTTACACACAATGAACCAGTTCAATACTTAGATGGGTGACCTCTTATTAGAATCTAGTACTGCAAACATCGTTAAGTCTCGTGTCCCAGACTCTGCAAAGCTTCGTAAATTACAAGAAGATGTGAATTAGATTATTTATCAAATCTCGAAATAAGTCACATCAATTATTGTCTTTGTCTTTCATTCATCCATTCATTCATTTATATATCAACATTTTTTTCTTTTGTAAGATCGAAAAATATTCTTTATCATTTTAACAAAAGATCGAGCATTGATTTGTGTTACGTTGTGCTCACCACCAACCTCAACAGTCTGGTGTAGTAGATATATATTTGGACATTTGCTTTGATTGATTTGTTTTTAACGGTATATCAACCCATCTAGGTTTATTTATTCGCCTAGATATTACGAATTTACGTATAAAGTATGTTTATATAACCATTTTTGTATAGTTGTTTGTTAAGAGTTTTTTGAGCACACTCTCATTGATTCAAGTATGTTTTAACTGATATATATGATCCATAGATGGGAACCAAACAGCACAGAATGGGCCTGGGAGTAATGGCAATGAAGGGTTACTCCACGCTCACTAAATCCAAAGAATTGGAGCAACAAAATCAGATGGAGTATCACACAGTTTAGTGTCATATTCAGTTTAGTGCAATGCATTTTGGGACAGTGTAACAGTTGATCTTTATTCCCGCCGACGGTGTGGCCGGACATTTACGAAAAAAGGTTCTGATAAATATAAAATTAATTAAAACTAAAATATCCTAATGCTATCAAACTAAATTAGTAAGAACTAAATGTTATTAATACAATCGAAGGAATTTAGTTCACATTAAAGGTTTCACGTACCTTGGAGACAGCATCTCATCTACATAAGATGACATCACTGAGCGACTAAAGAAGGCATGGACTGATATCGATAGGTTATCGATCATACAGAAGTCAGTCTTATCCGATGAAATAAAACACACTTTTCTTTAAGCAGCGCTCGTATCGATTCTATTATATGCATGAACCACACAAACGCTGATTATAGGCTTATAGGGAAAAAGTTAAAAGACGATTGCACAAAAATGCTACGAGCTATATTAACCAGATCCTGGAAGCAACATTTAACAAAATAACAGATGTACGGCCACCTACCCCTATCTCTAAAACTATCCAAACGAAACGAACAAGACATGCGGGACATAACTGGAGAAGTAAAGGCGAACTCATAAGCGAGCTTCGCACGGACGGACAAATTTTGGAAGACCAACTAGAACCAATGTACAACAGCTTGTGTACGGACACAGGGTGCAATCTAGAAGACCTGCCAGAAGCGATGGATGATAGAGACGAATGGCGAGATAGACAGACAGACAGACAGAGCCTGGGAAATCCGTACAAGCAGCACGACATGATGATGATGAATGTAATCTAACGACAAATGAATAAAATAAGTAAGCAAGCAAAGCAAAGTTTTAACCAAAGTAATCAACTTGCCCAAACTAATATATCAAGAAAAATCCTTGTAGATGTTAACTTAGTTAAAACTAAAGTCTTCAAATGCAATCTAACGAAATTAGTTAAAACTAAAGGCTCCTGGTGCCATCTAACGATAAACGAATAAATAAACGAACAAATGTTTAGGCCAAACTAATAATCTAGCCCATATTGATAGATCTAGATAGAAACAAAAAAAAATTGCCCAAAGTCACAATGGCTGGAAGTCTATCCATTTTAAAATGATTATCTCCCAAATCTCCAGACAAGAAAGAAAGAAAGAAAGCAAGCAAGCAAGCAAGCAAGCAAAAAAGTCTTTAATTATTTTGAAATAGTATTATGGTTGTATCGATGTCTGGATAAAGCTCCGTTTTATTTGTTGGTTTTGCAACGAAGCTTAAAATCAAAATTATTCAGCTTTTGTAAGTTTGGTTTAAAGAGATGCAATCCAGCAGAAAGTATATTTCCAAAAACGAATGAGTCGATGGAGATTTGTGTGTCTGTTTTGTAAGCATTTAATAGACACGTTTCCCTTTGCGTTCGTTGTTATAAATTCGCATCACGAAGTACACTGGCCGCTGTAAACAATGGAAATATACTTCAAGAAGACAACGATCTCTCGTATTGGAAGAAAACTTAAACTGTTTTCTTTATTCATCGGAATAGAATAACAAAGACGACACGTTGATCCCTTTTGGGGAAAAATGTTACCAGGGGTAATTTATTCAAATATAAGTAGACCGGGTGAAATGAAATTTTCTTTTGGAAATCTGCAGTACGGACTGGAGTACCCGTTCATTGCCATTACTTGTTGGAGTCCCATTTATAGGTCAAATATATCTGTTTAAAAATTATAAATGTTCGATAGGGACGTGTGTAAAAAAGAAAAAGAAAGAAAGGAAAAGAAAAGAAAAAAAAAAGAATATTTAAGAAACAGTAACACAAAAATGTAAATACGAACGCCATTCCCAAATCTCTAGACATAAGAATAACCCTTAACATGTTGACATACCGTTAAAATAAATAATTCAATCCATTGTTAACCCATTAGATTTCTGAATTATGTATTCACCGAATCCTTCCGCCACGGGTAAGATGTGACTCAAGGTCAATTCTTAAGCGGAACACAGCTGGTTTGAATTCAGATATTTTCTTTTTCCTAGACTGGTTACCTAAACAAGGCAAAAGAAACCATTCTGCTCTACTATCTATCCCTAGCGGAGGAAAGAAGAGATGGATTCATGGCTTTCCGAAGAGTATTAGCGCGAAGTAAAATGCAAAAACCCTCGTCTAGGATTTGAATTCGGTCCATCGATTCTATTCCATACGACGATAAACGTTGTGTTAACGAGTGTAACAGCGATCCCTGATGATATAGATACTTCTATCTTGGAAAGTATGAAAGATTCTACTTGGCATTTTATAGTTATCGCAATTATATCGAACATTTGGATGATTAAAAAAGGATGTTTAGCCTGAATATTGGCTTGGGAAAATTAACATTTAGTTAAAAAGTGTATTGCTCCGATAAAGATCCAGCTATAAGGTGTCGTTTTTTTTCCTTTCTTTTTTTTTTTTTGACTGGGTTAAGGTTACATACATATAAATATTTTGGGAATATTAGCAATATTCTTGAAGATCGATGAATTCGTTGGGCTTTAGTTTTAATAGTGATCCATGATTACATTGATGCTTCTATTTAGAAAAAGAGAAATATTCTAATTAGCATTTCATTGTTCTCTTCACTATATCTGGAATTTAGATGGATAAAAAATGATATTTAGCATGAATGGATATTCCCCAAAATTATTTAGTTATACATATGCAATATCTACTAAAGTTAGTTTAGTACGACACAAGGCCACATTTATCGGGAAACTAATAAAAATCAATCTCACGACGGTAGTAATAGGTAAAGAAATAAATTTGCCAAGCAAGTGATGTCTAGCAATGCAATATTGAAAAGGGTTACGAAAGAACGACACAAGGCCACATTTATTGGGAAACTAATAAAAATCAACATCACAATGGCAGTAATGGCCAAAGAATTAAAGTTGCCTGGCAAATGAAGCCAACTTATACAATATCGACTAAGGAAGCCAAAAAATTGCAATATTTACTTAAGTTAGCTTAGTACGAGAAAAGGCCACCTTCTTTTGAAAACCTAATAAAAATCAAACTCACTATAGCATTAATGGCCTGGGAAATTATGTTGCTAAGCATTTGAGGTAAAAATATGCAATATGTATCAAGGCTAAATAAGAATGACTTAAAGACATATACATTTGAAACCTAATAAAAATCAAACTCATTACAGCATGATGGCCAATCGTTGTAGGAAACAAGCGAAGAAAACAAATAAGTAAATTTGGCCGATATATGCAGTAGCTACTAAGGTTAGTGTGACACAAGGACAATTATAGTGGAACAGAATCAAAATCAATACAGCAGTAATGATCTGTGAGTTGTCAATCATTATTCAATGGCGATATTCTTAAGCTATCACAAATATATTCAATGTATAAACTCTGATAATTTTTACTTTTTATGCTTATATAAATTGGCTTAGTATTTTAGCGAAACTTTCTCAATCGACAGAAATGATTTCTTTTTAGAGATATAGTTTAAAACAAGTCTTTTACTGAATAGCTTCGTCACCTACGTTCTAATTCATAAGAATGGAGTGAATCCAAACAGAAGTAGACAATTGGCACCAGGTTATCTTTCATCGATGAGCATTATTTACTCGCTTGTTCTGTTTTTGTTTTCAGTATCGCTATTCACACTTTTCCTAAGAACATTTTTCGCACATACCCCTTCATTGGAATTACTTTTAAGGCCTATTCTGATCCAAAAGTCGCTGGAAGTGTTCCATCTAAGGATCAAGTATATTAGTATGAAAATTATAAGCATATGTGCAAAAAAGAAAAGAAAAGAAAAAAAAAGGAAAATATCTTAAGAAATAGATAGTACATTAACAGGGAAGAGCCCTTCGGACCAGAGTGGACCTGGGAGTAATAGCAGTAAAGATGTTGTTCTACACTTTCTAGAACTCTAGAAGTGTTGCTTCAAGGCTGGATTCAGTTTAATGTCATACACAGGACAAACGTTTACTGAAGGAGTTATACCTCTCTGTAGAAGATGTAGTCAAGTATTCTAAGCCTCAAAGACAGAGCAATGATTTATAATTTGCATACAGTTGTATAGTTTCAAGTATTCCCATCGAATATCAATAATTATACAGTTTAAAGTAATTATTTCTATTTAATTATAGCACAGTTTTAGCACAGTTCTATGGTTTCAAGTAACTAATAATAATCTTTTTGTAAACAATTGTCGCTAAAAATAACAATTATTAAAACGAATGGTTTCAAGTATTCCCAACTAAAATTAATAATTTTATTCCTTATTGATTATTTGTTTGGTTTAGTTTATGTGGATTATTTCCTGTCGAAAGTAGATTCATTTCTAAATGTTAGGGTCAATCATATTTTTAATGTTTTATTTCACTTTTCGAAACTTCCGCTTTATCATTCGTCAATCGGTTTTTTTTGGGGGGGGGGGTGCAAGCAGTTATATGATATATATTTCAGTTATATGATGTATATTTCAGTTATATGATATATATTTCAGTTATATGATATATATTTCAGTTATATGATGTAAATTTCAGTTATATGATATATATTTCAGTTGTATGATATATATTTCAGTTATATGATATATATTTCAGTTATATGATGTATATTTCAGTTATATGATATATATTTCAGTTATATGATATATATTTCAGTTATATGATGTATATTTCAGTTATATGATATATATTTCAGTTATATGATATATATTTCAGTTATATGATGTATATTTCAGTTATATGATATATATTTCAGTTATATGATGTATATTTCAGTTATATGATATATATTTCAGTTATATGATATATATTTCAGTTATATGATGTATATTTCAGTTATATGATATATATTTCAGTTATATGATATATATTTCAGTTATATGATGTATATTTCAGTTATATGATATATATTTCAGTTATATGGTGTATATTTCAGTTATATGATATATATTTCAGTTATATGATGTATATTTCAGTTATATGATATATATTTCAGTTATATGATGTATATTTCAGTTATATGATGTATATTTCAGTTATATGATATATATTTCAGTTATATGATGTATATTTCAGTTATATGATATATATTTCAGTTATATGATGTATATTTCAGTTATATGATATATATTTCAGTTATGTGATGTATATTTCAGTTATATGATGTATATTTCAGTTATATGATGTATATTTCAGTTATGTGATGTATATTTCAGTTATATGATATATATTTCAGTTATATGATGTATATTTCAGTTATATGATATATATTTCAGTTATATGATGTATATTTCAGTTATATGATATATATTTCAGTTATATGATGTATATTTCAGTTATATGATATATATTTCAGTTATGTGATGTATATTTCAGTTATATGATGTATATTTCAGTTATATGATGTATATTTCAGTTATGTGATGTATATTTCAGTTATATGATATATATTTCAGTTATATGATATATATTTCAGTCTAATACAAATAAATAAAGGAGAGTCCCGATGACGAAGCAGCTAACGTACTGGACCGCGACGTCATAGGAAGCGAGTTCGAACTCCAGTTACGCTATCATGTTTACTTTCGGACTAATACCCTTGGGAAAAGTATCAACTCTCTTACCACTCTATCTAGGTGTTAATTTGTAACACTGATGTTCTTCTACAAGGATGGCTTTTGTATTAAGTAACCGACGAAAATTGACATGCCATAAAAAAAACCCACAAAAATACAAAAAAGAACTAAACCAAACAACTGATTTGCACACAGTTGCATGTTCTCAAGGATTCCTACCTAATACTAATAATTTGCATACAATTTGCATACAATTATGTAGTTTCAAGAAATGAATAATGATAATAATGATAATAATAATAATAAAAATAATACTTACTAAAAAATTATGCATTCAAGTAACTATTCTAAATACGAACTATTTGTACACTGGTGTATAATATTAAGTATTCCTATCTTACATAGATAAGTTTAAAATAGGTCTATTTGACCCATAGATGGGACCTTAACAGTAACAACTGTTCTGGTTACGAATGGAACTGAGAGTAATGGCGATGAAAGGGTAGTCCCACACTCCATACTCCTGATATATCCAGAACTGGAGCCTCAATACCAGATGCCGGTTAGTGTAATACCCAAGACAGTAAGTTAAAATCCTGTACAAGGTTATTTGCGTTTCATTTTGCGTTAAAAGTCATGAATCCGTCCGTTCTCTCAGCTATGGGTAAATATAAGGATTGGCTCTGTGTTTTTTAGCCTTGTTAAAAACCTATGTAGGAGGATAATCCATTTATACTCCTCTAAATATTGACCTTGTCTCTCATCGTGCCCGTCGCTGAGGCATTGGGCAAATACATACATGGGTTTATTCACCCTTTTTTTTAAATCCTATTTCTTTATGTATTATTTCTATTTGCTCCCGTATTGTTTATTGTCTTCATATTGATTCTTGATAGAAAACTATATTTCTCCAATTTATATTCTTATACATACACACACACACACACACACACATATATATATATATATTTTGTAAAATGGTATCTCCTACATTGAACATTATTTATATTTAAAACCTTCCACAATATACACAAATGAGAGACGTGTACAGTAGCTTCCATGGAAGTACATAGGGGATTTTACATTTCCTTACCCCCGTGTAGATGATGTAGTCGGTATGTTCTAAGCATACAGTTAAATGGTTTCAAGTATTTCTATCAAACATTAATAATTTTAGGGAGAAATCTCCGTGGCGTAATAGCTAACCTGTTGGAATCCGCCATCATAGGAAACGAGTTCGAAATCCATCCACGTTATTATGTTGACTTTTGGACCTTACTTTCAGAAAGTATGAACCCCCTTAATCGCCACTCCAGCTATGGAGTTAACAGTTCCCCTACTGTGTTTCTACAAGGAGGGATTTGGCATTAAATTACCCAAGAAGGTTGATATGCCATTGAAGAAAATAACCTAAACCAAACATAATATATTTTGTTATGATAATTTGTTAGCACACAATTATATGGTTTTACGAATTTCTCTCTAATATTTATAAACTTTAAACAGTTTTTTTAACCCCTAGATATGACTTAGACAAGGATGGACCTGAGAGTTGAGGCAATGAAGAGATGATTCCATAATTCCAGCTTCTCCAACACTAGAGCCTCATTATCAGATTCAAGTTAATGTTATATCAAGAAACCCCTTTTGGAGTAAATTCTTACCCTTTTAAAAAAGATATAGTCGACGTATCCTAAGGGGTGTTAATAGTCTGGTGTATGAGAAAACCTTTACGTTTTCCCAACGTGGAAATACTTTCTTAAGATTGAATCATTTGGCGGTATCAAGTGTTTTGTTTAACAAGTCCCATCTGATTCTTATAAGAAACATCCGTAACAACAAAGGCTGGCTGCAATAAGAATCCTATTACAGATAAATATGTTCTCTGGTTCAGCAGAGATGATCACATTGTATCCTGTGTCAGGAAATTATTAGACGACTTAGTTCTGGACGATTCCCTTGTTGATTGAAAAGATATTTCAAAATAATATTGTGAATTGGTTTAACAAGACAGATATTAGTATTTTCAAGAGGATATTAGCTTTTACTCTGATCAATCAATTATTCGTTGATTATCTGTAACCTTCATTCTTTCTGCTTGCATACACACACCTATTATCACTGGTTTTTGTCGGCCATTGAACTCAAAATACCGACAAACAGAAAGAGAGTCAGCTGATTCAACGACAGAAAAGTAGGCAACCAACTGATGAGGACAGGGTAACGTCATTAGCAAAACGTTCAAGAGAGAGAGAGAGAGAGAGAGAGAGAGAGAGAGAGAGGGAGGGAGGGAAAACACTGAAAAACTCGTATCTTTCTACTTAATGCAAATAAAAATACAGCATACAGACAAGTTGGATACTTGCAGACATAATGACTATTACTTTGCCCGGGTCTATATTTGTATTATTTGCACCGTATTGAATTGTACAAGATAAAGAGTCCCTTTTTTTCTTGATGTGACCAGGAATCTAATAAGTACTATTCAAAGATGTCTGATAAGTGAACACCGATTCCTGTCATTTTAGTTTTTAAAAGACCGTGTATGATATTCGTCAAGTAAACGATACGGATTCTTTATATGAATAGACCTAGTTAGTATGTCAAGTTACAAATGATAGAGACTGAATAAAAAATGTTGTTCTATCGTGGTTGATCCCATTAACATATTAAGGAGAACAAGTTATTGTTATTAGGTGGGGGGGGGAGGAAATCAATTTAAGGCTTGTTCCAGCAAAAGATCTAAATAGGGGATTTACCTCTTAGGATTTCAGTTCAGTATATACAGAATTATACCTTCGTAAATATACGTTGGTGACAAATGTATTCTGGACGTAATTGTTCTTGAATGATTGACTAATTGATTTTTACGTCATACACATTCATCTTAATTCCCGTGACTAAATGGATAACAAGCTGGACTGTGACATCGTAGTAAACGAGTTCGATCCCCAGATATTACGTTCACATTCGTTGTATTACATTTGAAAAAGGCATGAAACCCATTATCCTTCTCTGGTAAGAATTGAACATTTTGATCTGATATATTTTCATTGTCTCACATTTTTGACTCGCATCTTCATCATTCTTTTCCATTTTTGCCACAAAGTTGAAACCGTTCGAATGTTTGAGAAAAAGTATTTTCAATATTCGACTTATTTTCTATGACTTCTGGGATTTTTTAAAATCAAAATGATGAGTAAGCATGCTAAAGTACTGAGATCAATTTGAACTCATAAGATATATAGAATAAAATTGCACTTTTTTGACAACTGATACAATATTTTTTTCCGTCTTTATTAGATTATATTTCTTTATAGTAAAATTTAAGCAATATGTTTAGATGATGTTATTTTCTTTGTAATTTATCAAAACTACTGGTATTTTCCTCTGGTTTAAGGCTTTTAAATAAAAGTAATATTCAAGTAAGCGGTACTAACCGTGTTATAGACGATAGGTAGGGTATTGTAAGTTTAAGTCATTACCTGTCAGTTTCTGTCGGGCTTTTCGTAAGATAAAATACAAGATATTTCGGTTTTGTCGATTTGGTGGGATTCTATGGCAAATGAACCTTATATATATATATATATATATATATATATATATATATATATATATATATAAATATATATTATCTGTAAGTGTATAGTTTGTGGGTAACATAATTCATGAACGACTAGAGCTCATTTGTTTACACACTTTTAAATGGTTTCAAGCATTATTATCCAACACTAATAATTATATTTAATTTTAATCATTTTAAGTATTGTTATCAAACACAAATAATTCTGTTTTATTTCATCATTTGTTTGCGCAGAGTTAAATGGTTTTCGGTAAAGTAAATGATAAAATAGTTTTATTTGACGTACAGATGGGTTTCTACTAGGTTCTACCACTCTGGTTTAGAGTGGACCTGGGAGTAATCGCAATAAAGGGTTACTCCCCGTTCCTCAGAGCTCCAGGACTGTAGCTTTTCTTGGTTTAGTGTCATATCCAGCCCACTAGTTGGTGGGTAGGTCTTTCCACTCAGCAGTCGGCCTATTCTACAGCTCTGTTTGATTAACGCAATTCCGTTTAACGTATTGTTAGTTAATGTGCTACCTTCTTCTTCTTCTTCTTCTTCTTCTTCTTCTTCTTCTTCTTCTTCTTCTTCTTCTTCACAAGTTAAAGTCCGGCATATTCAAATTTCCTTTTGCTAATATCAAACTTTGACAAAAAGTCATGAACAGACAATTCACCTCAAAGCATTTGTTATTCTCATTATATATACATTTCTCGTAGTAGCTGGAATTCTTCCTATTGCCGCTAATTCATTTAATTCCCTTCGTTAAAAATTTGTAAAACTTCCGAATAAATTCTTATATATTAGTATTTCAGTGTTTGAAGCGAATGCCATTTTTTAAAAAAAGCGAAGCATTAGCAAAATTTACAAAAAAATATAAAATGTTGGCTTACCAGCTATATTGTATTATATAACATTCGGCATTAATCCAAGGTCTATTCCTATTACTTTCTGCTCAGACTTTGACGAAAAATCATGAAAATAATACGCACCTTAGAACATCTGTTGTTTTTTTTAATGAAATATTCTTTGTCGACCTTTAAAGACTGAAAGCAATCTCTGCAAAACTTGGGGTCGGCTAATTCGGCAACAATAAAATCAAAATTTTTATCCCTAAGCGGTCAATCAGTGAAATATTAATCCCTGCACTCGATATAAACCACTTGACGTAACTCTCGTAGCCTGTCACAAACATTTCCAGTTTAAATTCGTTTTTGGTGAATATATGCAACAAATTAAGTCAAAGATTAATAGAAAATGATAAAACTGTAATACAAATCAAGTATTAATCCAGGGAAGGAGTAGCGCCCTCCCCTACACCTTGGTGTAGTAGCTATCGAAAAGGGAGCCTTCGGGTTACCCTCGACTATGGTCGCCAACTTTACTTACTTATATTAATACAATATGACAAGCTGCTTCCACCGATGACAAACAGCAGAACGAGAATTTTGAGCTAAAAATCTTGAAGTCAACTTATATGCCAGGTCAACTTGTACTTCACAATTAACAATATAATTGCGAGTTTTTCACACCAACATAAACTGATTGTCTTTCATGGACTGTGAGTGACAACAAATTTCCCCAAGTCGCCAGAACTCTTGTCATTATTCTGTGTCATCTTAGTAGTAGTAGTAGCATGGATGATCTCTGTTCGTCCTCTGATTTCTAAGTCTTCTAGTCCCTTTAACAGTTCTTTGTAGATTGCTCCGAGTGCACCAATTACAATTAGTATCACCATCACCTTCTTGTTCTCTTATTATCATTATTCACAAATTCTACAGCATTAAAAACTATATGTAGCAGTCCATATATATAAACTGGATTTGGTTTGGTCTGTTTTGGTTTGGTCTGTTTTGGTTTGGTAGGGTTTTATGGCATATTAAACATTGTAGGTTACCTTATGCCAAATCCTGGTTATCCAAATATATTAAATATATTTGTTTTGTAAACGTTTTGTTGATAACATTTTAAACGAGTCTGAGTTTATCTATTTTACACACAGTTAAATGGTTTCAAATATTACTATCTAATACGAATAATTCTATCTCCATTTAATCATTTGTTCGCACACAGTTAAAGGTTTGGTTTGGTTGTTTGGGTTTTATGGCATATCAAATCCATTTTTATGCAAATAGTCTGTTCTATTTCAAACAATTCAGTTTCGCATGAGTACACAGTTTAATTGTCAAAAACATTTCTATTTCCTGCTATTCAGTTTATTCAAACAGTTCTAATTCAGCTAATTGAATTTAGTATAAGAACAGATTTTGTTTACACACAGTTAAATGTCAAAACATTTGTATATTAAACAATTCAGTTGAGTGTAAGTACAGTTTCGACGTCAAAAACAGTTCCATTTCAAAAAATCCAGTTTACCATAAGCACACGGTTCAAATGTAAGTACAATTTAATTAATGTCAAAAACATTTCTATTTCAAGCGATTCAGTTTAGTCAAACAGTTATAATTCAAACAATTCAGTTTAGCATAAGTATGCAGTTAGTTCTATTTAACCCGTAGATAGGGCCCTATCAGGTGCTACCATTCCGGGTCAGAGTGGACCTGGGAGCAATAGCAATCAAGAGGTTCTCTGCATTCCCCAAAGCTGCAGCTGGAACCTTCCCATCAGATTGTTTAGTGTCATACCAGGACACTCATTGGGGTGGGGTCTTACCCCTCTGCAGAGGTGCAGTCAGTATATTCTACAGCCCCAGCCGACTGTGTAATACACAGAGTTAATGTTAAAACAGTTTTATTTCAGATAATTCAGTTTATCATAAGTACACAGTTTAGACGTCAAAACAGTTCTATTTCGAGCAATTCAGTTTAGCATATGTACGCAGTTTAAATGTCAAAACAGTTCTATTTTAAACAGTTCAGTTTGGCATGAATACGCAGTTTAAATGCAAAATACAGTAAACTCAAGAAACCATGGTTTAGTTCTATTTAATCCATAGATAGGACCCATATCAGGTGCTACCGATCCGGGCCAGAGTGGACCAGGGAATGATGGCAATGAAAGGGTACTCCGCATTCCCCAAAGCTCCAGCATTACTCGAACCTCACCATCAGATTGTTTAGTCTCATATCTAGGACACTCGTTAGCGGGGATCTTACTCTAAAGCCCCAGCCGACTGGGCAACACAGTTAAATGGTTTCAAGTATATATCAGTAACAATTCAATATCAATCATTTGTTTGCTCTCATTAAATTAGATATACATGATATGTAAGAGATTAGTTTGTCGGTTATTTCATTTTTAAATGAGTTAGAACTAATTTGTTTACACACAAGTACTGCTATTGCTTCTGCATAGTTAAATGGTTTGAATTATTGCTATCTAACACTAATAATTTTATTCAATATTAATCTCTTGTTTGCACGTAGTGAAGTGGCTATAAGCATTGCTATTTAACACTCATTATTCTATTCAACATTACTCATTCGTTGGCTCCCAGTTAAATGGTTTCAAGTATTGTTATGTATTACGAACAATTCAATTAAACATCAGTCATTTGTTTATATACAGGTAAATGATCAAATTATTCAATGTGGTATAAGTCAATAAAATTAAATAGTTCCAAGTATTGCAGGTTGCACACAGTTTAAATGTCAAACAGTTCTATTCGACCCATAGTTTGGACCTTATCAGGTGCTATCATCCCGGGCCAGAGTGGACCTGAGAGCGATGGAAATGAAGGGGTGCTCTGCGTTCCACAAAGCTCCTGTATTACTGGAGCCTCACCATCAGATTGATTAGTGTCATATGCAGGATATTCGTTGGTTGGTTTTATCTCTCGGCAGACGTGCAGTCGGTGTATTCTACAGCCCCAGCCGATAGGGCTATATAAACTAGAGTGTCAGTATAAAATGTTTGTGTTTCAAAGCCAGCGTATTTTAGAGCCCTGCAGACATGGCTGAAAGAGAAAAGAGAAGAAGAATATGGAATGGCCATTAAAAGGAGAAGGTTGAAGTCTATAAAGTTAAAATGAGAGTGGAAAAATAAAAAAAGAAAGTGTGTGTGTGTGTGTGTGTGTGAAAGAGAGAGAGAGAGAGAGAAAGAAAGAGAGAGAATGTATGTGTATGTATGCGAGTGGGAATTTGCAAGTTTGAGAGAGAGAGAGAGAAAGAGAGAAAGAGAGAGAGAGAGAGAGAGAGTTTGCGTGTGTAAATGTGTAAGAGAAAGTGCAAGTGAGAGAGTGTGTGCGACTGAGTTTGTGAGAGGAGGAGAGTGTATGTATGAGAGAGAGAGAGAAACCGAGAGAGAGAGAGAGAGAGGGGGGGGTTGAGTGAGAAAGAGCGAGCGCGAAAGAGAGGGAAAGAGAGGGTCTATATATGTAGGAATATATGTAGGAGAGATTATGTATGGGTTAGAGAGAGAGAGAGAGAGAGAGAGAGAGAGAATATGAGTGTGCATGTGTGTTTGAGAGAGAGAGAGAGAGAGAGAGAGATTCAGAGAGAGGAAGGGGAACAGGAGAGAAAGGGAAAGAAAGAACTAGAAAGTGCCTATGCATCCATAAAACCTTGTTTATTTATGACAGGAACTGTATTAGAGTACATCAAATATAGAAACTGAATCTTAGACGTTTCGTAAAATATGATATTGCACATATCGTGTTTCATGAGAGTGTTTTTCTACAAGACAATTCGCATCTTAAGAGGTCTCCACTTTTCTCTTATGTCCAGTCATTGTGGCCTTTGTGTTGTACAATATCATATTGCTGAGTAAAATCCACGTATTTTTTTCTACGAGAAATAAAAGGATATCTAAGCCATAATGGGGATTGCAAAAAAGACAAGCCGAGTAAGTAATGTGATCTGGGATTCAAGCGTTCTGACCAAGTGAAAATTGCAAAGGAAAAGATATGGGTTTGGGAGAAGGTTTGGAAAATGGCAGCAATAGAATTCTGGAAGTTGACAGGACACAGCATCAGAAAAAGTGTGCATAAATCATATTACCGGGCTTGTTGCCATATTTGTTGGCATTGTCGGACAAGTTATTCTTCTTCGTAATGGAACTTAGGGTCTCATGGGAAAAAAAAAACATTATAAACACAGATCGTATTCGGAAAAAAAAATATATATATATATATATTAGAACCAATGAGGACATCGTATTTTACAAAAGATAGGCGAAAAATATGCACGTGTTTTCAAAAATTTGGCCTTGTTAATATTTAATATTATTTGGGGTTGTCTCAGTGGTATAGTGAAAAACGTGCTGCTTTGAGACGTCGTTTTAATAAAGTTCGAACTCCAGTCGCTCTCTTCCCTTCATTTTTGGTTTAATACACTTCTATTATTTCTACAATTAAAAATCTAAAAAAAAAAAAAAAAACAGAATCAGTCGATATATTGTGTTTTGTTGTATTGCCATTCTCAACAGTTATAATTTTGTGCCCGCTTAGAAAATCAGTATGGCAAAGACACTTTAAGACTGAACACCAACATATGGAACCAAAAGAAATAAATATATATTTCAGTGTCCTGGGTATGATACTGAACTGCAATCGGTGGTGAGGCTCAAGTTCTGATACTTTTGTGGGTGGGTAAAAATCACTTCTTCATTTCAGTGACTCACAAGTCAACACTGACCCGAATTGGTTATACTTGTTTTGATCCCACATATGGGTCAAGTAGATCTGTTCAGCAAGGAGTACCCGTGAAGTAGGGGCTAAAGTGCTGGCTGCAACCTCGAAGTGAATCTTATCAGGCGTTCACTTTCCAACGCCTAACTTTTGGGAAAGATATGAACCTCTTTATCCTCCAGCTATGGGTTAGATAATATTATTGCTGATATAACCCATGAAGGTTGATAAGCGAAGAAACCAAGCTAACCCAACTAAACTTGTTTAAGATCACGTTTAGAATCGTTTTGGACTACGTTAACAAAATTGCTCCTATAATACTGATATTCAACTTAATATAAACATTTTTAAAAAATGAGCGTGAAAATATATCTTTGCTGTATATCATTAGGGACTATAATTGCGAAACTGAAGTCAACGTAAAATAAACAACCAAATGTTGACATACAGTAAAAACCAACCAAATACCAACCAACCAACCAACCAACTGTTTCAGTTACAAGGCAGGTTACTAAACCTAATTAGTTAATAAAAGAATTTCGAAATTTTGATTGTTGCTGAGCTGTAATACTGAATCACTGTCATCGATGACTGCTCTGTCGATGCATGTAATAAACTGATCATCTAGTGAGTGAGAGAAAACACAAAAACAAAACTCGACGCAAATATGGAACCTTCTGTTGTTTATTTTCTTCGTTCAGTTGCGTTGGACATCAGATATAGACAAGGTTATGAAAACTAACAGTAATTTTTGACCTTTTCAGATAAATTTGTAGATTTGACAAGAGAAACATTTTTAGATACTTTATGTAACAACGATGAGATCATTGCTTGTGTCATAGATTTCATTTATGGAAATGAGTAAATCTTTTAGTAAGAGAACGTTCATTTCATTCATTAAATAAAACCAGGAGATAGATAGATAGATAGATACTAAACTCGAGGGATATATGAGCAAAACTATTGAAGGAGATTCTCAGATTGACTGAGAGCTCACAAACTAGCCACAGAGGTTGATACGAACAACTCTCGATAGATAGATAGATAGATGTGAATAGACTGCGATAGATATGAACCGGCTGAAATATAGTGATAAATATGAATAGACTGCGATTGATAGATTGCAGTATAGACAGATATTAAAACACCGTAATAGATGGACAAATAGATAGATATGAACATACGAGGAAATATGACGGACACAAGATTCGCGGATTTGAGTTTTTTTCAAGTAGGAACAAGCTCTGTCCAGATCTTTGCTTGTTTTTTTCTCTCTCTCTACTCACACTATGACATCACTCTTGACTGTTTCCAACCGTTATGAGACCAACTCGAAATAACCCAACTCCTTTCATCAGGATTCTCAGACCAGTGAACCTAAATTCTTGTCAATGTGGGAGGTATGCTTCACCCGCTCAATCTGGAGACAGATGATTTCAACAACGCTCGTCGATCTTTCCACGATGTGGTGCCAGAGAAAGCATATTTTTCTTGTAACTTCACACTCCGCAACCTCTTCAGTTTTTCACTCGTTTACAATATATAATACTGACAATGAGAAATATGCTCCTATGTCAGAGAGAAATCGATATTGCAACATAACATTTGAATAATTCGACGATAATGAATTGCACCTTTTTTTTAGGAAGGTGTTGGAAGGATAACAACTGATTTCGTGACTTTCTCGCTGTTTGGAATTCAAATTCGAAGTTTTTGATGAATTCAATGGTTCTTAATGGGATACGGAGGCTTTTGGAAATATCCAAGATGTAATTGGATATTTTTCTCGGAGAGCAAATAGCAAAACTGGCCTTAGAAAGTTTCCTAATTGAGTGTTGAGTTTAAAATTATTTAAAGAAACGTTGAATTCTTCATCCCGTCCGAAATTGAAAACACCCGAGTCAGATAAACAACTTTTGTTGAACTGACATCCTTACTGTGACTAAAATAAAAGAAAAATATTTTTAGGTATTTCCACGAAAAAATAAATTATAAGTAGAAAAAATCACGCAATATAATTTCTCTGAATTTGGATACTATAAAATCGTTATAAAGAAAGATTTTATAGGTAAATATTAAGTGTTCTTTATGTCTGGGAAAAATACACTTTCTTCAATAATAATCTTCAAGGTTAATTTGTTTTCTATTTCTTTACTTAAAAATGTCCATTTAGCAAAAATTTTAAAACTATATAACTTAATATAGGCACCTAAAAACAGTCGTATTTAGATGTCTACAACAACCCTAAATAATAATATTAATAATAATAATAATAATAATAATAATAATAATAATAATTAATGATTGACTCTAAATGTACAAGATGGTCCAACGAAGGCATTAAGTTCATCGAGGAAAGCGTGAAAAACTGTTAAGTGGAATTGACAGCATGAAGAAAAAGCTTAGCTGAGGTCAAAATCCAGAAAGGTATATTCGAGGAAGATGCGCTATCATCATTACCATTTGTGATTTTAAGGATGCCACTTAATTACCTACTTAGGAAGTGCACAGGTGGATACAAACTTCATAAATCGTAAGAAAAAATGAAGCACCTAATGTAAATGGACAACGTCAAATTGTATGCCAAAAATGAAAAAGATTTGGAAACCTTTATACAGGCCGTGAGGATATACAGTCAGGATATAGGGATGGAATTTGGCATAGAAAAATGTGCCACGGTAATAATGCGAAGCAGGAAACGAAAAGGAATAGAACTACCAAATCAAGAAAAATCAGAACCCCGTTAAAAAAGAAAAAATAAAAATATTTGGAAATATTGAATGCGGACACCGTCATACATGCGGAGATCAAAGAAAAAATTAAAAAGAATATTGCAGGAGAACGAGGGAACTACTATAAACCAAATTATATGGCGGAAATCTCATCAAAGGGATAAACGTCTGGGCTGTCTCTCTTGTAAGATACTTAAGAGCATTCTTGAAGTGGCCGGGAGAAGAACTTCAACAAATGGACCAGAGTATAAGAAAACTCAAGACGATGTACAATGCCTTACATCCCAGAGATAACATACATAGGTGATATGTATCAAGAAAAGAAGGAGGAAGAGGACTCGCCAGTACTGTAAAAAATGTCGATATATTGAGAAGACGACTTGAAGAGAACATAAAAAATAAGAAAAAATTACTAATTATAGCGACCAAAAACAACAAAACAACACAATTATCAACAACAACAATAAAATATATTGGAGAAAAAAAAGGAATTGTGTGGATATTTCAAGCGTGAAACAAGAGAGATCTCACACGAGAAGACTTGGACATGGCTAAGAAAGGGAAATCTTAAGAGAGAAACTGAATCTCTACAAAGAGAAGCACAAAACAACGTCATAAAGACAAACAACGTTAAAGCAAAAATTGACAAAACGCAACAAAATAACAAGTATCGATTATGTGCTGATACAGATAAAACTATCAATCATATAATAAACGAATCCATCAAATTAAGCACGACTGGGTGGGCAAGGTGATCCACTGGGAATTGTGCAAGAAATTTAAATTCGATCATACAAACAAGTGGTATATGTACAACACGGAATCAGAGAATGAGACGCACAAACTTTGGGAATTTATGATATAAACGGATCGCTTAATCTCGGGCAAACGAATTGTTGACTTTGCTGTCCCGGCAGATCACAGAGTAAAATTAAAAGAAAGTGAAAAGAGGGATAAATATTTGGACCTTGCTAGAGAGCTGAAGAAGCTATGGAACATGGAGGTGACAGTGATACCACTTGTAATTGATGCGTTCGGAACGATCTCCACAAAGGATTGGTAAAAGAACGTGAAGACTTGGAAATAAAAGGACAAGTGGAGATCATCGAGACTACAGAATTATTAAGACCAGCCAGAATACCGAGAAAAGTCCTTGAGACTTGAGAAGAATTACTACCACTCAAACACCAGTGAAAAACAACCAGCTAACATTAATGTGAAAAACTCTCAAAGGAGTAAAAGAATTGTAATTCTGACCATAGTCGAGGGTGACCCGAAGGCTCCCTTTTCGATAGCTACTACACCAAGGTGTAGGGGAGGGCGCTACTCCATTCCCAGGATTGCTCCACTTTACTCTTGAACCGTACCTTATAATGCTGAGTGTTAAGCAAGGTGGTATCAAGTTCCATTTTTAAAGTCTTTGGTATGACTCGACCTGGGATTGAACCCAGGTCTCCCGGGCCATAATGTCCCAAAATATCAAAAATTACCATTCTTCGATGTTAAATTTGTGGTAGAATATTATAATTTGATTAACTACCCCCAAACCAAAAGGCAAGTATAAATATATATATATATATATATAGAGAGAGAGATACAGAGAGACAGAGATAGATAAGAAGTAATGCAGACTGAATGTTGAAAACAGCGCAGTCTTGTCTCTTTTTAAGAGCAATCCTATAGGGCACAGAAAAAGAATTATAGAAATTTAGGCAAATCCCGCAAGATTTAATACGAAAAGCCAAATGTTTACTGCCCAAGCTAGAATGATATAAAAGAAAGGTCGGTTTTCTTACCTTGAAAGACAAGAAATACTGGACAAATAAATAGTGAAGATTCATTAGAAATATGTAAATAAAGACATTGTATATATTCCTTGAAGCGAAACACTAAATACTGAAACGCAAGATCTCCGTAACCCAACTACAAAAAAGAATTCTGATGACTAACGCACCACAGAATAAATGTTAACAAAAGAATTCTAAATAAACGTAGAATTATTAAAGAACATCTTTGAACATACAACTACATTACTATCCTTCTGAAACCGAGACTGGAAAAACGTTAAGGTAGAAACCAAAAAAATAAAAACATTGGGGAATAACAATAACACATACCTCTGTAAAGCGTCCAGCTGGCAGACAAAAATAAATCAGGTCGTAGCTCAGTGCAGTCCTCCTTACAATGCTAAACTAAAGCTGGTTTATATAATGAAATACATTCACGCACTTACCAGCAGCCAATCACGGCCCTTGCAATGGAATAAACCACTTGTGCACAATGGGATACCCCAAGGCACGATAAATAGCTCCCGTTCCTCAATCGGTAATTGAGTTTCCTGTCTTCACGACTGATTGCTCTTAGCTAACGTGATTAATTACTCTCGGCTATCGCAACTAATTGCCCTACGCAACCTGACAAATCCTACAAACATCATTACCAAATATTCGAACGGGCAACATCACTTAACTAAGCGAGTTAATTTATGCGGGAGCAAAATTAGAAATGATACCGAAAACCTGGATGTAAAATTAGACTAAAAGGAGAGGTAAAGAACTTTGAGAAAAAGCCAAAGTACTTGGTTGGTTGGATTTTATGGCGTATCAACCCTTATAGGTCATTTCACGCCCAATTATGTCTATATATACATATTCAACCAAAGATTTCAAAACGAATGCTTAGGAAGGTAAAATTTTCTATTCGCAGGATTTCATTTTTTTGCACAAAATTAACCAGTTTTAAGTTGTCATATTTTTTGTACAACTCTGTCTCTCTCAAAAAGGACAGAATGTCATCTATTTTGACGTTCTCGAACAGATCGGTAAAGCTATTTACTTTGAAAAATCGCTTTCTGATAACAGCGAAAGCTCTGCATTCTATAGAATGTGTTTAACCGTGCAAGTTGTCTGGCAGGTGAAACACTGTGGTTGTGGTTCCTTTTTCAAAATGAAAGAGTGAGTAAACCTTGTATGACCAATTCGCAATCAGGATATAACAACTTGTTCTCTTCTTGATTTTCTCCATGCTTGTCTCCTCTCTCCTAAGGTGGGCTGAATTTGGAAGAGTTGATAGTGGATGTTATTGCTCCATTGTTGTTGCCATTTTGTGCGAAGGAGTTTATTAGTTGTTGGTTTCAGGTCAGTATATGGGATCCTGGATTTATCGGGCGTCAGATCTAAGCAAAAGTACTAAAGAAGAAAAAAAAACTAAAAGAGACATGTTGGGATGAGAAGACCGATGCAAAGCAACAAGAAAGACTGAGGCAATGTAACTTGAAGAGATAATTTCAAAGATATTACGAAAAAGGGAGACTTAAAAATATAGAGATAGTGTCAAGCAATGCAAACAAAACAAAACATTCTAAAATAACGAAAGGAAATTCTATATACAAGTAGGAGGAGAATGCACGAGGACAAAGCAACAACCGGATGCAAAGGAAACAAAACAATTTTGGAATAAATATGGGAACAGAAATAATATAACAAAAAGGCTGAATGGATCAATAAAATGAATTACAAGAACTAGAAGGACCTGAAGCGGAAATACACAGCATCTGGCCCAGAGCAACACTGAAAAAAGCACCGAATGGAAAAACACCAGTCCATGGCGGTAGACATGGATTCTGGTTTCAAAAGTTCATGTTCATCTATGACAGACAGGCTCTTTAACTGGAAGACGTAAAAATACCCGAATGGATGATGAAGAGGAAAACTTTTCTGATATAGAAAGACTCTCCAAAAGTAACCACGCCCAACAACTATAAACCGATAACATGTCTACATATGATATGGAAATGCGTACTTAGGAAATGTGTAACGTGATATGGTAGGTCCCACAGAACGAGAGGCTTGCTTCTGGGGAGGAATAGAGAGAAGAATAATAATGATGGTGAGTCTACGGGAAAAGGCTGCTGACCTATCAGTGACCCAGGCTAAACGCTGGTTGTGTCAGCGCGTCAAGGGTGAATGACTGCGTTGTTTATGCATGACTAGAAAAAACCAGAAGTCTCAATTTTTCTGCTCATGTGTAGAACCAGCGGAAATTTATGTTTCTCCTCCAACATTAGGCGGTAGGAAAGGGACGACTCGGTTTGACAGAGTTGGCGAGAAGATATGATGAGGTGAAAACAGACAGTTGAACACTAGCCACGAACATGTAAGGAGGCAAAAATTTACGAGCCCCATTTTGGGGGTGGGATCTTATCATGTGAAGATAAAACCAGCGGACAAGCATGTTAGAACTACAACAGAAAACTAAGAAGAAAATTCAAGGTCTGTGTCAACTCTCTCTTTCTCCTCATGACTCTTCCAACTAACGCGGTTGACTCAACTTTTATTCTCTCTTTCTTTCTCCTGGTGACTCCTTACAAATTGTAGTAGTGAATAAACATTTATGTAGTGTACTAAGACGGAGTTTCTTGTGTTTGTTAACTTTTCCCTCGGCGGAGTCGCAACAGGGTCTGACTACTACAATAGATCAAGCTATACGGCCATAAAAACGTTCGAGCACGTATTCGGTACTGTTATCTTCAAATGCACTGGGAGTTATAAAATTAGAAAATCCTTATGTACGTGATTGATATGATGTTTTTGGCAAAATATAAAAAAGAATGGATACTCTTAAACAAACACGATGAATATACAGCCAAGATATAGGAATGGAATATAGCATCAAAAAACGTAATAATGAAAAGAGCAAAAAGACAAACAACCCAAAGGAATACAATTACCAAATAAAGAAAGAATCGAGAAAGAAAATTACATGTACTTGGAAATATCGGAAGTGGAAACCACCAAACAAGCGGACATGAAAGAAAAAAATAAATGAGTATCTCAAACGAACGAAAAACAGCTCGAAACCTAACTCTACAGCAGACATCTCAGCAAAGGGATACACACATGGACAATCCGCATCGAAAGATACTCGGGACCATTCTTAAAATGACAAAGGAGGAACTCAGATAAATATATCTGATGATAGGAAAATTCATAACGCTTTAAAAGGCCTTACATCCGAAAGATAACATAGACTATATATCTCAAGAAAAAAATGGGAAGAGGACTCGCCACCATTGAAGATAGCGATGATGCATCCATGCAAGGAATCGAAAACTATTTTTAGAAGAGCAAAGAAAGATTAATTACAGCAGCCTTAAACAGCAGAGAGAACATATGGACAAACAGAACAACAACAAAATAAGGGACTAGAAATGGAATGAAAAACAACTGCATGGATATTTCAAGAGATAACATGTTGAAATCTCGCACAAGAGGACCTGGACATGGCTCTGAAAGGGAAATCTTAACATAGAAACCGGATGTCTCCTGATAATAGCACAGAACAAGGGTATAAGGACCAATTAGGTTAAAGCGATAATATATGATACGCAGCTGAAATCCCATTATAAATGAATGTAAAATCTAACGCAGAAAGAATATATGGTTAGACAGAACTAGATGGGGAAAGGTGATCCACTGGGAATTGTGCAAGACATTGAAATTTGATCATACTACAAAATGGTACAGGCACAAACCAGAATCCGTACAAGATAATGAGACTTGAAAAATTTTCTGTGATTTCGAAAAACACATAGAATCGCCAAATGACAACCAAATGACTAAATTGTGATGATTATCAAAAACGGAAAACTTGTTGTCTCGTGGATTTTGACGTTTTGGTGAACAACTGAGAGAAAATCAAAGAAAACGAAAACAGATAGAAGAACATAGATGACGCCAAAGAACGGAAATCAAGTGGAACAAGAGAGTAGCGGTAATTGCAGGGTCTTGTAAAGGGGGTTGAAAGTGTAAAAAACCGGAGGACAAGCCAAGACCATGCAAATTAGAACAAGATCGGTCAAAATGCTATGAAGAGTCCTTGAGACCTGAGGAGACTTGCTGTCTCTCAGACTCTATTTAAAGATTGTTAGCTAACGATGATGGGAAAAAAACTAAAACTAAACCAAACCAAAACAAAACAAAACTAATAATATAACCGCTAAAACACAAAAGCTAGGAAGTAAAAAAAGGAGGGAAAACTATTTCATAGATATTCCAAACGAGAAACTGGCGAGATTTCACATGAGAAAACCTGAACGTGGCAACGAAAGAAAAAAGAAGAAAGAAATTGAATCACTTCTGATAGCAGCACAAAACAACGTCATCAGGATCAATTATATTAAAGTGAAAATCGATAAAATATAACAGAATAGCAAGTGTCTATTGTGGGGACAGAGAAAGGAAACGTTTAATCATGCTGTAAGTGAATGTGGCAAATTTGTACAAAAGTAGTATAAGTGTAGTTAGGAAGGGTCATTTACTGGGAATTGTGCAAGAGATTGAAATTTGTCTTTGCTATTAAATGGTATGTTCACACAAACCAGAATCTGTCCTAAAAATGAGATGCATAAAATTCTCTTGGATTTTGAGATACCAACGGATCTCGTTATCCCAGCCAGAAGACCAGACTTAGTGATAATTACTGAAAAAAAAAAAAGGAAAAAAGATTTAAAAAATGGGAACGTGTGCTCCTTGTAGATTTTCCTGTTCCAGAGTCAAAATAAAAGAGTGGCAAAGATTCTTATGAAAGAAGTAAAAAGTCACAGTGAAAACAATTGTAGTTGGGTGCGCTTGGAAAGGTTCCTAAAAGTTTGGAAAGAGGAATGGAACAGAGGAAAATCGGAGGTAGAATCGACACAATTCAGACGACAGCAATGCTGAGATCAATCAGAATACTGAGAAGAGCCCAGGAGAACTGAAAGGACTGGCTGTCACTCAGACTGCACTGTAAGACCTTCAGTTAACGCTGGTGTGAGAAACTCGAAAGAAGTAAAATATTAATTATAATAATAATAATAATACGCTGAAAATTCTCTGGGATTTTGAGATAAAAACAGATCACCTACCTTCGGCTAAACGACCAGACCTTGTGATAAGAGAAAAGAGAAAGAGAGAGCCTACCGAATAGGAAACTTTGCCGTCCCGGCGGACCACAGAGTAAAGTTAAAAGAAAATAGAAAGAAAGATAAGTACATTGACTTTGCTAGAGAAATAAAAAAAGACCCATAGAACATGAAGATGACACTGATATCAATTGTCATAGCTGTGCACGGAACAATCCCCTAATGTTTGGTAAAATAAACTAGAAGACTTGGAAATCAGAGGATAAAAAGTCACCATTTAGACAACAGTATTATTAAGATCGGCCAGAATACTTGGAAGAATCCTGGAGAAAATTTAGTGAAAACCATGTACTAGCGCCGGTGTGAAAAACTATCAAAGCAGTAAAATAATAAAAAATAGTCCTGGAGACCTAAGAAGAATTGTTGTCACTCAAACAAACTCCAGTGAAAGACGACCAGGTAAGGCTGATGTGAAAAACTCTCAAGGAGTAAATAATAATAATAGTACTAATGTTACCTATTCCAAAGGACACAAATATATTTACCGAATCCCTCTACCAAAGATACAACACAAGGTCAAGATTTTAAGTAGAGAAGAAATGACTAAAATTCAGTGTTTTCCTTTTCTTTGATAGGTTGTTGCACTAAAGCAGAAAAAAACAGTTAATTCTGCAATTTACTCATAGCTGGGTGAAGAGATGGATTCATGCCTTAGCTAAGACATTAGAACGAAGTGAAACACAGCCTCGTCCATTATTTAAAATGGGGTCGCTATTTATTATAACGATAACCATTATCCGCTCCTTTTATTGGTAGAGACCCTGAAAAATATGGAAAACAGGTGTTACAAATCCCTTTGAAGGAAAGTATTATTTTCCTATTTCTAATTGAATAATTGTCTTAAATCGTGCCTCGAGGCAGTCCCAATGGTGACGTGGATAAAATACTTAACAGCAACATTTTAGTAAGCGTGTTCAAACCCTATTCACCTTATGATGTTCACTTTTGGAAAAATACCCTTGAAAAAGGTTTGAAAACCCCTTGTACCCACAGCTATGGTTTAAATAGTTATACTACTATTCTTCTACAAATATGTCTTTTGCTTTAAATAACCCACCAAATTTAAAATGCCATTAAACAAAGAGACCAACGTAACTGAATTTTTTCGGTTTGTTGTTTAATAATCTACCTTTCAATATTCTTACTTTCCTCAAAGATGTGTTACTCACATTTTAGACGAGGCAGACACCATAAGTAAAAGTTATTTTCTTATCAAGTTTTACAAAGTATAACTTTACCAAAAAACATTCAATTTTATTTATTATCTTAATTTATTTACTCCTTTGATTGCAGTGCCAACAAGCTCTGCGACATTTTTTTAAAAAAGTTCTTCAGATGGCATTCATCACTTAACGGAAATAGTTGGCACCTGAGCCAGCGTCAAAGAAATGCGCATGTTTTAAAATTATTCAAAGAGATATTATTCAAAAATCGATTCTACATTTTAGACGCTAGATAACTCGATGAAATCTCATGCAAAATTTTCGCGTTTTTATTTATTTTATTTAATTCTACACGAATATTTTTAACCAATTCTTTTTACTCCGCTTGTATTTTTCAAACCAGCTCTTACTGTTGGGTTTTCACTGAAGTCTGAGTGGCAGCAAGTCTCCTTAAGTCTCCAAGACTCTTCTAAGCATCTTAACAGATTTTAGTAGTGCCGTGGTCTGGGGAGTTTCAATTCTTTTTCTAATCTCCACTTCATACGGTCTCTTTCGCGGGTTTTTTTTTGTCTGCTCTAAGTGCTCCAAATACTACGTCATCTTCATATCCTATGATTCTTTAAGTCTCTAGCAACGTCTTGGTTTTTGTCCTGCTTTTTGCTTTTTTATTTTCATGCAATGGTAAATTGGAACGGTAAAACCCATTGAATAGCAAATTATTTTCTTCTTGTTAATATTAGTTCTGGCTTTCTTGCAAGAATTTGGTGGTTTGTTTACGTTTAAAAGTCCCAGAAAATTTGATGAATTAAATTTTCCAAGAAAGAATCTTGTTTTATCATATATCCTTTGTTAACACGGCCAAATTTTATTTCTGTCGCTACATAATCTACATTTGCTATTTCGCTTTTGTGTTGTATCAATTATTGTTTTGGCGTCTTATGACATTATTATTGGAGATTAGAAGAATTGGGACCCTCCATATTTCAGCATGGTAAAAATCAGCTAAGAGACCTGGAGATTTTAATAGACTTGTTCTTACAGACTTCAGAGAAAATCTCCCGTCAAAACATTTGTTAAAAACTCACAAGGAGGGAAATATTTTAAAAAAAACAAAAACAAAAAAATAATAATAGTAGTAATTGTGCTAGAGAACTAAAAAAATGGATCTTGAAAATAATGGTGATACCAATTGTAATTGGTGCGCACGAAACAATTCCCTCAAAATTGGTAAAGGTACTGAAAGACTTGGAAATAAAAAGACAAGTAGAGACCATTCCAAGTGTACCATTATTAAGATCGGCCAGACTTACTGTCACTTAAACTTCAGTGAGAAATCAGCTACTTCTGGTGTGAAAAAAAACCCCAAGGAGTAAATAATGATAATAATAAGGATACTCAAAGGAATAAAATAAAAATGATAACAGTTAGCAATAGCACATGAATTCTGGTGATTTCCTCAAGGAAATCAACAATTTAAACGCCTCTCACGACATAAAATGATTTTACACCAATATTCCTGTTAACAAATGTATCAAACGTTTATATATTCACCTCAAGAAAACAAACATTGTATAACATTTACCTGTTCTCAATATGATTTAAATTTGCACAATATGCACGAAGCATTGCTTTTTTTTCGATATAACGGTCCTTTTAAATTTATAATACCCAAAGATTCTGAATATTTCTTTTATATAAATGATATATTACTTATGTGTTAACGAAATAATGACACAGAAAATATTACAAATAGATTAAACAATATTGAACCAACCTACTTATAAACTAAAAAATAAAAACACCTGAAATTTCTTGCACATTTTACTAATAGATAATAAAATGAAGCTAAAATTTAAAGTTCATTACAAATCCTACAAATAAAAATAATTATATACATTTTTACTCACATTATAACACCAAATTAAAGAGGGGATAATCCGAGCTTTTGCACCCACAAATTTATAAAAGTTGAATTTGACTTTTCTGAAATTTCCAACTCGTAACTTCAATCTCCTAAAACTTACATACAAAGCGCCTTTATAAAAGTTGTCGAAATGCAGAATCGTAAATATTCTTCAGAAATTCAAAGTAATTATTTTTTAAATAATGATACATTACAAAGAAATATCCTTTTATCCAACAATGCAACCACAAACATCATCGAAAAAATTCTAAACCTGTAAAATAATTAGGGACTCCGGTTGATTGTAAGTTGTTTCCGATCGAGATTTACTGGACCATCACGTAATGGTTGCAAAGAAAGGAGCATGTAGGAAAAAGGAGAAACGAATGAGAGGGAGAAAGGAGCCTTCCCGAAATTCAAGTCATCATAACAGCTGGCGTTCAAGTTAAAACTACAAACGCATCAGCAGCTAATCGGCTACGAGTTCTGATCGGCCGAAGGAGACTCTCACTGGAAAGCCTTTACTAGAGGGCAAAAAATAGAAAATAGAAAAAGAATTTGTTGGCTGTCGGACGCGACGATGTAAAGACAGCCGTTGAAAGCCAGCCATGCCGATGTAAAAACAGCCGAAAGTTGAAGACCCCATTTTAGGGTGGGCTTCGAAAAGGGGTCACAAACCCAGACGCCAACCTGTCAGGACGGACCCTACGAGGAAGCATTACAATCGAAAACGTGAAAGATAATTCAAAGTCTGTACCTGCTTTCCTTCCCCTGGTTACATTTTATTTCTGTTTGTCTCGTTAAATGGTCGACTCAGTTTTCATACGCCGTTTCTCTCTTCTCGGCGATAACTAAAAAGAGTATTAGCGAATAAACTTTGGTATAAACGAACCAAGGTTTTTGTGCGTTCGTCACTTTTTCTCTTGGCAAGGTTATAACAGGGGTTTAACTGACATTTTAATACGGAGCACAATACGCATGAACTCGTGAGACATGAGGTGGCGCAAATCTCTATGAGTAGTAGTAGTAGTACAAATGTCTACTGAGTTCATACCAGCACAAACTTTCATTTGAACTCAGTAACGTTGCAGACTTCTATTTGTGCCGTGTACTGTTACAACCGTCTATATGGTATGTAACGATACAAACCAACTTGGAATTAAAACAATCTCCACAGACAATTAGGAATTTAATTAAAAATAAAAATAACAATACCCAAATCGAATCCAGTATGGGGTGTATGAAATTGCAGGTCTGGATTGTAATAAAAGATATGTGGGTGAAACTCCCGTAGTATTAATGAACAGTTTTACAAGCATATAAAATATTTTAAAAGCGCAAACATAAGCAACAGTTTGGTTAAACATAATTTAGAAACTAATCACAGCTTCGATTTTAAAGATTCTAAGATGTTAGTTGACATGCATAAGAAAAAAGCTGGAATATCGTGGAATCTAAAACCATTTCAAACCACAAAAATATCAAACTGAGATTGTTTTTTCAATATGTCTCCTTATTTGGTCAGATTTGTACAGGGAAATTACAAAATCCCTTATCTAAAATAATTCGGCTTTATCGCATATATATATATATATATATAAAGAGATAAAAAATCAGATAGTCGAATTGTACAGAGAAAGAAGAATGTTAACAATGATAAAAATGGATAGCTATATCATAGAATGCTTATGATTGATAGATATGAAGTTAATATAAATATTAACACACACACACACACACACACACATATATATATATATATATATTTATATATATATATAGATTAATAGGATATCAATTTTCTAAAATTTATTTTGGAACCTTGATTATGTCGCAAAAATTTGAAACAGAAAGCTTTCAATGGACATATAATTAAAAAAAAAAGACTTTTCTAATTTTTTACTTTCATTTGATTAGGTAAAGCCTTGATGAAGTTTTAAAAACCAAAACGTTTAGCGTTGGCAAATAGACCTACAAATAAACTCATCCTCTGAAGACCTTGTGTCTTTTCACTTCTATTCATTTTCATGTATATATATATATATATATATATATGAAGAACGAATAGGAAATATATTATAGTCAACGATGTGGAAAACATCAGATGACATAGCCAATAAAGAAATTAGTACCCAGTGCTTCAGACCTTGTGCCAGATTAGAGCCAGTAAATGCCAAATGAAATCTATAACATGATTGAACTATAAAATATTGAAGAATTCTATATTATGAAAGAAAAGGCTTGTTTAAGAGTTTTCTCTTAATTTTTTTTTAATAATATACATTTTCTAATAAAAATTTATGAATTATTTCTTTTTGGTCATTTTTTGAACAAATTCGGAAAGATTCCAGTGACTAAACACGAGTAAAACTTTCCGGCACACTCTCTCTTTGTTTCTTTGATTTAGTTGTTTTTTTTTTTTTTGTGTAAACCAAAAACCTAATTCACAGTCGAAAACGGTATGTTTCTAATAGAAAAACTCTCACAAAAACAAAAACAAAAAAAAAAGCAAAAAACAAAAAACAAAACCACAAACACGCCGTAATGCTAACAAAAATTGCACGGGCCGAGCGATGGGTATACAATGTCTTCAGACAACCAGACATCATAAGTCAGCCGAAAACTTTTCTTATAAATTCTTCTTTGAATTTAACGCATGATAAAATAGTAGAGACCTTATATTCTTCCAGGCACTTCCTGATTTTATATGCTTTGTTATTTTCAAAGAAAAGAAAGAGAGATGAAACTCACTTCTATCGATGAGTTTCGTAGGAGTCAGCCATCTTTACTCGATTAAAAAATGGGGTGCGGTTGGCAAGGTTTTAAGTCAATACACTCTTAAAGTAGATTATATCTCGTTTGCACTGGAAATTGGTTCCACAAATTTGAACACTCAGACCGAAATTTGCTGGGTTGGAACCAAGGGCAATTTTCAGAACGAGACGATTGCCAGAAATATGACGAACTGTCTCGTTTTGACTCTATTATCCTTAAAAGCCTGGCTAAAAACTAATTAGATTTTTTTCTTTAAACCTTTCATGAATGTTTATTCATTCGCTTAGACTTCAATGCGCCTACTGTAGGGTAATGGTTAGCTAATTCAACAAGCACACCATTGCTGGCGGATTTGATCGGTGGTATGTACCAGACTAACGTCTGGATAGGGCAAATACACACATTCCAAAACGCTTCCCGGTTAATTGCAATTCAAACCATAGACAATGGATTAATACCTCAATAATGTCGTTACTCACGTGACTGTGTCATTTCTATCTAAATGCGTGTGCACTGTTGGCTATGTTTACGATACATTAACATTATTCTCTGCAGAGGAGTAAGATTGTCCCCAAAAGGATCCCCCGTTTATGACACTAAACTACATCTGATGCTGAGACTCCAGTTCTGTAAATCTGCAAGTGTATACCACTGTTTCTTTCATTATTACTCTCAGGTCCACTCTAACCCGGAATGGTAGTACCTGTTAAGTTCTCTTCTATTGGTCAAATAGAAGTGTTCAATCATCTAAGTATTATTATTATTATTATTATTATTATTATTATTGTTGTTGTTTGGTCGTTCGGAAAATACTCTCCGAATTTTATATAAACGTGTTTAATTCTATTCTAATATATTATTTCAGCAATATTGTATAAAAATTCTTTGTGTTATCACCATGGTTGGCGGCTGATTAGGGCAGGAAATGTATGAATAAACCGAATTTGACATTAAATAACCGACAATGGTTGATATGCCATAAAACCAAATCAAACCGAACCAAACATTGAGTTCAAATCGTGGACGAATCTGTTTGCATTTCACAAAGCGCTAATATCCCAAAGGTAAGGTGTGCACCCAGCTACTCTTCTTCTCAGCTATTGGTAAATAGTAAGTCAAAATGGGCTCTTTAACCTTAGTGCAGCAACCAGTCTAGAAGAAGAAAACTCTGAATTCAAAGCTCTAAAATTCTGCATACAAATTGACTTTGTGTAACATCCTGCACGAGCAGAATGTTATACAAGAAAGAACCATACATGCCATTTTGTTTTATCTTGATTGCTGTTAAATGCCATATCAACTCTTGTGGGTTATTTCATGCCAAATCTGTTCTTATATATATATATATATATATATATATATATGTGTGTGTGTGTGTGTGTGTGTGTGTGATTTGTTAGAGAATAGTTTATAGGTAAATATTTTGAACAAGTCTGGTACTATTGAACTCATACCTAGTTGGGATAAGGAAGTTCATGCTTTTTCCGCGTGTATTAATCCGAAAATGTAAATATTAGCGTGACTGTAGCTCGAACTCGCTTACTACGATGTCGCAGTCCAACATGTTAGCCACTACGCAGTTTGGACTTTCCCCTTGTTAGGATTTGTTATTATCATTATTTTGTTTTAAAGATTATATCGTTTAAATTCCCGCACTTTTGAGGTTTTAGTGTGAAGTTCTGCAACACTTGCCTAGACGTTGCCTCTGGTGTTTACCGCAGTTTCATGATGAATAAAATCCTTTAGTTTGTCGGTTGTCTACGTTTAAAGATTTTACCCTTCAGCTATGTTTTTTCCCGTCAGGAACTCTTCTGTATCGACCCACACCTGAAAATCTTTTGGTGAGTGACAATGCTAGAGTGACAACGTAAAAAAAAAATCAATCTCAAACACAATATGTTCAGCATTCCACGCCATGATGTCCCTTAAAATGTTATGGCTGGTCCAACTTCTCAAAAACATAACCCCCGCTGCTGTAAGCGCCTGCACTACAGTAATTTTGAATCCGGAAGATTATTCTCTATAAAGACGTTTTATGCTGATAGAAGGATTATAGGCAATGTGCCCATGTCAGCGGTGAGTCGAAAGATTATAATCCTCACTGGGTGTATTGCTATCAGAAAACAAAATAGAATGATTAATTAATTCATTAATTAAGAATATTAAAGTAATTTTAACATTAACAATTAATTTATAATATTAATGTAATTGTAATTGTTTTTGGATCTCATGAATATAGGCACACACAAGTGCAGATTCATGTTTTTCACATGGTCAGCTCTATGTTGGAAGTTCACGTCTAAGTAAAGAAAAGAAACAGAAGTTAGAACAAGAAATCCTGAGTAGAGCAAATCTCTTAGAAAGTAATCATTATTGTATTTTAAGTTTTAATATTCTTTATGCGTATTTATGTCATATTTAAATTTCTGTATCTCTAGAATCTCTCAGGAATACGTATAAGAATTATTTAATGAAATCTCTTTTGGCTCACATACTTTTCCCAGACAATGTTGTGTACTCGTGCTAGTATTTCAATGTCACAACAAGTTTTGTGTGCAGCCAAAGTCAAATGTTTCTTAGTTTGCTTTTCGTACAATAAATTTTAAAAAAGTTTGTACAGAAAGTTGCCTGTCTGAGTATTATCTTTCGAATTATTTTTCCCAAAAAGTAACAATACATTTTAATTTATAGAACTTATTGTTGTCGTAACGGCTCTCTCTTCCCCCCTTTCTCTCACTTATATATATATATATATATATATATATATATATATATATATATATATATATATATATGTGTGTGTGTGTGTGTGTGTGTGTGTATTACTCGATTGATTTCAGTCGGTTCTTATCTATCTATCTATCTATCTATCTATCTATTAATTTGGTTTGGTTTAGTTTTATGGCATATCAACTATTGTTAAATTATTTTATGCCGAATACACTTCATATATATACATTAGATATATAATTTGTAAACGTTTTGTAGATAAATTTTCTAAACGAGACTGAGCTCATTCTTTTTCCCACAGTAAAATGGTTTACTATTAATCAGTTGTTTGCACACAGTTTAATGTTTTCAAGTATTGCTATGTATCACTAACAACTCAAAAAAAAAAACAAAACAACTGTCATTTGTTCACAAATACGTAAAGGATCAAATAGTGCTGTTTCATGAAAAATTCAGTTTAGCATGTCAACAAAATTAAATAGTTCCAAGTATTGCTATGTATCACTAACAATTCTATTAAACACCAGATATATGTTTACACAGTTAAATGATCAAACAGTTCTATTTCAAACAACTCAGTTTAGGAAAAGTGCTCAGTTTTTTTTGTTTACGCCCAGTTAAACGTAAAAATAGTTCTATTTCAAACAATTTAATTTTGCATAAGTATACAGGTTAAATGTCAAATAGTCCTATTTGACTCGTAGATATAACACAACCAGGGCCAGAGTAGACCTTGGAGCAATGCCAATGAAGGAGTGCTCTGCATTCCCAAAAGCTACTGCATTACTGAAGCCTTACCATCAGACTGTTTAGTGTCATGTCTAAGACACTTGTTGGGGGAGTCTGACTCCTCTGCAGAGATGCAGTCGGTGTATTCTACACCCTGAGCTGATTGGGCCACTATCTATCTTTCTTTATTGGAATTCTCAAATTCATACAGGTAATCCCGATAAATTGATATGGGTCAGATTTACTGCAGACAGGATTGAACAATTCCTGCCTGTTCCAACCTGAAAAAAGTTCCTTTCTGAGACCCTTTCACTCCGTGGTAGAGGTGGCTTATTTCTATTTATCCATGTTTATAGAGGTGTGGTCGATCAATAAAGTAAATTCTTTATCTTAAATTTATTTGCAAATTAACTCTCACCACCCAAATAATTCCACTGGAAAGTCACGAAGCATCAAAGACGTTGTTTTCACTCCTTGCAAAAGAGACTCTGAAAGTTTTCAAATAAAGACCTTAAAACTGGGTTTCGAAATAACTGCAAATTGTCACAAGAAATCCGATTAAAAAAATTAAGGATCTTATTTTTAGACAAAAACTCAGTGTGTCTATATAGTTATAAAACTAATTTTAGGGATCAAGAAAGTAATTGGATTGATTTGATTTCATTCTTTATATTAGCAACCCTGACTGAAATCAGCATATCAAGGTTAATTCATCACCAATTCTCACCGTCAAATGTCACATTTTTTCAGATCTATCTATCTATCTATGTAAGTGACCAGTGGAATAGAATGGAGTTCAGTTTTTAGAGTCTCTCACCATTCAAAAATCCTTGTGTCACCTCAGAGGTCTGTGCTGGGGAAGGAATATGATCTCTATCAGCCTGAGTTAACTTTTAGAATGTTTTTGCGGCACTGTTGCACAGATTGTGATTTATTGTTTTCATTTTTTTGACAGACAATCAACCCAATTCTTGCTTATTCAGCAAGATAAAAACTAACTGAAAATTTCCCCCATGTTTTTCATTATGTGAAAAATTGTCGAACAAAGGTAGCGACTTTTAAGAATTCACACACACACACACACACACACACACACACACACACACACACACACACACACACACACACACATATATATATATATATATATATATACAATTAAATAATGGAGTGAAATCCGACAATATGTAAAGAAAAATTGATAACAAGGTAATCCAAGTAGAAAGAGAGATTTATTGAGAAGCAAAGTCGACACTATAGCTTTTCGGTTGTTATGAATCATCATCAGGACTATAAAGGATGATATTAGTGATATTAAATCAACGATGGATGTTTATATATATATATATATATATATATATATATATATATATATATATATATATATATATATATATATATAAAGAAGGGGCGAATTTCTGGAGTGATAAACTTTTAATATTAAAAAATGTAAAAGCGGTTTTGTCTCGTATTATTTTTATTAAATATTCTTGCTTGAGAAAATAAAAGCAGAAGTTTGTTGGATTGAATTGCAAAAAAAAAAAAAAAAGAAAAAGAAAAAAAAAAGAAAGTATTACTACAGAATAATAGATAAATGAATAAACAATAGAAGGAGGTTGTTTCCTGAAGAATTTCAGGTACAGAAGACAAAACTAGTCAAAAACATTTCCAAATGGGCGGCAAATGTTTGCAGATGCTGAAGAAATAGAAGAAAAAAGCTGGAAAATAGTAAAATAAAAGAATAAATAAATGAATAAATAAAGCAGACGATTAAAACATGACTCCTTTTTTCTCTGAAACAAGTAATAACTATTTGCTTGTCGTAAACGATAGCTGTGTGATTTTCATCTTCCAAAGAAAAAATAATGATACAACTTATCAGTACCATTATTCTGTGAGAACTAATATTTTTATGTTGCAGAAAAAACATAAATAAATGTTCCTCTTGTGTTTGTCTATCTGCCTGTCTCCCCGCCACGTCTCTCAAGTCAACAAAGACTTCCTGGGACTTTTTCGCTCGGAGATATTTTCATAAATGGTTTTTTTTTTATATTTTGTTAAAAAGATTTTCTTGATTTTATTCAAGTCGTCAATGTTTGTTTTTTGCATCCTCGGCGGGTCGTAGAGTACGTTGATTGTATCATCTGCAAAGGATGAGAATCATTAAATCATGCTAACATCTTGGGTTTCCCTGACTCTCTTTCGCCACTCGTCCCTATCTTCAATCGCTGCAATGTCTACACAGAGCTGATGTACGTAAGCCTTTGTTGACCGGTTTATACTGGTATGTCCATGTGTTGGAGTCCATGATAGAACATCTTTTAAGTGTTTGCTCCTACTTCTTCTGTAAAGTCCAGCCGATATTTTTCGTCTAACTCGGAAAGGTTTTCACGTGGGAGGCAGGTGGCCACACAGCTGCTGTTTTAGATGATGTTGCTTCCAGAATTTTTTCAAAACACAACGTAGCATTCTTGTGTAGTTTTCATTTACCTTTTTCTCTAAAGGCAAAAGTAGCAGACAATATCCCGCAGACAAAGAACACAGATGATAATTCTCGCCAACAGACCTGCCCAAGGCATTTCCCAACTGGATAGCCAGGAGTAAGTAACAGCAGGAAACGTTGGCCTCTACGTAAATGCAAACTAAACAGAGTCCATGTGTTTCAAACAAGAAGAAAGCATCTCTAGTTTAAGTGGCTTTGAAATTAGCAGATCAATTCATATAGCTCAGCAGCAACATATCATGTACTTAAAGTGATATCAATCAACTCCTATTGAAAGCCTGGAGTGTTATTGGCAGGTTATGGATCATGGAAATCTGATTTATCCCATAAAATAAAACAGGATTTCTTCCTAGCTGGGGCTTATGAGTTGGCCCCTACTTCTAGAGAATTAGGTGCATTGTCTGCTACTCGCCAGATATTCTCTGTGTGAGACTCGCCAGATTTGGCACTGTGGCAAATTCCGGCGAGTATCACACGGCCTAAGAATCCACGATTTTGGGCCTCACCTGACCTTGCCAGATCGTCAAGGTTCTTGCAACCCAAACAAAATATCTAGAACTGGGATCGGCAAATATTATGGTTGTTTCAATGGTGTTATGTCCCAGTTCAAGTTTGTTAATCATAAGTTACCGAATTAGATTACGTTGCATGTTCATCTGTGCAGATTTAAAATTATATATGGAGTGAAGCAAAGCACAACGTGTCAGTACAATAACTACCACGATACTACTAATCACAGTGGTATGTTCCATGTTAAAAGCTTCCTCAGACACGCAATGATATACACATCGCTATATAGCACGTATAAATGGCTTGTATATTACTAAAAAAATCGAATATAATTCATTAATATTAAAGTTAGTTCAATGTGTAAGTAAATCTCACAGAACCCAAAAGAGAAAATGTTGGACTGAAATTTGAAAAAAGTGACGAAAGAGCAAACAGGACTCTCCTCTTGAGAAATCAAAACAGACACTGGAATAAGCCACAATTTTCAAGATAATACCACAAATAATATTTACTTTCAATCAAGTTACGCTTAAAGCACCATTTCCTTTCAGATAACAGAAGTTAAGAACTAATGAGTCAGTTTCAGTTGAAACATATGAGGATATTCCCGTGACGTAGTGGCTTAAGTACTGGACTGTAACGTTGTAGTAAGCGAATTCAAACTCTTGTTGGGCTCTGACGTTCACTTTCGGACAAACACCCTTGAAAACGTAAAAACTACCTTGTCACCCGGCTATGGATAAGATATTTCGATTAATATTCTTTAAGTATAGCTTTGGCACAAAATAATTCAGGAAAATTGATATGCCATTAAACAAAGAAAGCAAAGCAAAGCAAAACAAAGCAAATCGTACATAATGACAGAAATAAATGTATGCAAATTGATTGATTGATTTGAACACTATGCCTATGCGTCTATGGTGTATTTATAAATAGAGGTTAGGGAACCCCGTTCACTGTATGTTCATATTAAAATTTTTCCATTATTATTTCTTCGATTTTTTTACACACTGCCATATTGATTTTGAATACTTTTCAAAAAGATCGGTTTGATGAGACTTAAATATGTTTGAGTGGACCTGGAAGTAATAGTAATTAAGTGGTCCTCTATAATCACTAAATCTCCAGAACTTGACCCTCCTCTTCAGAAGCAGTTTAGATGATGGCTCCTTACCTCTCAACAGGGGATACAGTCAGCGTATTGTAAGTTTTACTGACAGGGCTGAAAGTGCTAAATGAATAAACGATCCTGTAACATCAAAATCGACATTGAAATAAATAATATTTCAAGATTATACCAGCAAATAATTTTTATTTATGGTTACGTCATATTGAAAGCACCGGTTCACGCTAGATTGCCGAAGGTAAGCAGCGATGAACCTGTTCAATACTTAAGCGACCGTAACTACAGTAAACAAGCAGAGGTCTGTGTTCCATATCTAAGCAATACTTAGTAAATAAAAACAACGTGTTTCAAGATTATTCGCCCAAATTTTTCTATTTACGTACAAATCTCACTTAAAACGTAGGTTTTATCAGATCCTCGAAGTTAAGCAGTAATGAACTAGTTCTGTATTTAAGTGGGTGACTATTTAGTAACAATTGGTACTGTAAGCAACTTGAGTTTTTGTACCGGATTAAGAAATGTTTGGTAAATAAAAAGAATTGTATGATGGTGGTCTTACCATCAACTAATGCTAAAATAATTAAGTCCTTCATCATCATCATCATCATCATCATCATGTCACGCTGCCTGACCCTCTCTCGCCACCCGTCTCCATCGTCCATTGCTCCCGGCAGGTCTTCAAGGCTATATCCTCTATCAGTCCAGAGCTGTTGTATATAGGTTCTAGCTGGTCGTCCTGCCTTTGCTCGTTCATGTGAAAGGGTGCATTGGAGTATGTCGCTTGTGAGTTCTTCCTTACTTCTCCAGCAGTGTCCCGCATATCTGGTTCGTCTTACTTGTATAGTTTTCGTGATGGGTGTTAGGTGGCCGTATAGCTGCTGTTTTGTGGGGTGTTGTTTCCAGGACTTGTTCAATATAGCTCGCATTATTTTTATGATGAAAAAAAAGCTTGACGGTAATTACGTCAAACTTTTTCTCCATACGTTTAGTTAACGTTTAGTTAACGTCCATGTTGTGCATCCATATAGCAGTATAGACACGACCGCTGCTTGGAAAAAACTGCGTTTTATTAGTTCCTTAGAGATCTTTAAAGTTAAGAAATGATGAGCCGGCTCAGTATTTAAATACGTTCGTTGTTTAAAGGAACATCAACACTTGCGGATTATTTAATTCCCAATCTATCAATCTATCTATAGTGACAAAAATTATTTTGTGAGTCAGGAACTAACCCTCTACAATTTCGCCTAAGCGGCCCATCAGGTAACCTAATATATATTTATATGCACGTATATATACATATCAATGTTTCCCAGTGGGTAGAGTGTTCGCCAATGATCCGGGAGACCTGGGTTCAATCCCAGGTCACGTCATACCAAAGATTTTAAAAATGATACCTCCTAGCTTAACACTCAGCAATATAAGGTCAATATCGAGGGTAAAGTGGAGCAATCCAGGGAAAGGAGTAGCGCCCTCCCCTACACCTCGATGTGGTAGTTACTGAAAAGGAAGTCTTCTGGTCGCCCTCGACTACGGTCGCTAACTTTAGTTTTATATATATATATATAGTCATCCACAGACAGATCTGTTTCTTTCTATCAGAACTCATCAGTGTAGCTAGACATTAGCTTCCTGTAGCTGGGATCGAAACCCGATTGACTCAAAGGTCAAGCCAAGCTTCTAACCATTCAGCCACGAGGAGCCATTAGCTGCGAAGTAAATTTTAAACGGTTACGAATCACAATTACTATTGTTTACATACATCCGTTCAAACGGTTGCCGAGACCTCAAATCAACTACGAAGAGGCTTGCAATAAACGCTAATGGCAACACGATTACTTCTTCGCCAGAGAACTCAACCGTACGCGGGTAGGGGAGTATATATTTCTATAGTCATCCACAGACAGACCTGTTTCGTTTTATCAGAACTCATCAGTGTGGCTAGACATTAGCTTCCCGTAACGAACATAGGGTAGGTAAGTTTAATTTTAGACATGTTGTTAGAGCTTATTTATTTGCACACAAATGATTGGTTTCAAGTATTCCCATCTAACACTAATATAAAAATCAATAAAAAGTTTGCGCACTGTTAAATAGTTTCAATATTCCTATCCAGTTTCAGCAATTCCAATAAATATTAGTCATCTGTTTGCACACAGTTAAATGTCTTCAATTATTGCTAATAACGTTAGTAGATTCACACAGCTGTAGGCTTTCAAATAACTAGTCATAATCCTCAGTAAATAATTGAACAGTTCTATTTGACCAACACATTGGACTCTAGCAAGTACAACCTACCTGGATTAGAGTGGACCTGGGAGTACAACACATTCCCGCAAAGCTCTTCGACTGGAGCGTCACCATTAAATGTTGTTTAGTGTCATACCCAGGACACTCGTTAGGGGAGGTATTACCCCTCAGCAGAAATGCAGTCGTTATATTTAACAGCCGCAGCCGAAATGGCGGTATTATAGATGATCTCTTTAGAAAAGCAGTTACACTAAGCAAACTGAGATTGGCGGGTCTAAGTAAATATCAACGGAGAAACAACGTGGCATAATGGCTTACATGCTGAAATGTAACATCTTAGTAAGCGAGTTCGAACTCCATTCAGTCTATTAAATTCACTTTCGGACTAATACCTTTGGTTAAAGGAATGAACTCCCTTTTCCACCAATAGATTGTTGTTCTACCAAGATAAATTTAGCATTAAATAGCCCACTAAACTTGATATGCCATTAATCGAATCAAATCTAAAGTTATATATATATATATATGTGTGTGTGTGTGTGTGTGAGAGAGAGGGAGAGAGAGAGAGAGAGAGACGGTAAAGTGTTCGCCAATGGTCTGGGAGACCTGGGTTCAATCCCAGCTCGCGTCATACCAAAGACTTTAAAAATGGTACTTGATACCTCCTTTCTTAACACTCAGCAATATAAGGTACGTATCAAGGGTAAAATAGAGCAATCCAGGGAAAGAAGTAGCGTCCTCCCCTACACCTTGGTGTAGAAGCTATTGAAAAAGGAGCCTTTTGGTTGCCCTCGACTACAGTCGCCAACTCTACTTACTTATTTATCAAAGCCTCTGAACGAGTTGGATATGACACAAGGTCGATTCTTGATATGTGTGAGTATATATATATATATATATATATATATATATATATATATATATTTGAACTGATAAAACATGACAAAGTAAAACAAGACATATCGAGGAACATTGTTAACAGTTTTCCAGCGAACCAGACTATCCTTTTATTATGTTTTAGGAAATTACAGAGTAGATAGGAAATGTTGGATTCTTACCAAGATTCTCGTTGAATTCAGCTCGATTGTACTTATAGTGTTACAGGGTAAAATGCCTTGAAATACCAAAATATTGCAAAATCATTTACAGTTCCTTTCTACTGGAATGTGTAAAAGGGACTGACCAACAAAGAAATTGTTGTGTCTAGTGCCTCGAGGACATTTACGTGCTGGATGATTGATGGTCAATAATTAGAAAGTCATGACTACTCTTTTTCTCCATCCAATTCTGCTGGTCACTTGTCAACTTAGGTTGACCGACGCAAGCAATTTTATCGATTGAATTCCCCTACGACGTTTTGATGAACAACACTCTATCGGCCCGATTAACTAACATTAAAAAAAGTAAAAATAGAAAGAAAGGTAATAAGATTAAAATGATTAACTCTAAAAATTGTATACTTTTTATTTGTCTTGAGAAAATCCTTAACACGAATCTAAAATTAAAAAAAAAAGAATTATAAGAAAATGAAATTAAATAATAATACAAAAATAAAAACCTCAAAAAAAATTAATTGGGCAAGACGTTAGAAACGGAAATGTTCTATAGTTGGTTGGTTGGTTGGGTTTTATGGCATATCAACCTTGCAGGTTATTTAAAGCCAAATCCTTTTTATACATGTATATTAAATATATGATTCGTTAACACATTTTCGTGATAACTTTTTAAAACGAGACTGAGCTTATTTTTGCACACAGTAAATGGTTTCAGGTATTACAATATAATTGTCATAATTTAGCATCAGAAATTTCTTTACTTTCATAGTTTGTTGGTAATTTCATTTTTAAATGAGTTAAATCTAATTTGTTTGGACACTAGTATTTCTACTGTTTCTACACAGTTAAATGGTTTCAATTATTGCTATCTAACATCAATAATTTTATTTAATATTAATCATTTGCACACAGTGAAGTGGTTTCAAGTATTGCTATTAAACACAAATAATTCTATTCAACATTATTCATGCACTTGTATACAGTCAGATGGTTTCAAGTATTGCTATTTAATATTAATAATTCAATCTAGAGCTTCAAGTATTGCTATGAACCATTAATAACTCATCATTATTCATTCCTTTGCACACAGGTAAGTGGTTCCAAGTATTGCTAGGTATCCCTAACAATTTAATTAAATATCAGTTATTTGTTTACACACAGTTAGATATAAAAACAGTTCTATTTCAAACAATTCAATTTAGCATAAGTCATTTGTTTGCACTAAGTTTAAATGTCAAACAATACTATTTGATCCATAGATAGGACCCTTTTAGGTGCTACCACTCCGGAGTCTGAGTGGACCTGGGAGCAATCGCAGTGAACAGGTACTCCCTATTCCCCAAAGCTACAGCATTACTGGAGCCTCACCATCAGATTGTTTTATATCCTATATAGGACACTCGTGGAGGGTCTTACCCCTCTGCAGAGATTCAATCGGTGTATTCTACAGTCCCAGCCGAGTTCTATTGTGTTACCTAGTTTGGCTTAAGGCTGGAATAAAGAGTCACTTAGGAATGATTGATGGGTTGGTTGATTTTAACGGCATTTCAACCCGTATGGGACTATTTTATGCCTTGAGCTTAAGAGATAGCGTTTATTCTATGTTCCTATATAATTTTTAGCATTGTTTCATAAGATGTTTCTTTTTTCTATCGATTACCAATACTGTTAAAATATATAATATAATTCCTCTATTTAAAATTAAAATACACGACTTTTTAAATGGTTGTATTTGATCCATAGATGGGACTAAATAGTTTTTTTGTTTTTTTTTGAGTAATGGCAATGAAAAGGTAATTCCTATTTCCCAGATCGCCAGAAAAGGAGCCTTCGCATCTGATGCCGTTTAGTGTCATATCAAGGGCACGTTATCTTTGGGAAAGAGGAGATGTATTAATACCTCTCTAAAGGAAATACAGCGTATTCTAAGCCACACCGATAAGGTAAGAACAAAACTAGTCGTACTAAGTTCAGCAAAGGGATGGAAATGTGAGACACGTAGGGATGATTTTACAAGCATTAAATGGTGGTAGCAGAGGTCATTTAGTTATTTACGTTTACACATCTGAGACTATTATCATCCTCTTCTTAATTGATATTCATGACGTTTAGACCGCTATACGCACCGGTCTTCTTCAGTGTCTTTTATTTTAAGGAAAATAATTGATGTTGTTTGTCTGTTACAGAAAAAATATCTGTATTTTCAAAGTTTAAAAGTTGACCAATATTTTGTTACTTAATGTTATTTAGTGTTACTCGGGTCTATATGAAATTTTGGTTTCTTACTTTTAATTGCATACCAAACTTGCCTCTCTCAAACATTGTATTGATTTGTACTTACTAATCAATGTTTATACTGTAATCTACACTGGACGACGTATGATAAAAAGGATCGAATTCGAAGATTTAAATTTTATAATTTAAACTTTCAATAAGGATTTCCTCACAAATAAGTAACTTAAAAAATAAAGTGGGTGGGATTTTAGATGGCAAAAGCTTTTCGAGATCAGTGATGATGATGGTTTTTTCTTAACAAAATGTTTGTAGCGAAACATAGCACTTTACAAATACATTATGTGACATGATCATCAGGTTCAGCCGTATGTGACTTTTTTGTTTTTCCTAAACAGAAAATTCAGCTCAAGGTTAATATCTGAAAGTGTACAGTTTCCGGTCCGATCAAAAGAGAATTTCAACCAAACTTGTTGGAACAGTAAGTAAAGTTGGCGACTTTAGTCGTGGGTGACCTGAAGGCTCTCTTTTCAATAGCTACTACACCGAGGTGTAGAGGAGGGCGCTACTCTATTCCCGGGATCACTCCACTTTACATTTGATCCTCACCTTATAATGCTGAGTGTAAAGCAAGGTGGCATCAAGTACTATTTTTTGAGTCTTCAATATGACTCGACCTGGGATTGAACCCCGGTTTCCTGGACCATCGGCGAAAACTCATTGTTTATTCCTGCCTTGATAAATTTAGCTTCGGTCTGTATGCTTTTTCATAACTTTTTATAAAGTCAATCTTTATATTTTAAACGAAGTGTATTTGCTGAAGCATAGGATTCTTCTTGTGCATGCAAGTCCATGCTCACCAGACCTAGCTACGAGGGACTTTTTCTTGTTTCCTTAAACTGAAGATACAATTTGAGGAAATAAATGACATTAAAAGAAATATCACCGAACAGCTTCACACCTCCTCATCAATAAAGGGGTTTCAAAGAAACCTATATTAATAGAAAACTGTCTGGAATAAGTTTGTCCTTGAACAAGAAGACTACGTTGAAGAAAATTGAATTTTTATTTATAGTTGATTTCTGTCTTGTTTAATAAAATTTGAAATTTCTGTCTAAATCTTTTAGAATTTAGAATTATTTTTAATTAAATTTCTTTATTTTTACTAATGCATTGCACATATTTGCTTTTCACTTTCATTGGTGATGTTAAGAGTGCTTTTCAAACGGCTAAAGATCGTTAAGACAAGTTTGATTTAATTCTAAAAAAAGAAGGAAGAAGCCATTCTCAATAATTCTTTAGGGAAGTGTTTTTAGTTAAACGCAGATTTATGCAAGTTCAATACCCTCTTTTACTAATCAAACCTAGCTTTGTGGAATTTTTCTTGTTTCTTAAACTAAAGACATTAAATAAAATATAAGAGTGAAGCTTCATATAAAAAAGAGGTGCTTCGATCAATAAAAATTAGCTGGAATATGTAGGTTAAATACCAAATCAGAAGAAAAGTAGCATTTTGTTGTTTACTGTACCAGCATAATGAGGAATGATGAAGGAGTGAACACAACATTTGGTTACAAAAATATAACCGTCTCTTTATTCTTTTATAGTGTCAAAGCTGGCGTAAGTGTGAGAGAGACAGAAACAGGGAGTCGAAGACACGAGGAAGGTTACTATATTGATCCTTAACTTATTAATCACGCTGCGCTTCCATAGTCAGGGCCCCACTTAGCATTCCACCAGTTTCTCGGCTGAGGGGCCACTGGCACCATTTAGGCACCCGCCGGCTACTCGATGGCACTCCCTGAACCTGTTGAATGCCCGAATCTCTTCTGATTGCCGACTGCAAGACTGACTGTATCTACTGTGGGTATCTGCATGCATGATTTCACGACGCCTACGCCTTCTTCCGGTTCGTCCTTCTGGCTGTCATCCCACGCATCTGCTTCCGTCTGTTTACACTGGTGTATTCTGCTTACACAGCTGGAACATGACGGCTCTGTCAAAGGTCAATGTGCAACAATTTCACTGATATTTCATTTCTGTCTTGGTAAATAAAAACTTTAGTCCTGATACTTTCTGAAATAGACGAGGGAACATGAATGAAATATGATAATACTGCGTCATATCTCGTCTAAGAATTTTCAGTAGAGCATCCAAGAATCCAAGATTTTGTCTAATTTTAAGCGTTTCATTATTTTTCTTTCACCGCAATATATGTCCAGAGTCTTTCTGAGCATATCGGTTATCGACGTAGGATATGAAATAAGTGACCTCTGTTTGAATTGAGGACGAGGCTATTTGCTTCTCATGCCGTTTGGGAAGGCACCGATTGATCTGTCCTTCTCCCAATTTTCAGCAGATAGTTGAAGAGACTGCTTCGGCAAGTAGTCTGCGAGAAGAAAAACTATGAAAACAAGTTTTACTGCACTTAGAAATGGACCACATGTTACATCCTGGTAATGCCGGAAACTATCTGCTATTTATTTGTAATTATTTGTACTTTTGCCATCTCTTGCCTTTCATTTTTTTTTCTTTGTTTTAATAATTCATCATATAACTAAAATTTCACAGTCTGCTGGGGCTGTAGAATATACCGACTGCTTCTCTGTAGAGGGGTAAGACCCCCCCAATGAGTGTCCTGAATAAGACACTAAACAATCAGGCGGGGAGGTTTCAGTAATGCTGGAGCTTTGGGAAATGTAGAACACCTCTTTCTTGCCATCGCTTCCCGGTCCACTCTGGACTGGAGTGGTTGCAACGTATTGGGTATTATCTATGCGTCAAATAGAACTAAACTGTGTGCTTATGCTAAACTGAACTGTTTGAAACCGAACTGTCTGAACTTTTGCTCAACTGAATTGCTTGAAATAGGACTGTTTTTGACATTGAAACCGTATACTTATGCTAAACTGAATTGTTTGAAATAAAACTGTTATGACATTTAACAGGACTGTTTTGACATGTAACCGTTTGTAAACAAATCTATACTTATGCTAAACTGAATTGTTTGAAATTTAATTCGGCGTTTGATACGTCGTAAAACAAAACAACCAACTAATCAACCAATCAACCTAACTAAAAATTAACTCAACCTGCTTGTAACTAGTACCATACTAACATTAAAACGAACAGTTCAGAGTGTGACAAATTGACAGATATCTATCCTCCTAAATTGGACCTTTGAACAGTTTTCTAAGAATGCCTCATACTTTTCTCGAACAGGGGTATGGAAAAGAATTTCGCTCTCTTATTCAAGACTTCATCTCATCGTTTCTTGCCTCGGGTTCGTAGCTGAAAGAGCACGGTTGGGAATTTTGCGAATAAATGATTGATTTCAAATAAAGCAAATGACACGGCAAGAAAAGAAAACAATACTTTATGTCCCTCTCTCGATACCAACATGTACCTATATTGTGCATATTTACAAGTTAGATTCACTTCCTACGCAGATCATCTGCGTGACAAGCTTCCGAAAGAATGTCCTACAGCGCATAATTAATTTTGTCCAATAATCATTTTGAAAGAATATACAGTAAATTTTAGATACGACTCCTTGCAAAAATCATGGAATTTGATGGCTTAGGCGATTTTCACTTACTTTTTTTTTATATTGTAGTAAATACACTAATAATATATGACAAAATATTTTTCTTTAAAAAATGAACATTCTGGCCTCATGAAATATTTCTTAAACAAACTAGATTAAATGATTCAAATTATTGGTATCTTTTTTCTATTCAATGTAGAGGAAAATATGGAATAACATTATATTGAGAAAAAAAATATGATGGAATCCATCGACAAAAAATTACAATTAATACTTAGATGCTCTTCAAGCTTTAATGACTTCATTTTTACAGAAATGGATTTCATTAATTGTAAGCAATGTTCTTTATCAAATCGCTTACACCTTCACCAAATGTTAGTTTTCTTTGGTGTATAGAGCTTTCTCATGGACCATTTTTAGATATTTCTTCCACGTATTTCCTGTTCGAGTTCGATCCGGACTATTTGCTGGCTATGTCATTGACTTTATATGCCTTTCCAGAAAAAAAACAAAACGACATAATTCCCTTTACTTCATGACAAGATGCATTATTAAATTGAAAAATGACTTCATCATCATCATCATCTAAAACAATTTTCTATCGATGTAATAAGAAAATTATCCCACATATCAAAGTATAGATGTGCAGTGATATTTTACGAAGCCATAATTTTCAGCTACTGAATAAAAATGTTTTGTGTCTTATCTGTTATTAGTTTATTTACAGCTAAATTGATAAATAAATAAAGCAAAACAAGGTGATCATCCTCTAAGGTAGTATATACTTGGATTTAATGAATAAACCATGTTTTGATGGTGGTAATTAAAAGCCTAAAAAAAAAGAAGAATTATTTGTTTGTGCTTGAGGACGCATTCTATATGGATAATTCTGTTGTAATTTTAGTTTAGTAAATTCAAAAATTATTTAGAACTTTATTAATTAAGTTTTACTTACCCACAAGCATATTTTTCAGCATGCTTTCATCGATATTACTTGGTTATCCACAACAGACAGTCACCTCAAATTTAAATCTATATATTTGTCATATATACTTATTACATCCCGGGAATGGATTTAATGTGAAAAATTGTGCCTTAAAGGAAAAATTAGGAAATCTTATCAATAGAGGTCCTCTTCGGGTGAAGATCTAGAATGATTACATTACCTCATTTTAAAAGATTCCTGATTTTACCATTACCATGTATCTAAAAAAATCATTGTTTCATCCCCGGTTAAATTTAATCAGTTTTTATTCAACCTATCAAAATCCTTGTTCGCCTATGCTGCTCACTTTTACAAATTTAAAATATACTTCAAGAAAATTGAGGAAGGAGTCTCCACGGTATTATAGCTAATGTACATGATCGTAACATCAGAGTAAGCGAGTTCGAACTCAAGTCGCGCTGTTATGTTCATTTTCTGACTAATACACTTATGAAACTGTATGGCTTACGTAGTACTACTTTTTTGATTTTCCAAGGATGGCTTTGATATTAAATAAATAACGAAGGTTGATATGCCATTAAACAAAGAAACCGAAATATTGCTTTTTTTGTGTTAGCTGTAATAAATTGATATTATGGTTACAATTAAGCCGAGATTGTATAATTTAATTTTGATTGGTTGGTTTGTTTGTTTTATGGCATGTAAACCTTTTGTGGATGATTTTATGCTGAAATCAATTTACAGCTATGGTCCCCAAATATATGCCGTAAAATGTATCTCCATAATCATTTTAAACAGGTAAATACTTCATACTTAATTACAATATCAGCATTTTCAGAGCTGATATATTTCAAATTCATTTTAAACTTTATGTCAAACAAATTTATTTCACTCATAGATGAGACGCAAACAGCTACAATCATTCTGAGTCTGAGTGGACATGGAAATAATGGCAATGAAATGTTGACTCTTTGAACCGTAAACTTCTAGAAGTGGACCCTAACCATCGGATACAGGTCAGAGTCATACACGGCAAATTTCAAGGTTTATGACAGGTTTTTAATATTTGTATATTGTTTCACTATGTGTCCTCTCATAAGTATTTCCGTGAGTTTATTCTCACATGAGTATTTCTATGAGTTTATTCTCTGAAGAGTATTTCAATGAGTTTATTCTCCCATGGGTATTTTCATGAGTTTATTCTCCCATGAACATTTATAATCTCAAACAGTACCTTACTTTCAGATTAAGATTAGTTTTATAGTTCGGACATGGTTTGGATTTAATTGAATTTGTTTTAATGGCATATAACCTTTGTGGGATATCTAATGTCAAATCCTGTTTGAAAAATTTGTCAAATTTTAAACAATTAATTGAGTTAAAATTTTTAGATAGTATCACTATGATTTATTGAGATTATTGAAACTACTTAATGTATTTTTAGAAAACTACCGAATGAAACTTTTTGGCAAAACCAAATAATTACATTTTACTTCGATAAAAAAGCAAAAAAAAAAATCATCAAAAACTTGATCAACACCAATAAAAGAAAAAATAACAAACACTTATAATAAGTTTTTTAATATTTTATATTTAATATAGTAACCCATATTCACAAAAAAGCCAGTAATCTTATCGATTCATTTTATTTATTTATTTATTTTTTACTTATAGGGTCAATTTCCAACATAGGTTAGGTTGCTTCTCAATGGTCTGCATTGCTGTTATGTTTTTACCACCTTCATATGATGTCATCTTCACAAATGATCTTAGATTTTAAATCCAGGACAAGATTCGATGGTGATTATTTCCTTCTCTCCTCTAAATCTTTTAATATCCAAAAATTCACGAGTAAAACAAATAAACATGAAAATAAATCTTATTCGTGAATAGATGCACACTTTATTTTGAGACTGCTAGACTGAGACTTGTACTATGCAAAGAATATCTCGTCCATTAGAACACAATAGTTAGCACTGTTCAATTTAACTCCTTTATTGAATCCGAATGGTCAAATAATGGTTTGGTTCACAATTCCAGCCGCTATCATCATACTACCTCCTCCTTTTTGTCTTCTTTTAGCCACAGGCACGTAGAAATTGGATAAAATCTATCATTTGGCCCATCAGTAAGGTCAATCAAATGTCCCTCGAGATTCATCCTGGAAAATTCTTCTAGAAAGGTCAGTTCTCATGTATTTCTTGGCCCAATTTTGAAACATCAAGTTTGGTGAAGTAACCTTGGAGATTTTTTATTTATTCCAATTCACAAAGTATTTTGCACCTTTTGTCTTCCTAGTTTCTCCCAGTTCGAGCCTTTTTCAACATCTGAGGTCTTGCGAAAAGTGATTGATTTGCTATAACTTGCTTTAGTTTACGATCATCTCGAGGAAGCAAGTTCTTTAAGCCTTTTGTTTTTCATTGAGTTCTCAAATTAGTTAAATTTTTAACAGTTTTATTATCGTTCGATGATCTCTGCCAGACCCATTTGATATCATCAAAGTAGGCATCCCCTCACTCAATAACTTCGTTATTTTCTGGTTTTCAACAGTTGATCCTCCCTTTTCCCAATGTTTCAACATATATTATGGAAAGAAAGAAAAATAGTTTTTATTAGATTTCAGACGCGTCTTAAGCTCAAGTTAATTTAATCTGCATTCTAACTTCCGTTACTCCGGTCTTGTGATTTCTAAATATCTGAAAAACTAATCATTTAGAATGGCAGAAAAATTATTAAAATCTTTTTCTAACATTTGAAGTTGAGAAATATTTGTTCGGAACTTTTTAAGTTACTGAGATTTATCTGTTTTATATAATAACCTCAGACAGTCTGTATGGGACTTTAACAAGTACTACCACTGTGGGTCTGAGTGGACCTGGGAGTAATGGTTATAAACGAGTACGTCACACCCGCCTTATCTTCATAGGCTGTTTAATTTCATACCTAGGGTACCTCTTTGGGGCAGGTCTTACTACCTTTCATGGGATACAGTCAGTCGATTCTAAGCCCCGTTGAAAGGGTGGTTGTCTTCTCTAGAACCAACTCCCGCTTTTAATTCATAAAAGCTTGAGCCTCTAATGCTCCTGAATCACCCACGCTCATGAACTTATCACTTTGACCTCCGGGCAAAAAAATAATTGAAAGAGAAAAAGTTTGTAATTTGTCACTTAACAGCCAGTAAATCTGTTTAATAACAAATTGTTGCATAATAAAATTTTATTGGCATTTTATAAAATCAAAAAATGTGTATAGAATATACGTTTTCAAATTCAAATATTTGCACAACCCGGTAATTTATATATTAAAGAGATGATATCTAGACTGCTTTCTAGACAGTAAGACCACGTCCAATTTGCAAAAAAATTACAATGAAGCAATTCACGATGATTTTAATGAAGATTTTTTTAAGTGGAACACAGGATTATGCAAGCGTTATCATCCTCCATACACACTAGACCAAGCTACATGTTTCTTTTCTTGTCTCCTAAACCAAAAATTTATCTCAGGGGTACAATTTGTGGTATTATTACATAGGCAATAACGATGTAGAAATGGGGGTGGTTATTGGCCGGAAATCAGGTCGCTCAAGTATATATATCTTTCTACTGGCAGAAATATAATCTGCGGGAGTTTGTTAAGTGTAAATCTTTATCTATCAGTTATAATTGAAAAGTATGCATTTATTCTAGGCTTCTTTCATGGCAGGATACTTAGTCAATTTTTACGATGGTCTTAATTAAGAGTTTTCCTTATACCAGACAGGTTGCAAAACTAAGCTTAAGGAACCATCTTTTCTCCTATTTATTAATAGTTGGAGGGGGTTACTCATGGATTCATGCGCCAAGTGAAATGTAAACAGACTCGCCCAAGATTTGAACTAGGGTCACCAGTTCTATTCCGATGACGATAGCTTTTACGCTAAGCCCGCCTCCAAATTATTGTAAAGTAAACATAGTTTAGAAAAATGAAATAAGCAGAAGAGATTTTTGATTTCTGTCTGTTCGTCTTGTTGTGACTATGGTCAAAGTGTTATTGAGTGCTACAACCATTTTTGTATATTCAAGTGCACAGATTAATGCAGATGAATTGGGAACATCTTTTCGTAAATGGGAACAACGATAGTTGGATTAGCTATGAACGAACCTCATTTCCTCTTCGGCATTTGACTGTCATTTGCTATTTATCATAGTGCAGATAACGAAAATTGGTCAGGCAATCTCCATGTTGCAACAATTACTAACTGTCCATTAATCAATCATCTAATCAGTCGTTCCTTCATGATGTGGTCATGTTCGTTATTTATTACGTCATCACCACTATGAGCATCGATTTATATTGTTTGCAGAGAAAAGAAACTTTTTTTTTTCTTTTTGCATTATATATTCTTTATTGGTTGGTATGAACAAAAAGAAGTTAAAAAAAACGAAAAAAAGAAAAAGGAGCATATTTTAAAAATATTTCGGAGGAAATTTAGACAGACTATATTTAAAAGAAATTGAAATGATAAAATTTCGTTCTCAAATTTTTTCTTTTGTTTTTTATTTTCTTAAAAGAAACAATTCGAAATTTCTTTTTGGAAATTAGTGATTTTTATTCTAGCAAACTTGTTTGTTTATGGACCAGGTTCAGTGTTTTCATTTACAATATTACGGTATTTAGCGTAAAAGTTATCGTCGTAAATGGAAGCAGTGAGCCGTGTTCAAACCCAGGACGACGCTGATTATGTTAATTATTATTATCATTATTATTATTCGCAAATACGAGATCATTAAATAAGTTTCCAGAATTTTTTCGTATGGGCACTTTTATTGATAGTTCACACATGAAATTCTAATCCCCTTCGAAATAATCACCTCCGGCTGCAACGCACTTGTTGTACCGTTGCTACAACTTCTGGAAGGCCCCATTGAAGTCCTCTTGTGTGAGCGTGTTAATGACCTTCGTCACAGCCTCTTTCATCTCCTTAATTGTCTCATAACGACAGCCTGTGAGCTTAGGGAATAACCAAAAGTCACAGGGAGCAAGGTCTGGACTTGATGCCCATCTTGGTCAAATAGTCTGTGACAAGGATGGAGTTGTAGACTGGTTCATTGTCCCGGTGGAAATGCCACTGACCCGATTTGAAGAGTGCTGGCCTCTTGCGACGCAATCTCTTCCTGAACTCCCTTAAAACCTCAACATAGTAACCCTAAGCCTAACCCTTTGGCCAATCAACTCTGGTGTATTGACTTCCTTACTCCTTCCACACCTGTCATCATCCCTCACAGACTTCCTGGCTTCCTTGAATCTCTTATGCCACTCAAAAATTGATGCTTGATTCACGTAAAATCATTCTGAAGCATTCCATACGTTTCTGTGGCATTTTTTCTAAGTTTAAAACAGAATTTTATTGCATATCGTTCTTCTAAAGTGTCCGATTGCATTTTTGAAATTCACCAGTTGTGAAAATCAGGCTTTAGTAGGGTGTATTCCAATTGCTGCTGTTGGTGTTTATTTGAATCTGAAATCATGAGAATTGGTCAGTCATCTCATAAGATATATAGCAATAACATAGTGAATTTTCAAGAGTCTACGACAATTTTAAATGCCTGTACAAAAAAAAAGTCTGGGAACTTATTGAATGCACCAAATAACTAGGGAGACTTTATTCTTAAGACTTAGTCTGACAATCAGTCTAAGAGAAAGAAAACTTTTACATCAAACCAGATTTATTCCTCATAAACATTTACCTTTAATGTACAGATTTATTTTTCTCCGAGAATTCTGACGCTTTCCTGATAAGAAATTCCTCTTGTTTTTCTATTTGCTCTCTACATCATAAGAATCACACATTTCTCAATTATCCATTTCTATATCTCGTTGAATAATCGAATAATTAATACTAGGCTTTCCGCTAGCATTTAACTCTTGGTAAAAAATATTGACATCATTCATCTTTGCGACTTTATAAATCTGTAGCCTACTTTTGATCTTTCTTGGAATATAGTTTAGTGGCATAATTTCTGTAACGAATAATAGTGGCGATAACGAGATACACTTTATTCATATGAAGACCGAACAGGCTTGTCATATTTAAGAAAACGTTAAGTTACTTATATATAAAAATAGTTGGCGTCAATTCAGAAAAAAAGAAGAAAAAAAAAACACTTTTATTCTAAACGTAAATTGCAAGAAAAGTAGAAAAATGAACAATAAACTGGATAGTCTATTTTTTTCTCTTAACACAGTTGCTGCTTTAAGAAAACGTTTACATAGACAATCAATAGATCATCTCTCATTTATTCCCCTTAATTATAGCTTTGGTGCCGCTTTTTCAATAATTATAATTCTCTTTTTAAGGCTGTCGACATAATTGACGAAAAACTACTGGAACAAAGTCGCCAGAATTCCTTAATACTTGGAGCTTGACCATAAAACTTTATCTCTTTATACAAACAAAACATGACTATCTTTGAAAGGAAAACCGACTATCTCGAGTCAAATATTTATCTTAAAGAGACATCAAGTTTAAGAGGTGATATATTTCAAATCAAAGATTTTTTCCTCCGTTATGTATCGCCATATTGTCTACTGTCTTATAAGAAGAAGCCCGCTTCATTGTTTGGAATTCACACACTTTCGATGTTTAAAGTTGAAAATCCGAATGATAAACATGACTTAACTTATGAATATTAAAATGATAAAGTATTGATACTTTTTTCTCTGTCAGCGTGTGTGCCCAGCGACAAAACTCAAAGAAAGAGGGGAGGTAATTAAAAGTGATCAGTCAAATAAACCGTTCACCTAGACTGAGTTTGATCCGGGCGATGAAAGAAACGTCATAGTAATCACACACACACACACACAAGCAATTATATATATATATATATATATATATATATATATATATATATATATATATACTCTAACTCGTTGTATATCGGTTATCGTCGTAGGAAATAGATTCAATGACCTTAGTCAAATACTGGGCGAAGCTGTTTTCGATTAACTTTTCACTACTACTGATGGAAAAGTCATGAATTGATCCCTCCCTCGCAGATATGCACAAATGGTAGGGTAGACAGTTTCCACTAAGTATTTACCCAAACTCTCAACACGATCAGAATGTGACATAAGGTCAATTTTAAAGTGGAATTTAACAGGTTTGAAGAATCCAGTCTACCCAACAATTTAACCATAACTGGAATGATAATAGTTGCATGCATACCTTTCCCACAGATATTAGCTCTTTGTGAATTACAAATAACCTCGTCTAGGGATCTCAACTCAAGTCACCGTATCCAATTCCTACGACGATGATCATTACTCCTTAGCCTTGGTGCAGCAAATAATCTAGGAGAAGGAAAACTCTACATTCAAAGAAACTGTACTCCACTACGTTTCGACTGTTGTGCTCTTCAATTTTTATCTGGTGTCTTTTGTTGTAGTCGTAACTTTGAGCAAATTTCCAATCGATTCGTCTGTTCAAAAGTATTTGCTTAGAACTAATAAGGCGAATTAACTGATACGAGGCATAAAATAAATGAATGGGGCCAATCTTTCCCGACCCTGTGAATTTAATATAGGATACGGTTCGAAATTGCGTAAAGATTAATGACGATGACAAAAGAAACCAGAGGATTTGGCAGCCGTATAAGTATAACGACTTAGCTCACAGTGGGGGAAATGTTGACTTTGTGTCCATTTACTCATATGTATATATATATATATATATATATATATGTGTGTGTGTGTGTGTAGGTGTGTGTGGGTGTGTGTGTGTGTGTATCCGAGAAGGGCTGCCTTCATCTCGGTTTGTCATTTCACCACGAGAAGTTAACACGAAAATCAAAATTTGAGAAAAGGTCAAAGAGAAGGTATTTTGAAATGAAACTTGCAGTTTTTCATAGTCACTAGTCACCTTGCTATGCTTTTCACTGGGCTGTATTTATGTAGACGAGGATTGTGACGTAAGTGGCATAGAATGGTATGTCATTATAATCCAACAATCTACAGATGTCTTTCTACCTTATTATTTTAAGCATCTTGTATATTTTTCACAAGTTGAATTAGCTATCAATTAGGATGTTTGAGGTATCATTTGGATGGTAAAGATGTCTATCATATGTCAAGATTTTTAGCCATCATATATGTGTGTGTGTGTGTATGTGTGTCTGTAATTTATATACGTATGTGTACCTGTGTATGTGTGAGTGTGTGCGCATGTGTGTGGTTAAGAAATATGGCGAAAAAATAAAAACGGTTTCGTTGAAGTGTAGTAGAATATTCTATGATTGGATTATATAGCTTCGTTACATAATACGAAATTGTTTATGAAATTGTAAGGGGGTTTATGGACGTAATTATTACTAAGAGAAACGTCAATTTCTTGGTAATTCTTATATTCATATTTGAAAAATTTTTTAACATCTACTTTTGTTACTCTAATATAGCACTAAAATTAGTAATGAAGAATTGTAGAGTTTGCGAATCATTAATAATTCAATAAATTTTGCCATCATTTTAAAAACCAACTCGTGGTATTTAATGCAGCCACATAGTCGGAACATGTTATACGAATAAACTTTCAATTTCAACTATTTTTACATACACGCAAATTCTCTCTCTCTCTCTCTCACTATATATATATTTATATATATATGTCTATCTATCTATCTATTTGAGTAAGATATGAAGTTTAATCAGACAAATGTTGTAAAAAGAAGAAAACGGAAAGAAAAATACGTATAAATGGATGAGAAAATTTATTAATGAATATTAATAAAAGTCAACCGATGCGTTTCGACGATATCAATGAAATTATCTAAGATATGAAATTACGATAATTTTAGGTGGAAGGTATTTTAGGTCATTTTCAGGCTGGGAATTATAAATCTAAAATAATGGTTTAAACGACACAGAAAAATATATTTGGAAAAAAAATTGGAAAAAGATGTCATGAAACGTTTAAACCATAATTTTAAATTAATAAATTTTCTCATCAATTTATATGTAGTTTTCTTTCCGTTTTCTTCTTTATAAAACACACACACACACACACACACACACACACACACACACACACATATATATATATATATATATATATATATATATACGAATGAATAACTATAATTAAGGTATTGTCTCTCTATATATATATTAGACGTTGCATGCAGAATAGAAAAGGAATGAAGAATAGAAACATTATATAAAAATAGGCATTTGCTAAATTATTAGTAATGTAATTCAAATCTATCTATCTATCTATCAATCTATCTATCAAGCATAATATTTTATATATATATATATATATATATATATATCTTTATCTCTATGCTTATATACATCTATCCTCAGTCACAAATCTATATGTTCCTACCTCTACATATCAATTTATATGCATATAGTCGCTCCCCGATCTCTCTCTCTCTCTCTCTCTCTCTCTCTGTATGTCACTCTCTCTGTATCTTTCTGTATATCTCTCTCTATACCCCTATATATATATATATATATATATATATAGAGAGAGAGAGAGATAGTGTGAGTAAACAATGCGATGAATAAATTTTTTGTTCATTATATATATTTCCTTTTCTTTGATAACTGTATTTTTAATTGGAAAGAGTTCCTTTCCGACCGATGAACCATCATTTCTATATCGTTATTGATTTTGAAATGTTATCTTTCATCCCAAAACCCAGTGTTAATGAGGACATGAGCGTGGGTCAGGGTTCTAAGAGTTAAAATAGTGCGGTTTTAAAAAATACGGACAAAATTTTGGAGGAAACAACACTGCTGTATTGCTGTACAGCGAGGTCTACGGGACTGGTTGCTTCTCGAAAAATGTTGTTGTTGGACTTTTCCGTGCTTAATAGATACAAGTACAAGCTTTTAAGATCTTTATGAAGAAAAAGAAAATGTTATTGGTGTGTATCCATGGCTACATGATGTCTCATGACATCACAATGAAAGTGGAAATCAATGCAATTCGTGGAGAGAAACGTTTTGCTTTGATAAGACAAAATATTCGTAAGAGATAATACACAATTCAGAAGAATATACACTAACACAGTGAAAATATTAAGGTTGCTTGGTTGTGCTTTACAGCATATCAACTCTTGTGGGTTATTTAATGCCAAATCCTATTTATACATATATATTTATAATTTGTAAACGAATACTTTGTAAGCAACAAGTTTTAAATAAGCCATAGGTCATTTGTAGGATGGGTTCAATGATTGTTATTTAACACTTGTAATTCAATTCATTACCATTCTTTCTTTTGCACACACTTACATAGTTCCAAGTATTGCTGTGTGATACTAATTATTCTGTTTATTCTCAGTTTGCACATTGTTAAATCGTTCCAAGTATAGAAAACAATTAAATCTTTCTACTTGACCCATAGATGGTATCCTAGCAGGTCAGAGTGAACCTGGGAGTAATGGTAATAAATGGCTATTTCATATTCCCTAAAGCTCCAGAACTGGATTATCACCATCAAATTTAATTTAATGCCATATATTGGACACTCATTGGTGGTGGAGTCTTATTCCCCAGTGGAAGTGCAGTCGGCACTTATTGTACATGTCTGGCCAAATAGGCTGGCAACTATTGAGATTCTGACTTAAACAGGTAAGCACTTCATACGGAGTTACATCATTAGTATTTTCAGAGCCAATGTATTTCAAATTCATTTGAAAAATGATCTCAAACGGATCTATTTGACAAACACATGGGACCTAAACAGATACTACCACTCCACACCAGTGTGGATCGGGGAATAATGACAATGAACAAGTGATTCTACACTCTCCAAACCTCAACACAGATTAAAGTTATATCTAGCATATATCAAGGTTTAACATTGCGAGGCTTTCCATTTGACATGGAACCTGGGTAAGTTCATATATCATAAAAGTTGCTTTTAATTAGATATATAGAAATATCGTCCTATTTTCATGGATAGAAAGCGATACTTAATCCGTCAATCGTGTTAGTTCAAACTGGTTTATCATCACAAGATTACAGAGTTTAATCCGTTAATATTTACCCATATGTTAAGAGTAGATTTTGTCTTTCACAATGTCATTAGTTCGAACACGAACAATCACAACTGGTGTTTAAATTCATTACACGAATTCCACTCTCTTTGCCGTTTATATATCTGCATCGCTCACATCAAATCTACATTTGATGTAAACATAAGAGCCTTTTAGAGGATAATATTTCAAGCCTTGTGGTTAGGGACTCGTGTTCATTCTACATTTATATTGACATTTTTTGTACTTGATTTTCAGAGTTTTTGCAAAGTGTAATACGATATTATGTATTCCTATCTTGGATATTATGTATTCCAATCTAGGAGTAATGACAACGCAAGAGTGCTCCCCAGATCTCCAGAGAGAGAACCTTACTCTCATGTGCAGTTTAGAGTTTTATTCAGGACACTTTTTTTTGCTGAAAAAGTCTAAATATTCTGTAAGGTATACAAAGAACGTTTTCTAAACACTGCAATTTTAGCTTTAAGTAATTCTTCTTCACACAAACAATTTACAATTCTAAGATATCAAGAATTAATTTTTAATACAGGTAATTAGCACGGTTATAAAGTTTCAAGTATTTCTATCAACAACTAATAATTTTATGGTTTAGAATGATTATTTCTATTTAACAATAGTCATTTGTTTGTACACAGTTATATGGATTCAAATAATTAAAAATAATCCTGAGTAGATAATTAAAAACTCAGGTAACTTTTCTTAATACAATTATTCTACAACTAATGGCTTTAAGGAATACAATTGAATACGAATAATTTTTAAACAGATCTATCCGGTTCATGGGTGAGACTCGAGTAACTACCACACTAGATTACTCCTGGGAGTAATGGTGATGATGTGGTACTTCACACTCCCCACAGTTACAGAACCGAAGACTCACCACTCGATGCTGTGCCATACCTTGTACACTTCTTGGGAAGGGGATTCTTACTCCTCTGCTGGGGATAAAATGAGCTTATTATAAGCTCTACTGGCTGGAAATTAGTAACTTTCACGAGATGAAAGTGTTGCAACTGTTTTGATATATGCTGATAATTTGGCAGGAGAGTAGAAGGGGATTATATTTTCCAATGTCATTAATTCAAGGTGAATGCACATTTTTTCGGCTGTCTAATTTAGGTTTGCCAATTCCACTCACTTGTCTTTTGCCGTTAGGGCACCTGTAACCTCTCCCTAATTCGCGATGTAAAAGACAAGAAAGAAATAACCCTTTCTGGGGAAAATACACGATATATTTAAGCAATAGAGAATATTTGATTGATTGGCTTTTAACAGCATGTCAATATATCTGAGAATTATCTTTATACTAAGAGGTCAGTATATCGTGTTCATTGTACGTTCATGTTTACATTTTTGTGTCGTTGTTTTTAAGATGTTTTACACAGCATTATATGGTAGGAAGTATTCCTATCTGATACAAATAATTTTTACACACTTCTTTGGTTGCTAATATCCCAATCTATTCTAACAATTATTTGGTTTTAAATAATAATAATAATAATAATAATAATAATAATAATAATAATAATAATAATAATAATAATAATCCTTAGTATGTGATTGAACAGTTCTATTTGATGTTTATTGTATGTTCATATTTTTATTGTGAAGTTTTTTCTTAAGAATTTTGTTTGTTTTTATTCCTATCTAATACAAATAACTAGCACACAGTTCTATGGTTTCAAATATCTCTATATACTATAATAATTATATGGTTTCAAACATTCCTATCTAATACTAATAACTATAAAGCTTCAAGTATCTAATAATAATAATCCTTACCAAATAACTGAACAGTTCTATATATGCTGAAATCGATTTCACGGTTATGGTTTCCAATATGCAGTATAAATGTATCTTCCCAACCATTTTCAACAGGTAAACGTTTCAGGTTTTAAGTTTTCAGGGCAAATAGAATAACTTAGTTCAGTCATTTTCAACAGGTAAACACTTCATACTTAGTAACAATATCCTTTTCTTGAGCCAATTAATTTCAAATTCATTTGAAACATTATCTCAAACAGATCTGTTTGAGTCATTGACGGGACCCAAACAGGTACTACCACCCCGGGTTTGAATGGACATGAAAATAAGGGCAATGAAAGGAGACTCCACATTCTTCAGAGCTCCGGAACTGGGTTCTCACTACCAGATTCAGTTTTATGTCATACACTGGGGACATCTTTTTAGGAGGAAGATTCTTATTTCTCTGCAGGTGATTCACTTTGCATTTTCTAAGCCTAGGCGACAGTGCACAATACGGCAGAAACCTTTTGTGTGCAAAAAAAGAAAATCGTCCATCTCTTCGGACTTAGATAACAAGACCAATGATTGACGGTATTTCAGTCAGCCAGACTTGTTTCTTGTTCTGGTAACAAACGCTTCGCACAGCGACGTCTCTGACCATATAGTATTAAATCTGTCTCCAACTGTCAACGCGTCACGAAATTCTAGTTGATGACTTTTCTTTCAGAGAAGACTTATGCGCTTAGACGTATCTGGCCGGCCTGTCTTTAGTGAATATATCAGGGCAGGACTTCCAGGTCTTTGAGTCAAAGGTCAGACAGCAATAAGCGAACGGAGGCAGTGAAACAATTTTTATTGTTTTCGTCAATGCAAACGACCTGATCTTGTCTGTTGATAGACAATAGATCAATGAATAATTCGCATAACTTTCTCTCTTTAGCCACAGAAAAAAAGAAAAAGAAGAAAGTGTCATATTTGCCTCAGTATATTTTAATGTATGCTCTTATAAAAATTAAAGCTGACCAAATTACCGTGTCAGTTCTTGGGAATTCTTTTAAGAACAATCTTTCGAGGTTGCTAAGCTAAATTTCAAGCCACATAATTGCAGCGTGTAAATAAAACAAAAATGAAATTCTCAAGAATTTCTCTTGATAAAATATAACAATCAGGTTGAGGTTAAACACAGATACCACACTATTATTAAGTTGAAGATTATCAGGATTCATTGATTGGTTGGTTTTAACGATATATGAACTTGTTGGGGGTTATTTTATGCGTTAATGTTAAGGAATTTCGCACATTATAGGTTTACATGTACATTTTTCTGTAGTTTTTTAAGTCTTTTTTTGCATAATTTTATTTGTAAATGTATTGTATATGTATTTCAAAATCATAAAAAATATTTTGGATACAAGTTTATTTGATATCATGTATTTTAAATTTATAAAAATCATTTTGGAAACAAGTTTATTTCATATCCTGTATTTCAAATTCATAAAAATTATTTTGGAAACAAGTTTATTCGAACCATATCATGAAAGCCTAAAAAATACTACCACTCCGAGCCAGAGTTGACCTGGGAGTAATGGCAATGTAGGGATCCTCGACACTTTCAAGACTTCTAAAACTGGTTCATCGCCGTCAAATGCAGTTTTCTATCATACCGAGGACATTTCATTTTAAGGGATGAGTGGAGTCTTACCTCTCTACAAGTGATTTGATCAGCGTATTTGAAGCGATGTCGGCAAGGTGAGAATATTTTCTACTTCTTTATTTTCAACTTTAGATTATTTAATGATTTTGAGTTAAGAAAAAACGAGGTGATAATTTTGCTATGCAATCAGAACCAAAATCAAAACTTTGCAACAATAATGCTATCCATTTTAAAATAGGAGACACGCTTTACTTTGCATAAAATTGACTTAGTGTCTTTATTTATATAGAATAGAATCGTTATAATATGGACACTCTGAAAGACCAACTTTGGCAGCTATTAAGCACAATATCCAATCGTATACCATTTTTAGAATCTAAATTAAGGGAAGTATTCTTTAATAAGAATTTAATATTTATCTCCCTTTGAGAAATCTTAATGATCCGTATGAGCACGAATGTATGCATCAAACTATTATTGTTAAGTTTCAAATCGAATCGAAAATTATTTTAAGATCATTAAGATCATTTAAGATCATTATAAAAATTATTTTAAGATCATTAAGATCATTTAAGATCATTATAATGCCACTTCTTTAACATAAGTTTCACTGCAATGTGACATTTTTACTGGGTAAAAGTGACAGGCATTGAAACATCGGGTCATAAAATATTGAAAAAAATTATTGAGGAAAAATTTGACTAATTTTTTGTGTAAAATTAAGCAATTTTGCCAAGTAAAATTAAAATATTTTATTTTACGTGTGAAAATAAAACATTTTTTTTTTCTTTTAAGATTCAAACAATTTTCGTGTAGAATTAAAACCTTTTTTCGCATAAAATTAAAACTTTTTTCGTGTGAAATAAAAAAAAAAAAGTTATTTTTCGTGTAAAATTAAATCATTTTTTTTTTCATTAAAGACTCAAACATTGTTTATATAAAATTTTATCATTCATTTATTTTTGTGTAAAATTAAAACTTTTTTCTCTTAAAATTAAAACCTTTTCATGTAAAAGGAAATCATTTATTTTTTTCAGTAAAATTTAAATATTTTTGCATAAGATTTAAAAAGTTATTTTTTTTTGTAGGTTTAAGATACTACTTTGTGTAAAACTTTTTGTGTAAAATGAAAGACCTTTTTTTCACGTAGAATGAGTACATTTCTCTGTGTATAATAGGTATTGATGTAGCATATATATATATTCATATATATATATATATATATATGTGTGTGTGTGTGTGTGTGTGTGTTTGTGTGTGTGTGTGTGTGTGTGTGTGAGACAGAGAGAAAGAGAGAGAGAGAGAAAGAGAGAGAGAGAGAGAGAGAGAGAGAGAGTGTGTGTGTGTGTGTGTGTGTGTGTGTATGTGTGTGTGTGTGTGTGTTGTCCACATAAACAGGAAAAAAAAGCCAGACAGATTTTATTATTTTTTGGCCATAAATTGCAAAATAATTCACCAATGTTTTTATAAATGCATATAAAGAAAAATCATTAGATACAGCAAATTAATATTTAATGTGACCATTTTAGCATTATTCAATTGTTTATTCCTAATTCTGATTCTGTTCCTGCAATAAATCGATAGATAACTGTATATGAGTCAGATAAAAAAAAAAGTTAAGTTTTACGTATCACTTCCATTTAAATTCTTAAAATTTCATGGAGAAGTGTACACGGCAAATCATCTTAGGTATATAACAAAATGATGATGTCTAGACGCCTAGAATGCTGTCTGGACAACTAAGTGCCTATCTGAAAAAGAAAAACAAAAAATTAAGTATGAAGCTTGTTTGGAAAATTTTAAATCTCTGATTTTGTGTGTGTGTTTGTATGTGTAACTTTGTCATACAAGTTACTCGCTTTTATTTCATTTTTTATTTTTGTGGAAAATTAAGGGTTTTATTTTTTCATGTAAAATTAAAACATTTTTCGTGTAAAATTAATGAATTTATTTTTCGTGTAAAATTGATAGATTTATTTTTTCGTGTAAAATTAAAGCCTCTTTTCGTGAAGAATAAATGCATTTATTGTTTCCATTGCATTTTTTCGTGTAAAATTAATAAGTTTATTATTTTACGTGTTAAATTAAGGCATTTATTTTTTCGTGTAAAATTTTTAAAAAATCGTGTAAAATTGATGAATTTATTTCTTGTGGGAGTAAAATGAAAACAATTTCTTTAAACGTCGAGAAGATTCCATTTCAGTTTTTGATTATTTGTCATTAACAATCTTCATATATTTTTGTTAAAATTCTTTGGCGAAACACTTAAAATCCTTCGCATTCTTAAAGCTTATTCTTGAGATTTATATCAACTTTACGAAAAAAGAAAATAGATGCTTTGAGCTTTAAGTGCTTTGACTAATCAGGCTGCCGGTGTTTCGTGGTAAAATTTTATTTTTTAGTTATTGCAGCGTGTTCTTTGTAATTTCATTTGTATCATAGAATTATCCCTTACTATGTTGAACCGCTAACTGTTTTTTTTTGACAGAGTTATTTATGCGAAACAATTGATTTAATTTGGTTTAATGGCATAAAAACCTTCTTAGATAATTTAATACCAAAGCCATCCTTGTAGAAGGCTGGGCAGATAAGAGGGTTCATACCTTTAGCAATGGTAATATTTCGTCTGGCCGAGATTAGGTGATCTGCTTGGTATATTAAAATCGCAAAAAAATTTGCGCGTCCCATTTTCTAGGCCAGGTTCTTGGTTGTACATATACCATTTGTTCGTATGGTCAGATTTAAATTTCTTGCACAAGTCCCAGTGGATCACATTGCCCAACCAGTGATGTCTAGTCTTTTACTCTCTTGCGGTAATTTACTACATTTGCTCAGTATGGGATTGATCGTTTTGTCTCTGTCACCACATAATCTATATGTTCTATTTTGTTGCCTCTTGTCCATTCTTGCTGTGACATAGTCCTTATGGCGTTATTTTGGGATACTAACAGAAGAGATTTAATTTGTCTCTTAAGGTTTCCCTTTCTTAGACATGTCCACGTTTTCTGTGTGAGATTTCAAAGAGACGGCTAAGTCCACTATTTGGCAAGTTCTTTTTTTTTGTTGACTATCACTGGGTTCTGGTCGTCTGGCCGAGATAAGGTGATCTGTTTTTATTATTATTTTACTCATTGGAGAGTTTTTCACACCATTGTTTTTTTATGGTTTTTCACTGGAGTATGAGTGGCAGCAAATTTCCTAAAGTCTCCAGATTATCATTATTATAATCAGAGTGAACCTGGGGGTAATGGCAAAAAAAAAGAATACTTCACATTACCTAAAGCATCAGAAGTGGAGTCATTTAGTATCATATCCAAGGTTACTCAATGGCGGTGTATCTTACCCCTCTACAGAGATGCAGTCGGTGTATTCTACCGTCCCATCCGACTGGGCTGAATAATCGATAAAGAGTTCATATGATGTTTTACAAATAAATAGAAAACTATAATAAAATAAGTCAATAAGCAATAATTATCCTTGAGTTTTATATACATTGGTATTTTAACGAAAGTCATTGGTCTTTTATCAAAACATTGTTCTTCAAAAAAGACACAAATTGAAAGAATTTCTCTGATTTAGATTAATGAAATTTCACTTAATTCCTTTCTGGTATGCACAATAAAAGACAATTATATTAATTTATGATAGAATAATTGCTTTGATCCAGCCATGCTACTTGCCTTTTAGGTTTGTGCCAGACAAAGTTAAGTAAATAACAAACGGAATCTTCATATAGTATAATAGCTAACGAACTAAACTAACAACCCATTGTTAATGAATTCGATTCTTACTGTGTGCTGCATTCTACTGACCTTGTGTAAAACTAAGTTAACCAAAGTGAATTACTAAAGGGCTACTCGTGAATTAGAATAGTTGGCGAGATAGTCTTGCAAATCATTAAGGAGTCTTGTTCTTATAAGATGACCTTTACTTGTGCCCTTGTGCCAATCTCCGAATAATTCAATAAGCTCGCAGACAATTATTACTGAATTCGATTCTTTTAGGGTTCTTCATTCTTCTGACCTTGCGCTAAACTAAGCTGAACTAAGTAAGTAGATTGAGGTTCCTTCACGTATTATAATGGCTAGTGAGTCAAATATTGTTAGTCGATTCTTTTATGCTGTGCCAATCTCCTGACCTTATGCCAGTCTAAGCTAAAGTAATAAAATAACGAGTGGATTCCTCGCGTTGTATCATAGCCAGCCAGCTAGACAAGCAAACAATTATTAGTAAATCCGATTCTCATTGGATGACCCATATTACTGAAGAAGATGAACCATCGCTGACGTGCTGGACTGCGACATCATAAAAAGTGTGTTCGAACTCCAGTTGCGCTAAGTTCCCTTTCAGGACTAATACCCTTGATAAAGGTATGTACACCCTTTCCCCCTCAGCTATGGGTTAAATAATACCCCTACTGTTCTTCTCCAATGTTGGCTTCGGCATTAAATAATTCTCAGTGGTTGATATGCCATTAAATAATGAAAAGAAAGCATACTTCTGGCCTTGTGCCAATCTTACCTAAACTTTGTAAAGAATATCTGAAAAGATTTCCATCAATTCTGCTCTATTTATTAAACTGACAATTTTCAAAGAAACACAAAAGGATGCAAGAAAGTATTTATACTCAAACACTTATCTAAATCAATACATATACATTGTTTTGCCAATATTTTTTCGGTCCTGATTCCTTAGAATTGTTACTGCCCCTGAAGAAATTATGACGCCTAATCTTCGCCTAAAATATTACTCTAAAAATTTTGACTAACACGCGTATATATGCCAACTGCTACCCAGAATTTTTCAATTATGATCAACCGCTTTGTATAAATAAGAATTTGATTGGCTACTCTTTTTTAAATCGCCCGTAACGAACTCTATGACAGGCAAAGCCTGAACGTAAGCCACACCTACTGTTCGATTATCAATACAATAACTTTCCAAATATGACTTAAAATGTTTTCTGATGCTTTGTTTAATTCTGTCTAGTACAGGATACAAGTTAACCGTCTTTTGTTAAACGAAGTAATTAAATTAAACTGTCAGACTGTAGTCCAGGAGAGTCGCGAAAAGCAAATTGAAAATTATCAATATTATTATTATTTTACTGAGTTTTTCACACAATAGTTGGCTAGTGCTCTTTCGCAGGAGTTTGAGTGATAACAAGTCACCTCATATCTCCAGAACCCTTCTCAGTAATTTGGTTGATCTTGACAATGCTGTGGTCTAGAGCGTCTTGATTCTTCCTCTGATTTCTGATTCCTCCATTTTTCCATGCCTTTGCGGACCCTTCCAAGTATACCAAGTATGGTTTTCTTTTATTTTTACTCTTGTGTTCAGCTGGAAAGGCAAAATCCTCTAAAAGACAAGTTCTTTTTTTTTTATTCTTCCTTTTTTTGTCAATATCTTTTGATTTATTTTTCCAGTTGCATCGTCAGACTTCTCTACGGTTGTCTTTTTGTTCTTTCTGTTTGGTTTCTGTATGTTTTACCTTCCTTAGCACTTTCGTTTTACGCAGTTTCTTTATTTGTTCTTCTAGCCTCATTTCCCATTCAGGTTTTGTATTTCTGTTCGGTTTCCTTACGGGTATAGATATCTTTTACTGACAAGTTTTTCTTCGCTTCAGATTAACTAGTTTCGTTCAGAGATGTCCGTTGGAATATGCTGTAATACTCTGTTAACTCTTTCAGTCAATAAATTAACCTTTTTCTTGTCTAAATTCTTTAGAGATGGTACTGTCATCTTCACAAACACTTTTTTTTTATTAATTCTACATTTGTACTAGTTTTCACTATTTTGTGTTTCAATTCATTTAGGGAGTTCTCTTTGAGAATGTTTTTACAATCTACCAGTACACCTGTTTCTTGTATCTCTACGTCAGATTATCACCCTTTTTCTAAAATCAACCTGACTTCGTTCAGCAAGTCTTTGACTGGAATTGAATTTACAGAGTTCGATTCAGATCTCCAACATCCGTTTCTTATATCCTCTTCGCGTAGGGTTGCTTTAAAAAATAGCAATCCATTATTATTATTATTATTATTAAATCATCACTCAATAAATCCAAGGCTTAACTGATAAAACAAGAACTTTTAGGCGAAATTCACCTTTATTCATCTCCTTCTAGGGTGATACAATGATTCCAACGCTTCTCTAACTATTCGATTCCCTTTTGTAGAACAGTTTCAGATATCACTTCTTCATTGCAATCTTTCCCTGTAGCATTCTCTTGAGATCTGCTAACAGCCAGTAGTCGCTGGGGTCTAGATTAGGAGAATAGGATGGGTACGGAAGCAATTCGAAGTGCAATTCATGTAGTTTTGCCATCATTGCGATCAACTTGTGACACGGTGCATTGTCTTGTTGAAAGGGCACTTTTTTCTTCATTTGTGGCCGTTTTGAGGCAATTTCTTCCATCAAACGCACCAATAATGCTATATAATATTCACTATTGATGGTTCATCCTTTAACAAGGTAATCGATGAACAAAATACTTTGCACATCCCAAAATACGAAGGCCAAAACCTTGCTTGCTGATGTTTGCATCTTTGGTCGCTTTGGACGGTTTTCCCCTGCTGCCTTCCACTCAGCTCACTGCCGAGACTCCGGAGTGAAGTGGTGGATCCATGTTTCATTCATTGTCAAGTATTTACGCAAAAAACTCCTTTTTGGTGCGTTGAAACAGTTGCAAGCAACGCTCTGGATCGTCGACATGTTGTTTTTGATTGACTGTAAGCAAATACGGCACCCACTTTAAACACAGTTTTCTTATTGACAAATGTCCATGCAAAATGGTGATTACACTGCCTTCTGATATCTTCAACTCCTCAACTATCGAGTCTGTGGAGTTTTTTTTTGTTTTTTCCGGAACGACTGCCGAATTTGGATGACCTGAGCATTCAGCATCATTTGTGCGTGTACGACCGCACTTAAAGTCAGCACACCATCTCCTGACAGTAGTTTTCGACGATGCGGAGTCCGAATAATTCTTATCAACCCTTTTTTTTTTGCTTGAATAGTGTTTTTACCATCAGAAAGCAACGCTTTTGTAACGTAATTCATCGGTTCACAGGAAATTGAATGAATAGATAAATAAATAAATAAATAGATAGATAGATAGATAAATAATACAGACAGTATTCCCAGTGGCACTCGTTTAAGTTTAGGAAAAATGGGGGTCCAAAGTCTTGTCTGCATGCGCTAAGCGACCGAAAACGGAAGTTGTTTCTGCTCCCGATACTACAAGCGAAAGTGAGGGGACGTCTTGTGTCCTTTTTAGAGAGTCGATGGCAGGACACGATAAGGTGAAAACGTCAGTAGAATACCAGCCACAAAGATGTAAAGGAAGAAAGTTTACAAGCTCCAAACTTTAGGGGCACTCCAAAGGGGGTGTTAGACTCTATATACAAGCATGTTAGAACCGGAAAAAAAAAGTTCTGTGTCTACTCTCTCTTTCTCCCTATATGTTGTTTATTTTTGCTTGTTGATGGTCGTCTCATCTGTCGAAGAATAATCCCTTTATTACTCCCGGCGACTGCTTGCTACCTAGTTGTTAATGAACCTTTGATGTATGTTTAACATTTTCGCCTTTGTCAACTTGTTACCATGGCAAAGTCACAACGGGGATCTAAAGTCTTTTTAATACAGTTATGGTATACTTTATCAACACACAAAATTCAGATTTTTGCCTTGTTTTGAAAATTTGCAACAGTAGCTTCACTTAAATAACTGTAAGTTATAAATTAATAATCCAATTGGGATCAAATCTTGACACGTGTCATTTGAAGGCTGGTACTTTATAAAAGCCGTATAAATTGTTTTTTTATTAGTGGCGCCATTTTTATGTCAGGTCGAGACTTATTAATTAATGTGTTATACTCCTTGGGAGGTGTTCATACCGACGTTTGCTGATGGTCTTTTTCTGAAGCCTGAGTTACAATGAGTCTCCTTAGGTCTCCAGAACTCTTCTCAGTATTCTGGCAGATTCCAACAATGCTAGGTTCTGGGTGGTTTTGATTTGTTTTCCGATTTCCAAATCTTCCATCTCCCTTTCCAGGCCTTTGATGACTGTTCCAATTGGTATCATCGTCACCCTCATGTTTCACTGATTTCTCTGGTCTCTGGTAAGTTCCTAATACTTGTCTCTCTTTTAGCTTTCTTTGGGTGGTCTGTGTATATCTCAAAATTCAAAAGAATTTTATGTGTCTCATTCTCTAGGACAGATTTTGGCTTGTGAATATATTATTTCACTTTCTGGTACAATTTTCCCAACTAGTTGTGTCTATTCACGTAATCCTTTTACACTAATTTGCTACATTCGCTCATTATATGATTAATGATTTGGTCTTTGTCCTCATATAACCTTCATTTGCTATTTTGTCGTGAATTATTGATTGTTGCTTTAATATAATTGGTCCTTAGGGCGTTGTTTAGGGCTGTTATCAAAAGGGATTCAGTTTCTCTCTTTAGATTTCTTTATTGTAGCTATTCACTGTTGTACAGACGGATGGATATATTGTGAATGATACGATTATCAGGTTGGAATTGTGTATTTCAAGTTTCCGGAATAACTTAGTAAAATATGAAATAATCTTCTACTTTTAAGCGAGATGCAAGAAAAGTTTTGAGCTCAATAAAATATAAAGGTTGACAGAAAAAGAACTCCCAATCAGTTGGGAGTTAGTATATATGTATATATTTAGAGTGATTGAAAAATAACTTTGCTTTTGATAAAGGCTGGAAATATGGGGAACTGAATGAGGATGGAACTAAGCTTTGTTTAGTTAGGTACAAAACCAGAAGTATGGGGCACTCACTCTCAATAGCCATCTATTATATCTCGCTAAACATTATATCACGCGGTGCACTTTAAAACTGACGAAGAAAGATACTACTAAACCCTCAAACAAACAGCAAAAGAAGAAGCACTCTATAAAAATATGGAACCAAAAATATGGGGCAACTAGTGAGAATGGAACTTACAACTTTAGTTAGACACAAACTTCGAAGTAATGGACGTTCCGTGAGAACCAAGCTCACTGAGAATGGTCTTCTATCTTAGCTTGCTAACGATAATACAACACGGCTTACCCTAAAAATTGAATAAAAAAACTTTTTGTCAGATTAGATTTGCAAAAAGGCCGCAAAATTTAGTCCTTTAGTGAATATTTTACGAGCGACACATTCTTGACAATGCTGAAAAGGTAAGGAAGAACTCAAGAACGACGTTCTCACATGGAATGCTATATATGCCCAATCAGTAAAAAAGAAAAAAAACAACTCAGACTCTGCGTCTAGAGGACTGTCCGGGTGCGATGGCAAGTATGAATAGGTGGTGAGAGAGAGAGAGAGAGAGAGAGAGAGAGAGAGAGAGAGAGAGAGAGAGAATGGAATCAATGCTATTAGCATGCCTGAATGACCATAATCGCCGACCGACCAGCAAAAAGTTACATGCATCTGATCTCTGCGAATACTGGATGCCGTCTAGCGGACTTACCAAGATTAATTGCCGATAGGGATGGGTAAGGACATAGATAGATAGATAGATAGATAGATAGATAGATAGAAGGAGAGAGTTATGATGATGATGATGATGATGGGTGAAGCTAGAATTTACTTCTCAACTGATCTACGAAACTAGTTTGTTAAACATGTCTGTCTGGTTCACTGCCAATTCTCTTAAGTAAAAAAAAAAAAAAAAAATTGCAATTCAACTAATTTTTCTTTTCTTTTTTCATTCTTATCAAATTGATATACACGTCACTCGACATAAGATATTTTTTTACTGTTGTTTATTACTGACAGTTAGTTTCACTGTTTTGACATCTCTCAACTGTAGACTACGACTAATTTTTCTGATTTATAACTTATGCGTCTTACCTGGTTTTTCAAGTTCGCGATGGATGGGTGATTTAAAGTTAACTGATTGGTCTCTAGGGGCCTTCCAATTTGGTGGCATCTTCCCCTTTTTCTAAAAGGAACACGAGTTGATTTTATTGCTTGGCGCTTGACTTGACCCTGAGGGGAAATCAAGCATTTTTTTACGGCCATGTGTGACTCTCGAAAAATGCGTGTTCCCGTGCCACTGTAAAATAACTTCATGTTGAAATTGACTTGGAGGGAAATTGGATAAATCCTTCATATCTTACTCGTCTAAAACGGCCTTTTACTTTTTAAACATTTTTCAAAAATATTTCATCTCAAATAAGAGGGCGTAGTGGTACTATTTACCAACCCCTCCGCTCGGGCAGGGTATGACACAAGGTCAATTTTTAAGCGGAGTTTAACAGGTTTTGAATTCAGAGTTTTCCTTCTCCTAGACTAGTTGCCTCACCAAGGCTGAAGAACCTAGTCCGTCCTACTATTTACCCATAGTTGGAGGGAGAATAAGAGGGCGTAGTGATTAACTTGCTGGAGAGTGACTTCGTAGTAAATGAGTTCTAATACTAATAAGGTTATGTTTACTTTTGGGTTGATACCCTAGGGAAATGTATGAACCCAACCCCCATCCTGTTATGGGTTAAATTGTACCACTAGTGCTCTTCTATAAGGATAGATTCAGCATTAAATAACCCACAAAGGTTAATATGTCATTAAACAAAGACATCAAACCAAACTTCAACTAAAAATAGTACTTCTGAAATCTTCGATAACAGTTTTTAAATAGTTACTTTTAGCTGAAAAATACATAAGGGAAAAAATTAAAATGATCGGTCAGAGTGAAATAAGTTCATTTGCAACTTGACCCCCTCCATACGCACAAAAATGCTTGGCATTTCAAAGATTGTTTGGGTAACAACTCTGTTTTAGATTAAAAGCATTCAAATCTTTTTGTTTTTCTTTAAAGAAAGTTAGCACAAAAGTCTAATCACGACTTTTGAGAGAAGGTGGCAAGTATTAAGAATGCAATCTATCGAATATGAAAAAAAATGCTTCCTTAGTCAATGCAAAACCATTTTTTAAAAATTCATTTTATCTTTTCTTTATTTTCGTTCTCATAGCCGGGAAATGTTTTTTTATGGTTAGAGAAGGTAGAGATATCAGAAAATAATGTACATCCACAAAGAACTGGATGTACGCCTCGTTCTTTTTAACAGACTTGGGAATCAAGAAGATCTTCAATGAAACCGATGTCTATAAAAGCAGGCAAAAAAGCGGAGGCATTAAAGAAACATCTTTCTCAGTAAATATCTGTCATGATAGATATAAACTACTAAAGTTAAACAGTCTACTTGAACCTGTTCCATTCAATATTCATGCTGGCCTATTAAACACTGTGTGCTTCATTGTTTTCAGTAGAACTAGGAAACAACATGATCTTCAATCAAACCAATGTCTACAAAGAAAAACCTTTTGATCTTTCTCAGTAAATATCCATCAAGACAGATTTAAACTACTAAAGTTCAACAGTCTATAGGAACCTGTTCCACTAAATAATTTTGATACTTTTGATAAGTTATGTAATAAGAAGTGGCATACCGCCAGAGATTTGTTTCGTGTCTGTTATTGGTTTGTACTGCTTATTTTACATAGAGATTACTTGGACTAAAATTGCAAAGAAAAAAGACAACGACAAAACAAAACAAAAAACAAAACAAAAACAAAAACAATGATTTAATACGTCGTTGTTTTTTTTTACTTTCATAATTTCAAATTGTCTTAGTTTTTAGTTTGAGAGTTACTCGAGTGAATAAAAAAAGTTTTGTTTGAAGCTGTGCAAGCAGTGTTAGGTACTCGCTATGGTTGGTAGTATCATGACAGATGGTGCGCTGACACTTTCAGTATGACTTCATTCCGTGTATGATTTGAAAACCGCGCAGATGAACATACAATGTAGTCTAATTCTATGAGTTTTACCGGGCCTATAAAATCACGGAAACAGCCAAAACAAATTATGGTTGATCACGGCAAAGTAACAGGTAGTTCAAAATATTTCGCTGGGGTTGCCAGAACTTCGAGGATCAGGCAAGGTTAAGCAAGCTTATAACCATAGATTCCAGGGCTGGGCTCCAAGCCGTAGAGGCAAATCCCGCAAGTGACCCTGGGAGAGTATCAGGTGAGTTCAGTATCAGACAGTCTCGACGACTTCAGGCAAAGCATCTGGATCTGCTGAATTTTGCCCAACGTTACAAAACTTTGGACTCACTCATGAATTTTCGAAATTTTTAAAAGATATTCTAAAAATCCCAGCGGGAGTTTGAACTCGACTCTTCTAATTTCCATATCAATATCCGTTAGGCTTCATGTACCTTCCCAGACTGACAAACTCCTTCCAATTATCAATATGAATTTATTCAACGCACGAATAGGATTTTCTCGAAAATAAGTAAATACCGAAGAAATGGAATATGTCATGATTTCAGGTTTATGATCAGTCGAACTATAAAGGATTGAACCTTGTGGTTGAGAGGAAAATGATCAGCGATATGAATTTAATAGAGATCCATGAATTGGCAAGAAAAGCTGCTTTGTTTCAAAAGAGGCTTACAAGTTTTGAGTCTGCACAATGGGAGATTAGACTGGGACACTTGTTATAATTCTACTCAACATTTAATATAATTAATCTTTTCTTTTGTTCTTCTTTTCTTGCTTTTTGCACGTTTTTTTTTTTTCTTGTTAGGAAGACAAATATGATGATACTTAATAAAATCGAATGGAACAAAATCAAATGAATGGATGACCTTTCGTTGATATTTGAGAACACAAAACTTTGAACCAAGAAGAACAAACTACAAATAACAGAAAAAAAATACGAGTTAAGATCCGAAAGTAATGCCTCCAATCTATTTCCTCGGAAAGTACAACAGATAAAAGGAAAGGCAGTGACATAGAAAAGGTTTTCAGCTACAAAAGTTTTTTTCTCTCCTCATTGGCTCTACATTTTCATCAACGATGAATAACTACCTACATGACTTGCGCGTAATAGAGTCGCTCTAAAAACAATAGATCCTATATAATCCCAAAGAAACTACATGAGATACAGGAAACAGATTAGCATGTTTCTCGGCAGTAAACTTTAATCCTAAGTGAAATTTTTGAATAATTCCATTGCATCTCTTCTTTCTGATTTTCTGTTTGGTTATTTTATAAACGCCTTTAAACAATAAATAGTTGTGCATGGAATGTGAGTTGTGCACCTTTTTAATGATGGAAAATTTTCATTGAGACTAAGAATCAAATTCATTAAGACTTCGCTAATTGTAAAAGGTTCAAAAATTGATTTATTGGTTTCAGTTAGGAGTGATCCAATTAAACTTGCTGACATTGGAAGTCATTATATTCTGTAGCAGGCCAAATTAATCGAAGTCAAACAGTTGTAAAAAAAGACGTTGTACCATACATTCTGGATTTTATAAAGGTTTTCAGCTTCAATACACTGTTTATCTACGTAGTCACCAGCAGTAGTTTTGCATCTTCATCAGCGATAAGCAAATGTTGCCTTGCTGGGTCTTGTGAAAATTGCCGGAGACAAAGACGAGAGGAAAAGATGACGACGAATTCATAGAAAATTTTAAAAAATCAGACACGTGGTCAAAGAAAAATACCACTCACTTTATTACTGTATTTCGGCCTTCATCTTGACCCGTCTCAAATCAAGAAGACATCGAGTGGGATTTTTTGAGTTGATGAAAGAATTGCTTGTGATTTGGTTAATGGTAGCATAGCCCAAATAGCAGTCAGTTGCTTTTATAGCGAAATGTAAGTTTCTTTTTTATTCTCTGTTGGTAACTGACTGTCTAACCCTTTTAAAAATCCCCAGTTCTCGTGTGACTGTTCTTCGCTATTATCGCGAGAATTTTCATGGTTGACCCTTTGTTGTCGGTCACTAGAATCTCTGGGGCGGGAGATGAGGACGATGCTACGTGTAAACATTTTCATTGACTGACCTTTCTGAGTAACCAAGAATAATTGTTTTATTCAATATGGTGAGTAAGTAGCAAGACGAAGAATTTTTAGCGTTTAGTTTTATGTACGAAGCAAAAAAGGAATTAACCTCGTTAAGTATCCAATCAGTTTGCACCAAATGAATAATATTCCTTCATTAAAAAGGTCCGAATCATAAATATCTACTAATATCTATTTGCATTGCACTCTAGATTATTATTTGTTTTACATTTGATATAGGAAAGTCATAAAACTTTGAGATGCCTATATATATATGTGTGTGTTTGTGTGTGTGCTGTAAAATAGTGACGTGATCAATGTGGTGGATCAAGAACACGAGACCACAGCTTGTCTCTCAGGTAGGACCTGTTTTTGTTTTTTTTAGTTTCCTTTTATTCTGTTGCTGATGGCGTGGAAATACATGAAAACGGATAATAGACACGCCATGCGATGTAGATTTGTGGGTCTTTCTTAATTCTCGTCGGAATCAGATGTACTCCTATCTTTTTGTAGTCCTTTCTTTCCCAGAATATGTTCTAGATTGTTTCGCTCGTGCCTCCAGTAACAAAAAAGGCTGAACAGAAAAAAAAACAGCTTCTTTTATTTGGGTTCTTAGCATACCGAACCCCTAATCTCGCTCGCAAGGATGAAATGACTGACAAGATCTCACAAATATCTATATGGCTGATGGAGTCTGATAAGATCAAAAACTTTTCGGCAATTGATGTTTTCCCACCAGTGTATAGATAAAGCTTATGTTATTACATTTAACCGAGACAAAGTGATTTTGAACTTTGTAAAATTACCTCTATTCCGGCTTTCTTTTATAAATTTTCTCTTCGCACTCGGCGATCACTTGTTTACAATGTTACAATATATATATATATATATATATATATATATATATATATATATATATAGTGAACAAAGAGATAAGAAAAACAGGAATATTTCTTTTATGTGTCTTTTTTTATTTTTATGGTTCTCCACCACTTTCGACTTAAAGCCATCGGCCGGTGAAAAAGGTTACGTGAAAAAAAAAATTAGACATTTTCAGAAACCGGTTTCGAAGCGGTTAATATGCCACAAGAGAAGCGACGAACAATGCACGGGTAACTTAGCCTATCCATGTATAAAATAGATTAAAATTCTGGTTCCAAAGTGTTCGAGTTATATATATATATATATATATACACGAAGGCCCCCGGTTAATGAGTTTTTCCCTAGGTTTTGGAGGAGCGCGTTTCAAATTAGCAATTGCTGAGCGGCTAGTTTATTTGTTTATATAGATGATAATGACTGTATATATATATATATATATATATATATATATATATATATATATATATTGAGAGAGTGAAAGAGAGCGAGAGAGAAGGAGAAAGAGATAGAAAAAGAGAAGAGACGAGGCGTGAGGGCTGCAACAGTTATCCTTGTCGGAAACGGACCCTGCTCACCAATTGAAAATTCAAGATTTAGGTTTTACCAACATTAAAGTCCTTAGGAAAGGTCTTCATTCATCTATTCTCCTCTACTCCAAGCTTTAGGTAAATGATTGGTTATTCTTTACAAAACCAAATAGCAATAAAAATTCATTCTACAAAAATAAGACTGACTTTGATGTTAAATAACCAAAGAGCGATCTGCTGTAAAACAAATCAACCAAGCAACCTATTTAAAAATGTTCCATGTTCGTTTTACAAAATTAAAACTGATTTCTACTTTAATTGATACAGCAGAGGTTGATGTGCCGTAAAAACCACGTAAACTCACGTAAAGTGTTTAAAATACAGTTTATAAGTTAATATTGTTAAAAACAGTATCAATTCAACACGGTATGCAAAGGGCATTTGATTTTGAACATAGCAGTATTCTTATACTTCGAAATATATTCATCGAAGTCAGTGAGCCGAGAAAAAAATGAGCGACGTGGTGAATCATTTTAGTGATGAGTTTATAAGTAAAACGCATTTGCATTGAAGTCGTGCTCAGAGAATTGATGTCTGATTTTAAGTTCAGACGTAAATTAAGTTCACTTGATATGGAATCAATTCGTTTTGTAGGTAACTTTCCTGAGCCTTAAAGCTGAAGACGATGTTGATTTAATAAGCAAATACGCTAACAACGTATCAAAAGAATACGATGACAAGTGTCTCTTAGAATACACTTATTGCATCCACATTTTTTTTTTTTCGCAACAGATCTTGTAGTCGTAAGCAATGAAGCGTGCTCAGTGCAGGAAATGGAATCGACAAATCACGTTCAAATCCTAGCGATGATGTCTGAATTTCAGTTCGTCCTAATGTCTTCGGGAAAGGAATGGATCCTCTTGTATTCTCCTCGGTCATGGGTAAATATGTAGGCTGTGTTCTTAAGCCTAATGACGGCAACCAATCAAGCAGAAGGAAAACTTTATTCAAATCAATTTTTTCCGCTTAAAAATTAAACTAGTATCATATCATGTCCTTAGTGAAGAAACTGAGTAAGTAAATACCTCTAATTCCTACAACAATCCAGTAAATCCTGAGTAAGGAATAATTACAGTCAGGACTAGTAAAATATTTAAAAATAGAATATTAAATCTAAATGATCCCGTTCAAGAGCTCAATGTAAATAAAGTCCACAAAGCAAATCATTTTCTATTAAAAATAAAACAACAATCGGTCACATTAAGATAATAAATTTATTTCCATCTTGTTAAAGGCATTGACATAAATCAATCCTCTAAAAATTAACTGGGCTTCTTCAGATCAAACAAGAAAATGGATTAAAATATTTTTTCACATTCACAACCAGACTGGAAAAAAACAAAAAAACTTATTTCTCCTATATTATCAAGCAAGCCTTAAACTTCACGTAACAACAAGTATCAACTTATGGCATGTAAAACAGCGTGCTATAAGTTAATATTTATTGTTATTTGAAGTTTAAGGCTTGCTTTATTATATAAGAGAAATAAGTGTTTTTTTCTAGTCTGTTTGTGAATAGGAAAATTATTGTTTTCATCCATTTTCTTGTTTGATCGGAAGAAATCCTGTTAATTTTTTTAAAGCATTGAATTATATCAATGCTTTTAACAGAATGGAAATGAATTTATTATCTTAATATGACTGATTGTTGTTTTTTTAAGAGAATATATATATATATATATATATATATATATATATATATATAATGATCAGTTGTGATTTTACTTTATATTCATGAAAAAGTCTCAGATATCTGCCGTGCTCGGATAAATTTCAAAACAAATTCGGAATCAGTGTACTAAATTTAGCCTTATACGGTATCATTTGTCTGTGTAAAATACAAAAAACGTTTTTCCAGAGTAACTTTTACCATATATAAGCTATACAAAGGGTCTGATATCGTCTACATGTAATATGTTATTAGTCGATTATAATTTTTCCTAATGTAAAGAAAAAATCAGCATAGAAAGGACGAATTTACATTTTAGATGTAAAAGAAGAAGAATGAGACAACCAAAAAGAAGAGACGTTTAATGAAAAAAGGAAATACACTTTTTGGCTCTTTTAAGGGAACGTGATCTAACCTCAAGATTTCAAATTAAGCTCTTAAGCTCTTAATCTTATTTTTAGTCTTGTAACAGAAATGTTCTGGTGAGGCAAAGTGATGTCGAGAGAGAGAAATGACATGTTGATTTGGCGGGAGAACACAGTTGAGACATCAACTTGTACGCTTGGCAAAGTAACCGATGGATATTAGTTGGAGATGTTGCCGATAATCAGGAGATAAAACACGTCTATCTCAGGGCAGAAACATTGGCTTAAGCAGTCGCGTAATCGTCTGTGTTGAAGGAAAGTCAGAAAAGGAATGCAACGAATCTCTGTAACTGTTCTTTCTGTTCAGGACACTGACTTTACTTTTATATATGCAGAGGTGAACATTCCCTACTTCCGGATTTTAGGCTACCCATGGACTGTTAAAAATAAATTGCTAGACTGTAGGACTCTAGGAGACCCAGGAAGGTGTGCTAGTAAAACTGAAGCTCTTTTAAATCATGGCTCCACTTTTAGCTGACCATCTCCACTAATAATCGCAGAGCTGAATTCGTTGTCCACGCACAAATTGCATACGATCACACACACGCTCAATATAACCATGCAAATATGTCACGACTCCTATATGGACATGTACATATACACATATACATATCTATGGTCAACTCAAAACCATACGCATGTATACATACACACATACATATGCTCAAATCTACTCATGTGTGTACTCCTAGGTACATATGCATATAGCTAAGTCTACATTTTACCGCACCAGTGACAGTAGTGTCACACCCCTAGCTTTACGCCAACATGCACTTGCTGAATTAAAACTTCAAATGCGATTTTCTGACATATATTCCTTGACTCGTTGATCATCTTTAGCAAATTCTTTCTATCTATCTATCTATCCATCTATCTATGTGTGTATGTGTATATTTATATATATGATATTGGCAGGGTAAAAAAAAATATAAGGTACGTTGTTTCTTGTATAGTGCTCAATATCAGAGATAGAGCAACTATATAGTCGAATTTAGACCAATGAATAAAATCACCTTTTAAAAATATAAACTTCCTAAAACGTCTGAGGCCATGCTTGTTACAAGCGTTTCAACATAACGATCAATTTTACGATAAGAATCGATCTTCAGATGTTTGTTCAGTGATTATTTTTCATAAATTTGTGCGCACCGATTATTACTCACCTCCATCCTTCTGACACTGTGTTGATATTTGCTTTTGAAATTGGGCTCTAATATTGTTTTTAAAGTCCTCCATGTCTTAACTGTACCCTTGAAATAATTTTTCACTTGGGTAATCAAATCGCACAGAGCAAGTAGGGTGCTGTACGTTTAACATCTCAGTGTTCTATTAAAACTTGCAGCCCTCACCACAAAGTATCGAGAATAGTTTCATAGTCGATGATGCCAGATAAAATTTCGAATAAATATATAAATATGAGAGCTAATGACTCAGAAATATAGGGAGACACCAATGTTTACAAGATACAAAGCAATATTAATTTCAATTAAAAAAAATCGGTAAATATTTTTTTTTGTAAAATTTTATTTTAAATACAATCTATAATGCCTTTTTGAATTATATTCCAAACCCGTCAGATCATTCTGTCGTATTTTTTATGAAAATCTTTTTCATCAAAACCTTTCTTTGCACCACTATTTTCCGGACAACACCGGATACCATTGCTAGTACCTTAAAAGTAACAACTATTATGGGATGTTGGTAATAATTTCTTGCTAAAAGATTTTTATAGCATCGTAAGTGTATTTTTTTTTTAAACATTGAATTCTTTTATTGATTTTCTTTCATGTGTGTTAACATTAAAATTTATTGGAAATATTGTGTTGTCCTTCGATGCGATAATGGCATCTATTTATGAAAATATCTTTTGAGTTGAAAGTGTTTGAGAATAATCGTCTGTTCCCACGCACTGACAATAAAGACAGATTAATAGATAAGCTTTCATACGTATGTACATGTAAGTATTTTCAAAAGCGGAGACATAAAACTCATATAATCGACATCTTTGTGTACCATGCAGAGTCTGGTACAAGGTAACCGTAAATAACCGTCCAAGGCGAATATTTGATGCTGTCTGATGTTTTAAACAAATATTGAAACAAGCACCCTACAAAACAGCAGCTGTACTGACACCGTCCTCCCATCTCACAAACTATCTAAGTAAGACGAATTGGCATGCTAGTCATGCCTAACAAAGTAAAGACGAACTCATATATACCCACCATAGTCGGCTGGGGCTGTAGAATACATCGACTGCATCTCTGTAGAGGGGTAAGAACTCCCAACGAGTGTCCTGATATAACGCTAAACAATCTGATGATGAGGCTCCAGTAATACTGGAACTTTGGGGAATGGAGTGTACTCCTTCATTGCCATAGCTCCCAGGTCAACGCTAGCCAGAACCTGATAGGGTCCTGTCTATGGGTGAAATAGAACTGGGTTTTTTTTTCATTTAAACAAAATGTGTTCACAACACATATATCTACTATATATGAATAAAGAGAATTAGACATTAAATAATCTTAATGATTAAAATGCCATAAAACCAAACCAAACCAAACCAAAACAATCATATATATCATTAATTCAAATAATTTAAATGATTTTATCTATTTCATTTAAGGTGTATTTTATGAGCAAAAATGTAGTTTCACAGCCATTTTAAACCGGTAAGCAATTGATTATATCAAACAGAACTATTTGACCCATTGATTAGAGGCTTACAGGTATTATCACTTTGGATCAACGTGGATCTGGGAGTAATAACAACGAAGAATTGACACTACCCTCGCCAGAGCTCCAGAACAGTAGCCTCACCACCAGATGCAGTTTTTTAGTTTATAGATCATTCTTTTCTTGTAATATAATGGCCGAGGGATTTCGTTTTATGCCTTTGGGTTTAGTTAGGCTGAGAACCTTTCGGATTAGTGCATGGGTTACTTAGGTGCAACATTAACATAGGTGTTCATGCGAGCGGACCTGTCACTTAGAGATGTCACAATAGCCCAAGATGGGAAACGGGGCTTAGGAGTGCGAATGACGTCACGCACCGGAAGCACGGGGAGGATTTTGGGGATTTAGAAAAAGTCAGTTTGTTGAGTTGAGACCTGCCTCGGGAGAAGACGGTTTGTGGCGGGTGCCGCACGAGATGGGGGCAGAGGAAAAAGCCGGAATAGAAAGAATGTGTATCTCTCTCCTTATGTCGAAGAACCTTTAAACTCAAAGGAAATAAAAAGTTTCGTACCTGAACTAAGAAGTCGTAAGTGTTTTTTCATGTTTCGAGATTCCTATGTTCTATGTATATATATCATCATCATCATCATGTCGTGCCACTAGCACTGGTATTCCTGATCTTCTCTCGCCACTTTTCCCTATCGTTCATCGCCTCAGGTAGGTCTTCAGGAATACATCCCGTATCCTCAGATAGCTGCTGAATGCATGTTCATGCTGCTCGTCCTGCTTTTGCCCGGCCATATGTGGGGGTCCATAGGAATACATCTCTTATGAGGTCGTCCCTGCTTAGATGAAACAAATCCTACTAGCATACGGCCTACCTAAAGAAACCGTAGCAGCAATAACGATTCTCTATAGAAACACTAAAGTGAAAGTACGTTCACCAGATGGAGACACAGAATACTTCGACATTGTAGCAAGAGTACAACAAGGAGACACGCTAGCTCCATACCTCTTTATCATCTGTCTAGACTACGTGCTTAGAATATCGATTGATAAAATCAGAGAAAACGACTTCGAGCTGACAAAGAAAAAAAGCAGAAGATACCCCGCAAAAACAATTACCGACGCCGACTACGCCGATGACATAGCGATACTGGCAAATACACCCGACCAAGCAGGAAACACTACTGCATAGTTTGGAAAGAGCAGCTGCAGGCATGTCAATGCACACAAAACGGAATATATGTGCTATAATCAAACAGGTGACATCTCCACACTAGACGGAACCCCTGTTAAGCTAGTAGACAAATTCACTTATATAGGAAACAGCGTCTCATCAACCGAAAAGGACATCGACACACGGTTAACGAAGGCATGGACAGCTATCAATAGGCTATCGATCATATGGAAATCAGACCTAACCGATAAAATGAAACGCAGTTTCTTTCAGGCAGCTGTCGTATCGATACTGCTGTATGGATGCACTACATGGACGCTAACAAAACGGCTGGAGAAGAAGCTAGACGGCAATTACACAAGAATGCTGCGAGCAATCTTGAACAAGTCCTGGCTGCAACACCCCACAAGACACCAACTATACGGCCACCTGCCTCTCATCACGAAAACTATCCAAGTTAGACGAACCAAACATGTATATATATATATATATATATATATATATATATATATATATGAATATTATATGTTCATTTCACATATCCATATCTGGCTATAGTATATTCTTGGTGAGGCTGAGAGCCTTTCAGTTCCTCTGCTTACATTGTAAATTTGTTGCAAAGAATTTTATCATAGAAATGTATTGAAAACCAGGAACTGTTGACTTGATAGGGATATTGTGAGTTGACGGATGAATTATTCAATTATATCGTTATCTAATTAAAATGTCATGGATGGATGGATGGCAGTCTGGAATACATTACAATATCGACGCCCTGTGAAAAGAACTTGCAGCCTCTGGCAGTTTTGGCTGGCACTTGATCACAATATGGGAACATTTAATTTGAACTGTTGTAATAGTATAAGTGCTGGACTGTGGCCTCAAAGTGTGCGAGTTCAAACTCCACTTGAGCTATTACGTTCATTTTCTTATAACCTTGGAAAAGGCATGAACCCCTTTATACCTGCCAGATAGAGTTAAATAGTTTCACTGCTGTCTTTCGACAATGATAGCTTTGAAATTAGATAACCCATGAAGGTTGACATGCCATTAAACCAAAAACCGAAAGAACTGAACATATTATAGACATGACATTTCATTTAGATATCCAACCCCCCCACGCACGCCTATATATATATATATATACGTTTAGAAATAACCATAAATCATGTTTGTTTTATTATTTCGGCGAAGCTTAAAATACGCCGACGAATTTCCTACCGAGGGATAAGACCCCCAAAAGAATCCTGGGCATGACACTAAACTGCATGTGATGGTGAGGCTCCTGTTCTAGAGCTCTGGAAAGTCTGAAGTAATCCTTTATTTTCATTACTTCCATGTCTACTCTAACCCTGTGTGGTAGTACCTGTTAGGCCTCCATCTATGGATTAAACAGATACATTCAAATTATTTATATCGGATAGGAATACTTGATATCATATAATCAGGTGAAAATAAATCTCTTTAGAAACTACTGGAAAATGTGCGCCATTTCCTTAACACTTGTCATAAAATTACCCAAGACGGTTTGACATATCGTTAAAATCAATTAATCAATCAATCAATCAAAAAAACAGCTGCTCACAGTACTTTCTATAAGTGCCTGAATAGACAATTTGTTTCACATCGATTGAAATTGAAAGTTAAAAACAGAAGCTTTGCTCCAAAATATTGCAATTAAACCGGTAAGCACTTGATTATATCAAACAGAACTATTTGACCCATTGATTAGAGGTTTACCGGTATTATCACTTTGGATCAGCGTGGATCTGGGAGTAATAACAACGAAGAATTGCCTCTACCCTTACCAGAGCTCCAGATGCAGTTTTCTATCATACCAAGGACTCGTCTTTATTTGAATTTTACTCCCTGTGATTCTATGCTCTACTTACAGGGTGGCCAATTGTCTTGGACAACACAGTGAATATGTGGAATAGAATTACGTTTCTAGTTTATAGATCATTCTTTTCTTGGTGCGGCCGAGAACATTTATAAGAAATATTTTCTAAAGAATCATGTAAAGTGATTCTTATATTTATTTGAACATCTAAAAAGTGAGCTATTATTACCATCGATTGCAGATCCATTGGGTTTTTCGTATTAATTTTAGTTCGCATTGAGAAAGATTTTGAACAAGAATTTTGTGGAGGGATTCATCGGGGTGAAATGGCGAACGTGCAGTAATACGACATAATAGTAAGTGTAGTTGAACTGGACTCGTTCATTTTTAAATTAATACTTTTAAGAAAAAGGTACACACCTTATTATCTCTTTAGATGTTGGTAAAATCATACCATTAATATTCTTCAACGGGAATAGATTTGGCATTAAATAGGAAGGTGGATATGCCATTAAAAACAATAGAAACCAAATCATACTAATTGTCTATAGCAAAGTGTAAAGAGAAATTAAATTTATGGACATAGAAAAAGTTAGATGGATAGAGAGGCAGGCAGATAGAGAAAAAGACAGGCAGACAGATTTAGAAAGAAAGAAAGTAACAGTCCACTCTCATTATTTCCAACTGAATGCATTTTAATCGAACGGCCAGTTCAACCTATATATATATATATATATATATATATATATACATATTGGAAGTTAAGTAAATGTATCATCATTATACATCTTTTACTAATTTTAATCAAATTCGAGAAACGTATTTTGAAAAAAATATAAAATAGGAAGTCCACAGGTCGTCGAGATCGATTGCATTGTGATTTAATCTATATAAAAAGTTTGTCGACCTCATTAGGACGTCATGCTGACGTCATCAGTTAAAGAAAATGCAGCATAATTTTTACAAAAATTAACATTTTAGCGCTTGAAGACAATGTTCCAGCGGGAAATTTTTCGTTGGTTTTGAAAATCATTTTGTGCTTTCCAAATATTACCAGAGATTTGTTGATATTTTTTCCTCTCCTGATGAAATTGTAGTTAAAATTAGGCATTTTTTAAAGAACCAAATTGAGAATTATGGAGACTGACGAGATTAACATAATACTCCTAGTCCATCCTTGCATATATAAAGCTCTATTATTAAGATTAATTTAGTTTCTTTGTTTAATGGCATATCAAACTTTGTGGGTTATGTAATGCTAAAACAATACTTGTGATATGACAGTAGTGATATTATTTAACCCGTAGCTGGGTCGGCGAATAAAGAGATTCAAAACTTTTCCAAGGGGCATTTAGTGAACGTAATAGCCCTTGTGGTGTTCGAACTCTTTTCAAGGTCGCAGTGCAGCGCATTAGACATTACAACACAGAGACTTCCCCATAAAATTACTAATCCCAGATGGGAATACTTGCAAACATCACTGCATTCTTAGAATACGCCTACAGAATCCTCTGCATAGGGGTAAGATAACGAAAGTAAAGGAAGCTATTGTACATGTCTCCCATTTGTGTATTAGGCTGAACATTTTAAAAGATGGGGTCAAGTTGTAGTCTAGGTTTGAAGAAAAATCTCAAAAAGTTGCAAATTGGAGACCACACCCCAAAAGACATAAAAAATACTGAAATATCCCCAAGTAAAGAGGTAGCCGGCTAACATGGATAAGAAAAATCGCGACTGTTGGTCGGCAATTTTTTTATCTGACGCAGTTAAAAACTGGTAAAACCACGATATTTTCTAGATTGTAATGATTTTATTTATTATTCAAATAATGTTTGTCGTCATTCTTAACTGGTATATCATCAAGTAACTCTTGATACAACTAATTTTCACGCAGTTGTATGGTTTTAAGTGTTTATCTCTAATCCAAATAGTTTGCACGCAATTTTATGTTTAAGTTACTTGAGAAAAAAAAAAAAAAAAAACTGAAAAAACGTTTTAGAGTCACAATCAATAGAAATAATCTGTACGCAGTTTTATGCTTTTCAGTATTTCAATTTGATATTAATAATTATCAAACATTTGACGAAAGGATTGGACGCCAACAGGTAATATCACTCCGAGTCAGAGAGGAAGTGAGAGTAATCTCAACAAAAGGGGTGACTTCACACGCTCTGGAACACCAGACGTGGAACTCACTACCATATTCAGTTTAGTGTCACACACACACACACACACACACACACACACACACACACACACACACACACACACACACATTAATAGAGCTTATAATTCAGTACAAACATGAATATATACCAACTTTGCCATATGAATTTTAGAAGTACGTCCTAATATCGCACTATAAGCTCTTCTGTTCCCAGATACACATAATTTGGTACAATGAAGAATATGTCTATAAGTAAAGTTGGCGACCGTAGTCGAGGACGACCAGAAGGCTCCCTTTTCAATAGCTACTACACTGAGATGTTGGAGAGGGCGCTACTCCTTTCCCAGGATTGCTCCTATTTACCCTGGATATATACCTTATATTGCTGAGTGTTAAGCAAGGAGGTATCAAGTACCGTTTTAAAAGTCTTTGGTATGACGCGACCTGGGATTGAAGCCAGGTCTCACGGACCATTGGCGAACACTCAACCTACTAGGCCAATGAGCTGGTTATCATATATATATATATATGAGATGAGTATGTGAACGAAGAGGCGAAGCATATATATATATATATATATATATATATATTCTACACTTATTTTTATGTATACTCAAAGACATATGCTCGCATATATATATATATATATATATATATATATATGTATATATATATATATACATACATATATGTGTGCGAGTATATGTGTTTGATTATACATGAGAATAAGTGTAGCGTAAATGTATAGGTATGTACATGGATGTGAGTGTGTATAATCGTATCAAAATTGTAGCAAAACAAGATAGGAAATGAATACATTTTAAAAGATAGACGATGGAATAGAAAGAAAACGGTTTCTAAACGATAATAGAAGTTTTTCTTGACATTAATAAAATGAAAATTAAAGGATTATTTTTAAAGGTCTGTAATAAATTGAAGTCTTCGGGGATAGTACGGTCAATGGTCACCAGACAAGAATATATTTAGTACTTGGGTAGTCAAAGTGGGAAAAACGCCTGGAAGTCAAATCCTAAATAATCAGAAACAGCGGGTCCCACGGCAGTTCGAAGCAAGTTTTAAGTGGTTTAGTAACGACTTGCAGCTAGACACAGAGAGTTGACTTGCGGCCAAGTTTCTTCCGCGGTCCACATTTCTATAATACGAATTTATTTGTCTTGAACTGAAAAGCCAAGTGTCGTATATGTAGCCACAGGATTGGTTCGAGAGATGTTGTTATAACCATCGATAAAGACTGCTGAGCGACTTTACATACTCTTAATTCGTTTTATTTTCCTTTAGGAACCTGATTGTGGCTTTTGCAGTTTTGATCAGAACCAAACCAAAACAAAACAAAACAGTAGCTATCATCACTTTAAAAAGAGACAACCTCGGGGAAATCGGTTAATAAGTGAAGCGGTTCGATATCTGGATCAGTGCTGACACTCTCACATTATCGAAACAAGAATTGACAAACAATATTACAGAAATATATCGAATAACGTGAATATTGTTTCATTTTAATTTTCGTCTCCTGAATTCTTCCAGAAATCAATTTACCAATTTCAATATGAAAAATTTCACAACCAAAACTTCCTCCCAAAATACAATATTTGTTTTAAATTCTAAAAAAAAGTTATTATTATTATTATTATTATTATTATTATTATTATTATTATGTGATTTTTTCACACCAGCGTCTGCTGATGGTCTTTCACAGGAGTCTGAGATACAGAAAGTCTCTTCAAGTCTCCAAGACTCTTCTCAGAGTTCAGGTCGATCTTACCAATGCAGTAATCTGGATGGTATTTGCTAGTCCTGTGGTTTCCAACTCATCCAGCCCCTTTACCAAGTTTTAGGGGACAATTCCAATCACATCAATTACAATTAGTATAAACGTCACCTTAATGTTCCATAGCTCTTTTAGTTTTCTAGCAAAGTCCAACCAAGAATTTGTCTCTCTTTTCGAGTCCTTTGATTTTCACTCTGTAATCAACCAGGATGGAAAAATCCTTTTATACACCAAGTTCTATTTTTTTGTTTTGTTCATTAGCACTTTATCTTTCGTCTGGTTGGGGTTTTGTATTCGTTTGTATCTCAAAATCCTAGAAAATTTTATGTGTCTTATTTTCCAAGACGTATTCTGTTTGTGCATATACCATTTGGTTGTTGGGCCAAATTTCAATTCCCAGATGATCATCTTCTTCACTCAGACGTACCAAGACTTACACTCTTTTTTTCGCTAGTTTGCTGCGTTCACTTATAATGTGATTAATCGTTTCGTTTTTGTTACCACATAGCCTACCCTTGCTATTCTGTTACGTATCATCTCTTTTCGCTTTAAAACAATTGGTCTTTTAGAATTGATTCGAGTTAATGTTAGAAGATATTCAGTTTCTATCATATGATTTAGGAGGTGCCCGTGGTGTAATGGTTATCGTCGTAGGAAATGGACACGGCGACACGAGTTCAAATTCTGGACAAGACTGGTTGCATTTCACATAGCACTAATACCCTTGGGAAAGGTATGAATCCAATTATTCTCCCTCCAGCAATGGGTAAATAGTAGGACAGACTAGGTTCTTCAGCCTTGGTGAGGCAACTAGTCTAGGAGAAGGAAAACTTGACCTTGTGTCATATCCTGCCCGAGCGGAGGGGTTGGTAAATATGATCATATGATTTCTCTTTCGTAGCCACGTCTATGTATTTGAGTGTGAGAATTCGCTAATTTGTCGCTTTTCATACCATTTCTGTTTCTTAGTTTTTGTTGTTGTTTAGTTTGTACTTATTTGGTCAATGCTGCCATTGGTCGCAATAATTAGTCTTTCTTTCCTCTTTTTAAAGCAGTCCTCGACTTCACGTATTCATGTATCCATACTATCTTTAATGCTGGCGAGTCCTCTACCTCCTCCTTTTCTTAACACTTAAAATCTCTCTATGTCATCCCTCGAATGAAAGGCCTTGTAAGGCATTACCATTAACTTCATTCTCCTCTCGTCCATTGGTCTGAGTTCTTTCTTGTCCATTTTAAGAATGGTCCCGAATATCTTACAAAGTTGACTGTTCCGGTATTCATTCTTTTAATTAGATTTCTGCTTTAGAGCTTGCTTTCTCGAATTTTTTCTTCTTCTGAGGTACTTTTTATTTTTCATCACCGTTTGTTTGATCGTTTCCACTTCCAATATTCACAAGTTTTTGTAACTTTCTTTTTCTCCAAACGTTCTTATTCTTTCTTTATTGGGCAGGTGTGTTCCTTCCGTTATTTGTCTAATTCTACTTTTCATTACAAGCAGGGCACATTTTTTATGTCTACTTTCATTCCTATATCCTGATTGTATATTCTTATTGTTTGTATCACAGTCTCCAATTCTTTTTCATTTTTTTTTTTGACTTGATGTCGTCTATGTACTTAAGTTAAGTTATTTTGCGATTTAGTAAATCTGTCGCCTTTAGGGCATTTCCCAAGTGAGTAATTGAATTACATCATTGCTATTAAAAGTAATAATCATGGAAGCACACATCACCTTAGAAGATACCTCCCTGGATTTTCACATCTGCTAAAATTCTTCCTACTGTTGTTAATTTCAGTTTCCAGTTTTTCATATCTTCGTTGTTGAATTTTGTGACATTGTCAGATATTTTGTGCATTTTCAGACAATATTTTTTCCAAGTTTACAGGAACATATCATAGCTTAATTATTATTATTATCATTATAATTATTGTTATTATACTGTTTGTGAGTTTTTCATACCACCGTTAGCTGATGGTCTTTAACTGGAGTCAAAGGGACTACGAGACTCCTCCGGTCTACAGGACTCTTTACAGTATTCGAGCCTATCTCAACAATACTGCAGTTTGGATTGTGTCGGCTCGTCCTCTGATTCTCAACACTTCTAGTCCCATTTCGAAGCCATTGCGAACCGTTCCAAGTGCTCCAATTATAACTGATGCCACTGTCCCATTCATTTTCCCAACATTTCTTAGTTCTCTGACAACATCAAAGTACTTTTTTCTCTTTTCGTGTTCTTTGATTTTCATTCTGTAGTTCGCTAGGACGTCAAAGTCTACAATACGGCAAGTTCTCTTTTTCACACCATCGTTAGCAGATGGTTTTCCACTGGAGTGTAATTGACAGCAAGTCCCCTCAAGTCTCCAGGACTCTACTTGATATTCTGGCCGATCACAAAAATGCTGTTGTTTGGATGGCCTCCACTCGTCTTCTTATTTCCAAGTCCTTCAGTCCCTGTACCAATCCTTTGGTGACCATACTGAGAGTGCCAATTACAATTTGTATCACTATCATCTTCATGTTCCATAGTTTTTTTCCGTTCTCTAACGAGATCCAGCTATTTATTGCTCATTTCATTTTCCTTCAGTTTTCTAGAAGTTCCCAAAATAGTTTTATTTCTTCCTCTAATCTCCAGTTTTCCCCCGCATTTTCATTATTATTATGTTCACTCCTTGCGAGGTTTTGACACCAGCGTAAACTGTCTTTCTTTCACTTTCACTGCATTCAGACTGACAGCAAGTTTCTTTAGGTCTCCAAAACTCTTCTGAGTATTCTAGTTGATTTCAACAAAAGTGTGGTCTGTGTGGTTAAGATTTTTATTCTGATTTCCGATTCCCAGCCCTTTAAAAACTGCACCTAGTGCGCCAATTGTCTTTGGTATCACCATCACCTTTACCTTCCGCTGCTTTTTTTCAGCTCTCTAGCAAGATCCAAGTATTTATCTATCTTTTCGCTTTTTTTCATTTTCACTCAGTGGTTCGCGGAAACAACAAAATTCACTCGATGACAGCCTCCTTTTTCTTTTTTCTTGCTAATCTCCAATTTTTATAATCTTCTCTCATCAACTTTAAAAAAGAAATTTTGTAAAGAAAATATATACAATTAATGTTATATCAATATACGGATAAAAATCTCTTAAGTAATTCATCCAATATTTCCTTAAAATGCCATCTTAGATTATTCTCTTATCCTTATTGCTGAAATTATTCAGTTTAATCTGAAAATTCAAACGTTATTGATGTTTTTGATCTGATTTATTCCAAAACTGTATTACTCTGTTAGCATAAAAAATTCAATTGCTTAGTAGGCGTAGTTTTTGTATTTTATCTTGGCAGGAAATTTGCTGTTCGACGAGAAAAGTTTAAAAAAATGTCAATCATTGTTAGAAAATTCAGTAATTATTTTGAATGTTTTAATTAAACTTCTCTCGAGAAAAGGAATTAATCCTATTTTCTACAATCTCACCTTGTAACTGTTATCTTTTATTCTTTTAATGCCCTCCTATTTATATGTCTCCATTCTGGAGAACAAGTCTAGTACAATATTTTATATGAGATTTCGTTATGGTTTTATATATATATATATATATATATATATATATATATATATATATATATATATATATATATATATATATATATATATATATATATATATTATATATATATTAATAGATAGATAGATAGATAGATAGATATTAAAACAACATTTGCCGAAACTGACCTGACGTTTGTTTTTATCCTTTTCAAAATTTACCTATTCTTTAGTGAAGTTTCTTTTTCCCTATCTTTCCATTTTAAGAAATGTAAATTCTTTTCCTTTCGTTTTTTTAAAAATACGCTAAGATAATTTAGATATTGTTTGCCGCAAGATACTGACACTATTTTAAGTCTTTTGTGCCTCCATACTGTGAAAGCAATAATCATTAGCTTTACATTTTTATTATTTTTTTTTTTTCAATTTTATCGCATACAAAAGCATTGACGTGGGGATTTCTTTCTTTTTTTTTTTTTTTTTTGCTTTATTACTTTTCGTGATTTTATAAATCTGTACAGAAAAGTGAAAAAAATCTGTTATTACTTAAAGTATTTTTAAAATGTTATTTGGTAAAGAGAGAATTTTGAGGTAAAAATAATCTAACATTTTTCAGGCAACTTTGTAATTTCATCTTTCCTGATTATTCCATTTTTCGAAGCAAATAACAACCTATCAGAACCTTTTTGATGTTTTTCATTAAAAGAATTCTTTGAAATGTTACTAAAAATGTTAAGCCTCAACAAAAGAGAAGAGCAAAGCTCAACATTTTTTGTAGCAATACACAACCATTTCTTATAAACCTAGAAAAACTAATTCAGATTTTTTTAGTTTTATGAGAAAACAAACCAGTGCTAAATTCTACATTTCTTTCTGGGAGAAGCTTTGAATTTTTTGGACGACCTCCTTAAGAAATATTTATCCATTGGTACAAATATCTGGTTAATATAGAGGATGAGTGAAAACTTCTTAATTAATTAAACTGCAATGATTTTTATGCAGTCACCAGGAAATATTGTTATATTGATGAAATATGACACAGATTCCCAAATGTATTTCATTGATTGCCCTTCTCGATTAATTTGAGAACAGCACTTGTTTGAATCAATTGTTTTTTGTTCTTTTCGAATATTTTTATCGGAGAGATAATCTAATCCCATCCAATTCATAAAATCACAGAGGACATTTGTTTGGATTTTACTTTGCATAATAAAAGTGTGTGTGGTGTAAGGGTTATCGTCTTAGGAAATGGACACTGCATCCGGTTTCAAATCCTGAACGAAACGGGATTGTTTGCATTTCACATATCGCAATCACAAATGGGAAGATAAGCAACCAATTATTCTCTCTCCTGTCATAAGTAAATAGTGAGGTGCCCGTGGTGTAATGGTTATCGTCGTAAGAAATGGACACGGTGACACGTGTTCAAATCCTAGACGAGACTGATTGCATTTCACATTGCACAAATACCCTTGGGAAAGGTATGAATCCAATTATTCTCCCTCCAGCTATGGGTGAATAGTAGGGCAGACTAGGTTCTTCAGCCTTGGTGAGGCAACTAGTCTAGGAGAAGGAAAACGCTTAAAAATTGACCTTGTGTCATATCCTGCTCGAGCAGAGGGGTTGGTAAATATGATATGATAAATAGTGAGTTAGATTGGTTTCTTTAATTTTGGTATGGCAACTGGACTCGGAGTAGGAAAACTCTAAATTCAAAGCTGTTAAATACCTTATAAAGATTGACCTTCTGTCAAACCTTGCTCGTGGCAGAAAGGTTGCGGGAATACGTAGCTCGTGCTAATGCTTTTAAGAAAGCCTTAGATCTTTTTCTCTTTAATCCATCGATGTGTGAATAGTCTGATATACTGGTCTATTTTACCTCGGTAGGACAACCGGTCTAAGAAAAAGGAAACTGAATTTAAACTAGCCGTAATTTTTGTGTTAGATTATCAATTACCTACCCACATTCTGTAAAGGAAAATTCCACATCCTTTCTCGACTTGAATAAAGCCATTTATGTATCTAAAGGGTTTAAACAGTCAATTTTCTGTCGTTACTAAAGCAATAAAGTTATCTTGATTAACGATTACCCCGCTTTCTTTTAATTGTCTGAATGTCTTTCGTTGTTTTTTGTTTTCTATTGTTTCAGTCAAATGCATTTTAGATGTTTATAAAGTAAAAGTAAAATAGGCGACCTTAGTCCAGGGTGACCCGAAGGCTCCTTTTTCAATAGCTACTACACTAAGGTGTAGGGGAGGGCACAACTCCTTCCTTGGATTGCTCCACTTTACCCTTGATTCTTAACTTATAATTTTGAGTGTGAAGCAAGGTGCCATCAAGTACCATATTTTGAGTCTTTGGTATGACTCGACCTTGGATTGAACCCCGGTTTCCTGGACCACTGGAGAGATATTCTAATCCAAACACATACTCAACATTACCAAAAAGATTTGTTTGTATTCCACTTGAGATAGCAACCCGTCATGGAGAAGGTAAAGTTTGAATTTAAAACAGCACTCATCTGCTTGAATAATAACCCTCTTGCCACACCCTGTCAGTTGAAGAGGGGTTGGGTAAATAATTTTTTCATACTTGTAAACTCTGCATTCTTTGGAACTGGTTTGTTGTAATTTTTTTTTTCATTTCGCCAAAAAATATTCGTTTTGAGGCTATTGAAAATGAATGTAAATTAAAGACAGCGCTTCCGGCTTGAACAGAGGTCTTTCATGAAATATTTGTTGGTTGAGAAGTGCAAACCATATAATGTTTATGAAAGAATGTGTGATCGGAACGGAAAAAGATCTTTTGATTTTCAAAATATTTACAAATGAATTAAACATGGGTTTGCCATTATGGGCTTGTGTCGAAAAGACTGTCTATGGAGTAACAACATACTGATTTTCAGGTAAAGAAAAAGGTTTCTGTGGCAGCAGTCAGTAAAGAAGGTTATGCTGACAGTTTTTTATGACATGAAAGGACCCATAAGGATGCAAGCGTAAACATTGCCTCTTTTTGCCAAACTTGTGGGTCAAATGGTCTTTTTATTGAACGACCCTCGTATATACATATGCACATTTGTGTAAATATGATGATAATATAAAGCATCTACACATGCCCTCCGCTGTGAGAAGAGTGCGACACAGTGTCAGTTTCTATGCGCAGTAAAGCTTGTTTGAATTCAGAGTTTTTCTTCTCCAACTCTGGTTGCCTTACCAAGGCTAAAGAACAAAGGCTGCCCGATTATTTACTGATAGGGGAGTTACCATGGCGTAATGATTACAATGTTGGACTGCAGCCTCGAAGTATCAACCTGTAGCTGGAGCAGAGAAAAAAGAAGTGGATTCATGCCTTTTTTTTTGCTTGAAGTGACACGCAAACAGCCTCGACTAGGATTTGAACTCTGTTCACCGATTCCATTTCCAACTATCATAACCGTTAATGTTAAGCTCGCATCCATAATAATATAATGTAAGCATCTGTACATTAAATGAAATAAATAAACTAGAAATAGACTTTTATATTACTTATTTATATTAGATTTATATTATAAAAAGCCATGACACAAGAAAATAAACATCAACAATAAACTGATTTGGTCACATTTCAGATTTAATGCTTTATTTTTGTTGAAACTATTTGCATAGAAATAGATGGTGTAATGATATTAATCGCGATATCCTGTTTTTTGTTGGTCGCGATTTTTTCATAAAATGAACGTGGATTGTCGCTTCATCAAACAGCAACGTGCAATCTGTTGTTTATTTTTCCAGTGGCTACAAGTCAACTGAGCCAAAATTCTCGACTAGATTACGTTAACTCCCAAATGGTAAAATTCATTTTTCAATCAGAAATCTCCTCCCTTTAAGTGGACCAAGAATGTTTATGAAGTCAGTGCGCACAAATACGAATTCATTGGCTTCATTTTATTGCTAATCTTAATGAATTCACTCTGATATAAGTTCTAATATGTAAGTTGCAAATCATATAAATATTTGGAGATATTCCATAAAAAGAATATACTTATGTATTGTCTTTTGTGTATTTAATACATATTGGTTGTTTAATTCTAAAATTCTAAATTGGGGTTATTCAAGCCAAAATTTTAATATGGATTATTTGATAACAAAATATGGTATATTATATAATAATTCAGAATACCTGAAATGATTTATTCGTGCGCAAACAAATTACTAATATCAAATAGAAATGCTTGTATGTATTTATCTGCACTAAAATAAGGGATTAATATTTAATAGAATTATTAGAGTTAGATCGGAATATTTGCTACCATTTACTGCATGCGAATAAATGAGCTTTTAAAAATAAAGTTTCGCTTACAACTTATATATATATATATATAGTTAGGTCCACGAAGAGATTTGTATTTTTTGAATTTATTTATTTTCTTTTACATACAAGTATGTTTTCAGCTTGTTGCTTTAGTCAAGGAACATATATGGCTCAAGGCCTTGTAAATGGGGTATTCGATGAGACTTGAACTTATTCGTGTTTGCAGTTTGAATGATTTTCAGTTGATTATGAGTTTCTATAGAGGTCTTCTTTTCTTTTTCTTAGAGTCTACTTACCTTAGTCTGCTTTTTGTGTGTGTATGTGTGGTAAAGTGGTTTGAAATTTACTTGTAAGTTTATTTTTCAAATAGTTTTTGTCGGTATATATATATACACATATCTATATATGCTTGTGCACACACACACACACACACACACACATATATATATATATATATATATATATGTGTGTGTGTGTTGGAGTGGTTTCCAATTTCAGTTATTATTTCTCTATGTGTGTGTATGTGCTTCTTGAGATTTTTTGGTGTTTATATCTTATATATATATGCATGTTTATTTCCATTTGTGTGTGTATGATTCATTTTTTATTTAATTTTGGTTTAAAATAATCTATAAAATTCTTTTTCTTTATTTGAAGTTGTGTTGTATACTCACGTAATAAATATGCTTATATACACATGTTCATGCAGAATAAATCACAACGACACAAGGATAAAAGGACGAGCGAAGTCTTCTTAAGAAAAATAAGGACCTCTCACTTTATTGTAACGGTTCGAAAAGGTTATTCAAGGTTTTATGGTGAGAGGGAGTAGGAGACCGAACAGAACTGCAATATATTGACCTCCACTCTTATTTCCGTCAGAGTTGTGTCTTTCTCGTTCTCCAGGGCTGCTCAACCGGAAGCCCAGGGACCCAGCTCTCTGCTGGCTTTCTCTACCACATCTTATCAGCAACTTCTCTGGACCCCAACTCATCAGGGGCCCCAAGGGCCCCATCGGCCTGAAGTGGCTTTCCGTACCACATCTCGTCTCTAACGCCAACTCATCAGGGGCCCCAAAGGCCCCTTCGGCCTGATGTGGCTTTCCCTACCACATCTAGTCTATACAACTCCAACTCTAACTGTCTGACTTCTGTCTTGACTGAGTTATATAATAGTTCAACGCCCACTCAATCGCCCACTCAATCTTTGGAATGGCACGTTTGATCGTCATCAAGCGGAAATGACTGTCATGCAGTTCAGTGGTCACTCTCTTCCTGTGTATCAGTCTATGAGTGTATCATGGGATTTTTTACCTTGTCCCATTTCATCAGCCAAATCACGCCTACGCGATTTCCTCTCATAACTGCCATTGGAATGTGTCACTTCCTTCCGATGCATCACCTTGGAATGGCAAGTTTGGCCGGGTCGAAGGTCAAAATACAACAGTTGTGTTTAGTCGTTGGTTTGATATAGTGGCATTATTTTTAATTTAACTTGATTACATTGGTATAGGTGTTTCGAAACATTGTTCGTGTCTCATTGAGTACCCCATTAACAACGCCTTGTGCCATATATGTTCCCTGACAAAAGCAGCAAGCTGGAAATATACACGTATGAAGAGCAAAATAAATAAGTAAATAAAAAAATAAATTTAAAAAATACAAATTTCTTCGTAGATCTACCTATTCTAAGATATCTTTATTCTCCCTTTGGACGAACGATAAAAATGTTTATATATATAAATAAGCGCGCGTGCGTGCGTGTGTGTGTGTGTGTGTGTGTGTGAAATTGGTATTAAATTGCCCACAAGGGTGGAAATGCTATTAAAAACAAACCAATCGACCCACCAAAAAAAAAAAAACCGAGCTGGTGGGTAACGTTTCAGTAAACTATGTTGTAATAAGATTGCAGTGATTACTTCCTTGAATCACTCTCCCATGGTCATTCCTAAAAGCGTTCATTTAACATCAAGGAAGATCATTGACATTATAATTATCAAAAGATCATTAAGCTCTGATACTAAAGGGATGTCTTTAATGTATAAAAGGATAACTTAAGAATCATCTTGCCCAGTCGGCTGGAGCTGTAGAATACACCGATTGCTTCACTGCAGAGGGGTAGGAGACCCCAACGAGTGTCCTAGATATGACACTGAACAATTTGAAGGTGAGGTTCCAGTGATGCTGGGGCTTTGGGGAAGGCAGAGCACCCCTTTGTTGCCATTGCACCTGATAGGGCCTTATCTATGGGTTAAATAGAACTAACTGGTGAACTGGATTGTTTGACTAAACTGAATAGCTTGAAATAGAAATGTTTTTGTCTATTAAACCGTACTTATATTTAAACTGCATGCTTATGATAAATTGAATTATTTGAAATGGAACTATTTTTTGACATTGAAACTGTACTTACACTAAACTGAATTGTTATATATAGAACTGTTTTGAAATTTTACTGAGTAAACAACATCTGTACTTACGCTAAACTGAATTTGATGAATTAGAACTGTTTGAATAAACTGAACAGCTTGAAATAGAAATGTTTTTGAAAATTTAACTGTGTACTCATGCTAAACGGAATAGTTTGAAATAGAGCTGATTATTTGCATAAAAATGGATTTGGCATCAAATAACCTACAAAGGTTGATATGCCATAAAACCAACCAACCAACCAACCAACCTAAGAATCATCCTCTCGGAAATAGATCTTTTTTAATATTGTATCTGTATTCATTTTATAAAAAAAAGCCACGAAACTAGAAAATTAACGATAACAATTAATTAAGTCACATCAAGTATTTGAATGTTTTATTTCGGTTGAAACTATTGTTGTGAGGAAAGAGGGAGAGAATTTCAATGTGCTTCCTTGCTATAATGATATTAATACAGTCTTTCTGAACGCAAGGGAAACATTCTCCTCCCTGAAAGAGTCATTTTTAATTCTCCCCTGTTGTCATAATGACTAACAAGGGTCACTTCTGTATCTTCATCACTGATAAAGATCCTATTGAACAGCCCCACCAATTTGGGGGAGTGATGTCAAAGTCATCCTTACCATCATGTTGAACAATGTCCCTTTAACAACTTCCTCCTTAAAAATCCCTTTAACATCCTCTCCAATGTAGGAATAATATATTGACGTTATCCTAAATTACATATTATTACACAACGACTATTTACTAGATATTTTATCATGAAATTGTACAAGAGAATATATAAAGTAGAAATATCGTTCTTACCATATTCCTTCCTACACAAACTTATCAAATCGATATTCTACAGCCCTGGACTATTTGCCATTCATGGGGTTTGGCAATACAACCGGACTTCAGAGGAAAACTGGCCATTCTAGTGACCATCAAATATACTTCTGCGTGTTGCTCAACTCGTGAATAAATTTACTTCAAAGCAACGGCTAAGAAAAACACCGCTTCCCTTTTCATCTGAACTTATCTTGTATAGTAATAATTCATATTTTGATTTTCTTCTTCAAGACGCATTAGACAAGAATTCTGTGGCAAAAGATTGGCGAAGATTCTCTATTTTTCTTATGATAATTGCTACTCAGCAGACGACTTTGTTTGCTGAGCGCTAAAAATAATTTTTTTTCCTGGCCCGATAACTTGTTTAAATTTTATAGCAGTATTGTAAAGTAGGTTGAGCGCTTATCACTGAAGGAAACGAACTTGACGAATCGAGTTCAATTCTTGATCGAGGCATTTTGCATTTCACTTCACGTTCTTAAATTTGACAACATCTTGTATAATTCTCTTCTCCTCTGAACTATTTGTTAAGAGTAGGGCAGACCGTGCTCTTTCGCCCCAGCAAGGCAATTGGTGTAACATAAAGAAAACTCTTAATTCAAATCAGCTATTTTCGAATAAAAAATTACTATGAGGAGGAGTTGGTTAAATACATAAATAAATATCAGTTTTTATTGTTGTCATACAGGACATTGGCATAATGGTTAGAGTGTTCACCAATGGTCCGGGAGACCTGGGTTCAATTCAAGGTCGAGTCATACCAAAGATTAAAAAAATGGTACTTGATGCCTTCTTGCTAAACAGAATTATAAGGTACTTATCAAGAGTCAATCCTAGGAAACGAGTAGCATCCCTCTATACCTTGGTGTAGTAGCTATCGAAAAGGGAGCCTTAGAGTCACCCTCGACCACGGTCGCCAACAACTTATAGCAATTTTTATTGTTGTTATATAGCAATAAATGAAGAATGCAATAATTTACGCTAAACGCATTCGTCCTCATGCATAAATACACATACACATCTGCTCGTACTGTTTCCATTTCCTTCGACGGTGAGTATTATGATCACGGGACCTCCTTGCGCGTGTATGTATATGTATTTACCCAACCCCTCCTTATGAGTAGGATGCGACGTAAAGTCAGTTTTTAAACTGGTTTGAATTTAGAATTTTCCTTCTCATAAACCCGTTGTCATATCACAGTTGAAGAACTCTGTCTGCTCTATCCATTGCTGGAAGGAGAACAGTTAAATTCATACTTTTTCCCGATGGTATTAGTACAATGGGAAATGTGAATAGCCACGTCTCGAATTTGAACTCTCTTAGGCGTGTCCATTTCCTATAACGTGGGGCCCATTGATGCGTGTTTGTATAGATTGGTGTTTATTTTATCAAAATATTCTTGTCTGTCTGTAAATGGGTGAGTATGGATGGATTTGTGTTTATTTTATAAAAAGTTTCTTGTCTATCAGTAAATGTGTGTATGCGTAGATATGTGTTTATTTTATTAAAAAAATTTTGTATGTCAATAAATGTGTGTGTATGAATGGATTTGTGATTAATTAATTAAAATTTTCTTGTCTGGCAGTAAATCTAACTTAACCAGAAACAGCACATGATATTTTAAAAATACTTATGCAATACTCTAAATAAAACAATTTCCAATCAAACTAGCTAGTGAATACTAATTTGGTGGAGTTTTTGTTCGCGTTGAAGCTAGTTTTCAAAAATTTGAATTCGTTGACGCTAGTTTTTAAGAATTCGAATTTAACAGAAATAACTGTTGAAAAATAATTCTGGTTCTTCACTCCTACCTAAATAGAAACATCAATATCACTATGGACTGTTGTTACTGCGGAGATTTAACAGTTTCATGGGCAGTCAAGCATCAATTAATCAGTGTCATAAGACTCTATTTAGCTACAAATACTTTCTTGTTTTATTTCATATTAGCGAATCATTCCTAAACCGTGCTTTTTTCATGAACTCTATCAAGCAAAGAGGTCACTGTATAATTTCTCCTTGATACATTACTTGGATTCCAGTGACTAATCACTCATAAATTCTCTGCCAAGAGGGGATAATCCCCACAAAACTAAGTAAAGCCAGTTGGTTACTTCTAATGTTCCCATGTTTCCAAGATATCCTTTCGAATCATCGTTCAATAATTGAGTGCTCTTAGAAACGTGTGATTTGATTAAAAATCATGTATAATCATCAAACATTTTCAGGAGCAAGCCAACAAGTTGAGTGTACGACACAGGGGCAAAAGGGGATATCTAGTATGGTTAAATCAATGGAAAATGGTGCATACTGTCTGTGGTAACATAAAAATAGATTCCCAAAGACAGACTTTAGAGAGAAAAAAAGATGAAATAAACCAATGCATCTCAGTGAGTTCTTAGCGGATCAATAATCAATTTTATTCTGGCAAAATTCGTCCTGGTACGCAAGTAAACTAGATCCTTATTCACATCAATCTTACCAGCAATTAGCGGAACTTTTGGGCATGCATAAGATTTCGTTTAGATAATCACCACATTTTTGTTTGAAAACTATTTTCTTGTATATCTTATGTGAAATACTTTTATGGAAGAGTAGACTTAAAATACAACTTTTAAATTATCCCCCTGTGTTACTGCTTCCGTATCTTTGAGTTTAACGTATCACAAAGTTTTTATCAAATAATGTTTCTTATAAACTTTCTATCGGTATGATGTCTGCTTCTCTTTAGTCGAGTGTCTTTGTGAACTTTTCTTAGATAAAAAGTATAATTTCAACTTTTATGTTACTTTGTATAAAGTATAAAGTCTATATATCTGTATAAATGGAGGATTCCGAGTGGTGTAGTGGCGAAAAAGCTCGACTGCAACATCGTAATAAGTTGGTTCGAACTCCAGCCACGCTATCATATTCATTTTCGGACAAATATCCCTTGGAAAGATATGGACTTTTATTTTTATCTCTACAGCCATAGATGATTGGCTAGTGGGTAGACTGTTCACAAATGGCCCGGGAGACCGGGATTCAGTCTCTAGTCGAGTTATGCCAAAGACTCAAAAATGGTACTTGATACTTCCTTGCTTAACACAGTATTATAAGTTACTCATCAAGGCTAAAGTTGGGCAATCTAGGGAAAGGAGAATCGCTCTCCCTTACACCTCGATGTTGTAACAAAAAAAAAAAAAAAGAAGCCTCGGGTCGACCTCGACAACGGTCACCAACTTACTTTTTTTATTGCTCTTCTATAAGGAGGCATTAAATAACCCACAAAGATTGATATGCCATTAAAAAAAGAAATCAAGCCAACTCTTTGTCTACGTTATCCGAATTTATATGCATATTCTCCATTAGCGATTTTGAGCCCTATTTATACTTATAACTAAATCATGCACACAACCTTCGGATTATACTAAGAATAAAAAAATGTTATGTGAGCTGTCCGAAGATCCTGTTTTGCTAATCAAGGTGGGTGATTGATTATCTCTTTGTTTCTACAACGTAATCAAATCTCAAAAATCGCCTTGATCATCAACTCATACTGACAACAAGGATTCTATTGCTTCGCTCACACCATTCATCCCTATCAGTTATCACTATCTATAAGACTCCGACCTAATGAATGTAAGTTTTTAATATTCATGTGTCACTGCTGTATCCATGTCCAAAGGAGAAAATCGCTTATGAATTCGTTCGAATTTACCATCAGTGCCCAACATGTTTTGTTCATTTTGCTTGGACGGTTTGTAAGTAACTGTACAGTTGCTGTTTCGTAGGGTACTGCTTCAAGGATTTGTTCAAAATAGCACACAATGTCCTTGCGTTATCCTCATCTTGCTTTTTTCCGGGCGTTTCGTTAAAATACACTGTTTCCGAGTACAAATCCCATATTTCAAAATGTGTCATAAGATTAAATCTTATTTGTCGATAAAGTAATTGTAGAAGCCTTGGCCAACCATTGGCCCAGCGGTTAGAGTGTTCGCCAATGGCCCGGGAGACCTGGGTTCAATCCCAGGTCGAGTCATACCAAAGACTTTAAAAATGGTACTTGATACCACCTTGCTTAACACTCAGCATTATAAGGTACGGTTCAAGGGTAAAGTGGAGCAATCCTGGGAATGGAGTAGCGCCCTCCCCTACACCTTGGTGTAGTAGCTATCGAAAAGGGAGCCTTCGGGTCACCCTCGACTATGGTCGCTAACTTTACTTTTACTATCTCGTGTAGTCAAATACAAATTTCTACACCTACGTATGTGCTTTTAGTGCATAAGTAATAACATCCACAGCGCAGGAATTTTTTTTAAAGAGAAGTATATATTTCTGATATAGAAGTTATTTGAGATTCGGTTCACATTAAGCTTTGGTAGATGATGTACGAGTAGAATACCTTTATAAGCATTAGCATACAGGGGAAAAAAATCAAAATCTCATTTATTTCGCGCGAAACTATTTCATTATTTTACGTACGCACATAATTTCCATTGCATTTTTGTGTAATTATTTCTATGATTAATGTTTATATTGTTTCAACATTTTTGTGTAAAGTTTATGTTGAGTCATTAATCAAATCTTTTTCCTCATTTACAGTTATCAACGTCGATTTTTAAAATACCGAAAAATACCGAAAACTTTTACATCCAAACGAAGGAATGACCAGCAACGTGAGAATAAAATAAGAACAAAACACTACAATATTCTGAAATGTACCATAGGTAAAGAACACTATGAAATTATACCAACCACAAGACGCTATCTGACTTTTAAAGAAATGAATCTGATGCTGTTGGGTTTTAACATACCAATACCCAGTGAGAATACCTGAGCTAATTGAAAGATGTTTATTATTTTCTTTCCTCGTTTTTAATGGTATATTAATCTTCGGATGTTGTTTAATGCCAAAGAAAATCTTGTTGAAGAATCATCGCGGTACTATTTAACCCATGGTTAGGGGGATAAGGGAGTTCATACTAATGATTCGAAAGTGAACATAATAGTGCGACTGGAGTTCGAACCCTCATACTACAATCTCGGAGTCCAGTCCGTTAGTCATTATACCACGGGAACCCTGCACTCCTATCTATTACGTTTAATGTTACCCAAGACCAAAAAGAAATTAGGAAAATGAATTCTGAACATCGGCTGAAATAGGAGAGATTGTTTTATAAACAAGCATTTGAAATCAAGGCTCTGACAACAGTTGGTGCAGAAAAAATGCACAACTATCTCGACCACAAATTACACTTGAAAATACCTTTGTTTTTAGATGTGTCAAGAATGAATATTTTCTTGGTTTGATGGGATGTTTCCTTTAATTAGGTAATAAGGTAACCGGCTCATTGGCATAATGGTTAGAGTGTTCGCAAATGGCCCGGTAGACCAGGATTCAATCCCAGGTCGAGTTATACCAAAGACTCAAAAACGGTACTTGATGCCTCCTTGCTTAACACTCAACATTATAAGGTACAGATCAAGGGTAAAGTGGTGCAATCCAGAGAAATAGGTAGCGCCTTCCCCTACACCTGAGTGTATTTGCAATTGAAAAATGAACGTTCTGGTCACCGTCGACTACTTTACTTTGGTTAAAAGGTTGGTTTCTTTGTTTAATGGAATATAAACCTTCATGGGTATTTTAATGACAAAACATGCTTTTAGAAAAAACAGTAGTGGTGCTATTTAACCCAGAGGTGGGGGAATAAGGAGTGTCAAGACTATTTCAGAATTACTAGTTCGTAAGTGAATGTAATAGTGTCACTGTCACCAAATGTACGGTTGTACCACCACGCGCTCGAAAGTGTTAATAGCTGTATCGCTACGTCTTTAGTAGTAATCGAACTCTGTTCGTAGAGGGAAAAGTTGACGAACACATGAAACTCTGTCTTAGTTCTCTAACAAAAAAGTTTATTTACTACTACAATTTTTAAGTAGTCGCTGGAAGAAAGAAACAGCGTATGAAAACTGATTCGCTTGCGTTAGTTGGACAAAGAGAAACAACGTGTCATGAGGAGAAAGAAAGCTTGAATTTTCCTTCTGGTTTTCTGTTGTAGTTCTAACGTGTATGTTTGCTGGTTTCGTCTTCGCTAGTGTGAGACCCTTTTTCGGAGCCCACCCCGAATGGGGGCCGTAACTTTCGCCTGTCTTCACATTATTCTGGCCAGTGTTAACTTGCGTCTTTACCTCTTCGTGACCGGTTGCTAACTAACCTTCCAACCCGAGTCGTTTGCCTTCTTCTGCCTGGGGTCGTTTCCAGTGGCTCCACACCTGTGCAGAAGATTTGGAACGATCGATTTTTTTTCAAGTTATTTTTAATTACCATAATCACCAGTGACAGACTGGTCTACAACGAGTGCTCAAGCAGGAGTCACTAAGAGGCCAACTAGTCGTTCCCGTAGACACTGTGTCTGCTTTTTCTTTTTTTTTCTTTTCTCTCCCCTTCCTCAGAAATTAGCCTCTCGTTCTCGTCATAACTTGGGCCAACCATATCACGTTACAAATGCAAACTGCCTCAGCTAGATCTTGAACTTGATTCAACGATTCCATACTCTGTTCTACTAACCGTTTGGCTATTTGTGTATCCTTGTTTGATAACTAGATGGAGTGTGGTGAAGTAGTTCAATACATATATCTCCAAAAGGTTTTTCTTCCTTTTTTTCTAAATTCTTGCGTCTTATCAGGTTCTTGATTTTTTTCTCCTGTTTTTAACTTGCAATTAGATCAATATTCTGTTCTTTTCTGAAAAGCCCGCGAGATTTTTTCCCCGCTTTTGGAGTAAAGTTCCAAAAACAAATTAACACGTGCATTTCTAAATAACAGTCGCGCAAAAAATACTATGTTCATTTTCACTGCTCAATCAAAGGCAATCATAAAACCTCAACGTTTATTTACAGAATTATTTTTCTTTCATCCTTTCTTTCATTTCTAAGGAAAACAATTTCATTTCTTTTACCTTTTTCATACTTTCACTCTTCCTTTTTACTACTTCCTTTTTTCTTTTTGACCTCAACTCTTATGTTTCGTTTGATTTCTTAATTTCAGTCATTTTTCCTTTGTGATTTTCTTATTACGATTTTTCATTCTTTCTTTCTTTCGCTTGAATTGTATTGTTCCTTTCCTTCATGTAATTCTTTTTCTCATTTTACTTGTTCAATATTCTTCATTTTTTTCTTTCTCTTGCTATTAATTTCCTTATCATTTTCTTTTCTCACCTTCCTTTTCTTTGTCTTAAAATATTATTTTTTTTTATCCCTTTCTATCCCCACTTTTCTTTCTTTCTTTCTTTCTTTCTTTCTTTTCCATATCCCTTTCTATTTTCATCTTTTTTTTTTCTCTTTCTTTCGATTCTGTTCTTACTTTCTACTTTCCTTTTTTTCTTTTCTGATTTCTTATTTACTTTTTCTTGATTTTCTTTCTAGAACGGGTTGCCTATTGACGTGGTTAGATAGCCCAGTCTGCCCTACTAATTTATCCATTGATGAGAGAGAGGAGAAATGAAGCTTTCATACCTTTTACAACGGTATTAGTGCTGAAAGTGAAACGCAAAGAGTACTTTCCAGAATTTGAACTCAGGTCACCGAATACCTTTTCTTAGATGATAACCGTTATGCCACACGTGCATCCATATATACTGCAACGTATGAGGACACAATAGTTCATTTATATATATATATATATATATTGTTTATACAAGTTTGGTTGAAGACCATGGAACATTCAAACTTCATTATTGTTTTCCATCATCTGAACTCCTTATCCTCCTAGCTATGGGTTAAATAGTACCACTACTGTTCTTCTAGAAGAATGGCCTTGGCATTGAATAACCCACGAAGATTGATATGCCATTAAACAAAGAAACTAAACCAAACCATCTTACTGATCGAATATTTCCAGAGGAATCTTTTTTTTTTGCATGTATTTTTTGTTTTGTTTAGTTTGAAGGCGATATTTATTCTGTTAGGGTACTTTGGTTAAATCGTTAGTTCGAGAAGATGTTTGATATGCTGAATGCTATTTTATCTATGATTGGTTGTTTATTTTAAATACTGATGGTTTCGAGTATTTGTAAGCATTTTTTGTTATTTTTTTAAATGATTTTGGTGTTATTTGTTAGATGTGAATTTCTCGGGGTTTATTCTATGCGTTATAGTCACATGTTGTTTGATATCACTGATAATCAAGGCAGACCCCTCACTAATAATAAAACCTTCCTACAAAATAAATATCAAGGCAGACCCCTCACTATTAATAAAACCTTCCTACAAAATAAATATCACACTCAAACTAAATAAAAGCAATACCAAGAAAAATATTCCTCCTGAAGACGAATAATCGGCAGCTGAACCTAGGGCAACTTCTCTATCAATTGGATCCTGATACAAAGAAACGTTGCCTGAAATTTAGAGAAAAAAACATAAGTACTGTGATCTTTAAGGAAACTTATACAAAGAATAACCCTGAAAAATATACAATATATATATATATATATATATATATATATATAAACGGGGAGGTTTAGGGAGTCTAGAGTACTTCGATGTCTACTCAGAGGAAAAGTGTTAGTATCTGTTAATATCCCATCTGTTAGTTAAATAGATATTTTATGAAAGAAAGATACTTGAAACCTTTTAACTGTGCACTAACTAATGATTCAGAAAGAAAAATGTCTTCATTTACAATGAATGATGTGCACAATCTTTCAACTTTAACCTGGATCTGTATCGTACATTAGAAAACGTTCTTTTGCCCAACTCTTTAAAAGATAAAAACCACAAAAAGAAGTAAAAAGAATTATCAAACGTAAAAAGAATCCAACAAAAGAACACAAATCAGTAAACTTCAACATTTAGTAAAGCATTACTAACTAAGAGTTTTAATTTACAGGACGATATCTAAAATTACTAGACATCAATATATATATATATATATATATATATATATATATATATATATATCGAGCCTCTGGCATGGATTTCCTTGACTTTCCCTCGTCATTCGTTTCTAGCGTCCATCGCTTTCAGCAGGTTTTCTAAGCTACAACCGGTATCTGCACAGAGCTGCTGTAGATAAGTCCTAGCTGGTCGTTCAACACTTACTCATCTGTGTGAAGGGGTCCAGAGGAACATGTCATATTCGTTCTTACTTCTGTTGCAGTGAGCAGCATGACTTGTTCTTTTCCTTGGGTGGTTTTAGAGATAGCAGGAAAGGGGGTGTATAGCTGTTGCTTTTGGGATGTTACTTCCTGGATTTGTTCATTACAGCTCACAGCATTCTTGTGCAATTGTCGTCAAGCCTTTTCTCTCTACGCTTAATCAACGTCAGTATAGATACGACTATTGCCTGAAAAAAATTGCGTTTTATTCCATCGAACAGTACTGACCTCCATATTGAACCGTTCATTGAAAGTTGAAATTGAATAAATAAATCAGACAGGCTCCGAATAGCCAGGCCAAAACACTCGTGGTAATTAAAAATGACTGAGGAAAACTGGAGGTCCTAGAATCGTGTACGCATGTGCGGAGCGGGCGGAAGCGGGTGTTCTTAGTGCCGACACCAGGCGGAAGGGAGGTGATGACTCGTATTTTTAGTTCGTTGGCGGCGAGATGTGATGAGTTAAAAACGTACTGTTGAACACCAGACACGAAGATGTAAGGAGACGAATGTTTACGAGCCCCAATTTTGGAGGCTCTCCAAAAGGAGCATTAGACCAAACGCGACCTTGCAGACAAGCAAATTTAAACCAAAAATTTAAGGTCTATGTCTGCTCTGTCTTCCTCACCATGATTTGTTGTTTAACTCTGTCTAGCTGACGCAGTCGTTTCCATACTCTCTATTTTTCTCCCGGTGACTACCTACTAGTTGTGGTAGTAAATAAACTTTGGGTAGTTAAACAGTTTTTTGTGTTCGTCAACTTTTACCACGGCAGGGTCACAACAGGGTCCATGGAGTTACGAATGTCTCGACGGTGCTGTTATCGTATATACTGTCTCTTTGATACCGTAACAGTACACTTATGACTGATAGCCAATCGATAGCTATCCATGGCTTCGCTAGACGGTTATTGATGTCGTTTTCGGTAGGTTAGATGTTGCTTTCGAAGTAGGTGAACTTGTCCACTAGTTTCAGAGATCCACCTTTTTGTGTGGAGATGTTCTTTTTTATTTTGATTAAAGCACATGTATTCTAGAAGTATTTTTTCCATATTCTCTTTGTGTACGTCGACAAATGCCTTAGAGAAATCTATAAATAATTGTGTTGCCTGGAGGTTTTTTGCTCTGACTCCTTCTATGGTTTGACGGATCGTCAAACTTTTTGATGAAGTGGATCGATTTCTTCGAAAACCATTGTGATTCTTCCTGAGAATTTTCTCAATTTCGAGTTCGATGCGGTTGACTATCAGAGCGTTGTAAATCTTAACCGCTATGGAAGTAAGGGTAATACCTTAGTAGTTCTTGTCAATTCCGAGGTCACCTTTCTTGGGAAATAGGAGAATAATGTAGCCCTTGGTCCCATAGTCTATTGTACTTCGGTTATACACAGTGTTGCAGTATCTGAGCAGTAAGCCATCGAATTTCCTTGTCTTCCATACTTCTGGAAGTATTTCATCAAGACTCAGAGCTTTCCAGTTTTTAATTTTTGTTAGCACTACTTTGAGTTCTTCTTAAGTTAACTGTCCTAGTTTGATACCTAGTTGGTTATTCATCATATTTACTAACCCCTTCGTTCGGGCAGGATATAATACAAGGTAAATTTTTAAGCGAAGTTTAACAGGTTTGAATTCTAAGTTTTCCGTCTCCTTGACTAGTTGCTTCACCAAGACTGAAGAACCTAGTCTACCCTACTATTTACCCATAGCTGGAGAGAGGATAATTGGATTCATACCTTTCCCAAGGGTATTAGTGCTATGTGAAATGCAATCAGTGTCGTTCAGGATTTTAACTCGTGTCGCCGTGTCCCCTTCCTACGACGATAACCATTACATCACGAGCACCTCAAGTTGGTTATTAATAATTTTTGTGATAGGTTAATCAGTAACGTTAGGGGATTTTCCAAGCAGATTCTTGAAATGTTATTTCCACATTTGTATTCGTTCTTCTGGCTGGCAGTTTTTAATTTAGCTCTTGAGGTGCTTTTCCTTTTACTCTCTTCATTTATTGTCTGCCATGCTATTCAAGATTGTCTATCTTCTACCGAGTTTCTAATCTTATTGATTTGGTTTTGAATGCATTCCGTCTGTTCTTTTAGGTATGTGCTTGTTAGTTTGCTTTGTGCCTTCTTAAGTTTCTGAGTGTCGGTATTACTAGGGTTTTTTTTATTACATAGGGGGGGCGTTTTCACGTTATCACGTTTGTTCTTAACTGTTATAGTCTCCCAAGGAAGTCTATGTTTTGATCTTAGTTTGGTTGGTATGCATTCTGCCACCGCTTCCATGTGGGCATTTACGAATTTCCCATATTTGTCAGAGTTCGTATTTCTGATATCTCCTGTAGTGTATCGAAATTGTTCCTTAGTGTTATCGTGTATTTATCTGAAATCTCTCTATTGTTAAGCAAGGAGCAGTCATTGTGTGCGGTTTTGGTTGTTCGCGTCGCATTTCTGTGTAGGCTTAATCGAATTTTTAACATGAGAATGCGGTGGTCGGAAGACCCACCCTCAAAAGAGGAGTATGCCTCTCAATCAAAAGCGCTATTAATGCATTTCTTATTCATGAGGATATAGTCAATTTGTGCTTTAGCATTATTTACGTAAGTGTATTTCCAGTGCTTTCTTTTCCTTTTCTGAAATCTAGTATTAAGGTATGTTAGTCCATTTTCTTGTAAGAAATCAGTTTAGAATTCTCTATTTCTGTTTGACGAATTGTGTAGGCTGAATTTGTTGTTTTTGTTTTTACCTATTTGAACATTAATGTTTCCTCCGATGATGGTGTCGAGGTCCTTTTCATCATTCACATTGGTAGGACTGTAGCAGGAGATTATCGTCGTGCTGGGATTGCCGTTAAACGTAGCTACCATCATTATAATTTTCTCGATACTGTAAAGTGACTTTAGAGCACGTGAATTCAGAAGCATTCCTACACCTACTACGACGGAGTTTCTCGAAGAAGTTGCAAAGATGCCAATCTCATGGTATTTTATTTCTAGTTCACTATGATAGTATCAGTGTTCTTGCACGCATACTATACCTATGTTATGCTCTAGCGTAGACGCTGTCAGCTCCAGTAATTGTTCAATCCTATTTTTTTAATGTTAGATGTCGCTATATGTAATGTGCTTTTAAATTTAAGAAATTTTTATTTGTGTTTGAGTTCTGTAGCTGATTTTTCAAACACTGGAGCCAGAGCTTCAACCTCAATAGACTTTTTTTACGGGTGCGAAAAGCGATGTGGTCTGGACATATGATTTGAGTGAGAATCATGCTAATATTTCGATGGCTGTATTTTTGGTACCTCATCAATTGACGCCTTCCTAAAAGATGATTAATTGTAGTTTCCTGACTGAAAGAAATGATCCTGGCCGTTGAATTCTTTGTTCGTCCGCCCAGCATCAGGTGAAGGGTGTTGTGGTCCCATCACTGGGTCCATCCGACTTGCTTCACATCCACCTTGCTGCTTCCCATGGTTTCTGAGGTTTCGCTTGTGGGTAAAAAAAAAACAAAAAACAAAAAAAAGGTTTTAACTTAGTATAAGTTCGTTGTTCATCTATGTTGAAACTATACTAGATTATTATAAGTCCCGGCTTGTTTCTTATCATTTCAGGTTCGTGATAGAGATTTGTGCTAATTTAGGAATAGAGCCAGAGGGAAAAAGTACGCACACATCACATGGTATCTACTCATCTTTTAAACTACGGACAAATATCATAGATAATGTTTAATTAACCAAAACATAGGATTGATTTGAAATTTGAGGTGGAATGGATAAAATGAAATAAAATAAAAAGATAAGTAGATACCATGTGATGTGTACGTACTTTTCAATGGAAAGGTAACGGAATTAATTGGCACGAATATAGATTTAGAATTTAAAATTTTAATTTTAAATTTTGAATTTAATCTAAGATAAGTATAACTGTATCATTACGTAAGGTTATTAAGAAATGTCTTACTTCCCTAAATTATTATTAAATCTGGAGTTTTACGTTGAAATATAATTAGAATTAAAAATTAAAGTTTTAATTTACTGTGATTTCAACCGGTAATAAAAAATAAATAAAAAACCGGAAGTGGGTAAATGTGGAGGAAACTCTTCAACCCTCTTCTACCTCCTCCCACCCTTCCTTCCTGTGTCTATTCTTAATGTAATTTAATTTATCCATTAGATCTGAAGAAGTCCTGTTATTTTTGGTGTTATTGATTAATATCAATACCCATAACAGGATGGAAATGAATTTATAATCCTAATGTGACCGATTTTTGTTTTTCTTAAAGAAATTATAGCTCAATGATGTTAGTTACACTGAGCTCTTTCCCAGGAAAAGTTTAAATGTTCATAGTTGAATGAATTTTGTCCTGACGGAATTATTCCCGACTCTGGTTTAACTGGACTGAATAATACACACATATATATATATACGTTTGTGTGTGTGTGTGTGTGTGTACAGACATACAATGCAGCTACAGACCCAGTTTCGCAAGCATGAATAGAATGCCATTGCATGGCAGTAAAATTAGATGCCTAGGGCGACAATGACGTAAATCTCAATCTGAGATAAATAAATCGATTGAAGGGAACCAGTGTCAGGAGAACAGCCACAATAAATAGGCTCCCTTTGTTTGTCAATCCAATGCACCCAATGTGAAAGTGAACGCAACTCTAGGCAAAGATCATCATTGTTTGATGATTCCACGGACTGGCATGTTGTAGCTGATATGGAACATTAATTCGCATTTCCAGCTGAAATAACTTTAATAACCAAACATTCAGATATCATCATTTGATCCGTTCATTTAAGGAAAAGTTTTCGTTGTTGAATTGAAAGTTTCATTTTGAGAAAAATATTGACTGAGCCCATCAGCATAATTTGGAAAATATAAACATCTGAAAGAAAAATGTTTTAGTATTGGCGGGAGTACAAATATATTTTCCATCAAGTTCAGATGCGGATGTTTAATTACCAATATAACCTTCGCATACCTGATTAATCTTGATCTATCATCACCAGACAAGAAGATATATACATATATATGACAAGAGATCCAGAATAAGGCCCAACTGCATCAGCGTAAATATATCATTCTAACTGACACTGAGTAATGACAAATAAAAAAAAAACGGTGATATCGTGAGGTACTACAGGGGTACTTTAGGTTAGTGGTAATGTTGCTTTGAACCTGAAACCTTGCCTGAATCTAGAGTCAACATCTGATATGTGCGTGCAATCCGTAGTCTGTATTTCCTCAAAACATTTATTTGACACAATTATTTACAGTAAATTCTTATAAGAAAAGCCTTTATCATATCGGAAATTTTCGAGCAAGTAAAACATTTCTTGACAGTGTTGGTGTCCTTAAAACAAAGCTTTGGACAATACATTCTTCAGTCCTCATGTTGTATTTCTTTCTGGCCGTATATTAAGTACTATTTTGCTTCTTATTTCATTAGTTCAGTCAACGCCCCTCTTCTCATACTGATCTTTCGTCACATCACTCTGTCTGTATCATCTTAAGGGTCCGTCATTTTGTCGTCTCTGTGACTTTGTTTGTTGTTGCAGACCCCAAAATGATTTTTTAGTTCTTCCGTATTGGGATGACAAACACATCGGGAACGGCTTCCATATGCACATACAACTTTCATTTTCTCGACGACATTTCATCCTCATCAGTTGCAAGAAATTGTGATAGTAAATTTATTAGAATCTTCAAACTTTGGAGAAACTGTATTTAACACACAGATTATTCAAACTATTATAAGTATTTTCACAAATTTTAAAAATTAATATTCCAATCTTTGTTCTTTCAGCCACAGCGTAAATGTTATGACTTAACCTATCTTTCGATTTCTCTTACCACTCTCATCAGGAAAAACCCTTGTATTGTAGTGTCTAACGTGCTGGACTCGGATAACGTGGTGTACGAGTTCTAATTCTAGTCGCAGTATTAAGTTTACTTTCGGTCTATTACCCTTGGCAAAGGCATAGATTCCCTTATTTTTCTAGCTATGGGTTAAACAGTACCATTGATGTTTTTCTACTAGGATAGCTTTCGCATTAAATTACCAACGAAGGTTGATATGCCATTAAAAACTATGAAAGCAAACTAAGCTATTTTCCTCCTTTTTCAACTTTCCCTGTTGCAATAAGAATAGATTATCGATCCGAGTGATCTAGAGTCAGTGAATGTTTACACTACTTTATCACAGAACTTTATGCAGGATGACGTTTTGCTATAGGCATTTAGGTCATCTTGTAAAATTGTCTAGATTCCCTAGCGATTTTGTCAGTCTTTTACGTCTTTAAGTAAATAAATGCCGCTTCGTTCTGAAATCTGATACAGTTCTTTCACAGCACTCTGTCGACCTATAAAAGCGATCAAACTAGTTTCATCGACTAATTATATCAGAGTTCAATCCGCACTAGATTATTCAAATAAGCAGTCTTGTACAATGAGGTGGTGACCACCTCCCACTACCAGTCACCATGTTACCTGGCTATGTGATCGTCATGGGTTCGAGAGGCGGTCAGATACGAGGTTCGGAGATATTTGAAAAAGGTCAATAAGTTAGTGATCGGAAGAGCGACGAATCACGAACTAAATATCAAGACCAAGCGAAAGCCCCATTTTGAGTGGGTTACAACTAATAAAGAAATTAATATTTCCTTCATGAAGGAACTTCTTCCAGTTCATAAAAAGGGATTTTTTAAAAAAATACTTATAACAGTGGAATTTTTAAAACCACGTGTCTGTCTTTTCTTTTCTCGAATGTTTTCATTTCCTCAACTTTCTCAGGCTACATTTTCTTCGATGAGCCATCTATACAACCCTTGCACTAAATCTAAGTAAGAAAATTTAACAATTCCCTCATTAATTTAAGCTGGAAACTTGATTCTATCAAATTATTAAGAGGGAAATCTACACGTTTTATTTTCAGTCACCTTTCAGTCCTCTGAACTACTGGTAATGATGCTTTAACACCGAAACTATGCCTGGCCCCCGAGTGATCATTTAATGAAGACTTTGTTAGCTGCACAGCAGGTGTTTCTCTTTTAATTTTGGTTTCTTTGATTAATGGCGAATCAACTTTCGTGTATAATTTAATGCCCTGAAATTCCTTCTAGAAGGACATGAGACATACCATTTAACACGTCGCTGAAAAATAAAGGGGTTCATAGTTTTTGCAAAGGGTATTAGTCCGAAAGTAAACGTAATAGCGCAATCAGTATTCGAATCCCTTTATTACGATATTGCAGTACAGTTAATTAGCCATTACGTCACGAGAGATAAGACCTAACACGATATTTGCATTGATTAAAATAAATATTACAAGCAATAGTAAACACAAAAGTCACAGTTAGATATCATTATCACGTCCCAAAAAACTTTTCATCTCAAGTTCCTTCATGGAAACCTACTCCATTCACAAACTTTAAGAATAAAGAATATTCTCTAAAAATAATCATTTTTTAATCATATCAACAAAAACCGAACCAAATATTGCACGTGGCTACAGACAATTCAGTTGAATGTCAGATTTACTGAATTATTAACTCTCAGAGAAGTCATGCCCAGGAATTTAATAATAAAAAAATCAAACCGTACCCATTTCGTGAAAACATTTAACAATATTGTAACAGAAATGTATTTGAGAGGAGATGTTTTCAATGCGAGGTGAGATGAGATTTAACTCCTTAAAACACACACAAAAAAAGCAAAACAAACAAAACAATTTAACACCAGAAATTCTTTGTGGATGCTTGGTAGATTAATCGAAGAGATTATCCGATTCATTGTCGGTGAGAAGAAATAATCCAAGTATGTCACTGAGAAGGGTCACTTGCTTCTTCTGTTGTGGTGTGATCGTCTGCGTGGAAAGAGAGTTGAAAACAAAACGGAAGGAAAAGAAACGTATAAGGTCGAAAAGTTTTTCTTCCTTGTGTTTCTGTATTTCTCGAGTCTGCAAATTTGGCTGAAGCTATTTTTTTCAACTGATTCATCTATTTGCCTAAATGTAATATACTAACTTAGCTGGCGAAGTGGATGAACTTAGAGATTCAATGCAGTCGCAAGATAACATCAGCAAAGTGGTTTCACAGGAAAGAGAAAATAAAATAGGATGGCGGAGAATATAATTCATTGCCTATGGAGAGATTGACAGATATTTCCGTTTGCTGATAAGATCAACGAATTACCGAAAAAAAAACGGAAGTATGTAATTTCTGGTAACCAGCCATAATCAGAAAAATACGTGGGACTTGAAAGACAATATAAGGTATGTAATTTTGGACTGAAGGCAGAGATACACTGGTCACTCGAGGGACGGAGAGAGACCAGCGGGTCTCTCAAGCAATGGGAGAGACTCGCTGGTCACTCAAGCCAACCTGTCAGCTCTCCCATGTGTGTTCTCCAGCCGTCGCTCTACTTCACAAAAGGGGTCCCCGCCACAGAAGAAAGATACGTATTCCTACTTCACACAAACGTCGCCGTCGAAGAATAAAAATATAAATTATATATTTATATATCTACGAGTTTTTCGTTGTTTGTCAAGCGGTTCAATATGCGACAAATTTCTGTGATGAAGCCGGATAATTTTTATCATTTAGAATATTCAGACTACTGACTTCATCTTCATTGATATACTATGGCTCAGTGGATAAAGTATTGGTTAAAAAGTGCTTTTGAGTGAAATAGTCAGTGGGGTCCAGGTTCAGTCCCACGTATAGCTAAGATAAAGAATATTTACTATTGCTTAACACTTGTAGCCGGTCAGGGTTAACGGAATTAGAGCAATCTAACCCGTGGATTAAATAAAGGATTCAGTTCGAGGCTCTGTGTGGGCTTCCGAGTTCGACATGATACACCTGAAGAAGGCGGAAGGACATTTTGGCCGAAATCTTATGAATATGAAAACAATAGTCGGAATATTCAAAGAGAAAAAAGATTCTTTCATTCTATCCCCGGTGCCTCCGAACAAAAGCAGACATCGATACCTCATAATACTGACTCTATCCAATGAATGACCCTATCTAATTATATACATATATATACCAACCCTTCCACTCAAGCTGGATACGTCACAGGGTCAATTTTTATGCGGAGTTTAACAGGTTTGAATACAGAGTTTTCTTTCTTAAAGAGATATTGCCATACCAATGTTAAAGAGAAAGTCTGTTTTGTCCTGTCCTGCTATTTATCCATAGCTTGAGTGCGAATTATTGGATTCCAACTTTTCCAAAGGCTATTAGTGTTATGAGAAATGCAAGTACAATTGTCTAGAATTTGAACTCGGATAGCCATGTACATTTCTTACGACGGTAACCATTACACCACGAACGCCTCTCTCTCTCTCTCTCTCTCTCTCTCTATATATATATATATATATATATATATATATATATATATATATTGTGGTGATCCTCGACCTGCTCCTCGTTATCAGTGACAAATCACTGTTTACAATCTCCTAATGAAGACATAGCTTTCTAGCCTAGTAATAAAATGACCAACTCCAAGTAGTTTTTGCTAGATAGATAAACATACCGTTGTTAAAGAATTTGAATTTCACTGAGTGCTCCGTATCGATTTAGTATAGTACAGACAATTACAATGTTGGTGATGGCTGATCGTCTAATGTGGGAGTAGAAGCATAAAAAAGTGAGTCACCTGAAATGATAGATCTTCAGTTGATTTATTTCCTCTGTTCAGTTTCTGAGGTGATGGAAGTATGTGAAAATGGATAACAGACACAATATGCAGAGTCTACATTCATGTAAGAACTGGTTCTTCTTATATCCTTGAATGGTTCAATCGTTCTCTAACTACGCTACGACTTTCTAGTTCGTGTTCCCAGCCACCAAAAAATTAGAATCCCAAAACTTAGTTTATTGAAGTTCACAAATTGTCGAAAACCCACTTCCGCTTTACGCTTGCTTAATTCCATCAAGATGGCCGACCGTGTTTGGTGATTTTGGCAACTTTTGGTTAATTGCTGTTTTCAATCCGGGCTGCTGGATAAAAACAACTCAACAAGAATTCTAAACTTTACCAACTCGCTTCTTTTTCAGTTTCTTTATAATTTATCAACTCACACCCCACGACTACTCGATTATAATGTCATACTAGTTTCTTTTACGGAGCATAGACTAAGTGTGGCGCAAGGCGACGAATATTGGGTTCATAGTAAAGATCGAAATCACAATTCAGTTGGGATCGTGTTCTATATATTGTGTGTCAAGCCATGCTTAATATACACCTTGCTTGGTTTTTATTTAACACGCATTGGTATTGTGTAATGGTTTACGAGCCATATACCAGAATATAGAAAACTTACTTTTTTTAATTGTGCCACATGTCCTTTCATTATGGTAGCAAATCATTACTTGAGAGTTAGGTTCTCATTAATTCAGGCCTTGTGTAATATAATGGCCGAGGGATTTCGTTTTATGCCTTTGGGTTTAGTTAGGCTGAGAACCTTTCAGCTAAGTGCATGGTTTACTTAGGTGCAACTTAACACAGGTGTTCACGCGCGTGCGCGCCGAGCAGATGTGTCACTCAGAGATGTCACAATAGCCCGAGATGGGAAACGGGGGCTAGAGAGTGCGAATGATGTCACGCACCGGAAGCGCGCGGTGGATTTTGGGGATTTTGAAAAAGTTAGTGGAGTTGAGATTTGCCTCGGGAGAAGACGGTTGGCTTTCGCTTGCTCGCCGAAGCCTGGCTAGTGGCTTTGTGGCGGGTGCCGCACGAGATAGTGGTGGGGAGGGCAGATGAAAAGGCCAGAATAGAAAGAATGTGTATCTCTCTCCTTATGTCGAAGAACCTTTAAACTCAAAGGTAATAAAAAGTTTCGTACCTGAACTAAGAAGTCGTAAGTGTTTTTCGTGTTTCGAGATTCCTATGTTCTATGTTATATATGTATATATATATATATATGAACATTATATATCCATTTCGCATATCCGGATATCTGGCTATGGAACACTTGGATTACACCTCTATCAAGTTTATAAGAAAATATAAAAAAAAGCCAACAAACGAAAACTGATATCTGATCATTTATTTGGACACCATTATAGGATTTCATGTATTCTTATACAATAATTTTCAAGCAAACTTATTCAACCTATATTTCAGACCATAACAGGTGATATCACTGTAACATTAAAGTTGCAAAAGGAACGAGAGGCTAATTTCGGAGACAGAAGGAACAGAAGAATAAAAAAAATAAAACATCAGAATGTGTGTACGACAAGTTGACACCTGAGTGAGCCAGACAAAAGCACTCGTTATTGATCAGCCTATCACGAATGAATGACTCCGGTAATTAAAATGACGAGATAAAAAAACAGAAGTTCCAAAATTTCTGCCCCGGTGTAGAAACACCGGAAGTTGATATGTTCCACCCCTTGACACCACAGGTGAAAGCAAGGGCGGGGACTAAGTTTTGAAAATCAGTCGGCTGCCAGACGCAAGAATGTAAAGAGAGCAGTTGGACACCAGACACGATGATGTGAAGACAGCCGGAAGTTGTAGCCCCCATTTTGGGGTGAGCTCCGAAAAGGAGTCTCACACCAGACACGAAGCTGAAAAGAACAGTTAGAAATACAGGACAAAAGCAAAAAGATAATACAAGATTTGTGTCTGTCTGTCTGTCTTTCTTTTCTCATGACGTTTTATTTATCTTTGGCTTGCTAACGGGGTCATAGTTCATTCTTTGTTTCTCTCTTCTCGACAACGATGACAAAAATATGTAGTTGTGAATAAACATTTATATTAGGGAATCAAGACGGGGTTTTTGTGTGTTCGTAACTTTTTCTCCGGGGAGGGGTTATAACAGTGCTACACCCATCAAACCTTTCGACACTTGGTGGTGAAAATGTCTATTAGTAGTCGTAGTAGTACGATCGTCTACTGAGACCGTACCAGCACAAACTTCCATATGAACATCGTAGCGTTGCAAACTTCTATTTATGCCGAGTAATGTTACAACCATCTTTTTGTTGTGTAATATCCACCACATTGGGTCAGATTAAACCTGGAAGTATTGGCAATGAATGGGTTGTCCATATTCCACAGAAAACCAGAACTGGCGATGAATGGGTAGTCCATATTCCCCAGAACACCAGAATTGGCAATGAATGGGTAGTCCACATTCTCAAGAGCATCAGAACTGGCAATGAAAGGGTAATCCACATTTTCCAGAGCATCGGAACCGGCAAACAATCCCTCGAGCACTAGAACTGGAACTAATGACCTAGATTCAGATTAATATTAACCCAGAACCCCACACACGCTTTTTGTTGAAATGTCTTACTCTTCTGCAGCGTATTGTATGAGAGAGAGAGAGAGAGAGAGAGAGAGAGAGAGAGAGCATTGTCTAATATTGCTTTTATATGTATGTACACACGTTTTTAAAACTGGATTTTAGAAAAAAAAAATATAATCACATGACCGATAATTCTTAGCCATACTTTCTGGATTCAGTCATTTTAAATTCGTAAAGGTCGACTTCAGTGATCTGTATTTCTAATGGGAAACTTTTTGCTTAAAGAGAAACCCTGTTAAAAATCTGAAGATTTTCTAAGAAACAATATCAGAGATTTAACTTCCTTCAAAAAGAAAGATTTTTATGCATTGATTGTTATTTGCCCCAGTTATCGAACTAAAAAAAACATAAATATACTGAAATAGTCCAGTTAAAAAGCGTTGTAGTGGTAATTCATGGCCAACGTTTTTAGGTCTTATTTTTCCATTGCAGGTATAATTGAGAAACGAGAAATAGAAATTTAACTTAAATCAAATTTCAGTTTATCAAAACAGTTGTCATTCTAAAAATGTTTGACTTCGTGTTACTCTTACAGGGCTTTTAACCTAAACTAAATTTTATGAAATCAACAAGAAATACAAATTTGTTGATTTTATCACTTTTTATGCATTGGTTGTTTGTTAAGTTTTATGGCAAGTCAACTCTTCTTGGATTATTAAATACCAAAATCACCTTTTGTTTTTTTTCCTCTGATAAATAAACCAAATCATCAAATGAATTAAAGAAACATATGATTGGAGAGGAAGTCCCCATAATGTATAACTTGCTGGACTGTGACATCAAATTAATTGACTTCGAACTCCAGGCAGGCTGTTAGGTTCCGTTTTGAACCCAATGCCTTTGGGAAAGAATTGAACCCTTATCCTCCAGTTGATTAGAATCACTATTCTACAGCAAGAACTGCTTTGGCATTTAAGAAGCCAAAGTAAACCGAAAATGTAGCCAACGAAATTTAGATTCAAAACTTATTTTCATAAAAATCATATATATATATATATATATATATATATATATATATATATATATATATATATATATATATATATATTCAGTCTGTTATTAGTTAAATCAGTATCAAAATATATATCCAAATAAAATTGTCGATTTTTTGGTAGATTTGAAAATTGTAATGTTTTTCGCCTGAAAATTTTTAATGAAAATTTCGACTGAGTTACTCCAAAGAAGAACGGGAAATATTTGACATAAAAATTATTTTCCTATCGTATACAGAAACGGAGTTGTTTATTTTTTGAAACTTTGTTTATATATGCAAAACAATAAACTTGATAAAATCATTTGAAAGAATGCCAGAGCCAAATTCACTCACATATAAAATAGAAAACCTAACAAATTCTCCAAAAATGTTTTATTTGTTTAGATATAACACATAGGCCTCTGGTTGCTTTCAATATGTGTTACTGATGCTGCTGTGAAACTCTGCAGAAATACTAAATAATATGAAATGAAATTTTACAACGTTTGACCATGTCAGATTTTTAAAAAAGCAGTTTTCAGTGATGGCAAATACTTTTCTCGTTTGATATGTTCATAAGGAAGTAATCAGACTTCCCAAATAGTGTGAGAAAGTGGAAAGCCAATATATGTTAGTTCTTTAATTGATGCAGAAAATATTTTAGAGAAGAGCACTGAACTTTATCTTAGGTACGCCTCCTACGCGGGAGAATTCCACATGGTTAACCTTAGATTTGAGTAACTTTTTTTAACTAAGTTACATCTTGAGTATTTAGTTTTTTAATTGCAAGTAAGAGAAACTCCTTTAGGACATAGTTGAAGAGTTCATATTAGATTATTCGTGTGAGAAAAGATCAATCCTATATAATATTAACTAGCGATTGACTGATCGATTCATTCATCTTAACACTGCCAACTCGTCTAGTGTTATTTTATGCTTAGAGGTTAAGGACTCGCGTTCATCGCACGTTTGTATTGAGATTTTTCGTAAAGTTATTTCTCAAGAAAATTTTAGCACACAGTAATATATCAAAGTTGGTTGGTTGTGTTTCATGGTATATCAAGTCTTTTAGGTTATTAAATGCAAATCCTGGTAACACACACACACACACACACACACACACACACACACACACACACACACACACACACACACACATGTATATATATATATATATATATATATATATATTCTTTTTATATAAAGATAAAGATAAAAGATTAACTTCTTTGGTGTCATTATGAATTTATTTCTGGTCATGATGACCATCTTCAGATGTCACATGAAAAAAATATTTGAGTGTTCTTATATAGCTTCCGACGAAAATTGAATTTGAAAAAAAATTATTTAAAATAATTTATCAATTGAAATAATTTTTAATATATTTTATCATATTTTTAGTTAAGAACATTTTTTTACGGTGGAGATATTATATCTATTATTATTTTTCATACACTGTTTATACATGTATTTAAAAACAAAAAAAAAGACCCGTTACCCCTAATTTAAATACTTCTGAAAATTAAAAACATAATCCCGGAAAAATTAAATAGTGGCATGTGACTCATTTAGAATTATAGATAAAATGTCCATTCATTTTTCCGTTGATACTATTATGTATTATAAATATTGAATAATATAATTCATGTCACCAGGAAGTAAAAATACGTTTGACTTGTAAACGAATGGTTTTTAGGTAACATTTTTAAAATGCCAGAATTCATTTTTTGCGCACAAGTGATTTCAAGTATTGCTATCTAATACTAATAATACTATTTAATGTAAATCTTTTGTTTTCCCACACTTAAATGATTTCAATTATTGTTATTTAGCACAAATGATTTGGTTCGATGTCAAACATTTGTTTGCACACAGTTAAATGTTTTCAAGTATTGTTATGTATGTATTTACCAGATTTGTTTGACCCTAAGATGAAACCCTAATAGGTACTTTCCCCGCAGGTCAAACTGGACCTGGGATAAATGGCAAAGAGGTGATATTCGACGCTCTCTAAAGCTCTGGCCCGGGAGCCTTATCCCCAGATGCATCATAGTGTCGTACACAAGACACCACATTTTAGGAAGGATTATTAATACAGTCAGAATATTCGAAACACCACCGACATGGCTTTATTTAGGTATGGCACACACCCGAAACATTTAGAAAAATCTATCATATGGAGGTTAAAACAACAGTTTGAAAGTGCCACTTTCCTCATCTGGAACGAAAATAACGCACCTGATATTGGGAGCAAGACATTTGAATTACAATAGCAAATCTAGTTGGTAAGTCTAAATCAAAGGAAATCATCATGCATGAAAACACCCTTGATTCAGTCTCTCAACGTCTCAAGGAGAAAGTGAGAAAAAGAGCGATATATATTACAGGATTACGTGTATTTAACACATATATGTATCAAAACGAAAAGATCCGTAAATGAATTTGACTTGGGTATTTTTTTCATATATTTGGTCTCTTATTTCATATATTCGTGCTCTACGCATATTTCAGACGTTATGGTCCTTCTCAGAAGACTAATAGTGGCTGGAGACATCTCTGAAGCTGAAGCACAAATATATAAAATAAAAACATATATGAAATAAAAGAAAATATATGAAATAAAACCCCTAAAATACCAAATTCAGATTCATTTGGGGGCTATATATTTTACAATTTTTACTTTTTTCTCGTTGAACCAACAACAAATTATATATACATATATATATATATATATAAACTTAAATGATAAGAGTAGCTTTATTAATATGGTCATTTGGGTTTCGTTTGCTTTCGTTTTACGGCATATCAACCATTGTTGCACATTTAATGCCAAATCCGGTTTATTCATATATATTAGATATATATAATTTATAAACGTAAGCCAACAAAGTTAAATAGTTCTAACTATTGTTATGTATCACGAACAATTCAATTGAACATCCCTCATTTGTTTGCACACAGTTAAATGATCAAATAGTTCTTTTTCAAACAACCCTATTTAGTATAAGTCAAAGTTAAATTGTTCCAAATATTGCTAAGTATCACTGACAATTCAATTAGACATCAGTCATTTGTTTACACACAGTTTAAAAGTCAATGTTCTATTTGACCCATAGATAGGATCCTATTAGGTGCTACCATACAAAGCCAAAGTGTACCCAGGAGCAATGGCAATAAAGACGTACTCCGCATACCTCCAAGCTCCAGCATTTCTGGAGCCTCACCATCAGATGCTGTTTAATGTCATGTCGAGGACACTTGTTGGGAGAGTCTTACCTCTCTGCAAAAATGCAGTGGGTCTATTCAACAGCCACAGCCGACCGGGTTGACAGTGACATGGAAGTAATCTCGATTTTCCCAGAACAAATTTCATCAAGGACAAACGATGCAAGTGTGTAACATGGTGACCTCGAAATTATATCGGTATTGTCGGGTGCGGATTGATAAAATACGATGTTATCGAAGTCTCAGAGATAATCTGGAGTGTAAAAAATGTTTATCTTAGCGGAAAATGAACTGGCATTACTATAACGTCGAACATCATATGTGCTGATGGTAGATACTTTGTCACACACTCCAAAAGAAGGCGGAAAGACAAACGACCTCATGATCTGTTGTGGAGAAAGCAATGTTTAAAATGAAAACAAACAAGAACAAAAACAAATAATAATAATAATGATAATGATAATAAAGCGAGGATAGATAAGACACAATAAAATAGCAAGTGCAGACTATGTGGTGACAGAGATGAAACCATCAATCACATAATAAGCGAATGCAGCAAATTGGCACAGAAGGAGTACAAGGCTAGACATAACTGGGTGGGCAAGGTGATCCACTGGGAAATGTGCAAGAAATTTAAATTTGACAATGCCAACAAATGGTATATGCACAACCCAGAACCCGTCCTAGAAAATGATACACACAAACTCCTGTGGGACTTTGATATACAAACGGATCACCTAATCTTGTCCCGAAGACAAGATCTTATAATAATCAACAAAAAAAAAAAAGAAAATCTGCAAATTGTCGACTTTTCCGTCCCGACAGACCACAGAATAAAACTAAAAGAATGTGAAACGAGAGATAAGTACCTCGACTTTGCTAGAGAATCGAAAAAAACTATGGAACATGAAGGTGACAATTATACCAATGGTGATTGGTGCCTTTGGCACGGTAACTAAAGGTTTATTAAAGGGCCTGGAAGATTTGGAAGTTGGCGACCGAGTGGAGACCATCCAAATAACAGCATTATTGAAAACGGCAAGAATACTGAGAAGAGTCCTGGAGACTTGAGCAGACTTGCTGTCACTCAATCTCCAGTGAAATACTATCAGCTTACGCTGATCTGAAAAACTCTAATGAGTAAATAATAATAATAATAATAAGTTTTACCTACAACCGAGCTAAAGCATTCAAAACTTGAATGATTTACTAAGATATGCGGAACAGTGATGTCATTTGATTGTGAATGGTTGAAAGGTTCGCATATCTAACATTAATTTTGCCAAATTTGTTGTAAATCTTAACTACACGATACGTATATTAAATAACAAGACTGATTATTGAAAAATTGTCATTAACTTAAATGCAAATTAACTTTACCTCCGTTAAAATTGTTCCTTTGAGAAGCCACACTGAAACAACACTGAAAGTCTTCAACTGATTCTGCCATCTGTTGGTTAGTCACGACTAGTTCAACTGTTCCCATACTTGTGATTTTGTGCCAAACTAAGCTAAGGTCAATTACAATCAGTCAAGTGAGTAACCTAAACAGCTTTATGTTCTTCAGAACTGAGAAACATTCTGGAAAAAATAAAATGTGCTTCGATAGAACTATTGAAGAACTATTTTAATGGTGTGCAAAAACAAAATCTCTTTCGAAACATTATACTGATTATAATAATAATAATAATAATAATAATGATAATAATAATAATAATAATAATAAAACGACACTAAAAACATATCAAACTGGAAAACGTCTGGCCATGATGGAATACATGAATTCTGGTTCAAGAAATTCACCTCCATTCACGACAGACTAGCACTAGTAATGAACAGATGTTTACAAGGAGCACACGTACCCGAATTGATGACCAAAGGAAAGACCACATTGATCCAGAAGGACTCGCTTAAGAGAACCGCCCCAAACAACTACAATGCCATAACCTCTGTACCGATGATGTGGAAAGTATTAACAGCACAAATAAGGGAAGAGATTTATTACTCGCTAACAAGCCACATATTGTTCCCTGAGAAATAGAAAGGATGCTGCAAAGGATCCAAAGGCACAGGAGAGTTACTTTACATAGATCACCATATCCTCAACGAGAGCAATACCAGATGGAAAAATCTGGCTATGGCCTGGATTGACTATAAAAAGGCATATGATATGGTCCCGCAAAGCTTGATAAATAAACTGCCTCAGAATGAAAACCAGGAAAACCAGGCAAGTGGGATTGACAGCAGGAAGGAGAAGTTTAGCAGAAGCAACGGTCCAAAGAGTTAAATTTCAAGGTGATGCACAATCATTGTGCCACTTAACCACATACTCAGAAAATGCACAGCCGGATAAAAACTTAGTATATCGTAAGAAATTATCAATGTATATGGACGACATTAAACTGTTTGCCAAAAAGGAAAAAGAACAGAAAACTCTAATACACACTGTTAGAATATACAGTCAGGACATAGGGATGGAATTTGATTTAGAGAAATTCGCCATGCTAGTAATAAAAAGCGGCAAACGACACCTGATGGACGCAATGGAACTACCAAATCAAGACAAGATTTGAACGCTCGGAAAAAAGGAAACATACAATTAATTGGGCAGCTTGGATGCTGATACCATCAAACAAGTAAGGATGAAAGATGTTGCAGAAACTTTATCAAAGGAATAAATAGCTGGGCTTTATTACTCGTAAGATATTCGGGACCATTCTTGAAGTGGACCAGAGAAGAACTTAAATAAATGGACCAGATATCAAGAAAACTAATGATCATGCATAAGTCATTACATATCAATGATAGTAAGAGCATATGGAAGAGTCAACAAGATTATGGAAAACAACCCGTAGGAATATGAAAGGCAAAAGCAATATCAGCTAGGCCACAGCACTGTAAAAAAATTCTTGGATAATTAGAAGATTCCTGGAGATCTAAAAAAGACTCCAGTAAAAGATCAGTAGTTTGAGAAGATGCATGTAAACTTGAAAAGCTTAAATAGAATAATGACTCTTTCTTGGATCTATGTATGAAATAATCTATGAAGACCCACAAAAAATGAAGAACACAATAAAAAGAAACCTTTGAGATCTCCTAAAGTCATCGTCTTTATGTCTTTTAGTACCTATTACTTGATTCGAATTTGGTTTGGTTCAGTTTCTTTGTTTAATGGCATATCAAACTTCGTTAGTTATTTAATACTAAAGTCATCCGTGAAGAAGGACAGTAGTGGCCCTATTTGATCCCTCGCTTGGAGGTTCAAAGTTTTTCCAAGAGTCTGAAATAAACGTAATAGTGCTATTGGAGTTCCAACTCGCTTATGACGATATTGTAGTCCATTATGTTAGCCACTACATTATAGAAAGTCCCTCCAAAGAAATAGAATTGTGAATATAAAATAAATACATCAGAATCAGAAGAAAAGAATATATGATCATATTGAGAAAGCAACTAACCGTCAACTTTTGTCCTCCGAACCTTTATGGCTAAAACTTGAAGCAATTTTCCTCCGTGTGGACACCATATGATTATTTATTTGGACTTATTTCAAGTACAATAAAATACAGAGTGTAAAGTATTTATTTTATATATTAAAAGACAAAATGGCCAACCTAGAATGGCCAACCTTTGTAAAAGTAAGGTATATTTTCTACAGTGGCTCTGTTTACATTACAGATTGTATAATTGAGTTAGAGGACGTTTTTCTTTCTCTCTTGTTTCAAAGTAGAGAAATTTGTATGGCATTAAATATCAAATCATTGCACAGTTTCGATCCACCATATTTGTTTTGTCCTGGCAGACGAACAATGGTAGATATTTGCAATTATATGCTTACAGAATAAATTTTAAAAAAATGTTAGACAATGGTATGCCTATGGGACTTGTCGGAAGAACTCCAGCAAAATAAATGAAATAGGAATGAATCTTTCTTTTTTTCAGATCGAAAACAGAAGGCAATTCAAAAGTCATTTTTTGGTGAGACAGTAAACCTCGTAGCATAAGTAAAACTGTCATTGTTATTCGAAATTGTCATGGGAACATTCCTAGTATTTAATTGCAATTAAAAATTGATGTTTTGATTTTCTTGGCCAAAACATTCGCCCGTTGGTGTTTTCATTTTGAAAAGTGGGTTATGTCTGACTGATGCCCGATATTCTAAGATGAGTCATGGCCATGATTATACAACCAATTCAGATCGGTATTTTTATCGCTTGATTTTTGCTGAAGAGATCTTAGCTTCCCTTATTGTCTGAAATTCTAAGGCAAGTTTTTTTTTTACTATCATTCTCAGAGTATTCAGATTAGTATCTTAATTTTTCTTGTTTTTATCACTTTCCCTTTTTCTCATTATCTGAATTTTTAAGAAAAATTTGCAATTATTCTTGGTGTATTCAGACAAGTGTCTTTATTCTTGCCATTTTTATTATTTCATCCTTTCTCAATTTCTTAAATTCTAAGTTGAGTAGTATCTTCATACTTGTTGTTTTTATCACTCATTTTTTGAGTTTTTTTTAATCATTGTTATGCAAAAATATTCAGCTTATTAGGAGAGATTGATTAGTTCCCAATCAAAGGTAAATTCATATTTTTACGTGCAGTTTAACACTTGAAAGGCTTATGTAAAGAAATTAAAATTAATAACTGTTTTTTTATGTTCCAGAAAATTGACTGCTGAGAGTCAGCAGTCGTTTAGAAATCGATAATATTAAAGGAAATACTAAAGAAGGGTTCTCGCACTCTTATCATGGCTAAAAAGTTGAAGTGAAATAAATAATTTGAAGGGAGAAATTTGAAAGTAGTGATGAGTTTTAGATGAATAAGAAAAAATCTGATTATTCTTTTTAGTATCATTTGTATATAAAAGCACACAATCTTGAAAACTAACCCCAGTACTGTCAGCTGTTTCTTGCCGCTGGAGAACCTGACAAAACCTTCATCATCTGGCTAATGACTTAAACTCTTTGCACTAAATGACCGCAATTATCTTGACTCATCAATTAAATTTAACAGAAAGAGAAAAACAGTATGATCAAAGTCTATAAGGAATGATTAAAATTCAGAAAGAAACATCATCTGTTCGATTAATAATAATGGAATTTGTTTTGGGAAATGTCAAAGTTACAATTCAAATTAGAGTTCTGAAGAATTGCAGATGAGAAATCAATCTATTTAAAGACAGCTTTGTATTCCATATTTCTAACAGGAAATTATGGGGAATTGGTTATATTGTCTAAGGTGAAAAACAGCTCAAAATTATGAAATGTTTCATTAGATTCTTGAACATTTATCATTCACAATGAAATAACAAAGTCGTAAAAGTTGTTTTTTTCTTTGAAATTAAAATTTCTGATCTTTTCACATTATTTGGGCGAAAGCGTTTGGTTGGTTAGTTTTACGGCATGATAACCCTTGTGGTATAATTTAATGCTGAAGTCGGTTTTCTTTTTTAGCAATCATATGGTTTCAAGTAACTAATGATAATAATATTTTGTAAACAATTAAAACTTCAAGAAAACTTTTATCAATTCTAATAATTATAATATTTGAAAAATGCATTCCTCTTAAATAATAATCGTTTGTTTGCACACTGTTATATCAGTTAAAGTATTTCAATCTAATACTATCAATTTGCATAGCATTATATAGTTTAAAGTATTTCTCTCAATTATTGCTATCAAAAGTTAATAATTTGTACACTGTTATTTGGCTTCAAGTTACTAATGATCCTTTTTAAACAATTGCATCTTCCAACAATTATTATTAATACAAATGATTTGCACACAATTATATAGTATAAAGTATTCTTATATAATTCTTATATAATTTCCGACAAGACCTAGTTTACCCATAGATGGGGACCTAACAGATACTCCCACCTCAGGCTAAAGTGTACATGGTATGTATTAACCCAACCTCTCCACAACAAGTAGGGTGTGACCCAAAGTCAATTTTAAGCCGAGTTAAGTTGGTTTGAAGTCAGAGTTTTTTTCTTAGACTGGTTGTCTTTGCAAAGTTAAAGAGTTCGGTTTACTCAATTATTTGCCCATAGCTGGAGATAATAAATGATTTGTGTCTTTCTTAAGGGCATTAGTGATAAATGGAACCCAAATGGCCATATACAGGATCCAGTGTTGACTTGATACTGATGGCACTAAAAGGGTAATTTTCACTTATCAGTGCACCAAAACTGCAACCTCACAATCAGATGCAGGTTATTGTTATATCCAAGATACCCATTATTCTGCAGAGGATGTTGTCAATTTAATCTACGTCCCATTGACAGAGTCATCCGTTTTTGAGAAGTTTGTGCAGTTGTATGTAAAGCATAATCAATTCCTTTTTTTCTGTGAATATACGTGTTTTTTTCTCAAATAGTCGGTTCGTGCAAATAAACAGATAATTTCTGTGCTTTATTTCATAAAGCCCAAAAGCTTTTATCAGCTAATCAACATATGCTCGTCTTCTAATTTGGCCATTTGGATGCATTAGAAAGAAATAGTCAATAAAATAACACTTTCTTTCTATTGAAATATTGTAAAGAACTTCGTCGCCTTTTTCTTTAACATCGAAAGTATGTTAGATGATTCGAAGAGGGTAACAGATAATAAATGGGTGCTATTGTTGCAGCGTCTTCCAGAGGGCACCATTCTGTCTGGATAATTACATCAAGTAAAAGAACTCAATACTAAAACCGTGTCTCGTATATCAGGATTATGGTCACCAAGGGGAAAATATCTTTTTTGATGACGCAACGAGAAAGAAAGAAAAGAAAATAAAGAAAAGAAACTGGATTTTCTAACGTCTGGGAGAGATCGTATTTTTTGCTTGTTTAAATAGAACATATCGAATAAAGAATGCATTTGGCTCAGTTTATACGTCTATTTTATGATTTAACATTTCATGCGACACTTTGCCTTTCATAACTCAAAGGTGTCTAGAAGTAAAACCATCACACAATCTATGGTTCCTAATAAAAACCTTGAGCATATTTCCAGCCAATTAAATTTCCCATTGTCTACTCGAGTTCTACTTTCCTTCATTTCTACACCAACTCATTTTCCCTCAAGAGCCTTGTCTTTCACATTGTTTTATTTCTATAATCTTTTCCTTCTATCTTTCCTTTCTACGCAAAATCATTTTCCTTCAAGAGCCTCATCTTTTTTTTATCGTCTGTTCAATTTCTATAATCTTTTTCTCCGTTTTTCAATTCTACGCCAAATCATTTTCCATCAAGACCCTCATCTTTCACATCATCAGTTCTATTTCTATAATCTTTTTCTTCGTTTTTCATTTTTACACAAAATGAGTTTTTCACATTGTCTCTTTCATTTCAAAAATCTTTTCCGTTTATTCTTCAATTCAACTCAAAATCACTTCCCTTCAAAACCCTCATCATTCACGTTGTCTACTATTGTTCAACGATCATTTTATTCCATCTATCATTCCTTCATAAAATCATCTTCTTTTTCAAAAATACTTCTTTTCTCATACTTATTCATTACATCACATTTTAACTTTTTTCTTTCAAAATAAAAAGAATTTCATATTTTTGAATAAAATATCACGAGGTATGTTGATATCCAAGTGCATCTGATGTTGAAGCTCAATTTCAGGAGATTTACGGGGTATGGATTACAAATTCATTACCTTGACTCACTGGTTCACTCTCACCTGGAGTAGTAATAGTTGCTAGGGTCCTATCAATGGATTTGTTTAAAAATAATTCCTTTTTGATCGCGTCGGGTGTAAAAAGTTTTTTCAGAAATAACAAGGCACAACTTGGGAATTTGAATGTACAATGAACGTGAATTCCGAAACTCTAGGCATAAAATAACGTCAGATGTGTTGACATGCCGTTGAATTTATCAACCAACCATTTAACAAATCAACTAATCAATCAATCAATCAATCAATCAAAGACCTTACCCTGATCTTTTCCGTTGTCTGCCCTTTTTTGACCATAATTTTTTCGGATTATCATTTCTTCTCAATGTTATTTTCCTTCAAGACTTCCATCTTTCAAATTGTCAATTATTTTCATCAATTTTTTCCTTTTACTTTTTTTTCCTTCGCAAAATGATTTTCATTCTAAAAAAAACCCTTTCTTCTGCCTCCTTCTTCATGTGTCTTTTATATTCTCATTTAACTTTCTTTCGAGAAAAATATTTTTATGAGGTGTGTTTAAAACGCATCGAAATTTTGGCAATATTTATCAAGACCTAAATAAACAATGAATAATACCTTAAAAATAAATGTTTTGGCATTCAAGACCGTAATTCCAGCGAGTTTTCAATTGGTCATACCACCTTTGAAACTCGTCTTTTGGTAAGATGTGAAAGATTGTCATATTAATTTTAATGTCGTCCACGTCCTCAAATTTCACCGTTGAGATTAATTTTCAATTTAGGTAACAAGAAACCGCCGCGTAGAACTAGATCCCTTGAGTATGGAGTGTGATGCACTTGTGTAGTCCAGTGTTTCACCCCAAACTGCTGATGAAAACTTCATGGGACCGCTAAAAAAATGCATGAGATTGCTGATGAAAAAGTATTGAAAATTTGAACTGACTTGTCTGGACATCATCACTTCACTATACAGCCCCTGGCAAAAAAATATGGACAACCCAATATTATATAACATTTCTTCGGTTGTTTTCAATCCACGAAAAATAAACTATGCATATATATATGAGATAAATTCGATTCTATTTTATTTTTGCTTTGTTTGTTGGTTTGTATTTTAAGGCATATCAAATCTTTTGGGATATTAAATGTTAAATCTTGTTTTGTGTATATGTTTGGTTAGTTACAGAATGTTGCGAGTAATATGGAACAAATACTGGAAGCAACACCCCACAAAGCAGTAGCTGTACGGCCACCAACCACCCATCACGAAAACTATCCAAGTTAGACGAAGCAGACATGTAGGAAACCACTGGGAAAGTAGGGACAAGCTCATGAGGGATGTACTCCTGTGAACCCATTCACATGACCATGCAAAAGCAGGGCGGCCAGCTCAAAATTACATACAGCAGCTCAGTGAGGATACGAGATGTAGCCCTGGTGACCTACCGAAAGCGATGAACGATAGAGAGGGGTGGCGAGAGAGGGTCAGGGATATCCCTGATGATGGCACGACAAGGTGATGATGATTGGTTCGATACCTTTTTTATGGTAGATCAGCACCTGTGGGTAATCTAATGCAATTCTTATTTTTATATATGATTTGCAAGTGAATAGTTTGTAAGTATTTGCTTTTAATAGAAAATTAATTTGAGCATGAGACAAATTTTAACTGTGCTCCACAAACACATACTTTGTAGATCCTAAGCTTGGCAAACACATCATTTTTTTTTTCGTATATATTCACCAGTTTCATGTTTGCAATTATGCTGCCAGTTTTAATATCCGTACTTTCTACACTCTCGGATCTACGTAGGTTTTTGTCAAACAAATTTTCTCCATAACAACGGTAGCATTCCATTTTCTTTGATATCCAAACGTTCAGGCTGCACGGAACATACATGGACTTAATCAAAATAATTTATCTTTATTAATTGTCAAGTTTTTTTCAACAAAAAATAGATAAATGCTTTTATGGATATAAATTTGTGCATACCCAGACGCTAAACTTCTATGTTCCAGTTTTAAAGTTTAAAGTTAGTCGTTCACGGTGTACAATAACGTGGATCTTAAATCACGGCAAGTAACGTAACCACTAAGTCACACGGATATTGTTACCATGGAGTTTTTTGTAGCCACTCTAAAGATCTTGAAAGCTAAGTGGCGTATTGCAGGATGGATTCGGTGACTCGAGTTCAAATCCTGAACGAGTCTGTTTGCATTTCGCAAAGTGCTAATACACTTAGGAAAAGAACGAATCCGATTATTCTTCCCCAGTTATAGGTAAATAGTTGAGGAAACTAATATGTACCGTTCGGGTTATGACGAAATCAAAATTATATTCTGCCATTTCTCTTCAAAGAATTAAAAGATGTCATTAAAATAAAACTGCTTTTAATGGTTATATTTTGAGCTATTTTGAGGGGAAAATAAATTAACTCTGTTATATAAGCTGCACACAGACTACTTTTCATTGTGTCAAAGTGTCATTTTGTCAGTGTTGTCCCATGAAGAGATATAATTAAGTATCTGTAGAAATATGAAGAGTGTACTCACTTTTGTGATACACTGTATATACCAACCCTTCCGCCTGAGCTGGATGAGAAAAAAGTTCAATTTTTAAGCGGAGATGAACAGGGCTGAATTCAGACTTTTCCGAGTCTTAGACCAGCTGCCATACAAAAGTTTAAGAGAACGAGCTGCCCTTTATTCCCTTTATAAATACAAGAGAGAGCATAAAGCTCTGACTTTTTGTGGGGGTTGGTAGGAGCAGTCATTCCTTATCTATATTTTCTAAGGGGATCTAGCTAACCACATTCGCCTCCCCATTCATCAGTACAATAGGAGATCAAGCTGCCCTACTAATCATCAATAGCTGGGGGCAGATTAATAGGATTCATACCTTTCCCAAGGTTATTTGCGCTACGTGAAATGCAAAAAGTCTTGTTCAGAATTTGAACTCAGGTGGCCGTATGCATTTTATCATGAGCGCCTATATATATATATATATATATATATATATATATAGAGAGAGAGAGAGAGAGAGATGGAGAGAAGAAGAAGAAAGGAGGCACACCTAGTTATCGTTGTAGGAAATGTTGTCGGTGACCTGAGTTGAAGACCTGGACGAGGCTGTTTGCCTTTCACTTTCAGAAAGGAATGGACCCATCAATCCCCGACGAGCTATACGTAAATAGCAATATAGACGAAGCTTTTTTAACTTTGGCATGGCCACCGGTCTAGGAGAAGGAAAAAAGTAAATTCAAAAAAGTTGTAACTAAAAAAGTAAAGTTGGTGACCTTAGTCGAGGGTGACACGAAAGCCCCCTTTTCAATAGCTACTACACTGAGGTGTAGGGGAGGGCGCTACTCCATTCCCTGGATTGTTTCACTTTACCCTTGATCCTTACTTTATAATATTGAGTGTTATGCAAAGCGGTATCAAGTACCATTTTTTGAGTCTTTGGATTGAACCCCGGTCTCCCGAACCATTGGCGAACAATCTACTCATTAGGCTAATTAAACCAATTGTAATCCGCTTAAAACTGACCTCATGTCGCATCGTGCCTTGGTCCTGAAAATTTATCCTGAAGTTAAAGCTATATTAAGGCTTGGGCTTTAAAGCAACAGATTATGGACAAAGATAACTGTTCATAGAATCGAAATTATTTCTGATTAAGTTCAGACACTTCCTAATGCTTAACTTAACTTCACACACACACACACACACACACACACACACACACACATATATATATATATATATATATATATATATATTTATATGTACTCACCTGGACAATATCCAGTTTTAAATCTATCTTCTGATTTCTAAATTTATTGCTAAAGTGAAAGAGTTACTAAAATGATAGATTACTCTGGCACAGGTAATCTCAATAATGGTAGACTGGATGGTCAATTTGGAACGGGCATTTGTAAATCTACTGTTAAAACTCTTGGCAAGATTTCTAGTGTTTATCTTGGCACCATGATCAAGTTAGTCCTATCCACTTGATGCTTTGGGTTTTGTTTCTTCCATTTCCAGAATACACAATCAATGGCCTTTGAGACAAGCATTTATCCTATTGCCTTAAAATGTAATGCTCTTAAAAGAGGTTGACTTTCATCTAAATGGAAGTGATTAAGAGTTTTAGTGAAAAGATCTGATATGTAGATTTTTTCCGCCAATAAGAAATGTTTTCTTTAATTCCTATTAGACATGGAGTCTTTAAGTAGTCATGAATAAAGAGCATCACACGTTTCATATAGAATCATCCAAAACTGTAAGAATTTGTTTTACATACAATTGTTTTTTTACAGAACGAAAGATACAAGAATTTAAAGATTTTGGTGGAAAATTATACGAAAAAATGTACAATATTAGTTATTGTTTGTTATCAAACTTTGCAATATTTAAAATCTCTAACGAAAAATATGAATACGTAGCAGACCGAAAATAAACACACACACACACACACACACACACGTATATATATATATATATATATATATATATATATATATATATATATATATATATATATATATATTATGAAAAAAAGGAATTCATTCATCAAGAAAAGAAAAAACGGGATGATGTACAATACTGACTTCGTCGGAAAAAATAAAACCGAGTAACTCACAAAACAAGTAATTTTGAAAAATTGCTCAAAACGTTAGCTGAGCTGGTTATTGAAGCGAATAAGTAACAGATGTATACCAACCGAGTCTCACAGAAAAAAAGGGGAAACTTTAGATGAAATATTGCTATTGAAGTAGGTGAACTGGTTTACTAATTTCAAAGACTTGTGACTTTAAGTAGAAATCGCTACTTGTAGTTTAAAATACATTAACTCTGTTTTATTTGTTTGTTCCATGTTACACAAGAGGAATTTGGTATGGACAGGAGTATTTGTTAGAAGCGCTACATCATCTGCGTAATCTGCATCTGTCATAGTTTCTAGGGAATATCGTTTGATTGTCTTTTAAATTGGGGGTCTGCGAATCTAAAAGGTAACAATCTGAAAGAGCAGAGGGATAGGAAAATCAGTTAAGTGGTCAGTTTCTTATTTCAAAGACATTAGAGAGAGAGAGAGAGAGAGAGAGAGAGAGAGAGAGAGAGAGAGAGAGAGAGAGAGAGAGAGAGAGAGAGAGGTTGGAAATGCCCAAAGCTATTAGCCAAAAGTTCACTTTCATCACGTTTAGACTTCAGAAGACCAAATATTTTTATTTCATTCGATTACCCCAAGTGACCTGTGACTCTCATAATCCACCTCTACGCGGACCTCTGGGAAAAATATACGTCAATGGTCCTGTTTAAAGAAGCCTTTATACAGCCAAAAAGATCCGATTGTTAGTCCTTCATCTTTACCAACTTCGTTCAGCTATTTCCAAAACAACATTCAAGACCAGCTGTTTCAAGGTTAAGCAGTTCACTCTTTACGTTCCTAAATATAAAGGAAGTTTAATCAGCTGAGGCTGAAACCAACATAAGAAAAAAATACAGTTTCTTTTTAATGTCATATATGTACTTAAGGTTTGGTTCGATGGTATATCAACGTCCGTAGGATAATTAATGTCAGTATCGGGCAAGAACAGCAATAATATTCATTAATTCAAAGTTGGAAGAATAAGCAGGTTTATATATTTCCTAAGCTTAACTTATCCGAAAATGAATGTAAAATTGCGACTAGAATTCCTACTCGTTTATAAAGCGGAACGTTAGCTATTACGCCATGGGGATTTCCTCCAAACATGCGTTTTAATTTTGAACTTTTTAAAAAAACGTAATATCCATACCTTTCAACATGTCTATTTCTATATTATTATATGTAAATTGCTTAAAAATGAAAGTTGTTTTAAACATTAATCTATACGCTTTGTCATCGAGGCATAGAATGCAATGAGTGTATCCTCTGCAGACGGGTAAGCCAGCCTCAAAAAGTGGTGTCTTTTGTATGAAACTCACCTGCATCTGATAGTAAGGTTCCAGTAATAGAAATCTGGGGAGTATGGAGCACCTCTTTATTTCCATTACTCTCAGGTTCACTTTGACTCGAAGTGGAAGTAGGGTTTCAGCTATGGGTCAAATAAATCTTTTTAAAATCCTTAATATTCTGTAAAAACTTATGCAAAAAAATTGAAATAATAATAGAATAAACTTATAAACTTAAAAAAAAACAACCACACAAAAAGGTAAATATGAACATACAGTGAAGACAATTCCCTAACCTCTAGACATAAAATAAACCTAGAAAGGTTGAATTGTTGTTGAAATGAATCAATCAACCAACCAACCAATTATTTCCTGTGCATGTTTCCATAGATAGCGCAAAACCATAGTTATGGAACACTGAAATAATTTAAGAATTAAGAAAAAAAAAAAAAAAAAAAAAAAATAAAACGAATGTAATATAATAATAAATAACAAATCTAATTTTCTCAGATCATATCAAAATATTTGATAACATTCTTGTTTGAACTTTCTATGAGCAACAGCAGGTGTCTCAAATAACAAAACACAATAAAACAATTATAGCTAATGATGCACATGTGTTGTGAAGAGAAGTGGACTGTTCGGTTTCTTTTTTTAATGGCATATCAATCTTCGGTGGTTATTTAAGGCTAAAGCCATCTTTGTTGTAAACTAGTTGTAGTACTCTTCAACTAAGAGCTTAAAGCGAGAATTTTCTGTGTGTAATTTAAGAATTAAGTAAAATGTAGCTCAAAAGTGATTTCAACCTGAAACATTATTTTCTGTCTTTATAATTAGAAAAAAGAAAACTTATGGCACAAACCTTTTTATAATCCCAAGTACAACAACAGCAACAAAAACCGGATGCAAGAGAAGCTGAAGAATTTTGGAGTAAAATATGGCAAGCAAGAGAACATAACAAAAAAGCTGAATGAATAAGCAACATGGCAAAAGAGTTAGAAGATTTCAAAGAAGAACCAAAAGCGGAAATACACATAAATTCACTCAAAACAACACTCACACAAAAAAATCAAATTGGAAAACACCAGGTAATAATGAAATACAAGGATTCTGGTTTAAAAAACTTCCCCACCATTCATGACAGACAAGCACTAGAAATGAACAGATGTCTACAAGAAGCAAACGTATCCCTATAGATGACCAACGGAAAGACCATATTGATCCAAAAAGACCCACTTAAAGGAACTGCCCCATGCAACTAGAGACCCACAAAGTGCCTACCTATGATGTGGAAAATACTAACGGCACAAATAAGAGAAAATATTTATTTCTCACTGACAAGCGGCGAATTGTACCCAGAGGAACAGAAAGGATTACCCAAAGGATCCAGATGCATAGAACTACTCTATATTGATCAATACATCCTCAACAAGAGCAAGACAAGACGGAAAAATCTGGTTATGGTCTGGATTGACTACAAAAAGACATGATATGGTTCCAAAAAGCTGAATAATAAACTGTAAACTGTCTCAAAATGTAAAAAGTATCGGATGAAGTCAGACTTTATCGAGAAAACCATGAAAACCTGGAGAGAAGAGGAATTGACAGCAGGAGGAAGAAGCTTAGTTGAAACAAGGATCCAAAGCGGTATATTCCAAGGAAATGCACTTTGACAATTACTATTTATAATTGTGATGATGCCACTCAACCACATACTCAGAAAATGCACAGCCGAATACACACTTAGTAAATTGTAAGAAAAGATAAATCACCTAATGAACATGGACAACATTAACTGTTTGCCAAAAATGAAAAAGAACTGGAAACTCTAATACATGCTGTTAGAATATATAGTCAGGACATAGGGATGGAATTTGGTATAGAAAGATTTGCCATGCTTGTAATGAAAAGCGGCAGACGACACCCTACGGGCGGAATAGAACTACCAAATCAAGACACTCGGAGAAAAGGAAACCTACAAGTTCTCGGGGATATTGGAAGTTAACACCATCAAACAAGAGGAGATGAAAGAAAAAATTAAAAAAGAATATCTTAGGAGAACCAGAAAGCTACACGAGACAAGAATATATAGCAAAAACCTTATCAAATGAATAAATACCTGGAGTGTCATCCTTATAAGATATTCAGGACCATTCTTGAAGTGGACCATAGAAGAACTTAAATAAATGGACCTGAGAACAAGAATACTAATGACAATACATAAGTCATTACATCCCATAGATGAACTTGACAGGTTATATGTGCCAAGAAAAGTGGGAGGAAGACGATTTGCCAGCATTGAAGACAGCATTGACGTATCAATACGACTTGAAGACTACATACAAAAGTATGGAGGAAGAATAATTACAACCATCAATAACAATACTGACAACGCGAGGACCTACAGAATGACAATAACCAGATAAGAAGAAGCAGCAGAAAAACACCACTATGGATGTTTTAGCCACATCTCACACAAGAAAACGTGGATGTGGCTGAGAAAGCAAAACCTTATGAGAGAAACTCTATCTCTTCCAACAGTAGCACAAAACTACGCTATAATAACCAAACATACCAAAGCGAGAATTGATAAGACGCAACAAAACAGCAAATGTAGGTGATATGGTGATAGAGACCAAACCATCTATTACGTAATAAGTGAATGCAATAACTTAGCACAGAAAGAGTATGAGACTAGACACGACTAAGTGGGCAAAGTGACCCTTTGGGAATTGTGCAAAAAATTGAAATTTAACGACCAGACCTTATAATAATCAACGGCAACAACAACAGCAACAAAGAAATCTTCGGTAGTATGCAATGGCTCCTATGAAACCCCTGACCCGTCTAACAGTCTTTGGTTCTGGCATGGAGCGAATTACTTCAACTTTATCATCATCTGGTTTAATTCCTTGTTTATTTATGACAAATCCCAGATATTTGGTTTCTGCCATCATGAACTGACACTTTGGCAATTTTATTTTTAACCCATGTTTTCTTAACTGATTAAATACCGACGAAAGGTGTTGGAGATGTTCACTTATGTTGTTAGAGAAAACCAGTATGTCATCCAGGTAAGCCATGGAAAACTGTTCTAGCCCTCCAAGCGCTATGAACATCAGTTGTTGAAAGATGCCTGGCGCATTGGCCAATCCAAAGGGCATAACTCGGAACTGAAAGAGTCCAGAGTGGCATGCAAACGCAGCCTTTTCGCGATCAGCTTGGTCGAGTGTTACTTGCCAGTACTTCGCCCTCAAATCAAGAGTAGAGAAGCAAGTTGCCTTACCGAAAAGTGCTAATATGTCATCTCTTAGTGGTAGAGGTTTGGTGATGTTGTTTAGGGCCCTAAAAGCTACGCAGAATCGATGCATTCATCTTTCTTGTCTACGACCACTATCGGAAAACTCCAAGCAGATTTGTAACGTTCAATCCCTCTCGCTTCCAACATCTCATTGAGCGTTTCTTCAACTAATTTTCTTTTATGGATTGGGGTTCGGTAGGGTTTTAATTTTATAGGGGGGTTGTTTCCTGTGTCTATTTTCATTTGGACTGCCCGAGTTTGTCCCAATTTTTTTTATCCAAGTTAGCGATAACACATCTCTATTGTTCTGTATTAGATCTTCTATTTTCTTTCTATATTCTTCTGGTACATTGATGTCCTATGACTTGATCTCAGTTTCGTTTGTCTTGGTGGGTCTCTATTCAATATACTTAACTTGCTTTCTAGTGTTTAAGGGTGATATGTTTCTCAACTTTCTCTCTTGGGAACTTTAACTATTTTATTGCCCAAATTTGCTAGCATTACTGGGATCTCCCCTTTTTCATTCTTTCTCGCCACAGATTTAACTAAAATTACTTCTTCATCCCCTGGTATCACTTCCTCTGTTGGATTCACCCGGTATAGGGTTTCCTTTAGTTGTTCAGTGGGGCCTAATCTAGCGGTGCAGGAAACAGCGGTACGTGGAGGAAATGGGATATAATCCACTGAGTAGATATTGATCCCACCACTGGCTTTACTGCCCAGTGGTATTTCTATCCCTTTTATTTCTAGTTGATTTGGATTAAAATTTATCTGGGCTTCGCCCAGTATCATGGTCCAATCTGGGTCAGGCGCAATATAGAGCTTTGACCAACTTTTAATACCTCCTACCTTAATAGCTCAGTGTACCATACTACTTAACTCCATCTTTTGTTCGTTAGCCTGTGTCACTGTTAAATCTGAATTCTTCATCCGTATAGAGTCAGTCGTTAGGTCCTTAAAAAAGTGAGACTTCCGATCCAGAATCTAGGAGTACTTTTATCTTCTTGTCCATAATCCCGACCTTACATACCATTTCCGAAACTTGAGTTAGAAATTCGTATTCTTCCGCTCCTTTTCTTTTAGTACTTTTAACTATATCCCGATTTTGCGACTTTGGACAGTTCTGACACTTTTGTCTTTCTTTCTTCGAAGATTTGACCTGATTACATGTTTGTATCTATTTTAGTTTTCGTTGGTGCCCGATAATTCGTACCTTCCTCAGTTGAACTTGGGCAACATTTTTCATCACAATTCCAGTGCTCTCGCTGACTGGATCTTGTGGATCATTCCCTTCATTATCTCCTATAGCGCGTTGTGTAGATTATTTACAGCTATAACAGCCACGGCTCTCCCCAGACAATTTTTCCCTGTAATCTTCTGACTTGGGTGCCCTTACTAATGTATGGGGATCTACCCGTTCCTGTCGCCAAACAGCCCTGCCCAGAAATCTATTAGTATGTTTTTCTTTTATTTCTGGACAGCCTCGAAGTCGCTCATAGAGCTTTTCACTCTCCCTTGCTGATGACAAGGCCTCCGAAAAGGTTGTCGAATAAGCTCTCGCAACAACCTCTTGAATAAAGGAGTTACTAACTTGTTGTATTTGCACCGCTGATCTTTCCCATAATTCTGAGTCCCGATACGCTAACTTTGCCAGATTCGACATTCGACTACCATATCCGAACCTTGGGTAAGAAAGTTCAATCCAGGTCAGGCGCAATGTAGAGATTTGACCAAGTATTAATACCTTCTCCCTTAATAATATCTCTAAAGTCCGGGACTTTGATTTTTTGTAAGGTTTAAAGGTTGTTTGGAGTGCCACGGGTCTAGAATGGAAGGGATACTTCTTTGGCAGTCTTGAGTTTCTTCTTGGTTCTTTTTCTCATCCTCTCTGAAGATTAGTTTTTCCATCCCATTTTTATAGCTCAATATTTTTGGACAAAAAATGGTTTCTAATTGGTTGTCCAATAAGAGACAATTAGGAGTCATATTCCCATTGTTCAGCCAATCCTAGTTCAGGATTATATCTTACAGGTATTGGGAAAACCCTTTTTAGATGCTTTTACAAATGGGTTAGAGGGTTAGAAGCAACAGGTTCAGAGCAATGGGGTTGAACAAAAAAATTCTGAGCCTCACCTGATTGGATGAGCCTGGCCCAGCTAACCTTTATTTAAGGTGGAGCAAAATTAAATATCCATTTTGACATTGACCTTTAAGATAAGGACTAGAAAAATATGTTTTACGAAATGACCCGTTTCATCATTATGATCGATGAAGTTAGTTGACAACCGAAAAATTAAATAAATTCGCTGACCTTTAGAATAAAAAAAACCCAATTATCTCGGACTTGACTGACTTTTAGGAACAATCAACCAGCTTTTTAGGTCAATTTTATCCTTGAACAAAAAGATACTTATTTTAAGGATATTTTTGTTCTATACATATATATATATGTATATTAATTTTCATATGTTTCATAAATTCTAATTTTTACTTATTAATTAAGGATTTAACCACACGTCGTGTCACACGTTATTGAGATCGGCCAGAATACTGAGAAGAGTCCGGGAGTTTTGGGAAGATTACTCTCACTTAAACTTCCGTGAAAGATAATCATCTAACGCTGACAAAAACATTGTTCCGATCGGCTAGAATACTCCAATGATTCCAAGAAATCTGAAGAGACTTGCTGTCACTCAGCCTCCAATAAAAGACCACCAACTAAAACTGATGTGAAAAATTCGCCAGGAGAAAACAGGAGAAAACAGAACTCGTGACCTGTGAAGACTCGCTGTTCCTTAGGCAAAGGTGAAGATCGACTTGTTCAAATAGGCAAGAAAAACACGCAAGAAGTAAAAGAGTAATAATAATAAACCTTTGTAAACAACTTCAAGAAACTATTCTTAATTTATTTTCACATAGTTCGGTGATTTCAAGAATTTCTATCTCATTCTAATAATTTATACACTTTTCATATAGTCGAACAAAATAAACATTTCATTTATTTTGAATTTCTGTCTTGGCAAATACGTTTTCAGCAACGCCAGTTTTAAAAGATAACTAATATATGTAGCAATGCAGTTGGTATATGAGTTATTGCTGCTGAAACGGAATATTTGTATACTTTTAGGCAGGTAATCTTATTTGAACATTGCTTCTGCTGAAATTTTCACTTATGGTCTCGTGCAACGTAAACTAAGGTTAGAATATATATTGTAATATCAAACTTATTTGGCAGACTATTGCTTGTTTAATGTTTACTTCTCTCTGGATGCTTCACAATGATAATCTTGTGCCAGACTATGCCAATGCGAGTAAACATTTCAAACAAATGAAGTAAGGACCTCAGTGAAGATGCTTTTATATTTATCGACTAATAAGTGTCCTCCACCCAAAAAAGGTTAATATATTGTGACACTTTAAACATGAGTAGAAAGGAGCATATATATATATATATATATATATATATATATATATATATATATATATATATATAATGCAGAACTATTGAAATAAAATAAATGCCTAATAAGTACCCAATAATATGCGGGCGAATAAGACAGGGGAAAAATGCAGGCGGGTCTGATGGAGAAATTAATGTGTGTGCACTTGGACGGCATCTTGCTAAAAGAACTAAATCATACTACATGAAAAAATAAATGAACACCCTTGAGTCGACACAGTTACACTCAGTTACAGAGAAAAAATGTACACACCCATAAATGATGAGGAGAAAGTAAAAGTAGCAATAGCTTCACAAAGCGATGGCCATTGGAATATGGAGACACATGAAGATCCGGGGAGAATGATATATTTTCATAAATGTAGGAACATAGAAAAAACTTGGCATTCAATTTCATTTATATATATATATATATATATATATATATATATATATATATATATATATATATATATATATATATATTCATAAATAATCGCATAAATGTAAATTTCCACTTGCATAATATGAATGTAAACATATATGTAATGTAATATGTATATATACACATACACACAAAAACGCAGGAACATTTATATATATATATATATATATATATATAAAGAGGTTCCTATAGAAATGTGGATATTCTCAAGTCTCCTCAAGTCTCCAGGACTCTTTTCACTATTCACTCAAACACTGTCCCTTTCTTTCTCTCTCTCTCCCTCTCACACACACTCGCGCACGCACACACTTATATAAACATATATGTATGATATATATATATATATATATATATATATATATATATATATATATACGTTGTGCCTACTATAAGGTTCCAGACTTTTTTTCTACAGGCATTTAAAATTATCGTAGACTCTTGCAAATTCAATATGTTATTGCTATACTTCTTATGAGATGACTGACCAATTCTTATGATTTTAGCTTCAAATGAACAGCTACACCCAGCTAAAGCCTGATTGTGGTAAATTTCAAAAATGCAATTTGGACTTTAGAAGAACTATATGCAATAAAATTATTTTTAAACTTGGAAAAAATGCCATGTAATGAAAGCTGGATCTACTGCTGTGACCCAGAGACCAAGAAACAGAGTTCCCAGTGGAAGCATGCTGGTTCTCCAAGACTCCAGAAGGCGAGACAGAGCAAATCCACCCACAAAATTTTGATGATCGCTTTTTTTGACAGCACTGGCATGATCTACTTGCACTGGGTTCCAACTGGACAGACTACCAACATGTAATACTATGCTGAGGTTTTAAGGGAGTTCAGGGAGATTCCGTCGGAAAAGGCCAGCACTCTTCAAATTGGCTCAGTGGCATTTCCACCAGGACAATGCACCAGTCCACAACACTATCCTTATCACAGACTATTTGACCAAAATGGACATCAAGACAGTTCCACAACCTCCCTATAGTCCAGACCTTGCTCTGTGTGACTTTTAGTTATTCCCTAAGCTCAGAGGCTGTCTTTATGTGGCAATTGCAGAGATGAAAGTGGCTGTGACGAAAGTCATTGACACGCTCACACAAGAGGACTTCCATGGGGCATTCCAAAAGTTGTTGAAACGATACAACAAGTGTATTGCAACCGGAGGAGATTACTTCGAAAGGGACAAGAGTTTCATGTGTGTACTATCAGTAAAAGTGCCCATACGAAAAAAGTCTGGAAACTTATTTAATGATCCTCGTATATATATATATATATATATATATATATATATATATATATATATATATATATATATAAGGCAGTTTCTGTAGATATGTGCATATACATATTTATACAGAAGCATATATATATATCTCTCTCAGAATATATATATTTATATATACATATATACTTATATACTTATATATGTGTTCATATCTGTGTGTCTATGTACATTGAATGATATCGCATAAAGCTACAGGCACACTTCATTACATGTATATTTGTATATTTGTTCGGTTGTTTTTGTCTTCCACTTCATCCAGTCTAATGATAAAGTCTTTTTTTTTCAAACGCTTGAAACTTTTTGCCGAAATTAAAAATTAGTTTTAGGTAAATTTAATCGAATTCTTTTCTATATAGATTGGTCTGGAAGTAAGATATTTTGTAAATAATCCTACGATTTTTCCTCATTTTTAAAAGAAGAATATATATATATATATATATATATATATATATATATATATGTATAGTCATCCACAGACAGATCTGTTTCGTTCTATCAGACTATCTATCTATCTATCTATCTATCTATCTATCTATCTAGATAGATAGATAGATAGATAGATAGATAGATAGATAGATAGATTTATTTATTCTGACACAAGAAAATTGTTACTTTATATATACAAAATGCTATGAGGTGTTTACGCACAAAATATTTGTTGGGGTTATATACACAAAGCGTATATATACTAGACTCTTTATATACGTATATATATATATATATATATATATATATATATACAGAGAGAGATAGAAAGAGATACAGATAGAGATACAGATACAGATAGAGAAAGACAGAGACCGAGCGAGCGAGAGAGAGAGAGAGAGAGAGAGAGAGAGAGAGAGAGAGAGAGAGAGAGAGAGAGAGATGAAGGAAGTTCATTTTACACTTATATTTACATTTCTTAAGTAATTGTATCCCAAAACCTTTGCATATAATTATATGATATAAAGTACTCCTATCTAATACAAGTACTTATATGGTTTCATGGAATTATAACCGTTTGATCACATTCATTCGCTGCGCTAGCAAATCATTGCAAGTAAGTCATGATAATTCTTAGTACACAATTATAACTTCAAGTAATTATTCTTAATACAATTTGTGCACATGGTTAAATGGTATCACGAAATCTTATAGAATAAAAAAAAGTTTTGAAACTCATTTTTTTCCATAGATTGGGCCCTAACTTGTACTACAACTCTATAGAGTTGACCTATGACTACTGACAATAAAGAAGTAATCAACACTTCCCCAGGATTGGAGCCTCGCCATTGGAAGCTGTTTACTATTATCCCAAGGCACCTCTTTTTGGGGTCGATCTTATCTTATCCCTCCGCAGTGGATACAGTCAGGAGGTCAACATACGAGTTCTTTATGTAATCAGACATTAAACGATTGTTTTCGGGTATCGTCCTTTATATATATATATATATATATATATATATATATATATGTGTGTGTGTGTGTGTGTGTGTGTGTGTGTGTGTGTGTGTGTGTGTGTGTGTGTGTGAATTATTGATAATTCAATCTTCCTTGTACAACCATAATTGCCAGAATGATTCCTCTTTATTTCACAACAGCCAAAAAGTACCGATTATATATTTGCTGATTGTTATACTGTTACT
>OY757934.1:77921717-77946717 GCA_963585895.1 Sepioteuthis lessoniana
CAATCATATCGGTATTAAGATTGCCCAGTCGGCTGGGGCTGTTGAAAACTTTGACTGCACCTCTGCAGAGGGGTAACCCCCCCCCCACAAACGAGTGTCCTGGATATGGCACAAAACTATCTGATAGTGAGGTCCCAGTAATGCTAGGGCTTTGAGGAATGCGGAGCACCCCTTTATTGCCATTGCTCCCAGGTCCACACTGGCCCGGCGTGGTAGCACCTGATAGGGCCCTATCTATGAGTTAAATAGAACTAACGACATACTTATGCTAAACTGAATTGTTTGATTAAACTGAATAGCTTGAAATAGAAATGTTTTTGACAATTAAACCTTACTGACATTTAAACTGCGAGCTTATGATAAATTAAATTATTTGAAATTGAACTGTTTTTGACATTGAAACTGTACTTACACTAAACTGAATTGTTATATATAACTGCTTGAATAGTTTGAAATAGAAATATTTTTGACAATTAAAATGTGTACTTATGCTAAACTGAATTGTTTTAAATTGAACTGATTATTTACATAAAAAGGGACTTGGCGTTAAATAACCTACAAAGGTTGATATAGCATAAAACCCGATAAACCAAACCAAACCAAACCATCGGTATTAAGAAATATTATAATATATTGAATATTTAAAGAAATACCGCTTTCAATTTCTCTTGCTTAATGACATTAGTAACTTTGCGGGCAATTAGATGCCAAAATAGTCTTTGCAGAATAAAACTAGAGGTTCTAATTAACCCGTATTTGGAAGTAGAGCAGGATTCATACCTTTCCTAAGGATATTAGTCCAAAAATGAGCATAATAGCAGTACTTGAGTTCGAACTCGCTTACTATGATTTTGCAGCCCTGCACGTAAGTCACAACGCCAGGAAGACTTATCCCTTAAAGAAATATGGTTCGTTAATAGTTCCTTTCACCGTGGGAAAATACAACTTTAATGTCAATATATATGAACACACTTATACACTTGGATCGATCGATCTATCTATCTATCTATCTATCTTCTAACCTTCTCGAAGACCATCCAAATTATACGAACAAAGCGTGCGGGACACGGCTGGAGAAGCAAGGACGAACTCATAATCTACGTTATCCTGTGGAACCCTTCACACGGACGCGAAAGTCTTATCTACAAAAACTCTGTACGGATATAGGATGTCGCCTGGAAGATCTGCCAGATACGATGGATGATAGAGACGGATGACGCGAGAGAGAGAGAGAGAGAGAGAGAGAGAGAGAGAAAGAGAGAGAGAGAGGGAAATCCATGCGAGCAGCACGACATTATGATGAAGATGATATGTATATATATATATATATATATATATATATATATATATTTGTAAATGAATATAAGATATATAACTAATGTTTTTGAACCTGACATATATATATATATATATATATATATATATATATATATATATATATATATATATATATTAAATTGAAGACACAGCTGAAGGCACAGCTGAGCCACTCATAAAATAAAATAATGATGTCCGGATATCAAGACTATAAGTGCCAATTTGAAACAATTATGAAATCATTTTTTTCTTTTTTTGAATGAAATTTCTTAGTGAAAAAAAAACACACAGACACGCATACAACCACACACACAGATACATATATATGTATATATTCTGTGTTTCACTGAAAGAATATATATATATATATATATATATATATATATATATATATATATATATATATGTTAGTATCACCTTCAAAATCATGACGTATTTGAATAAACATTTTATTCATGTATTTGAGGTATACATCAATGAATTAATAAAGAATTTGTCAACTACAGTATTTAAACATTTCAGAGGATTTCAGAGTTCATGTAAAGAAATTTAAAAAAAAATAGATGAATACCTGGATCTTGCCAGAGAGCTGAACATAGACGTGACAGTAATACCAACTATAGTACACTCAGAACGATCCCGAATATCCCTAAATGGACAAAGAAAGAACTGCAAATTCGAGAAGAAATTTACTGTTGAGAAAGGTGAGGATGTTGACAAGATTTATAGAAAGCTATGGAGACCTAATGCCACTCGTACACGGTGGAGGACACCGGTTTTTGAATGTATATATTGGTTTGAGTAAGAGTCATGGTAATCTTATTAATATACGAATAATGAAGGCATGGACAGCTATCGATAGGTTATCGATTATATGGAAGTCAGACTTATCTGATGAAATAAAACGCATTTTTTTCCAAACTGCGATCGTGTCAATTCTACTATACAGATGCGCCACATCCTCTCTGACTAAGCGTATAGAAAAAAAGCTAGACAAGAATTGCGCAAGAATGTTATGCGTTATCTTGAACAGATCCTGGAAGCAACAGCCAACAAAACAGTAGCAGTACGGCCAGCTACCTCCCATCTCTAAATAAGACAAACAGGACATGCAGGACACTGTTGGAGAAGTAAAGACGAACTTATAAGCGACATCCACCAATGGACCCCTTTACACGGACGTGCAAGTATTAGAGGACAAGCTAGAACTTATCGACAACAGCTCTGTACGGACACAGGATATCGTCAAGGAGACCTGCCGGAAGTGATGTATGATAGAGACGAATGACAAGCGAGAGTCCGGGAAATACATGTTAGCAACGCAACATAAAGATGATGATATATATGTATATATATATGTGTGTGTGTGTGTGTGTGTGGATTGTCAGCTCACCAGACAATCGAAGGCATGAAACTCGGACACGTGAGTTATTACACAACCCTATTTCTATAAATGTTAAATTATCGTTAAATTGCTCTGAATCTCAGTAGCTCAGGGTAACTTTAAAGATTTCGAGACGCCTCGAGCGTCGAATTCTAACCATTATATATATATATATATATATATATATATATATATATATATTTCAAAAGCATGACAATATATTTGAATGAACAATTTTATCATGCAAGTAAACTATAATACAATGTATCAGATCTAACTAAGAAGATTACAGAATTAAATCTCGTTCATGATGTGAAATAATTTAAAAAAAAAATTATCTTTGGACAGAGCAGAGAGAAAGACATTGGATAAAGGATGAAAAAAAAATCCGGCAACAACAAGGCATTGAAAACTAACATGGCAAGACTTTATGACTTTGGAAGTTGGTACCAAGGCAGGGTTATGTAAAGCAGATTATTTGAGTAAAACTAATCAACAAAATATGCTGCAATAGAGAAAATCCTCTCTTGAAAATTGACAATGCAAGGTTGAATAGAAAAAGAATTAGGCAGAATAAAAGACAGAAAATTATGTAAAAAAAATAAGAAATATCCCAAAAATATACCACAAAGGCCATGAAAATAATTCTTTTCTAAACCAAAGTTTTGTTTATACATAATGGGATTATATCCAGTTATCTAAAAACGTGAAGGCCAATTAAAAATAATGATGATGATAATAAAACCAAGCTCCCTATTTTTCGAATGAAATACTTTTGGCGAAACATAGAATTGTACATTTGTAAAAATCACTCAATACTTACAAGAGTCAGTTCCGTTTGATTTCTCATTTTTTCAAACGAAATATGTAACAGTTGTATTGTATTATCTTTAGTGGAAGCGTAGGTAATCAAAACAGATATTATTTAGTATTATCAATTACCAATCTCTACAGCATTGAAACTTTGTAATAAAAAAATGAATATAAAGCTGGCCAAAAAGACGTACACATAGCAGCAGAAAATGTAGTATTCTATTTACAACGAACCGTAATGAGAACTTTAAAACTAACAATTCTGCACTGTAAAAGGTAGAGTTTTGTAAAGAACTATAACACTCATAAAGCAGTTATTTGACAGGTAATTTGTTGATTAATGTAGTTGTTTGCAGTGAAGGATTCTAGAGGGATTCACCGTGGCGTAATGGTTAAAGTGCTAGACTGCGAGTTCGAATTCCAGTTACGCGAATACGTTCACTTTCGGCCAAAAATCCTCGGGAGAAGTAGGAAGTCTCTTATCCTCCCGGCCATGAGTTAAATTTTATCACTGCTGTTCTGCAAAGATGGATTTGGCATTAAAGAAAGAAATGCAGAAAGAAACGTGAGGATATCTGCAAGGAAAGAAAAAAAAAAGAAAGAAGAGGAAATGTAAGACTGTAAAAAATGTGTGAAAGTTAAGAGGCCATTCACTCTAAACAGATGATAGTGAAGAAAGTTTACGGAAGAGAGACGAGTTGATTGACGTATAAAACTTTACCAGTGGCCTAACAATCATAAGATATGCTTTGTCTGACACCCCAAATTGAAAAAAATATCAATCAACGAGAGTTTCTACAATTATTAGATTCATCAATAATGTAAGTGGTCATGAGAACAGGTCAGGCGTATTATCAGTATAGATGGGAGTGGTGGTTCGTTATTTTGAAAATGCTAATTAAAGAAACTGGATTCTTTCGATTCGGCCTCGGTAAGAGTAGGGAAAGGAGTAAGAGAAGCCTCAGCTTGGACTAAGAGAGAAAAAACACCTGAAGACCCGAGCACTGAATATTGTATCTGTCATTTCTTTTCGCCTATTTTCACGCCCCCACCAAACGTCCGAAGAGAACAATGGAGTATCTTCTATTTGAGTCGAGTTGTGTCTATGTGTTTTTCTTCTTCCAATAGACTTAAAGTCCCCGACCTGCAACTCGCCGACCACATGCAGCATACAAGGCTCATCTTTGAAGTCCTTTGCCCAATTTCATTTCCCAAAGAAAGTGCTTTGCACCCAGTCAGTCACTGTCATGTTTTAAATTTGTTCTTTCTTGCTGACGGAACGAATCATCTGAACTATCTCAGCCAGTGAAATAGAATGCAAGTCTGTCATTTGCTTTCACGTATTTCTGCATTTGAGTCGAAGCTCCGCCTCTGGGAATTTCATCTGCGGAAGAATAACCTGTCTAACTTTTCTTGACTGTCAACATTTTTCTTAAGATATCGACCTCACTGTCTGCAGTTTACCGGTGACAGACGCTCTGAATTTGCCAAAGGTTTTGCTGACATGAAATCAGAATTTTCTATTCGTCTTTTGATGTTTCCTATGAAGAAGAAGTACCATTATAACTGCAGATAGAACTCATTGATCTTCAGTGTTAAGAGGATTTGAAGTCCAAGTTTCTTGCTTGCCACATCCCACATTTTTATAAGAACCATGCACTTTCATCTGGATGATATCCCAACCTTATCACCCACACCCAGTAAGTAATGAGAATGTTTGGCACTACTTATTGCAGTGAACAGTTGTTTACCAAAAGTAAAACTGCAAAGTCTGCAGCCGTGAAATCGTCACTTGTCTTATAAGCACCATCTATCAACCTCTTTATTTAAACTTGATATGATATATTTTTATGATTACAAAAACATCAGAATGAATTATGAAAGAACTTTTAAGATCACTGCTCTGGAACCTTCTAAGTTATGCCTTGTATCCCTCGGGCTGAAAATGTTGGAGATTCTTGCACTAGACAACCAGTTCATCATCATCATCGGCGTAGCAGTTTTCAGTGAAAATGCTACTTTAAAAAAAAGAATGAAAGAACAACACTTAATCCATTAATCACTTCTAACTATGTAGCTTTTATTTATGATTTTCGAAGAAAATAGCTCTGAAAATACCTCTGATTACAGAATGCTTCTCTTCATTTATATGCAATTAATTTAAACACAAACTTTCTGTATTAGATATAACTCGATTTTCAGCTTAATAGCTGCGAAACGCATATTTTCTTAGTTTCTCGGCAACAACTACAAAATATATACTTAATTTGAATAACATTGATCTATATATCGAAAATTTGACTTCTGAACGAAAGTCAACAATACCACCCCGTCTGTGTTTTCGGCGAAAATTCAATTGGTTTTCTGAACTACCGCACTGTAACCATTTTCTTTCACCCAACCAATCAGGCAAAAGACGCAAGTCATTAATTACAGTGAAGACTTGAGACCAAAATAAGTGTTTTAATGATGGCTTCAAGCCTGACTGGTGAACTTTCGGCTGTAATTAATCTTTGTTTGGCTTCTCTCCGGACATCATCTCTTTAAATTGTTTATCAACTTCACTTTTATGTATTAAGTATGCAGATATTTAGCTTTGGGCAACCAATCAACAAATCCAGAGAACTGACAAAATTAAATCATACTATTTTGATCACAGTAGTTCTCGATCATCTTCAGGTGATTGTCATATCCATCAATCAGTGTTTAAATAGGATCCTTTTTTTCAGAAATACTGAACTTTCCTTGTGTAATTTACGATTTCAACCTGTTTCATGATTTCCCTAAAATTGGCTCAAGTTTATAACTTTTACCAAGAAGTTAAATCCCGCAAGGATCATCTAAAGATACAACATAGAGAGTATTAAACGAGTTTCAAACACTTTCTGAAAGAGCAATGAACATCGGAAAATACCACATAGAGAGCATTAGGGAACTTTCAAACATTTCCAGAAGAGTTAGAAACATCGGAAGATACCATATGTAGAACATTACATAGGTTTCGAAAATTTTTAGTTGCGCTTGGACCATCGGAATATTCCATGCATAGATCATTGCATGAGTTCCAAAAAGCTTTCGGGAGTTATTTTATATAAAGTATTACATTGGAATCAAAACCTTCCCGAAGAGCTAGGATCATAAAGAGAGTATCACATGAGCTTCAAAAAAATTCAGAAGAGCGAAGATCATCAAAAGGTACTCTAGGTAGAACATCATATGAGTTTTAAAAAAAAACTAGAATGTACATATTTTTAAGTCGAGGAATTAATATTGAGAATTGAGATACCATGACCAGAAAATCCGCCGAACACCTACGCACGATATACGGAAACACTGAACAGCTGTTTTAACCTTATTAGGTCTCATCAGCACTATATACTGTAATCTCCACCACTGGAGCTGAGCCACCAGTTCATATCACACACAAGTGACGCCAAATCAACTATTCCTGGTAATTGCGCGGTCAAATAACCTAAATGTGTCTTGCAAGTTACATCCGTACTCTTATCTTAATCTGTGGTCGCTGGTTCGATCTCCAGTGGTGGAGATTACGGTATACACTGCTGATGAGACCTAATAAGATCGAAAAAGCTGTTCGGTGTTCCCGTACATCATGCGTAGGTGTTCGGTGGATTTTCTGGTCGTCGTAGTTCAATTCAAGAAACTAGAATATTCCAAAAATACCATATGTAAACGTTATATAAGCTTTAAAAAATTCAGAAGAGCTAGGCTCATCGAAATATATATTTAGAAAATTCCATGAATTTTAAAAACATTCAGAAGGACTAATTATGAAGGAATCGCAACCTTTGAGAAGAGCTACATATTGTATCAAAAAATACCATAAGTGATAAGCTTAAAAAATCGCCTCTCTGTCTGGGCTAAAACCGATGGTTTTTGGCAGCAATGAAAAAATAACAAAAAGGAAGAAACCACAAATTTTGGGTTATCAAATCAACTTGATATTTCGTTTCAAAATTAGAGAAAATCTTTACTAAGTGCAAAAGTCAGTAATCTTATTTTCCCAAAAGTAAACAATAATATGAAACTCCCTATTTACTGTGCTCCCCTAACAATCACATTCAGTAAACTTATAAAAAAAATAATTCAGAATAACCAAAAATAATTCAAAATAATTAAATGAACCCTGCACTATATAAACCTACAGAAATAATTGCGAGTGTATTTAATAAACTATCATTATGTATCATTACCTCTACTGTCTGGAATTAGATGAACTTTTCTTTTGTATTTAATAGAATTTTTTCGACAATAACCATTTAATAACATAGTTATCTGGGTTACTGCTTGATTTTTTCCCCTGAAACTCCAGTAAGTTGAAAGCAAAAGAATGTAGACAGCAAAAGAAACGACAATTATAACAATTCCGAGAAAATAAAAACACACGAAAGAAAAAAAAACGAGAAGAATATTCTGGTATTCATAATTTTTTGCTTTACATTTCGAAACAAGGACAAACAGCTCAGCCATTGTTGAATTTTTCGTCTGGAGTATTTTCATTATTCCATTAAATATATTCAGTATTATAATGAGTTTCCTTATAAGTTGTATGGGATGGTTTCGTGCACGGAGAAGAGTATTTAAGTACAATATTAACATTTATATATCCAATGATACACTAACACCGAATAAACTGAAGGAAAGACTAGCTCATTTACATATGTAGGGAATTTGATACATACAGAATACACATACACGAAGTATTGACAAGAATACACAAACGAATCCCGACAGATGAAAGCTGCATATGTTCTGTGAACAAATAGCATATGAAAGGAGTACAAAGACTGAAAAAGTCTTACTTGATAAAGTAGAGTAGTACGTGCAATAAAGACATACTGGCTAAACGTTTCAACGACAAGGCGTACACGATAACGTCCACCGCCAGAAGAGGAGAGAAGATCTCTACAATTCATCAAACAGAAATAAAAAGGTACGTCTTAACCCTTTAAAGAACAGATACAATAGAGACTGAGTCAGAAAATGTGATTCTCATATGACTTGGATGCATCCAAAATACACGTCTCTCAAATCTAAAGGTGACAATTATTCCTTGTCTCCCAACACAAGCATAATACCCTTCAAAATGTGGTTATTTATATATGTATTTCTGTTTTAGATCAAAGTGTAGTATTCGCTCAGAATGAAGATGTCAATATACATCGCATTCGCTTGAGATCATAGTGTAGTATCTGTGCCTTTATAGATATCAGTTATTCTTTAAAGATATATAAAATAGAATTGAAAGCAGATGTTATTTTGAAAGTATGAAGTTTAATATTTCCTCAAATTAAATACACTACCCTGTCGGCTGAGACTGTAGAATTCGCCGATTGCACCTCGTCAGAAGGTTGAGACCCACCCCCGCCAACGAGGCAGTTTGTTGAGCATCGGCATCGATCCGTAAAACTTGAGGACGGAACCTTATGGCTTAGCAGCCCTTGAGCCGGCAATCGAAGTGGTCAAATGACTTACAACACTCCCATTGGCCATTGTTGGACTAAACGGTCAGTCGGAGAGACCCGATCCAATCAATCGGCTCGTCGTAAGAAGCACTAACAACTACATCATTTTCCCGACCGTACTCATCAAATTGCACTTGTGACAAATAAGTACCCAACCCTAGTTTATCTTAAATGTACGAAAAGATAGTGTGGGAGAGTCAATTGGGCTGAAGAGTTTAAACAATTTAAACTGTGAGCAAACAAATGAATGATATTAGATAGAATTAGCTATATTTGAAACTATATCTTTGGTATGAGACAAAGCTGCCCCTAATGGGGAAGTTCCAGTCCTAGAGTTTATGGAATGTGCAGTATCTTTTCCTTGCCACTACTCCCAGATCCACTATGACCTGTTAGGGTCATATCTATGTGTCGAATAGAACTGTCAAATCATTTACCAAAGGTTATCCTTATTAAACCCTTTACGGATTTTTTTCACCACCGATAGCTGTTGATCTTTCTCTGAAGCCTGAAAGATATCTAGTCTCCAGGACTCTTCTGAGTATTCTGGTCTATCTCAATGAAGCTGTTGTCCGGATGGTTTCAACTTTTCCTTTTTTTTCTAATTCCTCCATTCTTCCAACATTTTGAGGACCGTTCCAAGCGTACCAAACCATAGAGGTTGTGCCAAAGTGTTTGTATTAGATAAGAATGGTCAATAGAAATTATTACTAATGTTGAATAGCAGTACTTAGAATTATCAATGTTGGAGAAAAATACTTGAAACTATTTAACTGAGTGCCAACAAATGTTTAATATTAAATAGAATAATATGTATTTGATAGCAATACTTGCAACCATTTAGAATTAGTTGTGTAATCAATACTGTAAACCATTTAACAGCGTGCAAATAAATGCTTAATATTGAATAGAATTATTAAAATACTTGAAACTATTTACTTGTGTGAGCCCTGGTTCATTTGAAAATAATATTTCCAGCAAATTATCCCCTGAAAAAATTATATATATATAGTTTTTATAATTATTCCATAATTCTGATGGCGTGAAAAACTATAAATTGCAAATAAAAAAATATTACACAAACTGATAACCGTGAAAACATTCCATAAAAAAAGAAAAGACTAAAAATATAGGTATTACTTGAAAATAATCAACCCTAATGCATGTCAAGTCAAAAGGAAAAAAAGCACCGACGAAATTCCTTTAGCTAAAACGTTAGAATGCTCAATAAACTAAGCAGAGCGAAATATAAATGCCTACCGAGTCAGAAAGAATCTAACTAGGTCTCACCTAAACGGATCATCAAGATAATTCTGACATAAGAAAGATGGGACAAAAACTACATTTTATTGATTATAAGGCCACCAGAAAGAATTGAATCAGCATACACCATCCTAAAAATAAATGAATAAATAAAGTATATATAATAAATAAATAAGATAGAATCAATTCGTAACTTTTCTACGAAGTAGTCAACTCTTCTTATGCCTTCAAATATTCAGTATTTCCTACTTCTGATTTAGTCATTCATTGGTATTATCATAGGATTCTATGGCAAGTTTCTCTTCTATACATAAGTTACAGGAAATATAATATTTGTTGGCATGAGAAGATTGGGCTACTCGGTTGATAAGTCACGAATAAATTCTATCTTATTTATTTATTATATACATTTTATTTATTTTGAAATGCTAATTTAATTCTCGCAAGAATATATATATATATATATATATATATATAATAACAACCAACATTGTTATTATATATATATATATATATATAATAACAATGTTGGTTGTCGCTATCTCACTTCATGTGTTTGTAGCAGAGCAAATGCGATATAATTTGGAGAGTACTCAATATATGTGACAGAACTATTATATAATAATAATAAGTAAATATATATTATTTTTATATATATGTAATAGCATGGAAGCTTGTCTGCGAGTACAGGTTTCATGATGTCATGAAACCTGTGGTCGCAGACAAGATTCCATGCTATTAAATATATATAAAAAGTAATATTTTTCTCTTAAAAAACAATGATTGGTCACATTAAGATAGATTTATTTCTACCCAGTTAAAAGCATTGATATAAATCAAAGCTCTAAGAATTTAACAGAACTTCTCCAGATCAAACAAGAAATGGAACGAATCCTTTTCTTGTTATATCAATGCTTTTAACAGGATGGAAATAAATTTATCCTAATGTGACCGATTGTTGGTTTCTTTGAAGAGAAAATTATTTTCTTTGTGGATTTTATTTACATTGAGCTCTTTACCAGGATTATGCAAATTTAATAATCTATTTTTTAATATCTTATTGGTCGTGATCGGAACTATTCCCAACTCCGGATTTACTGGATTGAATAATATCCTCTAAAAACTAATATATATTTATTTATTATGAGTATATATAAACAGGATTTTGCATTAAATAACCGAAAGAGTTGATAACAATAAAAAAACAAACAAACGAAACTAAATTATATTGTAAGCAAATTAATTAAAAAAAAAACAACCTATAATTATATAAATGATTATTCTATTTTTTAAAAATCTAATCATTTTTTTTGTAATTTATATTGTGTCTTAAAAAGGTATTTTGACTGAAAAATGCATTTCCTCTTCGTGTTTAAACATATTCGTATGAGAAAGGGCAAATTCTTGTTTTCAATCTTTATTTCCCACCACATTGCTTATATATATATATATATATATACTTAAACAGGTTTGGTTGAATGTCATGGAATCCTTGTTATTTTGTTTTTTTTTCTTTTTTCTTTCAACAGTCCTACTGTTTTTTTATGTTTTAATCTTGAAATTTGTTATTTATTTCTCCAAAGGACCCATTTATGGTATACTGAGTACTTTTTGTTCTTATCAGAACAATTATCAAGGTAATGTGTAGGTTCATATCTTAATTAAAACTGTTTGATATTCAGACTAAATTATTATTCTATTCTTGTTTCTATTACTAAAATGAGGTTTGGTTTTATCACCAAGATGATGCTAAGCGGTAGTGGCATTTTATTTTCAAATATTTTCTATTTCGTGAAGTAGAATAAAATTTGTTCTATCTTTTGTAATATGGATTGTTTTATTTTAAACATGTAAAACTATTATAGCTTGTTTCGAAGTTAATTATTTTAATAGTGGGCTGTCAAAATTTTCTATACAAAGCTTCTAGGATTTTTAGTTTTTTGATATTATTGTCTGAATGGAGTATTTTTGTATTATTAACTAAAATATTTCTATATGTTGCATTAAGATAATTATATTTTTTAAAGGTTGGCATATGGATCTTGAATATGAAAGGAGTAGATTGAACCACTTTGGTAATTTTGTTGTAGTATGACCAAGGTAACTTAGGTTTTTTATTGTAAGATATGTATTCTCTCTATGGACATTGTGACGGCAAATCGACTAAAATCCCAAAACGGGACTTTATTTTTGCACGTGTGAAGACGGGGCAGGTTGGCACTTGATCCCCTACAGAAATAAGTCCTGTTCAGAGTTCTTTTCTCAGGCATATAAGAACTGGCATATTACATGAGGGAATAATTTAGGGCCAGACTGACCACCGCTGGCAAGGGGTTCCAAATTTCACACTATCACACACCCACCAGGTCGCTTTCTTCCTTCCCCGAGATAATGGAAGATTACGAGCCTATAGGTTTTAGTTGTAATAATATTAATATGGTAGTAGTCGGCAACTCCGGTTTTCCCGTGTGATACTTTAGGAATTAATAGGACAGTTCTAAGCGAGATAATATAAGGCGAATAGAAGCTGAAAGGAAAGCATGGAATAACAACATAGACCACATGGTAAAATGAAAATACATAAAATTCCTTTACTACTTATATATACACGTTCAGAGTGTCAAAACATATAATTGGATAGTCCATGCATATGAATGTCTTTTCTTGGCTTTTATCCTTTTTCAAATTGAGAGAGAGAGAGAGTGGTAAACGAAATTTGAGTATAAAGGAAAAATGTCCCCAAAGTTACTTATCTTATTTTTGACGGGGTTCCACTGGAGAATTTTCTTCTTTCACGGGCTACTAGACTTTGTTCTGTTTTTAGTACTGGCTTGAGGGACTCGTGTCTCTCATGTCTCAGTTAATCTTTTGTCTTTAGCCCGGAGTAAAATGGCTATGGTCCGTCTGCCACGAGCCTTGCTCAAAAACTGACTTATTACTATTTACTTCTGCTGAGGGGAAGGGAACCCCACTTCCGTTTTGGGGTCCCAGCCAATCATTTGGCTTCTCTCTCTTTCCCCTTCCGATGTCCGGCGACCTGAGGTCACTAAGTATGAACATCTGGTCTATCTCCTCTGTGACCCACATTCTCTCCTAACGGTCACCTTTTGACTGCTTGATACTCTAATTCAATACGGGAGGATAGTATCAGTCTTACCTCTTCGTCTCCGTGAGCTATCACGTGACAATATTGATAAATAACATTGTTTTTTTCCGTTATCTTTGTGGGAGGGAAATAATTATTATTAACAACAAAGTTGAATGCTTTAAATTTTTATAGTAAATTATAAATCTTATTCTATTATTATTATCTGTAGGGGAAATATATCTATGTATAATGTTTTAATCTAAACTTCGGATGCATTTGATAACAATAAAATAAATTGATATAATTATTTTGGTTAACGTAACTTTTATCATTTATTTTATTCTTGTTGTTAAACATTAGTTTAATTTGTTCATCTATTAAGTAGTTTGGAAATCCACTGTTAATAAGGATTTGTTTGATATTTTTTGATTCATTATAAAATATTTTATTGAATGAAAAGATTCGTTTTGCGCGATTTAACAGATTTCCTTTATCATAGCCAGTTTGTATTGATGTGGGCATTAATTTTTATAAATTAGAATACATGAATTATTACAAGTAGCTTTTTTTTATATACAGAGGTGTAAAAATTTTCATTGTATCAATTAGTACATCAAGAAATATAATTTCATTATTTACATTTAGTTCAAAAATAGATTTGAGGAGAGTTATGATTTTTACATTTTTTCAATTTTATCTGCCAGAATAAGGTTGGTTGGTTGGTTGGTTGGGTTTTACGGCATCTCAGCCCATGGGTTATTTTATGCCGAAAACGTTTTTGTTTATTATTTTAGTTAGGTATAATCTTTATGCGTAGAGTTATTTGCATATCGTTTTATATTTGGGAAAATAAACCCTAAAAACATAATAGAATTTCTGAAAAGAATTGGCCTTCTATCGAGGCTGTAGGCTCATAGACCTACAAAATAATTATTAAAAAAAATTAGAAATGGAGTTTTTCTTGGTATATTAAGGGGTGTGTTTTCTTTTTTGAGAGTTTGTTTAAGTCTAGTATTACCTCTGACTTTTCAAGTAGCCAGGGAGGGGAATTTAGCTGTACTGTATCATGAATATTTTTAATAGAGATATTTGCATTTTCCAGAATGGGTTTCATGTGGAGACCAAAGGTTTTTATGGCCTTTTCCTTTTCGTTAAATAGGATTTGGTGTTTGGAGTTAAAAATGCAGTCATGAGCCTAATTGGTTGGTAGTGACTTGATTTTGCTGTAATATTGTAAACCTAACTTTGTGAAACTGAATATTAGAGGTGGTTCGTATGCTTCGGAGTCAAAGGCTCTCCACTGGGGATGTGCGGAAAGCCCCCAAGATGAGTCTCAATCCTTTAGGGTGAACTATTTAATAAGGATATAATTAACATAGTATATGATTTTGTTACTTAATATTTTGTTTTCAAGATTGGACATGTAAAAATTACTAAATGTCGGTGCCAAAGTCCAGACACTTTAACCATTACACCTTGCTCAGTCGGCTGGTTCTGTTGGACACACCGACTGTATCTCTGCAGAGGGTTTAGACCCCCTACCAACGAGTATCCCGGATATTACTCTAAATAATCTGATGGTGAGTTTCCAGTAATGATTTTGGGAATGCGTTGTACCTCTTCAACGCCATTGCTCCCAGGTTCACTCTAGCCTGGAGTGGTATCACCTGATAGTATTCTATATTTGAGTCAAATAGAACTAAAATGCATACCTACGCTCAACTGAAATAGAACTGTTTTGAAATGTAAACTACGTACTTATACTAAGCTGAATAGTTTGAAATGGAACTGTCTTTGTATGCTAAACTGAATTGTGTGAAATTTAACTGTTTTTGATATTGAAACTGTACTTACGCTAAACTGAATTGTTTGAAATAGAATGTGTGTAAACTATATATACTAAAATAAATTGTTTGAATTAGAACTGTTTGACTAAACTGAATATCTTGAAATAGAAATATTTTGACAATTAAACTTTGTACTTATTCTAAACTGAATTGTTTGACAAAGAACTGCTTATTTGTATAAAGATGGATTTGGCATTAAATAACCAACCATGGTCGATATGCCATTAAACCCAAACAAACAAACAAAAAATAACTATGTCTCCTGAATTGTATCAAAACTATTCCTTACAATTACCAAACAGTAAATACATATATAAATATTGGCAAATGAACGCCAGTCTTATTGTAAAAGCGTACCTGATTGCTTATTATTCCTGTGTGGACTCTCCAAGCTATAACTGTGTCAGTGCTATTGTTTGGTTGCACCATTTAGACTTTAATGAAATACTTGAAGAAAAAACTAGATGGGAACTACGCAACAATTTTGCGTGCTGTGTTTAACAAATTCTACCAACAGTATCCAACAAAACAAGTGCTGTACGACCACATCTCGCAAATCATTCAAGTAAAACTTGCAGGGTATTGCTGAAGAAGTAAAGAATACATATAAACAACGTTCTCCAATGAACTCTGACACGTCTACATAACAGAGTTAGCTCGCCAGTAAAAGTTTACATTCATCAGCTCTTCACAGACACTCAATGCCATCTAGAGGACTTGTTAAAAACGTTGACAAATTGTGATAGGGAGAGTTAAAGGAATCTGGGCTATCGATTCGTTGTTGGTGATAATATTAATCTGGGCCTCGATTAAAATTATCACGCGATTAGATGTAGAGATTTTGAGTTTGTCTTCAAGTCAGACGTACAGAGGAGTATAAATCTATTTGAGAAGGTTCGAAGGTGTTTCTTTAGCCTGTCAGAGAAAACAGTAAGGGAACTTTCCTCCTTTTTTTAATAGGGGTATAAAAAAGACTAGCATAAATAAAGAGTAAACATCTGGTTGGTTAGTTGGTTGGTTGGCTTTTAAGGCACATCAACACTAGTAGGTTATGTAATGCTAAATCCTGTTCATACATATGTATTAGATATGTAAGATCTGTAACCGAATAGCTGTTGATTACAATTTTTATACAAGCCAGAAATTATTTGTTTGCTCACAGTTCGTTTTTTCAAGTATTGCAATCCAACACTAATAGTTTTATTAGCACACTGTTAAATGGTTTCAAATTTAGTAAATAATTAAACAGTTCACTTTGACCCAAAGATAGGACCCTAACAGGTACTACTAGTCCAGGTCAAAGTGGACGAGCAAGTTATGGCAACGAAAGAGTACTTCCCTTTCCCCTGATCTCCAGGAATGAAGCCTCACCATCAGATGGTTTAGTTTCGTATCCAGGATACTCATAGGTTGAGACTTATCCCTCAGTAGAGATGACGAAATGACATGTTAATACACTGAATGGTGATAGAATTTATATGAAAATCACATCCTATGTCAGTGAACAAGATATCACATATACATTGCTAATTGAATGATATTAATTTGAATTATATGGGCAAGTATGTGTAACAATATATACTTTATCAAGTAGCCAGTTCTGAAAACAATAATTAACCAAACGATGTCGAAATCACCTGACTCCAGTTGTCGGAGGTGGTTGGTTGGCCAGTACTGCCACCCACGCAAGGTGGTAGTGCGAGTATGGTGTTGTTTGAATCTTATAAAAGAATTGGGTTTTTCTATTTTTTCTTTTTGATGGACGGTGAAACTGGGAAATAAGCGATCACGTGGACGGAGAGCAATTGAACCAATCAAAGGTATGGGAAAGACCGGTTCCTCATTGTATAAAGAATCTACACTCACTCATTGTTTCCGTTATCTGCTTCATTATTACTTCCACCGCCTCACAAACTTAGCAGAGAGAATAAAACAACAGCGAGTCCAACATCTGAGGCAATTGACAATGACTAGACTACAATAAACATCTTCATTTACTTTTTGTATCTCTCTCAAGTTGCTCTGGCACTAAAAGCAGCTGTTGTTAATTGTATGCAATCATTCTCATATTTATTCTTGAGAGGAAGTAACATTTATTGAAACATAATGGTATCTTTGACGTCAGCACATGGAGTAGACAAGTTCATTCTGCAAACACGTATCATTTGGGCCTCTACAAAATATGCATCTCCAAATATGCACATCTCTACTGATGCTTTGCCAAATCAGAGTATTACATTTGGCTGTACTGGTTTCAATTCTAAAAGAGTTGCACTGGCCGGGAAGTGTTGGGAATTTGTTGGGAGCAGTAATGTAAAATTTCCAGAGACTTTCACAAAAGAAACTAATAGGCAAAAATAAATAGAATCAGTATTTGGTTTAGAGCGAATTATGTTGAAATTATTTGGTCAACCTTTTTTTTTACTTTAACATTGAGAAAGGCAGGAAATTGGAACATCTCATCTCTTAAGCATAGAAAACACTAGGGATAATCTGTGATAGATTGTATGTGTATTTCTCTTCATTTCATTCACAAGACTTTGTCGACATAATGGGAGCATGTGTTATGTTACGTCATGTTAAATTATTAGGAATTTGTATGAGAGATAGGAAAAAATAGATCAATAAACGTGAAAAGGGAAACCATGAAATATCACCTGAACCAATATTCTCAAAGGGACTGCAATTGAACTGTTTAAACAGAGAGAAGAGATAATACTAGAATTTTGATCAATAGAAAATGCTCTTGTTTTCATATCCAATTATCGGCATTTAGACAAAATACAGCAAATCACCTTCAATAGACTTGAAAACAAATCTCCATGTCAAATACTTGTTTGCATATACACGTGAATAATTGAAAAATGAAGAGGGTTTAATATCATTGCACAGAAGAGAGACAGGTAGACTGACAGACTAACAAAGACGAAAGAGAACAGACGTTTTGTTTTTGTTTGAAGAGACTTTTCTTCTTTTAAAATTGTTTATGCTGATAACAGAACTGGAACTTTCTCAACGTTATTCCTTATTTCGAACAACCAAAGAAAGAAAAATGGCAAAAATGATGATTCGAATATGATATTTTGGGTTACACCATTCTAAAATATCCTTGGTAAAAAAAACACACACACATACACGCATAATTTGACAAGTTCTATGTACTTTCCACGAAACAAGGCATATTGAAAATCATGCAACATTTAGATCCAATGTATTAACTAATCAATCAAAATCAACTATTAACTCGTCAATCAAAAATTCTGACTGCCGGGGTAGCCTCAAATGAAGCAAAATAAATGGAAAATAATTTTTTTTTTTTCTCCAGAGTCAAATTTTGAATAATCCGAAATTGTCTCTGTTTATAAGATCAAACTTGTTTAGACAAACTGGCTTATATCTTAGAATTTCTGAATTTTTGCTTAGAAGTTAAAAAATACTAATGTACTATTATCTCCAAAAGTATCAACCATTCTCAATCTGTTATTTTTTAACTGTTGCATGCCTATTCATTTTTCATACCCCATGTTTGTTTTTTTCTTGGCGTGTCCACTAATGTAAATATTTACTATTGTTGTGTTACGTAATACTCTCTTCAGACTTATATTTGTCTAACATCACTTTCTAAATCTTATATTTTATGTTCACCTATCAACATAATTCAGTCACACTATGAATATCGTTAAAAGGAATAAAAATCAATGTAATAAAGAACTTTCTTCCTTTCTTCGAGAGTAAATTGATAAACTTATAAGATGGATAATCGAATTAAAACAGGTTCCCCAAACCTCCCAGAAACAAGAAAAGAAATCTTGTAGCAAATAAACAAAAGTCTGTTCTAGAATAATATTTATCATTGCATTTAATTGGATCATCTTAATACTGCATATATCTTTCACAGCCAAAAAGAAATGAACTGAAGGGCTGACAGATTTTAAATTAATATGTAAATTCTTACGAATATTTTGAAGGTATTTGTTAATCCGATGAATATAGTTATGATCTATTAAATCTTATATAATTTCTTGGTCAAAGGGATTCTTATACTACAAATAAAAGCCACAATAATTTCAGTCAAGCATACAAGGTGGGCTAGAAATTTATGGAGATTGAAGCTGCCTTTACCTTCAAAGAAAGAAATAAAACATTTTTTTTTCAAAATGAAACGGCATGGATGAAGTGATTTGATGAACTGTATTTAGAAAATACATTGTTGGATGATAAGATTCTTCTTACATTATAGATTATAAATATAATGATGTTAAAAATATGAGCCTGAGCAACATTGATGACCTTTTTGTCCTTCTAATTACCCTATTTAAATTGTTGGCTTCTTTGTCCGTGGAAGGCTGCAAGAAAATAAAAGGAAAAAAGAAAGGAAAGGGAGGAAGATGTGTTTCAACTCAAAACTTTATTTCGGGGTTTAACAACTATTCTGTGGGCAAGGGGATTCTTCAAGAAACCTGGAAATATAGTCTTGTTTCCCAGGTTTTTAAATATATTAAGAGTTATTTTCGGTGGGTTTATGAAGTTGAGGTTTGTGGTATGCCTAGTCGATGTTTTCCAGTGAGATATGTTCGGAAGTAGCTGCTTTCTAGCAGCAGGCGCAACCTGATGCGAAGCACCAGGACTTGACCAACAGGCGTGCCACCTTGATAGCATTCGATAGAAAAACAGTTCTTTCGGACAAATCGACACGGGTGAAAGAGAAAGAATTTCTCTTTGGTACCAGTGTTTGTCTTTTACGCATGAGTGGATTTCGCTTCTTATCGGATGCTTCTTGGAAGTAATACATATTCTAAACTTATTTTATCTTATCCTTTATTTCATTCTTTTCTAAACCCCACATGTCCCCATATATGTTAGAAGGGAAAAAAGGGTTTTTTTATAAGGTGTGTGTATGCGTGGGTTGTTTGCCGTATTTTTGTGTCAAAATGTGAATGTAGAAACTGATAGTCAGAATGAATATATAAAACTACGCCATGTTTTCCGTCGAAATGAGTTGAAACATATCACAATTGAATTCACGTCGGTTATGCTCCGTATTGGAATAGTTAATTTTGAATTGAAGTACGTAGCTGGCAGTTTTTCGGTTTTGTGGATATTTTTGTGTTTTTCCCACGTATCCAGATTTTTTTTGGTGGGGTATGCAGACTGCGTTGAATAAGGCTTTTTGCTTTTCTCATAACACAAATGCCCTTGGAAAAGGTATACATCAAACTCTTCTGCCTCTAGATATGAGTAAATACTTGAACGGACTGGTCTTTTAAACCTTGGCATTTTAAGTAATCTTGAAGAAGCAATACTCTGAATTCAAACCTTTTAATCTTCGTTTAAAAAATAGCTTCTGTCATATCCTGGAAGACATTGGGTAAATACACTTACATGCATATATATATATATATATATATATATATACTGTTATGTATATAGTTATATAGATATATGATTTAATGTATAAATTCAGTGTTTATATTGTCTTATCTTTTATTGTCTTGAGTCAGCCATCATTTGGTAGAAATCTCATGAAATTAGGCAAGAAATATAATTTGAGATGAAATTTGATTTTGAATAAGGAAAATGCTATTCAACTATTGTTGAGATTAAGAGAAAAATATATGGCCGATTTACATTTATACTTTTGAAACTTTTGAAACTCTGTACTTAGAATTTAAATGTTGAATTTTCTTACTGATCTCCAAACACTTGACATATATTAAGCAATTTTCTCATGAGGCGTAGCATATAATACCTGATATTCCACGTGACAAAAGTTTGTATCATGCGTTAACAAGTACTAAAATCGAGTTTTGCTGAAAACAATGGTTCCTATAAGATCAATCTTCAGCAGTAGTAAGATATTTAGTACTTAAATTGGTGAACATTTAGGAAAGACAAATACTGTAAAAAGATACAACCCAAAGGACTGCATGGTAGACAAAGCAAAATTTAATGGATAGCAAGAAAGAGAAAGAAGTTAAGCAACGATGGGCCGGCTTATTACTTAGATGGGCGACACTTTTGTAAATGTAGGTAATCAAACTAATACCGGTGTGCCACATCAGCAAAGCTTGGAAAAGAACAAGAAAAAGTTAAGAAGTTATGCAGTTATGAAGCTACTCTGTACTTAGATGAGGAACTATTTAGGCTATTTAGGAATAGCAGTCACTTTAAGCGAATTGTTTAGCAAATATTTTCATGTAAAGCTTGGAAAGTAACAAGAAAAAGTCTGGAAGAAGTTAAGCAGTTATGAACAAGTTCAGTTCTTAGATAAGTGATCCAATCTGCGTGCTAGACTAAATAAAGCTTTCTTGATAAAAAAAAGAATTATAAATTAAGAGTGACGAATCACTTCACTACCTCGATGGATAACAGCTTTGTAATAGAAGGTACTTTAAGCAACTAAAGGGCTTTGCTAGACGAAACGAATCTTTGTTATGAACTAGAAAACGAAAGAAGTAAAATTGCGACGAGCGTATTCAGTAATAAGACCGTTGAGTCCTTTGTAAAAATAGATACCTTAAGTAACTTATGTGCCAGACTCAGCAAATTTGAGCACTTAACAAGAAATAAAAGAATGAAACATCGATGAACCATTCGGTACTTCGATTGGTGACCCCTTGGTAACAGCTAGTGCTGAAATAATCCATAGCTTATGAATCCGATTAAAGAAAGATCAGATATTAAGAAGAAAAATAAAGAAGTTAAGCCTAGATAAGCTTGTGCAGTAGTTATTTGTGCCCCCTTTAGAAAATTAGGTAATTTAAATAACATGAATGCCAGACGTCACAAAGCTTGGAAAATTATAATAATAGGACGTTATTGAAGCACATTCTGAATATTAATAAAAGCAAAAGGTTAAAGGAGCTTGTTCAAACACTAATTTGATATGAAAAATAAATATTTCTGGAAAATATTTCCTGAGAGGACAATAGTTACCCCAAAAGGAGAAGGGGAATATGTTTCAATGACATGAATACAGTTATATGATTTCGAATATTTGTGTCTAGCACACATTATTTAATTTAATATTAATCATCTGTGTGCACAGAGTGAAGTGGTTATAAGAAATGCTATGTAACATTTATATTCTATTCAAATTAATCATTTGTTGGCACACAGTTAAATGGTTTCAAGTATTGCTTTGTAACACTAACGATTAAATTTAACATCAGTCATTTGTTAGACGTTCTATTTGACCTATATATGGTACCCTATCAGATGCTACCACTTCGGGTCAGATTGAACCTGGGAGTAATGTCAATGAAGGGGTACTTTACATTCCACAAAATTGCAGTCCCGGAGTCTCCTCATCAGGTTGTTTAGTGTCATATTCAGTACACTCGTTGGTGATAGAAGTCTCACCACCCAGTAGAAATGCAGTCAAATTTATCTTCATCCTCTTCTGATTTGGCTGAGAGACATATGGAAGAAAACAAATATTGTCAAAGATAAAGAACTTTTGTAGACCTAAAAAGCAAAAAACAAAACATTAATAAACATTTGGATAATTGAAAATTGTCACGATCGGCTTTTTTTCTCTTTCTTAAATTATTAATTAGATAACTTCTATAAATGGCTTTCAATGAAATTAATAACTTTTATGATCAGAAAAGATGAAAGATCAACTGTTAAACAAAATCTCAATGAAAGACTATGATTAAAAAAAGAAAAAGAAAAAGAAGAAAAGGCGTTATTTTTGTCAATCACACAAAGAAACAATTAAAATGAATATTTATACTAGTAAAAGTACCTGTTGCGAGTTGGAATCTGATTTTAGAAATCTGGGTTGTAATTAAAATATGTAGGCAGAAGCTTAGATGTTTTTAAATTTTAAAATGTAAAATTCAGAATTTGAATAAAGGCTTTTGCACAACAGAGTAACTTATACAATAAAGTAATGATATATAGACGTCTAGACTGCTATTTAGACAACTATAGATTGTCTTGAAGAGTCATGTTCATTTGAAATTAAAAAAGTAATAAAGTCAATATAAAAAAAATGCAACTGGTTGCTCAAAAGAAGCAATCTCCATAATTACCCGACGTAGTTCAAATCCTTCTTTCCAAAATAGAAAATTAATCTCAGTAGTAAGATGTGAGGTCATGAAATATACTAACATAAAGTTAAGACACAGCTTCGAACTATATAAAAAGATGATTTTAGAAGAACTTAGAAAAAGGAGAAAAAAAAATCTATCTCGAGTAAGTGTGTTCAACGCCAAGGGGACTATTTTGAAGAAAATTAATGTTTTATCAAGAGTTTATTTCTGTCCTTTTAGCATACCTTATATTGGTTTTGCTTCCTTGTTTTTTTATGGCATTTCAACCTACATGGGTTATTTAATGCAAGAGCCACCCTTGTAGAAGAACTGTGGTGATACTATTTTGCCCATAGCTGTGGGGATAAAGAGGTTCATACGTTTTGCAAGGATGTTATAGTCTGAAAATGAAAGTAATAGAACGATTGGAGTTCGAAATCGCTTATTTCAAGGCTACTGGGGTCACTCCCATTCACGGAGAATGGTTTCTCAGGTTTATTCAAAATTTGATTTCATTCCAAAAAAGAATAATATTTTTCTTTGAATATAGTTATTGCCATCAATCAGGTTTAGGACACAATTTTTAAAAAGTCAACTTTAATCCTATTCAAAACTTAATTTTACTGAAAGAAAGAATAGTATTTGCCATTTTGTTGTGTTAATGTCATCATTTTGTTTTGAAGATTATATTATCCAAATGATTCCGCTCACGGGCTTCACAGTCTTGAAACCTGAACCTAAATTTTTGTAGCGGTCGCAAAATCTTTATTGCTATTATTGTTGCGTCTTCAAGACGAAAGACTTTTTTTTTCAGAGCACCGGTCGTCTGCAGCCTATGTTTAAATATTTGAGCCTTCAGACATCCCCAGAGGACGTAGTTACAAGAGAATTGGTCTAGTGAGTTAGCCAGCCAAAAGATGTCACACCAGTATGCGGTGAGTTTTAATCACAAACCCACAATGTTCACCATTCCATACTATGATGGCAACTGAAAAGGCACGGCTTCTGCTGCTGCTGTTGCTGTTGCTGCTGCTGCTGCTGCTGCTAGACATATCACCCATCCTCTCACTATTACTAGCATCTGAGAAGAAGCAAATTTAAATTTTGAGAGATTGTTGTATATTATGTGCGTTCAAGTAGATTGGTTTGGTTTGGTTTCTTTGTTTAACGGCATATCAACCTTCGTGGTTTATTTAATGCCAAAGCTACTCTTCCAGAGAATAGACGTGTTACTATCTAACCCATGGCTAGGAAGGCTAAAGGGGTTCATACATTTCCCAAAGGTATTAGTCCAAAAGTGGATGAAATAGCGTGACTGGAGTTTGAACTTGCTTACTACGATGTTACAGACAAGTACGTTAGCCCCGATAGATCGGTGTGTCCCCCTGTTCAAGCCGAATAAAGTTTCAAAAAATCCTCACTCATCTGAGTTTGTTTAACTCCAACAAAATTTATTTTTAATTCAAAGAGAAATTTAAATTTACTCGAAAGAATGAAAGATTTTAAGTCGAGGAAAATTCTGTCCTCGCATTTCTATTGATAACGTGAGTGAATAGAGCAGAGGTATTTCAGAGATGTTTCGACCAATGAAAAATTCGCTGGAAGAAGTGTGTTGAATTCTAAAGAAATTATTTTACAGAAAGCTAATGTTTCATTCATTGTTCATTTCTCTCTTACAAAATACAGCTTCAGTCTTGACACTTTTTGAACGCACCTTATATATTCATGCTGTATGAGTAACTACTCATCAGAATTAAGTAAAT